>BDMB01000014.1:3389906-4094539 GCA_016859785.1 Macrotyloma uniflorum
TCAGCGTGTGGCTCTGCTGTGAGCACGAGAAGGAGAAGGAGCAGTGCAGATGCGTAGGGAAAGTGTGCATGGTTGATGTTATCTGCTACCTTTGCAAAGAGGACAATCTCTTGTCTCCTTCTTCTGCTCTCAACCAACCCCTTTCTGTGATTCTCCCTAAGGATTCCTCTCTTGTTGTGCATCTCCAACCGTCTTCTAGGTGCCCTACTTTTCCCTTTCCATAATTAACAAACATTCAACATAAAAATGTACACTTTATATCAGATTTTTTAAATAAACTCTAATATCCCAAGAGGTTTTATGAGATTTTACAAAATTTCATTTTCTTGTTTTTTTTTTAATGTTTACACCAACCTCTCTTCTAGCCAATGTTTTTTAAACAATTAGGGATTATTAATATAATGTATAAGGGAGTATTAATGTAATATTTTTCAAACAATGGAAGGATTTTGTGTTAGGGTAGACAAAAAGGGGGTTTTGAACAATCTTGAAACTTCAAGATTACCAGTGTGATTTATGATATATTTTGAAGGTTTTAAATTTTTTTTAGTAAACCTTGTTACTTAGATATTGTGGGAAATGGATAAAAAAAATTGATTGGTGTTGTTCCAATTATGATTCTGAATGAACACATCAAATTATAAAGGTTTGAAAGACTGGAATGTGTGATTGTGATATTTGATCATGTGATTTTCCTCCCCAAAAGTGAAGGAAGAACTCGTATTCCTTTCTACATGAAAATGGGTAATTATAAAAATCGGAATTTTTTGCTATCAAAATTAGATCTCCATATTCTTCTTTTCTACATAAATAAAAATGGGTATTTTCTGTCGTCGATTGGTCGCTGAATTTAGATGCCTTTTTTTTATAGTGAGTCATTAAGGTAGAACTTTAAGTTTAATTGAGAAGCACGGAAATTACTTAATAAAATGGATGTAAGTTTTGTTATGAAGGAAAAAGTATATTATATTTGAGAAATAAAATGTAAAGTTGATTCCTTAAGGCGGTCGGACTAAGGAGTCAAAGTCAGAATTAAAGGTGTTTGGATGATATAATCATGTGGTCTTAATCTGATTCTGACACTGGTTGTTAAAAAATTTAGAATTAGAATCTGAAAGAATCTGGAAAGATTAGTAAAAGTGATAAAAAATCTTGGAAAACCAAAAAGAAAAAAGGCAAGTTTGAGTGATTCTTTTTTGATTTCATTTTTTAATTATAAACTGTCTTGAAATTGTTGAATCTGATTTTTTTGAGAGTTGGAGTTAAATTGTTTCTTTGTTGTTTTGATGTTTCAGCTTATTGGAAGCTATTGATCTTATACTCCAAGGTGCACAAAATCTTGTGGTGCCAATATTGCCAGCAAAGAGGAGTGGAGTTTCAAGAAGAAAACAGCATCTGAAGACATCATCAACTATCAACAGTCATAACGGTCGTGAGTTCTGCTGGTTGACTCAAGAGGATGTGATTCGGTTCCTTCTTGGTTCCATTGGGGTCTTCACTCCACTCCCTGCTCTGTCTATTGACTCTCTTGGGATCATTAGTTCTGATGTGCTTGCCATTGACTACTTCTCCCCTGCATCTTCAGCAGTGGGAGTTATCTCTAAGTCTCTCACCCAACAAACTTCTGTTGCCATTGTGGACAGTGATGGGACTTTCATTGGGGAGATATCACCCTTCACCCTTACTTGTTGTGATGAGACTGTTGTGGCTGCTATTGCCACATTGTCTGCAGGGGACTTGATGGCCTACATTGATTGTGGAGGCCCTCCTGAGGATCTTGTGAGAGTGGTGAAGGCTAGGTTGAGGGAGAAGAGTTTGGAGAAAATGCTGCAAGAGTTCACAATTTTGTCAACTTGTGAGAGTTTACCCTCATCTTCCTCTGATGAGGAGTCACCAACAAGAACACTGACTAGGTCTGGGAGGTACTCAAGGTCATCTAGCTATTCAGCCAGGATGGTGAGGAAAGCCGAGGCTATAGTTTGTCATCCCAAGAGCTCACTTATTGCTGTAATGATCCAGGCCATTGCTCATAGAGTGAACTACTTGTGGGTTATTGAGGATGATTGTAGTTTAATTGGCATCGTTACTTTTTCTAACATGTTAAAGGTGTTCAGAGAACATTTAGAGACCATGTAGATTGTTAGATACCGAGGTGAGGTTTTGGCTTTGGATGCTGGTGAGAAGCATGAACCAAGGTCTATGGCCCTTCTGTTGTTATGAGCATTGCAATGTGGCCCCGGGAGGTTTAGTTTTTGTTGTACTCTTTTTTTTTTCAGTGTGTTTCCCTTCTAATAAAACTTCCTTCAATGCAATTCTTTGTAGAAGACCAGTTTTTCCTGCCTCAGTTTGCCTGAAAGTACTTCAAAATGTTAGCTTCTCCAATAAAACTATTTTTTTTGCAACTAGATTTGTATACCAATTTGGTTTAGATGCTGTGTTTTAAAATTGAAAGGTGGCCAATTCGCTTTCATTAGTTTATTTGGCAACTACAATTTCTCTAAATGATTTTTCCGAAAATGCATTGTATAGTGTGCATTTTAAGATTCCTAGTGTCATAACTCACGAGATGAATAGCATACCTTTTTCTCTCTCACTTTGTTTTGAGGAAGTACATTAGGCAAAGTGAACAAAACTCATCTTCAAGTCAGATAAGTCTAAATTTGAATACATTTAGGAATTGACTGAAGCTATTGAAGAATCAAGTTTATAGTAGAGGTGGCCCCTATAACAGATTATGAAAGTCTGTATGCTCATACTAACTTGGTGACCATTTTAGATATGGACAGTTTGACACCATAGGAATATCAGAGAAGTACTTGATTAAAGTGTATGGATAGGGAAAATTTGAAATCATTGCTATCATTTAGTGACAATGAATGTGGTGGTTCAAAGAGAACATAGAACACAAGAGACGTTTTCTTGTACCCCTTTAGTTTTAGAAAATGCAAGAGGGGCAGAGATATTTTTTTGTCTATTATAATACTTTTGAAGATATTAGAGAGTTTATATATATTAGACAGATTATTACATTATATGAAGCAAGAATGTTCACATGTCGGACACGTGTCTAACACATCCCTGGCACATGTGTATATATCTGGTATGGACTTGTCTTGTTTTTATGAGCTTTGACATAGTGGGGCTATACACGATAACAATAGTTCATTTAAACTAATTTAACTTTTAATAATAGAAAGAAAATAGAGCTGGGGTGTCTTCATCATTCAAGTTGTTCTTTTGGACTGTACAATACATATGTATATCGAATTCTGCTAACTTCAGAATGTTACTTTGAAATATTAATAGAAATTATGCTTATACCTGGGTTTACCAAATAGTTTTGGAACTGGTACACGATATATCTTTAAATTTAGAATTTAATATTAATGTCTTAGTTTTAGAATTGAGTTTATTTTATATCCTGTTAAGTAATTTATAATTGTTTTAATATATTTTTTTAAATAAAAACTAACTAATTTATTATAGTACATGATAATATATTTTTAAATGATAAGGTAAGAACATATTCTAATTAAATACACTAAAACTTAGTGAGAACAATTAAAAAAATCTAAATCAAAATTCAATTATAATCTTCATTCATTCAGATTAATCCTTCACTAGATTGATTTATTTTCTAATAAATCAGATTTTTTAATAACTTCCTGAAATATTTAAAAATATTTTATATTTAAACTAAGCCAAGTACGAGCATCAACAATTTTCTTTTTATAAACAATCCCTGTATGTTAAAAAAAGTATAAATTTCAATTTCTATGGATAAATTATCGATCTATATATTTTTAACTAATCTGGATTTTAGTTAGTTATTCATTAACCTGAATGTCAATAGTTTAATAAATAATTAACTAAAATTTAGATTAATTAAAAAGATTATTAATATGTTTAAACCCCACGAAGTAATTTTTTCCCATTACAAATACTCAACTAGTCTAAATGCACCAAGAAATCCAGAAGTTAGTCCATTTGAAGAACTACTAATACAGTTCATTAATCACTGATCATATGAAAGCCAGCAAAATAATGAATTCCAGAATTTTCTGAGCAAAACAAAATCACACCCTTTATCGTATTGAAAAATGATGACAACGTTGTGTGTCATTTATTATTATTTTAAAAAACTATAACATAATACAATATAGAACAGTAAACTATAACAGTAGGTATCTGATATATACCAGAACCACACATAAAAAGAGGTGATTGCTTTTGGAGCCTCACATGCTTTCTACATCTTCAGATGTATCTCTATTGAAAATTTGAGTTGGCTCAAGGCAGCTTCTAAATGTGTCATGACCAAGTTGTGCTCTTTCATTATCTCCAAAGCCAAATATCTTTCCCCTGCTAGTGATCACCACAGTGTGGTACAAGCCAGTGCTAATTTGAGAAACATGGTGAGATCTCAAGGTATCTAAGATTCGAGGTTTCAATACTTTATCTAATACCCTTCTATCTAGGAATCCGAGGCTGCCAAATCCCATGGAGCCAAAGCCATAGACTGAACCAGAATCAACTAGCACAAATGTTTTCCTCTTCCTTGCACAGACCTGCAAGTAACAAATAAACATAAGCCCTTACACCATGAATATGACAGGACTATGCATGCAGTCTCAAGTCTCATCATCACAACTAAGACTTGATCTAGAAAGGCAAACTGCAAATGTGTTGTAAACCATTGATCTCAACAAAGATTGACCTAGATTATGGATAAATAATACCTGAACAGCCAGGTGATCCTTAAGACTAGTCAACATCTCTGGAGTTGTCTTCTCAATCTCGTCCCCATGGCCTAAAGCACCACAGTATCCCTTGCCCCATGTATATACCTGGACCATTAATAACAAAATCTTAGTAATTCTCACATGTTCTTAAATAATCCAAACCAATAATAACAAATAAAACTGGAAATATATCTTGTCCAATGAAACTCACAAATCCATTTGAGCCAAGGGCCACAGCATGCTCATCCCCAGCAGATACTCGGACAATATGAATACCTTTCCGTCTGAATTTCTGTATAGCACGTGGCTGAAACTCATTGTGTTGCTCACCATGGCCAAGACAGAAATTAGCACCTGACCCAAAGGAGTATACTGTTCCATTTTCTGTTACGGATAAAATATAGCTTGGTCCTGCAGCAATCTGAACAACAGATCCAAGGACTTCAATCATTTTGGGGGTTGGCCTATCCTGAGTGTCACCATGACCAAGTTGGCCATGTGTGTTGGTTCCACATGTATAAACATGACCTTGTCTGGTGAGGAAGACTGTGTAGTTAAGCCCTGCTGCAACCTGAGACATTCAGGGATTTTCAATATCTCTTAAGGGGGACCTTACAAAAATAAACATCATGGAAAAATAATAAAATTGAGAATTGAAGGGTTGGTACTAAACGGATATCAAATAAAATTGAAATAGTGTGGCTAGAAAACAGCACATCACAGGAAACTGGTGATATCTTATGTGCCTACCAGCATGGACAGTTGTGGGGACTCGATATAGGATTTACAAATGGGCAACTTGAAACAACACATAATGTATCACATATATGACAAAACACTTTTATCAAAGAAATATTTCACACAATAAATTAACTTAGTTTGAAACTAAAATTACAAAATACTTTACTGCAGATTTCCAGCAAAAACTGGATTGCTTGTCTTGAAATAACTTTCAACTCATCCAAAACTAATCATCCATGAGGTTAATAATAAAGAATAGGATAGAAACCATTATTTTCAACTCAGCCAACAATTATCATCTCTAAATAATATGGTGATGATTTGCATACCTGTTTGCAGGGAATCCCCTTAAGGGATTCAACAAGACGTGGCCTGAAAATTGGTCGGCTTGTATCTCTGTGCCCACAGCAAGAAGATGAATTATCTCCACATGTGAATACCTGCATCAGTCAAAGTTGAAATTGCATGTTTATGATGGAAACAGTTATTAATCATTTTACAATCTCATACCATCATTTTCAATTCCAGGAAAACAAAGCAACAATGGATCTGAATTATCAATGCATGCAGACGAATTCTATAGACCTAGCATTTATAGATGTTAAGAATTATAAGAAATTTATAGCTAAGTTTTACTATTTAAGGAACACAACTATCACAAAAACTAATGAGTGAAAGTATCGCATTCATCATTCCTAATATTTCCATTATCTCCCCAGAATCTGAAAACCAGATAAGAAAACATCATAATTGACGCATAGATGTTACAGTACAAAATTTTACTATGATGCTGCTCTCAGTAAGAGATATTAGAAATAGTTAAACTACTTGTCATTACCCTTCTTTTAACAATTTTCATAACATTACAAAATCCAACCCATTCCAGGAACAAGATCCCAAGTGCAGGTGATTTAGAGAGTAAAGTGGACAATAGTTATATGAAGAAAAATTCGACAACCTGAACTTTAGGAGGTAAAGTGGATAACATTTAAAAGAGAAAAAAGTGTAGATTTTTTAATAGTACAAATAAGCCGATTGTCATATCTAGATTTGTGAAACTAAATCCCATGATTTTTTTCATAAATGGTTACCCACAAATACTTTACTCTAAAGTTTTAGACAAGGCAAATCCCAGTTACATAACTTATTCTTTGCTTTATTAAAACTAAATAGATGTGCCACATTGTTTCTAGTTTGTTTGAGCAGATAATTTTAATCACGAGTCAACCTGCAGCCCAATCACCATTTATTTATAATAGAAGAAGCATTGCAGCTATTTAAGCTTTATCTTAATTGCTAACATTTTTTTAGAAAATTTATATTCAAGCATGATAGGCCCTTGAACAGTAGGGAGGCCCAGCTGAATACGCCTGAAGTGGGGAAAGTGTATGTGAGGAGGAATAGGAAATCTGTCAGGAATGATGAGGTTCGAGGATAGAGAAAATGAGGGAAGAATGATGTGATAGAATTCCTTTATTTGAGGGAAGGAATTTGTTGAGGACGGGAGAAAAAATATTATCTTTCTGAGTGAGGAGCTGAGCTCTGTGGGTAGTGGAGGTTTCTTTACTGCATTTTATTCATCCATTCTCATTCACTTTACTTATATTGTGTGAATTACCTTTCTGGTTTTCATCAAAACATTTAATAATTACTGCAACAGGGAAGCTTGGAAGCAAGCTTGGTAAGTAATTAATCAAAGATTTCAATCAGTATATCTATTAAACCCAATCCATATGCTGACCAAAAAATCTTCCTGGCATTCCCTATGCATTTATAAGAATCTAAGATGATTCATCTCATTCCATTTGTAAAGTAGAAGTGAGTACACAAAGACTTAAAACTTCCAATTGTCTCCATATTTTATTCTCTCCAGGCTTAGTCTCACTTCACCTACTATAACATTTTTAATCTTTGGAGAACAAAGAATATATTAAAGGAAGGAAGATGAAACAAAGAATATAGTTTTGAATCGATCCTAATGGTTCCCCCTATCTTGACTTTAATAATTCTACTAACTGGTTCTATCCTCGTCCCAAGAATAAAATCTTCATTCATTTTTCCTATGATGCTTCTTGACCCTGAATCTCTTGTACTCATCATCATTTTAGGCAATGCAGGGGGAATTTCGAACAGACATGAGAAGAGAAATAATTCATAGTTCCAAAGTTGGAGTTATTCTACCTTCTTCTACAATGTGTACTTAAATAAAAGAAAGTAAAATTAGCATCTTCCTTTAAAGAAAAAATACATAAAAGCTCTCCGCATGAAACTGACAATCGAAAGTCAAAACAGAACATTAAATGCAGAGTATCTTGCGCTAAAAAATCTATAACCAAAATGAACGATTTGGAGCACCTGATGTCTCTCGTTTCTAGCCTGCTAGCACAAAATGACACTGAAAAGCTCACGAATACAAGCACCAGAATGGCAAAGAGTCAAACAAAAGAAAATTTATGATATCCCATTCCTATCTTTCAGCAAAACTCGTCAATTTAAGGTGAAAAACACATTTTTTAGACAAGTTGTTTCTTTAACCAGAAATATTCTAAAACTTCCATTTTAAAGTGCTAGCCCCAGAATGGTTTAAAGTATATCACTAAAATGTTCCCATCACCGTGCAAAATCTTTTTGAGCTTGATGCATGGATAAAGAAGAAGCCTATCTAAACCTTATGCCAAGAGTAAGCGGATGGTGGGTATCAAGATCTTACTCAATTCGCTCAGAGGTTATACAAACAATTATCACATAAGCTTAAAATGTTAGAGCAAGCCTAATAATGGTTTATATTATATTTGACATTCTTAAGGCTGTGCTGCATTAGTCAACATGAGAACAGAAGGATATAGCTTGTTCCAGACCAATGACTTGCTCATGAATCATTTAGCCAACTGAATAAGGGTTAAGCCACCACTAACCTCTCCAGATTGCAAGACAAAAGCTGCATGATTAAAGGAGGCTGAAACGTGAACCACGCGGGCCAAAGGTGGGAAATCAATACGGGTAAATGCTACACACTGTGTTGTTTCAGGCCCTTGACCAAGTACACCACATAAACCAGAACCACAGGAATAGACCGAAGAATTGCTGATCAACAAGGTGTGATACTTTCCAGTTGTTATTTGCATCTGCCAATAAAATGTTTTTCATCATTATTTACAACTTCACCAGTTCTCCTTCAAAAGGAAAGTATTAAGACAAGAAATGAAGCGAAAAAATAATAAAATATTCAGATTATGATATTTGTTCAATCATACTAATGTTTGTCAGTAAAATGTTTCCGGTAGTTCAAAAGCATTATAACGTCTGTCGATGCTATGAGATGTATTTTCATAACATTTAAAACTCCAACTTCAAACCCCTTTTTTTTTTTCTGTTTTAAATATTTACAAATGCATTATTGCATTCTATTACAATAATGACGTTGAGAGACAAAAAGGGATGGGGGCAAACCATGCAATATCAACAACTTACTTCAAAAGCAAAAAGAAAATATCTCCACCCTTGAGAAACACATTTCTTTTATGATCAAAATAAAAAAGAAAAAATAATGCATAAGGCACCTCATAATTCACGCGGAAGAATACTTTTCTTCTTTTTTACCAAAAGCAGAAAAAAGTAATTATTTGATATAATGAAATAGTACATTGCCTGATGATGTCTCGACCATCTGAGAGGATTGTTCCACAGACTGCAAGAACCTCAAAACTCGTTTCCAATTTCCTCCACATCTTTCGTACAACTCCCTCTGAGAATTCAAACCCATCCTAGCATAGGTAACATGGGAGGCACACAGTTGAAATGCAGCAAAGTCAATCAAGGACTTATACTTGAACGGGTACAAGCCATGACTACCGCCAAAAGTTTTGGAAGTCAATTCTAAACAAGCAAGGTCCATTGCACTGAGCCTGCCCGAGCACAGAATTTCTAAAACCAAATGTGATGGCAATTCCTCAATGGAAAAATGTCTACAACGGTCTCCCATTCTCAAAATTCGCTCCTTTTTCTTTCTCGTCACCAAAGAAAACTGTATGTGATTCAAAGAACCTGCAGAAAGATTCAAAGTGACAGCAACCAGCGACTCCCCTCTGGATCACAGCATCAAATTTTGAGACGAAATCTCAGGCAATTGAAGCAGCATATGAAGAACACATCAGAGGGGAGAAAAACATGGGAAATTGAGTAGGAAAAAGGAGGCCTAGAGGAAGGATAATTAGCAGGTGATGACTGAAACAATGGTTGGAAATAAAACATCAGAAGAGAACTAGTCACACCCCCCACAAAATCACCGTGCAAAATCGAAGATCAAAATGGACCTTCTTCACCTGCAAATTTACATCCAAAGAGGTAACTTTTGCAACCAATCAGATCAAATTTAAATCAGCAAACACTGATCTAACGGACTGAGCACGTAACCGGTGAAAACAAACTGAGAAAGAAAAGGTGGGTGTTTGAGATCGGAACGGAAGAAGGAGGATTGAACCAAAGAGGGAAAAGAAAGCAAGTGGTGGAGGCGTACCCAGAAGAGAAAAAAAAGCGAAAGGAAGTAACTTTTTGAGAAAAATGGAAAGTGAGGGGTGTTTGGAGGGAATAAGTGAAGAGGGGAATAGAGGGTAGAATTAATTGGTTTGGTGAAAATGGGAAAAAGGTTAGTTAGGGTTTTGCATATGGAGATTATTTTTGCTGCTATTTATTTCCTAGTTGCTGGGCCTAGGTAGCTTAGGCTTTCTGTGTTTTGAATGAATGTTCGGCTTTGTGAGTGTGTGGGAAACATTGGAGAGAGAGAGAGAGAGAGATTGAGGAATTTCATGGGAGTGGTTCTTTTCTTTTCATATTTGTTATGGAAGCATGAAAATGAAAAGTGAGAAAAAAACAGGGTGGTGTTTTGGTGGTGGTGCCTGCTGCTTAGATTCCATCTATATTTTGTCGTCCAGGTTCATTACGCGTGGCACTTTTTCACAGAGACACGTCAGCAACGGGTGTGTGTCACAAGTAGGGTTAGAAGAGTACTACCAACCCATTAGTGGCTTTACTTAACTTACAAATTCGAAAGAAAATTGAATAATCCCTTATTTGAGTTTTGTAAAATATAGAAATTAATAACATATAATAGTTTGTAAAGTACTGAATTTTTTCCTTAAATTAATCTCTCAGTATAAGTAAAATATATAAGCACACTAAAATTGATAAATATTCAATATTTTAGGAGCATTCATATAATTTTATTAATTGCTTCATGGTTAAAAAGGTTAATAGAATTTTTTGTAATAAAGAGACAAACATATTTCATTGAAAAAGTTTTTATATATAGACACAATGAAGTGCTACAATAAACAATACATTAAAAAAAAAGTATATTTCTTTCTTTTGGTGTGATTTTCCAGAAAGTGATTCTGGTTTTGCTGCAATGAACTTGCTTTTGTGAGTGAGGACAGAATGATAGGGTATGTTCATGCATGCTTTCTTTTGTAAATAAAGTAAAATAATGTTGTGCATTCCATGTAAGATATCAAACAATTCATATAAAATAAAAAAAAGTTTATATTTAATTTTAAAATTAATTTAGTCAAAAGAGTTATACTTTATAAATATCTATATTTAATATGGATTAAATGTATTTGTTTTGAGTGTTTGTTTAAGTAAAAAATAAATAAACTCCTTTATGAATTAACTTAAGACAGAAGAAAAACATTATTTATATGTTGTTATTAAATTATGTTTGTGTGTTCTAACCATCTTTTTCTCATCATTAAACATTTTATTATTCTAAATATTTAATATATTTTTTAATTTTTATCTTCTTATTTTATCCAATAGCATTATTTATTATATTTAATTTTGTCTCTTCTTCGACGTGAACCAATCTTTATTTACAAATTAACTTTATGTTACACATTAGGGTTGGTAAACTAGAAAAATAATTTTATTTTTTATTTATGTTACACAATCTTTATTTTTTTCAATGAAAATATTTGTATATTAATAATTAATTAAAAATACTCTATACATTTTATTTAAAATAGTTATAATAAAAATTAATAATTTAATTATAATGTACTATTGGATAATAGTGTGTTTAAATTAAATTTTTTTATAACAGGTTCTGTATATTTTTCAAATGTGATTTTTTTAAAATATATATATATATATATATATATATATTTAACGAAATTAAATGCTTACATTTAAATTCAGAAAATAAACTTGAATTGGAAAGTTATCATTATTTGATTATTTGTATAATAAAAAACTGAGTTAAATATATTTTCAGTTCATGTAATTTTTGTTAAATTGATTTTTAATCTCTATAGTTTGAAAATTAATTATTAATTCTAAAATTTTAAAAAATATGTGAATATAATTTTTTATTAATTTTATGATAATAAATAAAAGTTAATAAACATTATATTTAAATATTAAAATAATTAAAAGTATACTTAATTACTTTATTAATTTTATTAAGATAAAAAAATATTATTAAATATTAAAATTAAATATAAAAAGGATTAGAATAATATATTTTAAAATTTAAAAACTAAAATTAATCAATTTAAAAAAAATACAGAATAAAAAACATACTTTTTCCTTAAAAGAAAAAACTTGCGATGTGACCCTCCCCCAACCACTCTCAATTAAACTGATTTAAAAATGAAAATAGATGAGATTTTAAAACAAGATCACATGCATTTGATAAGTAATACGAACAAACTATGAAGCTTCTGGAAAGGCTAAGAATTTATAAATGAAGAATAAATTGAAAAATGAGTTCATATCTTCGTATATGTAAACCTTCATCAAATTATTTTTATTCATTCCAACACTGTGCTTAGTCACACTTGAAAATGAATCCTCATCTCAAGTGATTTTACCCACAATATTTGGAGTTTGTAATATATTAAAATTGTTTAACCTAATAACTATATTTTGAGACAATTTTTTGGTTAGATTCAAAATAAGGAAATTAATTATCTATTACCTATTAAAATAGACAAATTTAGCAAATCATATATGCTAAATATAAGTGTTTTTCATTAAATTAAATAAAAATAATAAAATTCTTATTTATTTTCTACATCTTATTAGATTTATACGTTTAATAAATAAAACAAAAGCATTATGATTAAGTTGGTAGAAGTACTCTTATACTTTCGAAGCTTTTATCCCAAAAATAAATTTCATGGCCAAAACAATGATATAGAAAAAAATGATGATAGCGTGTGAAACCACTGTTTGGGGTATGAACGAAACCTGCAATGAAGCTATTTAAC
This sequence comes from Macrotyloma uniflorum, assembly GCA_016859785.1. Lineage (NCBI taxonomy): Eukaryota > Viridiplantae > Streptophyta > Magnoliopsida > Fabales > Fabaceae > Macrotyloma > Macrotyloma uniflorum. The sequence continues at coordinate 3,402,655 of BDMB01000014.1, forward strand.
AAAATCGAAGAAAATAATTTAATCAAAGGATATAAGATGAGAAAGTCGTAAGCAACTTTTTGACGAATCAAATAATTTAATCATAATTCAATAACAAAATCGAACGTGCAATTTATTTAATGTTGATTATAATCTTTATGAATATTAAAATACCATTACATTAAGCTTTCTTGTTTTGATCACCAAGCAATGTTTTGAATAAGGCATATCCATCCACAATGCAATTTTCAAAATTGCATTGGAAATATTTATCTTTTTTTATGAGCTATTGAAAATGCTATTCAAATTTGAAATGGAGTTGTTGACATTAAAGGGGACAAAATAATAGAAGAAAGTCATCATCCAAAATGAAACAAAGTCATTAAAGAAAAGAAACAGAGTCACATGCTCCATCTGCATGATATATAATGCTAAATGTGACAATTATTTGGGTGGCATCACTTTTTTTCTAATAGCTGAGCTCAAAGCCAGAAATTGTCCATATGCTACCAGCTAGATACTCAAATGCTACCTAACATTTACTTTCAAATTTCAAAATAGAATGCATGGAGATAGATAGAAAGATGCATTTGGAAGAAAGGATATTTAGCACAGGACAGACAACACAACCCATGGAGCTCCCATATGTCAATCACAACTATAAATTTTGAATTTCAAACCTTTCAGTCTTCCAATTCAATCATATAGGAATGTTCCAGCTTAGTTTCATCAATTACCAAACCTGGTCACCTCTATCGATATGTTGCAAGGTAAATGGATCCATGTCTTAAAAAAATAGCTTTTGACTTTCAACTGAAAATATCCTAAGTTAAAGAGAGAGAAAAAATAGCTTGATGACCTCTTTTTTTGAAGTTTAGTTTCATCCTTTAGCAAACCAGATTTCTATTAATATGATGTGTGATGTGATGTAGTTAGTTAATAGGTAATTAGCTTTTGATAATATCAAAATATCAGTCTTTGACTATGACCTAAAAATATCTTAGTTTAAGGAGAAAAATCAAGCTTGATCACCACCTTTTATCTTTTGCTTTTGATGTTAGAATTTGATGTTATTTTATAATTTTGGATTGTATAAACAGGAAGCCCACCTATATATCTATATTGGGTCTGCTTGCTTGTAAAAATTATTTGATGTTATTTTCTTTTCTTAAAAAATTCAAACAAACAAATACATTATTATAAAAAAAAATCACAAGTTCCACACATTTTCGTTATCATGATTCTTAAAATGCCATCATAATCATAATTAATTTAATGATTACGCGTTTTAGAGATTAAATTTCTCTATGAATAAAGTCATACATTACCTAAAAGAAAAGTAATGGAATAAATTCGTCACATGGCTAGCTACTTCTAGACTACTAGACTTGGGTGGCTTTTCTAGCCTTTCTAATCTCACCCGTGAAAAAAATGCTTCCATGCTCCACGATCTCAAGAATGATCATAAGACACTACAAACAGAAAAGATATTGGGAATGATTTTGCAATTTCATTACAAATAGATTAGTAGAATATAGATATTCTAATCGTATCCCGATTCTTCTATTTCTTTCTTTTTCAATTTTTTATACCATTAAAACCCTCCTTCATAATTTGAGGTTCATGGGGCAAAATTTTCCAATAAAAACAACCAAAATTCAACCAATGTCGGTCTGTTTAGTTCGCAGAGCATGATTGGTAAGTTGGAAGCTTCAAATTTATAATTTAATATATTGAATACCATGGATTACTTAATATATAAGTATTGAATACGTTAACTTGTTGATAAACTGAGGCATAATCCTTAAACGTGTATATAATATATACCTACCAAAGAACAATGTACACTATATTGAAAAAGGTTTTCTGTACATATCCAAAAGAAAATCCAAGGGAACACAGGTCATCGTTCACCAAGATACACACAATTGGCATCAATTCCCAGGATCTCGTAAGTTTCGAATTCATTTGACCTCCTCAAGTGTGACGCTTTGAATTTCAGAATCAGGTGACAGTTTAAACTTGAGAACCTTGTGAAGTTGACACAAAGGTTTCACTTGCTTTGTTGGAGGTTGACTTGAATCAATTAGTCTTGTTCCAGAGAAAAGGTTCACTTCAGATGATCCGGTCTCTTCATGAACCACAGGGGTATCTGCATAAAGGCATCCTTTATCAAACAACTTATTTTAAGCAGTTCAAAGTGGGAAGCAAAATGAAATTAAAACTAGTTCCATAAAAGCATGTCTTCCATATAACTTGAGTGGCTTAACAATTTGAAAGACATCGTTATTGAGAGATTAAAGGATAGCTATGCTTCTGGAAACATATCTAATTCAATAATCGATTGGCAGCTAGAAAAAATAGAATAAATAAAGATAGAAATCGAGGATATTCCTCATTAGCTAAATCTTCTACAATTTGAAAGGCATCATTATGGAGTCAATTAAGGGATTCTACTAAACATGCCGACAGATAGAGTAGCTATTAGAAATGTGCAAAAAATATAAATAATTACATTCTAGTAAAATCCCACGATTTTCAATCTCAACGAAGACAGGAACAAAGACATTGTAAATATGTTGCTTATAGAGGAAATGCGGGAAAATCAGATTTGGAAAACAGTTCTCTCTTATAATGCCAAAAGCATTGACTCTTTAACAACCAAGGTCAGAGTATCTAAACAGGTGAGACATAGTTCTAGTTTCCAAGATTAACAACTCTTTTTCAGACTTATTCTGCACACATCAACTATAACTCACCTTGTTCGGTAAACGCAATACATGTGCCAATTGTCTCCTCATATTCCCCAATCTGTAGACAAAAAAAACATAACAAACAACAATCCTTAAATGATCATTATCCATTCGGCGAATTTATCAAACAAAAATAACAAAAATTGATAGAAGCAACTTTAGCCTGTTGGAAATTCTATAGGTAAGCATTGGAGAAACATACATCTAAACAAATAGACAATTTTCATAATCTAACTTCAACAGATTCATACAAGACTACAAGAGCACATCCCTTAACCTAAAAAATTCTCAATAATCAAAACGCTAAAGGCAGTAAGGCACAAGGAATTTTAAAGCAGGCAACTTACCAGCTTAAATTTTTCATCAACGATCAATACTGGGTTTAATGTATCAAGGCCCTATCATTAACCAAAAATAATATAAGCATAGTTAACTTAGGTGTGATATAGCAACAAAGATGACTAGTGGATGAACAATCACCAGAATTCAAATTTCTTGAATTTTAATCTTCTTATTTTCATATAATATTTCAATTACTACCAAATACAAAAATTTATTTTAATAAACAATATTAAATAATTGAAAAATATCAGATGGTGGTGATGCTTTTAAATCAATATTAGTCAAGGTTATTTTTCTGCTGAAGTGTACAAGATTTTTTCAATTGACATCAAGCCGAGATTATTTCAAATGACATCGATCAGAGTTATTTTTTCACATGGTTAGTCAAGGTTATTTTAGCTGTCATTTCAATTGATGTTGATTGAAAATTCCCCTAATGGCAAAAGAAAATCCTAGTCAAGGTTGACCGAAAGTTTTCCCATTCATCATTAGAAAAAAATATTCTAACAAACTTTAGACTAAAAATAACATTGGTGGTTTCAATAAAAAAAATCCTACAAATAAACTACAAAATAACCATAACAGACATCAATCGTAATAAATGTAGTTGATATCCACCAAAAAATAGTCCCACCGACGTTGGTTAATAAATAGTCTCAACCAAGCCTATCGGTGCATCAGTTGCTCTGAGCAAGAAATATGAAGAGAAAAGATATAGATGTGAGAGAGAAGAAAATGTGAAAAATTTTTAATTCTAACTTTTTAAGTGGAATTTGAAATTCTTTAATTTTAAGCAATCAAATTACTCTTATAAATTTCTAAAATTTCAAAATTGTTTTAAGATTCTCTACCTACACAAACATATTTTGTTATCAAGTATTTCAAATTCTTTATAAAAATGAATTACATCTAAAAATTCTCTAACCAAACACACTATAGAAGTTCCGTAGTGCTTCTCCCCCATATAATACTTAGTAGAATGAAAAAAGTTAATGGTACCGGATTTGAAAATCTATATACAAATACAACGAAAAATATGAAGAAAGGGCAACAGCTTGGGGAACTTACAGTAAGAACATACTTGGCATTTGGTGGAAGGCTAATTAGGTCAGAAACACCATCCAGGTCAAGTAGAACATATTCATCTTGATCCTCATGTTCATGTGAAGCTGCATTTGCCCCCATATTCTTGTGCATATATTGCAAGTAAAAAATGACACAGGATATCAAATCTGAAATGAAGGAAAAAAATAGTTTATGACCATTTTTTTTTCAAATAATAAGAAAAATATTCCACAATTAAGGGTATTCAAAAACCAAAGAAAAAATTGTTTCAGAGTTAAAACAACATAAAATTCTTGGAGTAGGTTCAAATTACAAAATCAAGAGTTGAAATTCTGATTTTGACTCAACCACCCAAGAAGGTTATCATTGTGCACTTGGGAATTTACAGTTAACATAGACGCAGGTTAATAAAGTTCAGAAGTGGAAGGCACACAAGGAGCATAAATAAATTTGTAAAACAAATTGAACTGAAGTCTAGAGATGATGAAAAGTGGGATTCAGGTAATAATGCTCATACAGTTTGGAAAAATTGAAATTTAGAACCCTATCAAATAACAAATGTTGAGGAGGCAAACAACAAAAACAAAACTTGACACACCAGCAGAGTTTCAACTATGCTGCCTTTTGTATCAAAAGAGGGTGCCAGGCTTATCTAAGGTATAGTTTTTTCACAATTTTTTTTTTTTAAATTTCAAAACTCCATCATTAATTCATCATTAGATGATATCTTTTGATTTACACTATTGGTATATAGCCACAGTGTAGGCAAAACTCTCTAATTACATACTTAAGACACAAACTCAAAACTGAAACAATGGTAATGAAAATATTATACAAAATTATCAAAAAAATCATAGAAAATTACAGTCCCCTCTACAAGGCACACTTAAATTATATTGTCCCCTCCATTTATTTAAAAAAATTACACTCTCCTCCCTAAAGATAATAACTTAATCTACTTTAAGATTCTGAGTAAATAAAATGCAAAACCTAACTAACCAAGGTGGTTGGTTTACTTGTGAGAAACTTATAAAAGAGGAAAGGAAGAATGTACCTGAAGTGATACAAATGTGAAACGCAGAAGAAACAGCGTCGTATTGGGTTATGCAGTGCAATGATGTGAGGGAGACAAAGAAAGAGCGATAGAGGAGTGGATGTGGCACCAAAATCTGATGTTAGGGACTACTTTTATTGGAAAAGATACAGTAAATAATAATCTATATTATGATAAAAGATTATTTTAATTATTCATAAATAATTTTAAAATATTAAAAAAATTAAAATTAATTATGAAATTTTTTTTATTAAAGATAAAAATATTTTATAATTTTTAGTTTTATGATTGTTATTTTATATATAGATTTTATCATATTTTAATAAATATAAATATATTATAATGTAATATAATAAAATTAAAAATAATTTTTCATATATATATATATATATTAATTATTATTTAATTTTAAATATAATAAATAGTTCGGTTTAATTTTTTATTTAAAATTTAAAATCTAAATCAAATTATATAATTTAAAAAATATATATTTAAATTTAAAAAAAATTCAATTTTAATTGATTTTAAATTTTTTTATTCATTGATTTGATTTTGAACTTCCTTAATCACAACTGATTTAGATATTATTTATAATTAAAGATTTTTTTTTACAATGTGTTTTATTAATTGAATGATATTTGTAGGATAAATAAGAAAATGAGATGAAAGTATTTAAAACTTAATTATATTTAAATAAAAAAATTGTTGCATATAAAAATATGACAATAAAGTGGGCATAAGTCCTAAAAATAGAATGATTTAATAATAACTTTTAATTTCTAGCATTAAATTTTAAGTTGAATCTTAATGTTTTTCAAAAATAATTTTTCAATAATTAAAAATAATGTTATATAAAAAAATAAATTAGTTATCATCAATAAAGATATTTTGTATGTATAAAAATAACTATTTATTATAAATTTCAATTTGATAAAATAAATATTGATTATGTATCACTTAAAATATTAATTTATGTGTATATATATAATAAATTTTAAATATAGTATATAATTTATAATTCATTACATTCACCAATGGTTAAAATTTGTAGATATGTTTTTTCAATTTTTAAACTCACCCATTTTAATTTACATTGAAGGTTGAAAATGGTGTTGGAGAGAGCTAGAAGAAACATTTGCTGAAGAGGATCGGCAGATTAGGTCAGTTTTTGTCTTTTTCTTTTATACTATTTAGTTAAATATTTTTTTATTAGGTGCAATGTTAAAGAGTATTAAAGTATTCTTTTTTTTTTTTTAGTTTATTTCCATTCAATTTTATGGTACTAGTTTTTAAAAAAAATTATATTGAGATAATTTAATAGAATAATTTTTTTTGTGATTGTGATATTATTATAAAATTTTATTTATTTATTTATTTGATACATCAACATATAAGTTATTTACTTACTTTTATAATTTATCCTTATTAACAGATGATGGGTCAATCCAACTCCATGGATTATGTCCACAATTAACCTTTTCTATATACACTCGTCCTAATTGCTATTTACACTCTCTTTTCTTTATTTTTATTGCCAAATATATGTTTTTATCAAAAGAAAAAACATATAAAATCTAAACACCGTTGTCTGCCCTCCATTAGGTTGTTCTTTAAATCCTTACCAATTTTTTTAATCTTAATATCATTCCAATTCTATTGTATTTGATGGTTCATAAAAAAAGTTATTAAATTTTGCATTTCATAACCACTTGTTTTCGTTCTCAAAAGTGCTTTTGGAATTATTTTAAAAAATAATCTTCACATGTTTATTTTTTTTATTTGTTTAATTTTGTAATTTATTTTTAGGACAACTTTTTTTTTTTTTTTTAGTTTTTCAACGAGATTTTCGTTTGGACAAAAAAAAATGTTTGACCTATCTTAAAGATCATTGTAAGTGAGGATGTGATAATCATTTTAATGTTGTGGACACTCTAATAGGATAAGCGTATATAATTTTTTGGATAATTTTATTTTTAATCTTATACTTTTACGAAATTAATTTTTTAGTCTTTCAATATTTCTTAATTATTTTTGTATATATAATTATTTTTTATCCTTATCAAATATAAATTTTCATTTAAATATAATTTTTCTTTCAATTTTTTTAATCCAATCCTCTTTTATCACTAGATCAAGTAAGCATTAAATGATTAAAATAAATTAAATAATAATTCATCTTCCTTTTAATTTTTCTCTTTTTAACCAACAATTTTAGCTCCTAGATCTTAAAAAAACTGTAATTTTAATTTAATCCTCAATTTTGGATACATTTATTTATTTTATTTTTTAGTTAAGTTATTTCCCAATGATACCTTGAATAAATGTTAGATCTAGAATTCAATAAGATCAAAATATAAATTAAAAAACGTGTAAAAATTAAAGGTCAGGCCAAAATCATGGATTTAAAAAAAAAAAATTGAAAAGCAAAATCAGAGAATAAATTAAAGATCAAGCCATGCTAATTTCTTTGTAATCTTAGCTATTAAAATTAAAAATTAGTTACATGAAATAGCACACAAAAAGCAAAGTACAACACCGGACACGAATTGAACAAAATGAAGCACAAACACAGACAGATAAGGAAACACGGAAAGAGTGTGACACCAGGGAAAAAATTGAACACTTAAAATATTGTTTGTTCATGTTAAACATAACACATATAAAAAAGAAAATAAAACTACTCTGGCAATTTGTCCTTCAAATAGTTCAGAACAGCTTTAGTTCCTTTAGATAAGACAGTCCTTCGAATGCTGAAACAAGTGAAGAAACATCAAAATTTTCATCAATCAGGGTTATCAATTATCAGTTCATTTTGGATTAAGCTGCATATTGCTTTTGCAGTCCAGTTGGTCAAGTAAAACTGTACCTTATAGTAAGGGAAATTACACTATACCCTTTGCAGTTTTAAACTTGTTCAATTACTATGTCTAAAACTCTAGCTAAATTTAGGAAAGTTGACAAAATTTAATATTTTTCACTCCAATTCAAAATTCAGGAGGATTTAGTAACACAATTTAGAGGGTAGGTTGAGCAAGTGCTAAACTATATGGGGATAATTATGTAACCACGCCAATATTGAACGTGCGTGAACATAGTGAAAATTGTGAGTCATAAAAGCGTCGAAGCACCATCCACTTCAATCAAGGACACAAAGCTCATTATGAAAAAGGCAGAAGAATGGGGGAATAACTTTTAAAATGAAAATCTTGGCATTGACAATGATCTTTAGAATTTAGGTTTCCACATTTGAAAGATTGTTAAACCTAAAACATAAATATAGCAGAGAGGCAAACAACATATATACTTGTAAAACCCAGACTGTTGCCAAAAAAAAAAAATAGTTCTCCAGGGCTAAGTTACCTTCTGAGAGGATTCCCATCAAGTCTCAACGCCTGTAGGCTTGGTTCCAGCAAACCCTGATCAAACAAATTTCTAAAGTAAATGTAATGAATCAAAGTTATATAGCAAGGATGCAGATGATAGAAGTGACTGCATGGAGAATGAGTCAAAATAAATTCAATCAAAATTTCCTTTTTGACCCTTTAACATGCCCAACATCCAGACTTATATCACCTCCTATTTCTCAGAATACATTTGAATCAGAGATACAGTCACAAATAAATTAAACCACCCCTTTATTTTAAATTAGAATCCACTATCAAGTGTCATTTCTATTTTCTAACTTCTTTTTTTCTTAACATCCACTCTCCCCTTTCGAGAGAGGGACTGTATATATTTCTCACCAGCTCAGGTGGAAGGACTGAGATGTTGTTATCAGATAGGTCAAGCTGCTCTAGAGAAGTGAGATTTTTTAACCCCTGAAAAAAGTTCATATGTAAGAGCAGGAAGAAAAGGTAATAGAAAAATTTAGTTAAATAGTTATACTACATGACTCAACCTTTAGAAGTCAAACTACACTTGTAAGTTTGCTTCTGATCACTAACAATTTAAGAAAGATGATAAGGAATTCAACGGAGGAAAAGATTGAAATTTGACATTACTCTTCAATCATAAGACTAACATAGACAAAAAATCAATTTTATGAACTTGCAACTGTAAAACTACATTATCTATAATAGAAAATAACAAGTAGTAAACAACATTTTGACATGGAAAAAACCAACAAAAAGGCAAGCGGGTTTTCAAGGCTGAGAGGAAAATCAGTAGATGCTAAAAAGTTATTATCAGGCCAATATAAATTTTGACAAGATTTGAATTCGAGAGGCATACATAACAGCTGGACCCTAAGCCATTGTTATTATATAAACAATGTCAAGTTCAATGATATTATTATAACTTTTCACGGGATATAAATAAACAAGCAGTTATACATCCCTGCTTTCTAGCCATAGAAAAAATGTTACCACTGGAATTGACTGAAGGGAATTCTGACTCAAGTCAAGGATCCTTAGTTGATGCAGTCCCTCTATATCTGATGGGACTTCACTGAGCCTCATTCTTCTGTTAGTTTTGTGATGTGAAAGTTAAGCACAAGATCCCGAGAAGATAAAGGAATATCAAAGTTAAATCTGTGTATGTGTGCGAAGTTGTCTTCTCACACTTGCCATAACTAACCTTAGGTAAAGCTCTTGCAGGTAAGGCAAACTAGAAAATGCAGGGCCATATAGTAATGAAGCCGCGTTGCCGCTTAGATCCAGGATGTGAAGCTTAGGCACCACTTCAAAGCCATCTGAAGGTATCTATTGTCAAATGACAGATAAGGTTAGTCATACCATACATTGATTTAAATTTATGGCAGATAATAAAGCAGGTGAACATAGAAATTTCACAACTATTAGGATTTCTGCCACTATAATCACTGATTTATACAAATCTAATAATCACATGAAATTTTGAGAAATACTAACAACTAACCATTTTGGCCATTGATTGCCTTCAGAAGTGTTACTTAAGTTATTGGAAATTAAATAGAACCTTTGTCTAGTAAAAAGAAAGACTTCAACTTGACAATGATACAACTATGAAGGAATTAAAACATACATTGACCTTTTTATTTATGCTAAGAGAAATATAAATCATACCAAAAGCAATGACCATCAACGAGAGAGAAAAACAATTATTTATATGAATTTTTACCATTGGAAAAACCATTTTAACTATTTATAAATTATTGTGTCCTGCAATGATCTATATTCATGTTGATATCATTATTCAGATTATAAGAAAAAAAAAATAGAGAGAAGCTCTCGAATCATTAGTTGTTACCTGTCTGAGGGAATTGTTGTCCAGCTTCAAACATGACAGGCTCGAAAGTGATTTAAGAATTGAACTTGGCCACTCTATAATTTGATTCTTAGATAAAATCAATGTCTGGAAAGTGTACATTCTACAAATGATTAATAGAGCATTTTCAATCTGTAGTAGGTCAATTTATGACCAGAATATCTAAGTAATCTTCTCAAGCCTCAAACAACAATCAATCAAAACTATCATTAAATCTGGAAACATATTATCATTAATAGATCCATAAATTTCTTTGAGCATGAATCTTCATGAAATTATCACTCGACGGAAACAAAAGGGTTTACCATATAAGAAATGTTTTAATTTGTATAATAAAATGAACATAACTGAAAAACATTTTCCTTCCAATTTAGTGGAATGTTAAGGATCATTTTTGTTGTTGTAACATATCAGTACAAGCACAAAAAGTGGCATAATTACAAAGAAAAAATTTGTAAACAATAATAGTATAGACCACAGAAAAATATGAAAAAGAAAATGTCGAAAAAATTACAATCCTTGTACTTAAGAATCCTAATATAATGACAATGTCTCTTGTTTCTTCTCATTCAATAATCACAAATGGCATTGTCCATCTGTACCAGAAAATAATGGTTGCCAACTTATTTATTACAGCATCTTACAGGAAATAAAACCAGAAGATAAGGTTTAACCTGGAGTGAAACACAAGAAGAAAGTTGAACTGGCAACTCCTGGATGGAATTTCTGGAAAGATCAAGTTTTATGACCTCCCCTGATTCCCACACTTCTGATGGGACAGCAGTCAATCCCAGGCCTTCCATAGAAAGTTCCTGAATATAATTATAAATAGATGGGTGAAATTAGTGGAGAAATGAATGTCTAGGTAAAGAAATTTAATAAAACTTAATTAAGTTAACAAAGGAATATATGGGCTTTTTTGTTAGTCTATAATGTGATTACACATATCAGAAAAATATAATAACATTAATAACCCATTGTCAACTTGGGTATTAACATCATGATTGCTACATAACAAGCATACTCATTTTTTTGTTATTTTTACCCCAAAAGATTCCTAAATTCTTACCAAAAGAAATAAAAAATAAAACTTGATTTTGTCCCTTTTTTCTCCTATTACAAGCACAACGCCATGTGCCTGATTTAAGTATCATCTAGTATCCTACTAACCTCTATTAGCAGAAAAAAAAACATAAAGAATTAGTGCCTCGGAAAAACAGAGTAATTTCAAGCAACTACTTGGCACAAGTATTATTTTGTATATGCAATTGTACAAAGCAAAATTCCAATTGTGTTGAAGCAATTAATGCACTTAGGGATATCAACACTGACGCACACTACAAGCAGCTTATCATAAAAAAGAACTCTATGGAATGAATATTTTCCTTTACAAGTGATGCACCTTTGAAGTGATAGACAGTCGGGTAGCCATTGCAATCACCTCTTCTTTTGTTGTGGTTACAGCTTCAGAATCTGCAGAATAATTTTACAATATTATATATAAAATCAATAACAGATTCAAATTTCAATTATATGCATAATGCATCTAACATTCTGAGATACCTTCATCTACAGAAAGTCTGCTTCGGAGAAATTTCAGTAACGCTGCTGTAGGTCCAGATACTAATGAGCTGGAGAGAAAAAAGTATTAGGGGAAAATATATGAATAAAAATGTTGATCCCTGCAAGGAGAAAACAATTTTCTGTACCTTCGAAGAGTTCTCAAAGGATTTCCACTAAGCAGAAGTTTTCTCAATGTAGTCATCTTTCCTAAACAAGAAGAAAAAGGTAGAGATTCAATGTCAGCAAAGAGAATTATCTACATTGAGATAATAAATCATGCCCAGGTCCACTACCTACAATTTTACCACTTATCGGTTTCTTTCCAATTCTTTTAGATACTGAAATCAGTACAAAGAGTTGAGATAAAAAAAAATTATGTTCATTTTATTTTTTCTGTACAAACTGGTATACTGTTAGTTACAATTCAAAATAAACAAAACTATGCATATCATAGTACCAAAACTTGCTGACCTTACCCATTTCAGGGGGTAACCCACTCAATGAATTATTAGAAAGGTCTAAGACTAAAAGACTCAATTTGCATGCCTCTACTGGATAGTCCTTCAGCTGTGAATACACAAAATCAGTAAGCAATTGAATTAATAATCAACTATTGAGGGAGAATAGAACAAAGCACCAGAAGAAAAATATTGCAATATCTTTTCAGCTTCTAGAGAGTAGAGAGCTTTAAAAATAGATTATTTCCCCTAAATAGTGTTTCTAAACACACTATTGCCTACCTGATTAGAGTGAAGATCTAAAGTCCCAAGTCGAGAAAGCGCCCCTATCTCCATTGGTACAGTAGAAATATTGTTATTCCTAAATTGAGAGGAAAAGGACAAACATAAAATGATAAGAAGTGCAGATGTTTTAAGTAGAAATAAAAAACAACGCATAGTATGCTTTTAATAATATGAAGACTTGCATCGGAATAGGTTAGAATTTGACCCCAAATAAAGCTCTGTCAGTGAATGACAACCATTGATTGATGATGGGATTGCCGATATTCCTGCACATATTGACATAATTTCTAAGTAAGAATGGAAAATGGAGAAACCAAAACGAAAATAAAAAAGTTGACAATTGTTTAAAGAACTCACTATTTTGATGAAGGTCAAGACGAATTAGACGTGAAAGGCCTCCAATGCTGACTGGTATCCCATTCAGCAAATTTTTTGCTGTATTGGAAAAAGGTTTGCCAAATCAAAAGATTTACAAATTGGAATAAAATAATTACTTGATATTATGCATGTGACCTTACATGCATTTAATTCAGTAAGCATGGTCCATGATGAAATGAGATTTTCCGAAATCACTGTTAGCTTGTTTCCCTAGCAAAGACAAAGGGATAATGTCATGAGAGCACTGGTTAATAAAACCATAATCTGTTAAAGGTTTAAGGAGATGTTTGCTTTCGATTAATATACTAATTTTTGCTACTAATTACTACCTCCATATCTAGCTTAGACAATTTAGAACAGTTTGCTAAATCTTCTGGCAAGCTTGTAAAAAGATTGTTTGATCCCTGCATAATAAGCCTCATTTCATCAAAATAGCATATACAAGAATTTTATATGAATACAGAGTTACACATCAACAAATAGAAAATTTTTATGACTGTAAGGGAAATTTCACAGCCCCCAATTTAAGTAAGCACAATCTTCATCAATAGATTTAAGTATGATGAAAGACCAAAATCCAAGACCAAGGAAATCATATATATAATCAAGAAAAGGTAAACTACAGAATCTATTCACTAAAATTATGCTCCATTTGTTTAACTCTGGGGTTATAGGGACATAATATATATCTGGTGATGACTATCATCAAAACCATCTAGTGAAGTCAGGGAATCTTGACAAAATTTATCATCAATATCACTATCCAATTATTTTAAAGTCCAGAGGTAATGAGTGACTGCAGCTGTGAAGAGAAAGATGATCCACAGTCTGCACAGCATCAGCTTGAGTTCATGCATGTAATGTTGCAAAAATAGGTTCAAGCTTAATTCTCTTTTAAGAGATCCATCATTATGAAGGGGCAAGAAAAAACTTCGCAACTAGAAGGGTAATGTATATGTCAAAAGTAGGCACCACACTGGTAGAGAGAAATGTCACATGCATGTGACAGTTAAGAGGAAAGAAAGCAAATTCTTTGGCAGTGCCTGCAACAGGAGTTGAACAAATCCTTTTGGAACAAGAAAATAATTTAGCCAACAAATTTCTGTAAATTACTGTTGTTATCAGAAAGGAAACTCCTTCCTTAATCATGCACCCAAAAGAAAAATTACTCTCCATTATTTTGTAGTGCAGTTTGGACTTTGGGTACTGATCTTAGAAGTATCTTTTTGCCATCAATTAGTATGTGATTTCTAACATTAACATAGAACAAAGTGAACCCCTAAAGAAGCTTGAACACTTCAAAGAAGTAGCTGTGTCCATTTTTGTCACTTTTATATTTTACAATTTTATTCCAATTCAAATGAGAATATCACAATAATTACATTGGTATTAGTTATATTTATAACATCTTATTATTCCTGCAATGAATCATGCTCACTTTTAGAATATTGATTCTCTTTTATATTCTTTTTTTTGTTTAATTATGTTTTTAATCCCTGAAACTTGGGTTAAATAATTTTCTAGTCCCTTAAAATAAAAAAGTTCATTTTAATCCTTCAAATTTTGTAAAATATGATTTTAGTCCTTACATAAATTTGAAGGACTAAAAACAGCTTTAAGTCTCATTTTAAGCCTGCAAATTTTATGTTTAGGTTTAAAATCATATTTTTTTAATTTTCAGGATTAAAATAAACATTTTTAAATTTGAAGGATCAAAACCAGAATCACTCAAAATTTAAGGGACTAAAAATATAATTAATTAAGCCTTCTTTTTTATCTTTACAGATTTTACCGGATGATTTAAGAATTGTGATTTATTTTAATTTTATACTAATTTTATATTTTTGAATTATAGATGTTTCATTTTTCATAATTTTTATAATTTGTCATACATATCCTGTCCCATGTCGTATCCATACTTCTAGTGCGCTGCATAAACAAATTCTATTTGAAAATAATAAATAAACTTGAGAGCATTTCAAGGTTTAATTCACAATATCATAAGCACAATTTGAAAAAACCACTTTTATCTAAGAAAAGCAGCATAAGCCAATCAAACAACTAAATCTACTCTCCGAAGTTTCAGCAAGACAATGACATTACCTTTAAGTCCGACAATTCTAAGCATCTGGCAAGTGAGCTAGGAAACTCCGTGAGCCGATTATTTGAACAATCAAGCCTAAACAAGAAAATGCAAAAGCCGAGCAGCACGCAAGTCACACACGCAAACAGTGTAAGTAAAAAGGGAAGTAAACTTCCTCATATCAATCAACCTATGCATAAAAACAACACAGAATTTAGCATACTTTACAAGCGATGCAGCCGAACCAATCTCCTCCGGAATTTCAACTATCGAATTGAAAGAAACATCCAACATCTTCAACTGAGGCAACCTACAAATCAGAAACAAACAACAACGAAAAATCCAGCGTCAAATTTCCAAACTGAAAACAGTTAAACAAGCAAGACTCAAGCGTTACAAAAACTCACTCTCCTATAGCAGCGGGAAGCTGCGAGAGACAGTTGTGGCTGAGATTCAGCACAGCGAGAAAAGGCAAATTTTTCAGATCTTCCTTCAACGATCCAATGCTATTGTGAGCCAGAATAAGCTTCTGAAGCTCCACAGCCTGTAAATTTCATTTCAAATTTCATTCAATCGTAAAAAATTTCATTTCGTTTTCCTATTCAAAACGAAACTTCGGTTCAATTTGACATGTACGGTACCTCCCACCACTTGTCGTCGTCGCCGCCGAGCCCCTCCAGATTCCGGTAAACCTCGTCCGGAATTTCGCTGCAAATCGAAACAACAGCAATGGCAATGCGCTAATGAATTGAAATAACGGAAAACGTAGTAATGAAGGAAGCAGTGGAGAGAGTTGGCTAGGGCTTACGTGAGGGAACGGTTGGAGAGGTTAAGAGAACCAGAGGCTCTCGCCGCTTTCAGCAACCGATTCATGGCACCGTGCTCAGATCAGATCCAGCGGAGACAAAGAACGGGTTCCAAATTTCAAATCATTTTCAAAAGGATAATAATAATTATAATAAAAATACACTGAACTGCTTTTGTTTTTTGGTTTTGGTGCAATTTCAATTCAGTGTTCAACCATGACAATAATGTTAAAGCAGTGACTAAAGAAAATCTAAATTCTCTTAACTGGGTATTGTATTTTATAAATTCAAGATGTTTAAATAAATATGTTTGAGTAAATTAAAATTTCAGTAACGATTTTTTTTTTCTAAATTACACTCACACTCTAATTGTTTAAAAGATTCTACACAAAATTTTCTTTTATTTAAAAATATTACATGATTCTTTCTATATTATATACGCATTCTCTAAATTTTAAAAATATCACACATTTTTCTTACATTACACATATGAGTATAATAATAAAAATAATTTAAAAAAATACATAAATTTTAGTGTAATTTACTTAATATGTATTTAGTATTATTTTAAATGAATAAGTTTTAATCTAGATCCATATGAAGAAAAATAAAAATAAAAAATATAATTGAAATAGTTGTAACTTTTCAATCAGGATTCTTATATTTTTTTTGTTATCTTGTTTGAAAGAATGAAATTTTAAATTCTGTGAAACAACTCTATATAACATAATTGATGTTTATAAATTAAGACAAACTTTTTATATTTTAGGATCATCTAATAATTTTTCTTAATTTTTTTTTCAAAGTCTCATTATTTATTCATCCTCCTTTTCTTTCCCTTATCAACTAAACTACCAAAAGTTTTTATTTATACTCCTTTTTTATTCATTCCCTTCTAAATTAATATAAAAAAAATACTTATATTATAAAAAAAATGCCACATATAAAATTGCATTAAATATCTATATTTAAAATATTAAAATTTAATAAAATATGTATTAAATATTTTATAATTTTCTCGTGAGTATTTTTACTTTTTAATTTGACATGAATTTGAGATGAGACATGTCAGTGCTCTTTCGATGTGATCAATATTGATTTGACAATTCCTTCCCACCGCTATCCCTAACATAAAAATCAAAGGGATAAATAACCCTTCTTGAATCCAATTCACCTACAAGTTAATTTTGAACATTTTCAAAAATAATTTAAGGATGAATGAGATTTTAAATAAATTATAAGAGAAATTATTTTATTTGAAATAAAAATGATATGTTATACTTCTTTAGTAAACACATACTTTTTTTTTTGTTTTAAAAAAGGAATAATAAATAATTTTTTTGCCTATAGATATAGAATTTATTTATTTTTGGTAAGATACGAAAACAAATAAAAGTAATCAATTAAACATTATATACTATAGCATTAACTAATATCAAATTTTGTTACCACATATAACCTTAAAAGTACCTCATGAACTCGTAAGTCACCAAGAACAAAAGTAAAATAGGAAAGAGACAGAAAAGAAAGAACATGTATATCTCTTTATTTCAATTGTTAAATAATGAGAAAAAGCATAATAATTGTACAAGCATGGGCACATATGAGTGGAGCCAGTGTTCTGTTGAAAAGCTTTAAAAAGTTTATGTAACATGATTGCTATCTCTAATCATACCAACAGAATGGAAATGGTAGAGAGGCAACTAAGTGTTGTAATGATACTGCTTTTCTGCGTTCATTTTCATATCCATAGCTGTGATGAAGTTGAAGATGGAATCAGCAGATCTCATTTTCCAGAAGGGTTCCTCTTTGGAACAAGCACTTCCTCTTACCAGGTACATCTGTAGTGTTTACTTTTGTTTACTCTGCTTCCGTATTCGCTGAAGTACTTTTACTTTTCCCAGCAGAGTTACGTAGTTATTTACCTCTTGAATTGTTTAAAATGGTCTTTCTGTTAATGGAAATTTTCTAAAACTACAAGAACAGGTTGAAGGAGCACCTTTTGATGATGGTAAAGGCTTAAGCAATTGGGATGTTTTCAGCCATCTACCGGGTAAATTGTGGTCACTTGTCATCAAATTTCATTCTATCTTGATTGCTTGTAGTCCATATAGTTATAGAATTATTATAATGGACATGAATAATCACTAAGAAATTTGATCTATTTTCAGGTAAGATAAATAATAATGAGAATGGTGACATTGCAGATGATCATTATCATCATTATTTGGTAAATATTAGTTTTGTATTTAGCATGCATTTATTATACTTTGATTAGTGAGTAGTATCTGACCAAACATAATAGTTCTCTTTGTGACGTTTGGCAGGAAGACATTGAGTTGATGTCATCTCTTGGGATAGATGTATATCGATTTTCTATCTCGTGGACGAGGATTCTACCTAGTAAGTATCTAAATTTACATACTAGTTCAATAGACCCCATAATCTTATTTTCCAAAAATTTCTGCTTAATTTGATCTTCATGAGCCACAACAGGAGGCATATATGGGGACGTAAATCCAAGTGGGATAATGTTTTACAACAAGATTATAGACAATTTGCTGCTTAAAGGTGAAGTAACAATGTCAATGTCCATTGGATTCATTATATCTATAGTTCTACTTTGTCTTGACTTGAGTTGAGAGTCATCTATTCGGTCTTGGTAAGTGACAAGACTCAAGACAAAAGAAATAACTTCCATGAAAGTAAAAACTTAAGTTGTTAAGTCACACCTCATATTATGAAAAACTCAAGGCCTTAGAGAAAGTATTCAAGAGCGTGTTGCTATCAGTTTTTCTATATATATTTATAACATGATATTATCCTAAGTTTTACCTAACTATAAACATGGTGTTCTTGGTTCAGGGATTGAGCCTTTTGTGACAATACATCATAATGACCTGCCACAAGAATTGGAAGAAAGATATGGTGGTTGGCTTAGTCCCTTAATACAGTAAATTGCAACTCTCATTTTTGTTTACTCGTAATATATATAGCTAAAGGATTTGACATTTTATCAGGTTTTCAATGAATTCTCCTGTAACCTCATGCTTTGGTTATTAACTGTCTTGCATGATTTATGTAACCAACTTCATTTAGTGGAATAAGACTTTGATGTTGTCGTCATCTGGTCTTTAAGCTTGTGAATCCCGCAACATAATCATATTGAAACTTTTATAATTGTATACTTTGTTGAAGGAGAGATTTTGCTCATTTTGCTGAAATATGTTTCAAGAGCTTTGGAGTCAAGGTTAAATACTGGACTACCATCAATGAGCCAAGCCTGGTTGCAACCAATGCCTATATTAAAGGAACATATCCCCCTGGTCATTGTTCTCCACCTTTTGGAAATTGTTCTGCTGGTAACTCCGATGTTGAGCCCCTCATTGTCATGCATAATATGTTACTATCACATGCCAAGGCTGTTGAATTATACCGCAAGCACTTTCAGGTAACAAAGGAATGTCCTGAACTACAATTTTGTTGTCACATTTTCTAGGATAGGAGAAAGAGAGATTAAAGGCCATGATGGCAGTTTAATTAGTATACAACTCATGTTAATCCAGGCAAAGCAAGGTGGAACCATTGGCATTGTTGCACACACCTTCATGTATAAACCATTTAGAAATGAAGAATGTGATAGGCAAGCTGTGAAAAGGGCCTTGGCTTTTGTCATAGGCTGGTAAGTTTTTAAGACTTGCCATTTAATACACGCAACGTAACCAAAAAGGGTTTTGTTATGACAACCGTGCCTAATAATAAACTATTAAGTAGTATATTATTATTGAAATGAATTAGCAGCACACAATCCTTTTATTTTTATTTTTAAAACATTTTTTGCTTTTTGGTGATGATATGAAGGGTCTTAGATCCCCTGGTTTTTGGTAAGTACCCAGATGAGATGCACTCTATCCTTGGAAATCTATTGCCAGTGTTCTCTCTTGAGGAGAAAAATCTGATAAAAGGAAGTATAGATTTCATTGGCATCAATCACTATGGATCTCTCTATGCCAAGGATTGTTATCTCTCTGCTTGTTCTCTTGGAGCAGATCATCCAATAACAGGTTTTGTAGAAACAACTGGAATAAGAGATGGCATTCCAATTGGTGACCAGGTTCCCTTATTCAGTCCTCCATCTGCTCTTCATTATGTTATTTTATTTTTTACATTTTTTCTTTATGTTATGTTGTTAACTCAAATGTTTGATAAAGGACTAGATATTGAACATAATCTTTGATATAATTCTTTTGTTTTAAACAGACAGGAATGCCACATTTCTTTGTGGTTCCAATAGGCATGGAGGAAATTGTAGACTACATTAAAATAAGATATCACAATATACCCATGTATATTACAGAAAATGGTGCGTAGACATTTGTTTACACAATCACAAACATTTTCTGTTTTCATCACGGTACTCACGAATATTTGTGAAAATGTAAAATTAAACAGAGGGTATCTTCAGAATATCATTTTCTCCCATGTTGTTTTAATCTGTTCTGGTTACTGATAAATTAATATTGACCATTTATCCTGAATTAAGAGACCAAGAATAATGACTATGCAAGGTTGTTTTTTTCATTAACATGATCCATACAAGTTTAATTCAAAATTGTTTCAGGATATTGTCTACCACTCAAACAGGACGTGACAATAAACTATCTACTACAAGATTTCAAGCGAATAGATTATCATAAAACCTATCTTGCAGCTCTGCTCAGAGCCATAAGGTGAATGATGAGACCTAATATATCAGCATCATCCTTATTTAAGGTTTATTTTCCATTACTTTGTTTGTTCAGAAGAGGTAATTTTGTGATGTATAGGAAAGGTGCAGACGTAAGAGGATATATGATATGGTCATTGTTGGACAACTTTGAATGGGCAAGGGGCTATGACATGAGATTTGGGCTTTATTATGTGGATAGAAACACTCTTGAACGAATTCCCAAACTTTCTGTTCAATGGTTTTCTAGTTTCCTCAACAACACTATCTCCACCAACACAATAGAAGATTTGAAGAAGCAACATCATAGAAGCAAAAATGTGAGAAATGTTGATTTGGATTTTATTTGAACTATCTCGACAATATAAGTATGATCCGTTTATTGTTTATTTGGACTTTGTGGAGAACAATTATAATATTTTATCTTTCGTAAATATTTGTTGTGATCTTTAATAGATATGATATGTTAAAAGATAACTTTTATCTATATTTTTAGAAGGTATAACCATGTTTTATATTATATCACTTACTTATAATATTTTATATATGATAAATTTCTCGATCTTTGTAATAATTATTCATAAAAAACTTATATTAATGATCATATTTATTAAATGTTCGGAAAAAATTTATTTAGATTTATATATTTTTAAACTATACTTTGAGTCAAAAGTCTTTGCATTTTTTTATAATTTGATTCTAAATTATGGTATTGAAAAATTAGAATCAAAATTTACTTTGAGATTTGGTATTTTGATTAAGTCAAATTTTTAAATAACTCATATATATATATATATATATATTAATTTTTTCTAATTTTATGAAGGCATTGGTCTGTACACAAGAAAACCAAATAAAATTTGATTATCTAGCAAATGAATTCAATTATTAAAATATTTTGTAATCTTAAATAAATGTATTTACTTGCGTGCAATTTATTTGATTTAGTCTTATGTAAATTTGTTTTTTACTTGATCAATTTGTTGAGAAGTAATTTATAAGATTTTAATGCAATTATTATAGAACTTTGACTGAAAGAATTTTAAAAGGTGATAAAATATATTAAAAATAAAATAAATACACTACTAACTTAATTTTACTTTTTTATTTATTTAAATTCTATTAAATACTCTCTAATTTAATTAAATGTACATTGAATTATTTCAACCTAATCCCAACTAAAAACATTAAAATCTCTTATTCAATAATTAGGGGTCAAGTTTGACTTTTTCATTAAATTTTTCACTAAATTTTTCCTATAATTAGACAAAATTTCAACCATTTAATTTTATTTAATTATAATTATTAATTTATAAAAATATAAAATAATATTACTTAATCTAAAAAAAAGAGAAACTAACTACAAAAATAATAAAAAAAATCAAACTCTTACATGTCTTGTCATAACATAGCATACACAACAACCTTTATTTTATGACCCAGACATGACATATCAACCTACCATATACACATTCATAGCTCCCTACTACCATTCTATCGCTCAAGAACAAATTATTTCTCAATCACCCGCAATTCATTTTTATCATTCGTAAATGCTGATAAAATTTCTTTTGATACCTCTTTTCTAAATATACTTTTTGTTATTAATTAAATTTTATTAAAATATATGAATTTGGGTGAATACATTTTTCTAATAAATTTAACTTATAGTTTTTATTTTTAATAAATTAAAAAAAAAAAAAAACTTCCAAAGAATGTATTGCTAGTCCTATTTTCCCTTCATTGAATCGTCTTCTTCATTACTTAAAATTTTCTCAATAGGTAAATATTTTCTCGACGTAAATTTATTTAAAATTAATTCATTTTATATTAATTAAAAATAGTGAATATCATTTAACTTTATCAACTATATTCTTTAAAGTATCATTCATTAGATGTTGATAAAAAAAAATCATTGAAAAAAATTTCAAATAGTTGAAAGTACTTGACCCAGATTAAGATCTGGCATAAAAAAATCATAACTCGATCTTTTTGTATTTTTTTACAGAAACTAGATCTAGAGAATTCACTGCTCAGGGTGATGATGACAGATGATAATTTGGGGTCAGGTTGAAGTTATTTACTATGCATGATTGGAAGTTTGTTGGCAACACCTCAATTTTGTAGATTTCACTGCATGTTGTTTTACTAGTTTTAATTTGTATGAAAAAAATTAACACATTTTTAGTCTCTATAAAAAAATATTAGTTTTTTTTTTACTGAAACTAAACCTAACATTTTAAGACATAAAAACATATTTTGTATAAAAAAGAGCACACCTTTTACATTCCGTCCAGAATTGAACAGAAGAAAGAAGAAAAAAAAAAAAAAAGCTTTTTAAATAATATCTTTATATCAGTATTTCTTTTATTAAAAATATTTGAACTGTGCACTCACCTCTTTATAAGAATTGAAACGTTTTCATACCAACAAAATGAAAATGCTGGAGAGGCAGAGAAGTGTTTTGATGATACTGCTTTGCTTTGTTCATTTTCATGTCCAATCTTCTCATCAAAATCAACATGAAATCAGCAAATCTGAATTCCCAGAAGGCTTCCTCTTTGGAATAGGTTCTTCCTCGTACCAGGTATACACTTGAATGTTTCACCAATAACACTTCTATGAAGTTATATAGAAAATCCAATACAATTATTGGACATAGAAGCATGTAGAAATATCAAATTGTGTTTGTACTTTTGCTTTCTCTGCTTTCATATAAACTTTGTTGGAGTTTAAAATCTTGTTTAAGTTAAAATATGCTTCAGTATATTTGAACAACAGGTTGAAGGAGCACTTTTGGAAGATGGTAAGGGTTTGAGTAACTGGGATGTTTTCAGTCATATACCAGGTAAATAAATTATGGTGACTAGTCATCACGTTTTACTCTATCTTGATTACTTGTGGTTGTGGTGCATTCAGTTATTGAACTAAATGATTGACATGGTTAATCATTGTTAATTTTGATCAATTTTCAGGAATGATAAAAAATTATGACAACGGTGACATTGCAGATGATCATTATCATCGCTATTTGGTCATTATCATTGCAGATGATCATTATATACTTTGATTTACTTGTATCAACTCACTTAACTGTGTCCTTGACATTCCCCAGGAAGATATTGAGTTGATCTCGTCTCTTGGGGTAAATGTATATCGATTTTCTATTTCATGGACGAGGATTCTACCAAGTAACCATTTAAAATATTTACTACTAGTTTGCATAATCTTATCTTTCAATTTTTTTTGCTTAATTTGATCTTCATGAACTGTAACAGGAGGGATATACGGGAACGTAAATCCAAGTGGGATAATGTTTTACAATAAGATTATAGACAATCTGCTACTTAGAGGTGAAATGACAATGTCATTCTTTATATTTCACAGTGCATAGTGCATCTTTATTTTTTCTTTATATTAATACTTTTCTCAGTGTTGATATGTTTTCAAGATTAATAATATCAATAAAATAATTTAGTCTATGTAGATCTATTTTGATATATCTTAATCTGAAATAATTTTTGTCTAATTTTAATAAATCTAATTTAATTAAATCTAATCCAATTTTACTTAATTCGATTTTACTCAATCTAATTTAAATTAATTTATTTAATTTATTTTGATAAATTTAGATAAATTTAATTTAACATGATTTAACTCACTCAACCCAATTTAACACAATTTGATCTAATTTATGTAGATAAAAATTTAATGATTAAATTGATAAATTTACTTGTAGATGAGAATTTAGTGAGAATTTAACGATTAAATTGATAAGTTTATTTGTGATAACTTTTATATTTAATATTTTGATATTCAATGACAATTGAAATATTTAATTTAATAAAAAAAATTAATAAATTTAAATAAAACATTTAAAAAATCAAACAATTTAAGATATGAGTAATTCAATTTAAATATATTTAAATTTTTTAAAAATTATAAAATTCTTTATTAAACTGAAGTAGGTGTGTGAGAAACTTTTAGCTGTGACATGACATTGTCCGAAGTTGTACATAAATCTGAAAATGGTGTACTTAATGCAGGGATTGAGCCATTTGTGACAATTCATCATCACGACTTGCCACAAGAATTGGAAGAAAGATATGGTGGCTGGATTAGTCCCCTAATACAGTAAATCCACTGCTGTCACTTTTGTTTACTCTAATGTGTAATGCTGAAGAACTTGGAAGTTTATTATTTCTTCAATTCATTGTCCTATAAGTTGAAGAATCTTTCTGCACAATCGTATATAGTCCAAAACTTTGAGCCAAGGGAACAGTGAAACTCTTATATCTGTTTACTTTCTTTGTGTAGGAGAGATTTTGTTTATTTTGCAGAAATTTGTTTTAAGAGCTTTGGAGACAGAGTTAAGTATTGGACTACCATCAATGAGCCAGCCCTGGCAACGAACTTTGGCTATATGACAGGATGGTATCCCCCTGGTCACTGTTCGCCACCTTTTGGAAATTGTTCTACTGGTAACTCTGATGTTGAGCCTCTCATTGTCATGCACAATATGTTATTGTCACATGCCAAAGTTGTGGAATTATACCGCAAGCACTTTCAGGTAACAAACAATGTTGTAAACCATCATTTGTTGTCATGTCAAATTTTCAAGGTTAGGGGAAAGAGCATTAAAGGAGTTTGATTAGTAAAAAAATTCATGCTAATCCAGACAAAGCAAGGTGGAACCATTGGCATTGTTGCAAGCACCGAAATGTATGAACCACTTAGAGACGAAGAATGTGATAGACAAGCTGTGAATAGGGCCTTAGCTTTTGGCATAGCCTGGTAAGTCATTAAGAAGTATCATTCATTAGCTGCAGCTAGAGGTCGGTTTTTGATTTTAAGTCCATAGAATCTGCAACCAAAATCCAAGGAAAAATGAGAAGAGTTTTGCTATTAACAAACATGCCTACACAAACTATTATGCTCCTTTTTAATGAAAGGAATTAGCAGCACACAATCCTTTGTTTCTATTTTGTGAAAAACTTTTTCTTCTCTTTGGTGACAAAAAGGGTCTTAGATCCCCTGGTTTTTGGAAACTACCCTATTGAGATGCTCTCTATCCTTGGGAGTAAGTTGCCAGTGTTCTCTGCTAAGGAGAAGAGTCTCATAAAAGGCAGCATAGACTTCATTGGCATCAATCACTATGCAACTCTTTATGCCAAAGATTGCACCCTCTCTACTTGTTCTCTTGGAGCACATCATCCAATAACAGGTTTTGTAGAGAAAACTGCAACAAGAGATGGCATTCCAATTGGTGATCCGGTATCTTTATTTCTCTCAACTTCTCTATTCATTGTGATGTGTTGCTTACTCAAGCTTATGATCAAGGAATAGGCATTGAACATAAATATTTGATATAATTTGTTGTTTTAAGCAGACAGGAATTCCAGACTGCTGTGTGGTTCCAAGGGGCATGGAGAAAATTGTAGACTACATTAAGATAAGATACTACAACATGCCTATGTATATTACAGAAAATGGTGCGTGAATACTAATTATTCAAGCACAGAAATATTTTCTATTTTCATAGTTAAAACTAGTTGACAAGTTGTAAATCTATCGTTGGAGATCCCATATCGATAAGAGATAAGGTCAAATTAAGATTTATGTAATGGTGCAAATCTCATCTCAAATTATAAGTCAGTTGACACATATAAAAGAATATTATTATGTATGTTTGGTTTTTAAGGAATGAGTTAGTTAACAAATTTTGGATTGTTATATAAAATTTGTTTCAGGATATTCATCACTCTTCAAACCAGATGATACAGTATATGATTTAGTACAAGATTTCAAAAGAATAGAATTTCATAAAGCTTATCTTGCAGCCCTTCTTAGAGCCATAAGGTGACCAATATATGAGCAATGTCCTTGTTTTAATTAAGGTTATTTTTAACTACTTTGTGTGTTGATAAAAATGAATCTGGTCATATGCAGGAAAGGTGCAGATGTAAGAGGATACATGATATGGTCGTTATTGGATAGCTTTGAATGGTCATTTGGCTATAACGTAATATTTGGACTTCATTATGTGGATAGACACACTCTTAATCGAATTCCCAAACTTTCTGCTCAATGGTTTTCTACTTTCCTCAATAAAACCAACATGACAGAAGACTTGAGTCAACAACATCTTATAAGCAAAGATGTTAGCAATGCTGCTTTGAATAATCTAGTCAATTTCTATTAACATCTTCTTCATCTAGAACTATAATCTATATGTATGATAAAGGGAACACCCTCATTTGTCCTTAGTATAATAATTTGTGCTGTGGACAACTATTATCTTTATCAGTTATATATTTGATTATATATATGCACTCTCTCTAGTCTTAGGAACCTAGACAGTGTACTAGCTCCTTGACAACTTTTATTTTGAAAACACTTTCAATATCTTTTGCCAATAAGCTTGAAATCTCTTATTTCCAGATAATAAGTGTTTAAGTTATTGAATTCAAGCAAATTTATTGAAAATAAGTTTAACAGAAGAGCCTTAATAAATGAAAGGTTGAATGAAGACTTGCCATTAGACTGTTTATTGATTAAACTTTCTTCATTAGTTAAAGGCCTATACAAACTGAGTCTCTCTTGTTCAGATTCCACTTTGAACATGTTCTATCTGTACACATGCAATTTGCAAACATAGATTCAAAGTGGTCGAGCTATTACACTATGAAAGGAATTAGCCATCCATGTAAGGGGTAATTAAGTTTAGTAATGGGCTCGCGAATTTCCCCTTCATTTTATGTGCATTCGCATACAAATATTGCATGCATATAAAATTGTTTCATGTATTATTATTATTTTTTTCTCAAAACTCATAAGAATAAATTAGTGGAGGATTCACATCAAAAGTTGAACTTAAAAAGAATTTTCTAAATGCATATTTTGCTAAGACAGGTTTTTTTTTTGTTATTAATATTTATTCATGTACAAGAAATTACATGCATGAATAAAGAAAAAATATACTTAGATGCCAATAAAATAATGATTATTTACAAAGTATAGTAAAAAAGTAACATAGAGCTGGAATAGCTCAGTTGGTTAGAGCGTGTGGCCCTTAACTACAAGGTCGGAGGTTCAAGCCCTCCTTCTAGTGATTTTATTTTATTTTTATCATAAAAATTGAAAAATTTTTTTCTTTAGAAAATATTTTATTTTATCTTTTCTTTTAAATTTCTTATTTTATTAAAATATATACAATTTAATTTTAATCCAAATTTTTAAATTTAATATAAATTATTTAAATAAATGAAATAGCACATAATTTTTCATAAATTTTTTAATTAAAGAATTTAATTTTTAATTTTAAAAAATATTTGTATTTTCCTTAATTGGGCTTTAGGCTCATCCACTAACTTAACACTGGGCCTCTGATTCAATCATTTCGCGAAAAAAAAACGTTCCCTATGTTCCTTTCAGAATAACTAAAACCCTAATCGTAACTGCGTTTGGCGGTTTCGCTCAGTGGTACCAAACCAACTCGAACCTCTTTCTATCTGGACTGCAATGGCGAAGAAGAAGGAGAAGAAGGTGAACGTCTCGGGAAAGCCGAAGCACTCTCTCGACGTTAACCGCAGCAATGATGCGAAGAAGGAGACCCGCTCCGCCGCCACCGTGCGCCGCCTCAAGATGTACAAGACTAGGCCCGTGCGCGACCGTAAAGGAAAAGTCCTCTCCAACGAGTTTCAGTCCAATGAGCTTCCCAGCACTCGAATCCAACCCGATCGCCGATGGTTCGGTAAGTCCAATTTCGCAACAACAATCACTTAATTAAATAACAATAATCTCGTTTCATCGTCAACTTGAACTTGCGAATTTTACGATTCGCAGGGAACACGCGTGTTGTGAATCAGAAGGAGCTCGAGTTCTTCCGAGAAGAGCTGCAGAGCCGCATGTCGAGTAATTACAATGTGATTCTTAAGGAGAAGAAACTGCCGCTTTCGCTGCTTAATGATCACCAGAAGGTATGTTTGTTAGGGTCTGCGTGATTGGTGAATGTATTGTCTGCGTTTTTTTTTATAATAAAAATAAGAATGAATTTGGTAATAATTTATGGATTTTGAATGTAGCAAGCTAGGGTTCACCTGCTTGATAGGGAGCCTTTTCAAGATGCATTCGGACCGAAGACCAAAAGGAAGCGCCCCAGCCTCTTGGCGGCTGACTACGAGTCCTTGCTGAAGAAAGCTGATGGTTCTCAAGGTAAATTTTTTTGTGAATCTGTAGGTTGGATGGCAATGGGGTTTTGTTGTCATCTCTACGGGTTTAGGATTTTTTGTTTAATTGTGTGTGTTCTGAGAAAAACGGTTTTAAGTGAAGAAATTTCTAAGGTTACATAAGTTTCTTAGTTTACTTATTTATGCCTTGCTTGTTAACTCTTTTTCTAAAGTATTTACTATTTTCTAAAAGTTGTCTCTCCTATATTTCTATTTTTAAAGTTTGTTGTCTGAGCCCTTCAACAGATCACTTGAAAACACAGGAGATCGGAAATGTTTTTCTAAAAGTTAGAATTGTAGAATTGAGTTTTTTGTTTTTTATCCAGAGCACCCTTTAGTCTATTACTTGTTTTATGATGTTTTGTTTAATCAATTCACTTGGTTGAAATTGAATAGTACTGTTTTTTTTTTTTTTTTTTTGTTTCTTTTGCGGGAATTCTAGTTTTATGTGATTGATAATTTCTTTCTACAAACTAATTATTTTTTACATAGTCTGGTTATTGTAAT
Organism: Macrotyloma uniflorum; assembly: GCA_016859785.1. Classification (NCBI taxonomy): domain Eukaryota; kingdom Viridiplantae; phylum Streptophyta; class Magnoliopsida; order Fabales; family Fabaceae; genus Macrotyloma; species Macrotyloma uniflorum. Next base: position 3,432,126 of record BDMB01000014.1, read on the forward strand.
TACTTCTTTCCTATGTTACTTTACAGATGCTTTTGAACAGAAGTATGGTTCTAGTGTATCAGGAGAAGCTGATGATGAAGATGGATTTAGAGATTTAGTGCGCCATACCATGTTTGAAAAGGGGCAAAGTAAACGCATATGGGGTGAGCTTTACAAAGTGATAGATTCATCGGATGTTGTTGTTCAGGTAGTATCTCGTTTTTTTCCTTTAGATTTTCTCATGTATATGTTTCTGAAATGGTTGCATGTGTGTTTCTATTAGATATGATTGTGTCATAAAAAATGTGTTTTATGATGATGGACATTTCTGTTTTTATGATGATCTGTCAGTGTATGGTAACTTGTAGGCTTTATTTCAAATTTGAAAAAAATTATCTTGGTTAATGTGTTCAATTTTTTAAGCAACTTTCTTTATGTTTCTTTTGTGATTTGTTAAGCTAAATAGTCTGTGGTAGGTCAGATTTCTTTTAACTAGACTCCTTGAAGTTGTCTCACTGATCCATCTTCTCTTCCTCAAAGTTTGAATACTTTATGTATCCTAATGCAGGTTCTAGATGCAAGGGATCCACAAGGCACAAGATGTTACCATTTAGAGAAGCATTTGAAGGAAAATTGTAAGCACAAACACATGGTGCTTTTATTGAACAAGGTTAGTAACATCATTATTTGTTCTTAGCTTTGCTCTAAAAAATGTTGCTACATATCCTAAATTGCTATTATGTGACATAAAACAATCTTAATTTTATTTCCCCCCTTTCAGTGTGATCTAGTTCCTGCTTGGGCAACAAAAGGATGGCTTAGAGTTTTGTCCAAAGAATTTCCAACTCTAGCATTCCATGCTAACATTAACAAGTCCTTTGGAAAAGTATTTCTTATACACTTAATCTTCATTTAATTTGTTTGCTTTATCTGCCAATTTTGTTAATTTGTGAAATAAATATAACTGAAATTTGATGTAGCTGTTCTGCTTCTCTTGCTATGTGCTATTTTCTTATTGATCATTATTTTGCTTAGGGTTCTCTTCTATCCGTGCTTAGACAATTCGCACGATTGAAACGGGATAAGCAAGCCATATCTGTTGGATTTGTTGGTTATCCAAATGTTGGGAAGTCATCAGTAATCAACACTTTGCGTACAAAGAATGTAATAGTTCTATCTCCTTTAATGTTTCTCATTTTTTACTTAAGCTATTTTTATGCATTTGTGTTGGAATAATCACTTTAACATATTGACTGACATTGTATCTAATGATATGTAAAAGGTCTGCAAGGTTGCTCCAATTCCAGGGGAAACAAAAGTCTGGCAGTATATAACTCTTACAAAGAGGATCTTTTTGATTGATTGTCCAGGTGTAGTCTACCACAACAATGATTCTGAAACTGATGTTGTGTTGAAGGGTGTGGTAGGTTACCTTCTGGTTTCTCTAATTTTGGTGTTGTCATGTGCTTTTATCAAGAATCTTTTGTTCAGACCTTTTTTAATGTTAATTTAATTAATAGAATACAATGGAGTCCTTTAATCCTTGTTGTAATTTGCTAATAGGGTTAAGCAACTGTTTAGGGATGTGGTGTAATGTAATCTGATAAACTAGTTGTCTCCTGTGATATCATCTATTTTGTCGTACTCACGTCCAGAAAACTATTCTTTTAGTTTGAAACGCTGAATGACTAGTATATTACTTAATTGGGTGTTATATCCATGTAGACGCAAGCTATTCTGTTCAAAACTTTAATGCCATCAAAATATGATAGAGATCAATGTTGCTTCTCCCATGTTGATTTATCAGGATGTTGACTATACATTACTGATATATATTAGTATATTTGAGTGAAATGAAGTTAGTTTCAACCTGGCATGTCCTGAACCATCGTATTTTTTATTTGCTTGTCCAGTGGATAATTTACTCCTTCCTTTTGCGTGTAGAAGTCCATGTGGAATTAATTTTGCTTTAGCTGGTAATTATATTATTATTATTATTTAATACAGTCATTCTAATACATGTGTTACTTTCAGGTGCGTGTAACTAACTTGAAAGATGCTGCAGATCATATAGGTGAGGTTTTGAAACGTGTGAAGAAAGCGCATTTGGAGAGAGCATATAGAATAAAAGAGTGGTATGGTTCTGTCTCCTGAATTAAATGGTATAGATGTGTTTTAACTGTAAAGTGTGTCCTCATTTTGTATTCTTGTGTTTGGTGAAAATAACTGAAGTTTTCCAATCAAATTATCAAGCTTCATCTCTGTTAAGGTGCTGTTGTAGTTGATAGGGAACATTTTTGTGCCATGGCATACAATCAACCCACATGCAAACTATAGACTAGAGAGAAAATATAGGCAAACAAAAGCTGACACTATTACATCATGAGCAACTTCTCACCATGTTTTTCTGTTTTGGCATGTCTTAACATTTTTTTTTTTGTCACCAGGGATGATGAAAATGACTTCTTACTGCAGCTTTGCAAATCAAGTGGCAAACTTCTGAAGGTATTATTTTTAACTTGGTCTGAATCCTTAGTTTGTTTAATATTTGATAGTTATTTCATGATAGCATTGTTGTCAGGCAAATGAACAGCTATACTAATGTATTTTGGCTCTGCTCAATTTGGCCAAGACTAGATATGCTTTCTGTATGCATACTCTTCCATGTTTGGGATGATTATTGAGAGTCAAAAACCAATAATGAACTTAAGTAACGCTTGTTTCATATCTTCATACTCAGCTTCTATTCTATATAAATAGATGCACCCGCCCCCCCTCCAAAAAAAAAAAAAGACAGCAGTTTTGCCAAGAGAGGCTGTAAAACATGCAATGTTGTCTGGTGGGGCGGGTACACAGATAAGATAGGTTGTAGCACCTATTGTAAATGATGTTAGAATCTTGCCTTAGAAATTTTGGGCATGTGGAAATTAGAAGCCCCATTAAGGAGTGTAAATAAGATGAAGGGTAGTTCAATAGTTATAGGTAGAGGGAGACCAAGCAAAAGTGTAGGCCAAATCATCGAGAAGGATTTAGCTTTAAATGGTTTTTTCTTTGTCAATAGATTATAATTATGACAGTATATTATAGAATCTTGCCTTAGAAATTTTGGGCATGTGGAAAGTAGAAGCCCCATTAAGGAGTGTAAATCAGATGAAGGGTAGTTCAATAGTTATGGGTAGAGGGAGACCAAGCAAAAGTGTAGGCCAAATCATCGAGCAGGATTTAGCTTTAAATGGTTTTTTCTTTGTCAATAGATTATAATTATGACAGTATATTATGGAATGGTTTGATTCTTGTATCCAATCCCGCTTGTTGTTTTTCTTGAAGCTTTTTGCTATTTTACTGAACTAAATGGTGTCTTGTGATCCATTTAACTGACTTCATCTAATGGAATGAGAATTCTGATGTTGAAGCTTTTCACTCTTCTGGTAAGACAGGATAAAGTACTTCTGTGTGACTTTTTCTTATAATGTTTGTTTTAGGGTGGTGAGCCTGATCTGATGACTGGAGCAAAGATGGTACTTCATGACTGGCAGAGGGGTAGAATTCCCTTTTTTGTTCCTCCTCCCAAGCAGGATGAAGGGTCCGAGGAACCTAATGTTAATGGTGTTGACATAGATGATGCAGTTGATGGCAATGAGGCATCTGCTGCTATTAAGGCTATCGCAGATGTTCTTTCATCACAGCAGCAAATAAGTGTTCCTGTTCAAAAGGATTTATATAGTGAGAATGAGTTGAAGGGGGAAGCTACTGACCAACTTCCTATCCCTAATGCAGACGATGATATTTCGACTCCTGATAGTAACACATCTGAACAGGATTCAGCAATTAAGATTCCGTCTGAGCCGCTTCTTCTCTCTGCTGAGCTGGTTCCAACCAGTAGTGAGTCATAACTTTTGGTTGCAGTAGCTGTTAGGGAATTGTATGTAAATTATAAGTTGGTTTTATTTCTATCCTCTATAAAGCTTGGAAGAGAACAAGCTCCTTTTCCCTTAGCATAATTTCTGTGAGGCCTGCTTCATGTTTGGATTTCATCTACCTCACAAAAGCGCTCGTCAAATGCATCGATTTTTGCTTTCGGGAATGTTGTTTTGGGCATCTAAACCGATCTTTGGATTCATGAGACACAGGAAGATACTGCTATGGAGATCACAAGAACATTCCAGGAGGTTTTGGTTTGTTGAGCATTGTGTTATTTTTAATTATTATTTAAGCATTAGTTTTAGCGATATAGCTTTTGTACACCATGGTGGAAATTTTGTTTATTTGCTAATATACGTTTTTACGATTCAAATTTTCTAATTAAATTCCAGGTCAATATTTTGCCATTCGTGTACTGCTTGGAGAAGCTTGAATTGTGATTGTTTTCTCCACCAAGCGGATATTTAATTAAGATGTTAACAATATATACATTTTGTGAATTGAATCGGTGATACTAAATTATATAATATTTTTTTATATATAAACAGTAAGATACAAAATCATTTAAAACCTTGAGCTACGAAATTTGTTGTCGTTGTCCCAAATAAATACGCCGTCCCTGCATGCTAAATGATGCACCTAAAATTGCCAAAATCCCATGTTCTGTGCCCAAAAGTTTGCCTGATGTTACACTCTAGGTTCAAATTTGGCGGTCTAATGACTTGACATTTGGTAGCAACCTTTTGATGTGATTTATGTAGCGAGTATTGGGTAGATTCTAAAAAGCGTAGCTGCAGGTAAGATTTAACAGGGTTGCAATAATTTAGGAAGTAGGCCGAAGCTTTAAACAGCCTGGCCACGACCAGGCTTGGTGAAGATGACCATGACCGTATCCTTATTCACCATTGGACAGACATGGATAGATTTCAAGTTGACATGTGCTTGGAAGCTGTTGATTGATGTTCGAAAAGGGGAAAGATGTAAATACATGAATACATGTGGAAGAAAGAGATAAAAACGTAAATATAAGAAGTGATATAATACGACGATGATGAATACATGAGCTGCAATGCTTAGCTCGTAACCTACACAGATTTGTCTTTGATGATTGCCATCAATGCTTATTCAAACGCTCTTTCCTGATCTCATTTGGGATCTTCGGAAGCTCCTCCTTGTTTTATGTCAAATACAATATCTTTTAAGATTACATTCAATTTTTTCTTTACTAACAAATCTCACATTCGGATCTTTAAGTACGTTTTTTAGGTCATACAATAATTGATATTTAAAAATCTCCGTGTTTTACAATTTATTTTTTATTTAAAATCAATTTTAAAAATATTAATTAATTAAATTTTAATTATTTAAAAATTAAAATAGTATATAGAAAATATTAATAATTTATATTTTAATAAAAATAAATTAACCTTATCATTAATAGGATAAAATATAAACATTAATCCATAAGATTAATTTTCTAATGGCTAGTTTTTTACTGGATAGTTATAGTGGCTAGTTTTAGTTCAAACTTACAATTTTTTTTAAACAATATAATGGTTAATTAAATTCAACTATTTGTAACTAAATTTACATATAATTATAATTACATGTTAAACTTGCATAATGTAAAATTATACGGTGATTTTGTATTTCTTGTTTTCATCTATAGAAATATCAAATGTTATTTATCAGAATTTTATATAATATCTTTATGTTGTTTCTTTAATATCCATATTTTTTTTTATAACATTTTTTTTCTTGATTATTAACTTCCATTTATGTCAATTCTAATAATGTAAATGTTATAATTTTTTTTCTTAATCTTTTATTTCACTTTCGTTTATATATAATTTACTTTTTCTTATGTGATATTTTCCAGCCCAATTTGGACAGAAATTTGTGGAAATAAACTGCTAGAAGAAAATTTTGGATAATTTCCCAATTTTTGTGGATAGAATTTGTTTAATTCAATAGAGTTTGTTAGAAATGAAGTGTTCTTCTTAATCCAAGATCATTCCCAACACTCAATGACCTTTCTACCCTCCTCTCTCCTTCAGCCATCACCACCTTTTCATCTTCTAAAAAATTATTATTTTGACCACTTATTTCATCATCTAGGATCTCCACCCGTTCACTTCACTTTGATCTTCATAACTTTTCGAATATTTCGAATAATGAATCATAAATCTCTAACTCATGACGCTCATGCCATCCACTATGCTTCATAACAGCAATCTTCTTCACTTGGATCTCTCATATTAATACAAGATCAGTTTTAAATAACATCAAATCAGTTATTTAAATTATTTTTAAAAAATATTTGATTTTAAAAAAATCAGGGAGAAACTAATCCAAATAGATAACATAATTAAACATATAATGATGAAGGTTTTAGTCCTACAACAAATATTTCGTAAAAAAAAGAAAAAATCCTAATTAAAGTTTGAAGTGATTTGGGCACCGACATATTTGAACATGGATTGGGATTTGGACGAAACCTAACAAACACTCTTAACATCACCAACTTATTGTGGGACGATATCATTGACTTGACATTTCTAACAAATCATCAACATCTATACTTCCTTTCATGTGTCATGTCTTAACAATGTTTATTCTTCAAAATACTACGTAATCCAAAATTTTATTCAACTTTTCTTTAAATTATTCACTATTACCACATTTATTTATTTATTACTCATTCCTTTTTCAAGTTTTCCCTCTATATATACCCCTAACACCCATTTTCTTAAGAGTTTTTAATACTAATTTTCAATTAAAATTATTTTTTTCTTCAATTGTTTGTACCTGTCTTAATGTATACTGTAACTAGTACCTATCATTACTCATCATTTATAAATTACAAATTGAAATTCATTTTGACCAAAATCAACTATTAGCGATCCCAATAATAGTAATAATAATACAAAAAAAAAAGTGTAAAAAATGTTACGTTGATGCAGCAACGACAAGTGCGGTACATGTAATGCAGCGCGAAAAAAGATGATAGCAGTAGGGAAACACGTGCATGCTGCATGAACATTACTATATTTATTCATCATTGTGTACTATATTAATTAATATGAAATGACACTATATAATTATAGATAACTTTATCATCACAAGTTATTTTTTGGACATGTGTATAAGTTAACTCTCCCTCAGTTATACTAAGTTAAATAAAAGTACTCTTATTGTATTTTTTCCCTTGTATCAAGGTTTTTTTTTTTTATCAGAAGACTAATTTTTTATAAAAGCATAAAGACTATGAAGAAGAAAATCATTTCTAGTTATATTTAAAATATTTATTTTACTCGCACTCAAGATTCCAACTGTATTAGTACTACTAAATAATTCTTACCAATGTTATAATAATAAAAAAAAGAAGATATTTTAACTTGAAGAGCACAAGTATCAACCAATGTGGTAGATGTGGTTAATTAGTATAATATGTAGTGCATGAGTGGGAGTTGGCACGCACCTGTGGCCCATTGAAGAGATACTGAACAGTGTGCATTGCATTGGCATTGACGCAGCTGGAAAAGACGCGCTTTGCCACTCATTTTATATGGGAATGGGAATCATAAAAGTGCATGTAGTTTTTGTTGAACTCATTCAATGTATTGTGTTAGGATCAAACAACTAGTAGTTTGTTACTTACAGTGACTATGTCAGAGAGAGAAAGAGAGAGAGATTCAGATTTAACTCTGCTGGGTTCACTTGTTACAGAGTGACAAGTTCCATTCTGAGTTTCCTAGATTCCTGACAGGGGTTTAAGGTTGTGGGTACTTGATGTTCGGGAAAAAGTTGTGGCCTTTACTCTCATTGGAGAATGTCCTAATCTGCTTGGCACTGTCGTTGAAGTTGAACCAAGGAAAATATTGGTCTTTAAAAGAGCTGTAACATGTCTTTGGGAATGTGTGCGTGATTTGCAAATGGGGTTGGTCTGATTAGTTAGAAAGCTCTCAGGAAGGAAAAGAAAGAGCCTTGTTTTTTGGTTGCTTTTTTATTTTCTTCGGAGAAAGTGAGAGGAACAAGGTCAAGGAAATTCCTTTTCACCATCTTGTTATATTGGATATAGTAATTTTGTTTCTTTTTCTGGAAGAGTCTTTGATAGTTATGGAGGACTTTGATATGCAGTGAGGACCTAGTCACCAGGTTCATTTGGGGGCTTTGCCAAAGTTTTCTTTGTTAGCAAGTGGTATGTATTTGTGCCTTATGGAGTTATGCTCAACCTTGAAGTCAATGATGGAGAGATTGGAAATTAGAGCTTTATTTGGGTCCTGTTCCTTTGTTTTGCTGTATCTTTGATTTGTATGTAAATTAGTAGTCAGGATCACTAATTGCTATTGTCTGTTGATGCAAGATACTGTCATTAGAAGTTTTATTTATGGGATTCAGTAATATGCTGATTAAGGGGTGCACTATGAGTTCTGTTTGTATAATTTTCCAAGGAGATCTTTGATGAGACTGTGTCTTAAGTCCATTGAAGAAGTTGGCGTGTGACTTTAAAAGGCTTAGTCATATTCAAGGTTTGGTCTGTTATTTGGGCATTTCAAAATGGAAGGAAATGTACAAGAAACAAGGTCATTGGCCTTGACTCCTACATGGTCTGTTGCTACTGTGTTGACTGTCTTTGTTGCAGTCTCTCTGCTTGTGGAGCGCTCCATTCACCGTTTAAGCAATGTAAGTAATTGCTAGACTAGAATCTTTGTTGAGCTTTATTGGTTCTTGATGTTAATTTCTCTAGTGTAGCAAAAAGTTGCATGGTAGAAGTTGGAAGTTTGTTCAATTTTTAAGGCATTTTGCAAACCTATGGTTAAGACTCAAGCTACTATCAGACTTGTTAATGAGTTGAGAAAGGGAAGGGCAGAGGTCAAAAAAAAAAAAATGAGAAGAGAAAAAATGAGTATTTTTCCTGACAACTACTTAGATATGGTCAGAAATTTCATTTGTGGGTGGAATGTAAGTCGAAAATAGATTTAACAGAATCTGCATTTACTAACAAGGAAAGAAGTTTTCACACTTAATATGCAATTACTGGCATGTATAGATTTATATTTTTCAATTTTTGAGTAAACTTTAAAGCTTGATTCTGCCTTAATCATATATTTATCTTGCTTGTGATTGAAGAACCATCCTTTTATTCAAGTGTTAAGTAAGCCGTTCTTTCTGGTTGCCTTTGGCATGAATTCTGATGTGATTATGTTTTTGTGTGACTGCAGTGGCTGCGGAAAACTAATCGAAAGCCGTTGCTTGCAGCTTTAGAGAAGATGAAAGAAGGTGTTGTGATTATACTTGATATCTTTTTACATATAAACAAGAATTCTTACTGATCATTTCTCAATGTTTTGGAATTCTATCTTCAGAGTTGATGTTACTCGGGTTTATATCACTCTTATTAACAGCTACCTCACGCATGATAGCTAATATTTGCATTCCATCAAAGTTCTACAATAGTGCTTTTGCTCCATGCACTAGATCCGAGATAGATGAACAAATGGAAGAGAATGGTTCTAAAGGGCGTAAATTATTGATGGTTTCTGCTTATCGTGTATTTGGAAGGATGTTGAATGGAATAAATAGAAGCACCTGCAAAGAGGCATGAGCAATATACCTTACATGTATAAAATTTGACTATCACTAACTTTTTACAGCTCTAAATTAATGTAGGTTAATTTGCATTTTGTTATCTTGCTCAGGGTTATGAACCATTTGTTTCGTATGAAGGTCTAGAGCAGTTGCACCGGTTCATTTTTGTCATGGCAGTAACTCATATATCTTACAGTTGCCTAACTATGTTGTTGGCCATTGTGAAGGTGAGTTATTGTTTTCTATTTTATGATGAAGCATCTCTGCCACATATTTATCATTATTGCAAGAAAAACGGGCCATGTGTTAATTTTTTTTTCAAAATGTGCTTGGGTTTTCACATTGAATTTTCTTGTTCTTTACCATGATTAAAACCTAAAGCAATATTGGAATGATGATACAAAATAGTTTGAGCCATTCTAGATAAGTTTTGCTACAATGTATTACATATATTGTCAGAAACACGACTGCCATATGCCTTTTTCATCTTTCTTATGGATCTTGGGTAGCTTTTGATGAACTACTTTTGGCTAACTAATAATAATGTTAAGTTGAGGAGTTTGAAAATTGATCAAATTGCCTTATCAAACCTAAAGATCTAATTGCCACTGAAATTACTCCCAACAAGGTGTATGTGCTATACAAAATTTTTTGTTAGCATATCCACAATTTTCAGCTCCTTTCTACTCTGCTAATTCAATTGGGGAGCACTCTTTAGTGTGTTCAAGGTTATTGGTAGAATGATCCGTTAGAATATATGAAAATGTCTCATCATATCTTCAGAATATCTTGTATTATCCTCTAGAATTAGTTTCCCATTTTTCTCATTCTCTCTTAGGATTTGCTACTATATTTCCTTATGATTACCACATCAAAAACAACAATACATTATAATACATCCCAGTTGATATCATTTGGTGTTTCATGATCTCTTAAATCACTTCCTCACTCTTTACTTAAAACCAAAAATTTCAACATAGTCCACAATGTCATGCAACTTACGGTAAATTTTTCTTGTGAAAAATTGTTAAACAATCAAACTCTCACTTCTATACTTAACCATGTGAGCAGAGTGTTTGATAGTTATAGGTACTGGCAAAATATATTGTGAAGAAACTGAGAGCGAGAGGAGAAGGAAAAAAAAAAGTAATCTGTTGTGTTAAAAGTATGAAGTTCGAATCAAAGGAATTCTAGTCCTGAGCATAGTGTCTGTAAAAAACTAGAAAGAAAATGTAAGGTTTCTAGAGAATTCAAGAGTGTAAATATTTCATTCTGTTCAATATTCTAAATTAATTTACTTTATATTGAATTGAGAAGAATAGTGTGAAACAATATCATTGAGATAATTTTACCTTGTCTTTGGATAGAAAGTTTCACTATCTCAAGGAAATTAAAATACATTAAATTTGAATTATTTTCAAATCAAATTATTTCATTTTTAAAATATTTTGTATAGATGAAACGATTCAAATTTTTTGGATTTTCATTTTTTTAAAATAGTGAAATAATTTTTTTGAATTTTTAATTCAATGTATTGCAATTTAAAATTTCTAGAAACTAAAGTACATTGAATTAAAAATTCTTCATCCGAGGACATTATTAGACTTTATTTATTTAATTGGCTCTGGGCGGTAAAACATTCAGGTGTATTGTGGATTTTGTTTGACGTAATAACACTATTAGTTTGAACCAGATTCACAGTTGGAGAGTGTGGGAGGATGAGGCTCTCACGGATCGGCGTGATTCATTATCTGGTAAGCACATTGCTTCTGAATGTGCCTTTGATGAAATCTATTCCTATTTGTTTTGTGTTATCCTTTTTAGCTCTTTGAAATGTTGTTTCCATTTCTATGATTGACTATACAAACTTACAAAGCACATCAATCAGTTTTGTTACCCTATAATGCATCTCTTCTCTCAGTTATGTAGCTATTGCAGATAATACAATCTGTTATAGAATTAAAATCCAAAAGCATTTTTGTGTTTGATCTCTGCCCTCCATTCTTCTAATTCACTTCACTAATCCTGTTGAGAAATGTTGAGCAAGTAATGCTTATGTCTTGTGGCTCTAATTTCTTTACTCTATTTTTAATAATGTAATTATGTGATTGTTATTCAGTTTTATTTATAACTATAATTTCCCTAGTGGTTTACGTTGCCTTTAGTTATATAAGCATGACATATAGTGTTTCATTTAAAGTTAAATTCCACTCTTACAAATACAATTCTCATTATCTCATCTAATATTTTATATTTTCTCTTCTCTTTATTGGAGATAATATACTTTACTTCTTATAATTCGTTAATTGTTTTCGATCTTGTGTTTCCATATACCACATATACGATAACAAGTGGTATTAGAGCACTTATTCAATTAATAATTTATTAATGAGGATGCATTATTATCCTTCGAAAAACAATCTTCTATGAATTCTTCTACTAGTACAAGTAATTTGCAGAGTACTAGTGAGAAGGTGGAGTTGGAATTGAAGTCCAAAGTTCCTAATCTTGATGTTTCTAGCATTGATGTTCATGGTGATGATCGTGATGAAATTGCCACTTCTCCCATACAACTGAAAGAAAAGGAGTATTGTATTACACATGATAGACCGAGAAGACAAATTAAAAGACTAGTTAAATATGGTGATAGTAGTTTAACTACTTATATATTGTCTATCGCATAGGAGATAAATGACGGTGTTGAACTAAACAGCTATACTGAAGCTGTTTCTTGTGTTGATTCTTCAAAGTGGCTAATAGCATGAAGAAATTGAAAGTCTTCAAACAAGTGATACTTGGACTTTGACAGAGCTTCCTAAAGGCAAGAGACCATTGCGATGGAAATGAGTCTATAAGAGAAAAGAAGGCATTCCCAAAGTTAAAGATCCTAGATGCAAAGCACGTTAGTTGTGAAAGGCTTTAGTCTGGAGGGAGGTGTTGACTTTAATGAAATTTTCTCACCTATTGTTCATCATACTTCTATTCGCACTTTGCTTTGCTTTTGTTGCTTTATATGACTTACAATTGGAGCAACTTGATGTTAAGATAACTTTTCTACATGGAGAGTTGGAAGAAGAAATCTATACGGAATAGCTTGAGGGATTTGTTATTCCTAATAAGGAGTATTTAGTTTGTCAGTTAAGAAAATCTTTATATGGTCTTAAATAGCTCCTGGACAATGGTATAAAAGATTTTAATCTTTTATGATTGGCCAAGGTTATTCTAGAAGTCAATTTGATGACTATTTATTTAAGAAAATTTTCAAATGGATCTTTTATCTATTTTTTACTTTATGTAGATGATATGTTGATTGCATCACGTTAGAAGTCCTAGATTAGGGAGTTGGAACTTAGTTGATATGAAGAAATTGGGTACAACTAAGAAAATTCTTGGCATCGAGATTCGCAGGCAGGAAAATTGTTCTTATCACAAAAGAAATATGCCGAAAGAGTATTTGAAAAGTTTAATATGAACAACTGCAAACCTCTTTCTACCCACTTACTACACACTTCAAGTTATCTTTAGACCTTTGTCCACAAACATAAGAGGAGAAGAAAATTTTACACATTCCTTATGCTAGTGCAGTTGGTAGCCTTATGTATGCAATGGTGTGCACTAGACCTAATTTATTATATGCTATTAGCATGGTTAGTCGGTATATGCATATCCTAGCAAGAATCATTGGAATGTTGTGAAATAGATTTTTCGTTATTTAAAAGGTACTTCTGATATTGGCTTGGTATTTGAAAGAAGCAAGACTTCAACTAATGATGTTGTAGGTTTTGTTGACTTAGGCTATCGTGGTGATCTTGATCGGAGAAGATCTCTCTTTGGTTATATCTTTAGTCTTTGTAATGGTCTTATTAGTTGGAAAGCAGCACTTTAGTCTATTGCCACATTATCTATGATTGAAGCAAAATATATTGTGGCAAAGGGTGTGAAAGAGGCTCTTTGGCTTCGTAGTTTGGTCAATGAACTTGATCTAGCACAAGATAGTTTTGTTGTGTTTTGTGATAATCAAGTGTTATTCATTTAACCCAAAAAAAATCGTTATCATGACAAGACCAAACACATTGATGTAAGATATCACTTTATCCAAGATATTGGTGCTATTGGTAAAGTTGTGGTGAAAAAGATTCACACATTTGGCAATCCAACAAATATGCTTACTAAGCCTTTTCCTAATACTAAGTTTCAACAGTGCTTGGATTTGATTCATCTCTACAATCTTCGAAGACATGGTTATGACTACTAGTCAAATTCGAGCCAAGATGGAGATTGTTGAGCAAGTAATGCTCATGCCTTGTGGCTCTAATTTCTTTATTCTATTTTTAATAATATAATTATCTGGTTAGTATTTAGTTTTATCAATAACCATAATTTCCCTAGTGGTTTACGTTCCTTCCATATAGTTATATAAGCATGACATGTGGTGTTTCATTTAAAATTAAATTCTACTCTTATAAATACGATTTTCATTGTCTCATCTAGTCTTCTATATTTTTTCTTCTCTTTATTAGAAATAATATACTTTGTTTCTCATAATTCATTAATTTTTTTCGTTCTCGTGTTTCCATATAGCACATATACCATAACAAGAAATTATGTTGGTTTTTTGCTTGGTAGCCACTGAAGTTATGTTAAATAAACAAGCATTTTGGATGACCAAAATCCGCCAAGATTTCATCCAGTGATTTATGATAGATCGAAATTCTAATATATAAATGTATTTTTACCTGTCAGCTCTAGCTTTTATTATAGTTGATCCTTGCTTTAAATATTAATTTTAACTTAGTTCTTATTCATTGTCCACGCTCCCAACTCAAGAGCTTCTGTAAGGGAGCATGCTAAAAATGTTCATTTACCTCGTACTTGACAGTTTAGTAGGCTTTTAGGAGAGTTGGTCATTGACAGAAAATATGTGGTTATGGAGTGCATATTTGAACCATATTTTGTAGTTGATTTTTCAATTCTTTTGTTTGAACAGAAATTACACGAGAGTTGATTATGCGAAGGCAATCAACCTTTGTCAAATCTGCATCAAGTCCACTGATCAAAAACAGTTCCCTCATTTGGGTGGTAATTACATATCTCCCGTCTTTAGTTTCTTAAATTTATTTGATGAAGAAAGCATTAGGAAGATATAAAGAATGTTTGTAATCAATATACAGAAAAGAGTTTACTATCTTTGCATGGTTAACTTGGCTAGACTTCTTATCTTTTGATCAAATTATTTTCCTAAACGAGGTTTTGAAACGGGAGTTTGTTGCAACAGTCAATTAAGTTGGATAAATCATTTCGAAGTTCTTCTCTCAAGGAAGCAAGTTTGTTGAGTAAAACATGATCAAAATTTTAATGATTACTTTTTTGAAGATTTCAATCATATGAGAATTCAATTTGTGGTTCTCCGAATACTAAATGCTAATAGTTCATGGGAACTAATCACATGAATCTCTTAGTACTACCAGCATTTTTTTAGACCAAACATACTTAATATGAATCTTTTATTCTTCTACCCTTTACTAGTCAATTTATATGTCATTAACCATCTAGTTCTATGTAAATTCAGGTTTCATTTTGAACCATTTACTCTAGATAGTTGTATATCTATCTAATTTTAATTTTAATTAAGCTGTAGACATGCTTTTTCCGACAATTTGCACATTCTGTGGTTCGTGCTGATTATCTTACTCTTCGCAAAGGCTTCATCATGGTAAGCAGTATTGCAGTAAAATTTTGTCCTTGATGTAGATGGTTTTTATTCACAAGCTACCAAATGTGGTTCTCATCTAACAGTTAATGTTTTTTTCCCGAAGTTCTTTTGCTAATATGTTATTTAAACTCTTAACCCACCATATGTCAAGATGCAGAATTGACAAACTTATCTTTTTCTTAAGAAAACTCTGGTTCAAAGTTCCTAGTGGAAACTGAAAAGGACTATTTATAATAGATACATCACTTATTTTCTTAATATTACTTTTGTAACATCTGATTTTAAGTCTGTAATTGCATGAATGGTAATTTGAAACTGTAGAATTACAGGAATTGTATATAATGAGCATACACACACTGATTTATTTATAATCATGTATGAAGGGAATAAAATCAAATAAAATCCCTACATTTCTATTAAATATATATTATTTCCTTATTTACAATCATCCTAATCAAATCATATTTTTAACAAAACAACAATTCCCATAATAATTGTTTGTCAGGTTTCTTTGTATTCCCATATTAATTGTATGTCAGGTTTCTTTGTATTCCCATAGTAATTGTATGTCAGGTTTCTTTGAACTACGTAGAGTGTGTGCACTACTACTTTCTGAATGTCAACTACTTACTTTGTTTTCATTGTTCATGGAAGAATCACCACCTTTCATTAAAGTATGATTTCCACAGCTACATGGTTCGGTCTATGGAAGAGGAATTCCAAAGGATAGTTGGTGTGAGGTTAGTAGTGGAGATTCAGCAGTCAGATTCATGATTTTCTCTTCCGACAAATATTTTAGTTAATACAGTATCATAACTTCTCTGGGCACTTTTATGTGCATTCCATGATCTTAAATTTCCAAGATGACCTGTTTTAATAGTAAATTGTTTGAAAAAAAAATATCATTTATTTATATTTAGTGTTTTAAGAGGCAGTTTTTAAATTTGCTACGCCAAATTCATTGCAAATAATCAATATAAGGAGGTAAGAATATAATGTCTATTGTTACATCTTGACTTGAACATCTTGGACTTATTCTTGTTATATTTTTATTGCTTTAGTTTTTCACCAACTGATTCTCATGAAGGTTGAAAGCTGATTATATCTGTAAAATCTCTTGCAGTGGCCCGCTCTGGGGATTTGTTGTTGCCTTCATGCTTTTCAACATTAAAGGTATAGCCTATTATAAGCTTAGTCCAGGTGAAATTTATAATAATTTTCCTTGATTTTAATAACATGCTTCCTCACCATCCTTTTGCTGAAAAAATCTCCTTATGCTTATACTCCCTTTTCTCTGTAAGATTTACTGAAGCATTGTGGTCAAGTCATCTTGGTTTTGCTTGCTGTTGAAACTTACAATTGATTATTTTTTTGGGTGGTTTATGCAGGATCTAACCTATATTTCTGGATAGCTATCATTCCTGTATCTGTAAGTTACCTTGATATTTCCTTCATTTTCTTTTAGTTATCCTAATTGCATAAAATGCCAGTGTGGTGGATAAATTGAACTTTTAAACTTTTTGGTCTAGAACCATTTAGATGTTGTGAATGGCATGTGGTTGGTTCTTTGTGAAGTAGTTGGTGAGTTTTTCTATGAGATTTGAATCGAATATAATGCTTGTTGGTGAACCTGCTTAAATTATGGCTTTATTCACTGAAATGCTATATGATTTATATGCTAAAATAAATTAGTTGAGTAAATTATTTAAGATATTCTACAATACAATCATTATGTTTCATGCACAGCTTGTGCTCTTGGTGGGAACAAAGCTACAGCATGTTATTGCAACCTTGGCATTGGAGAATGCTGGAATTACAGGGTTCTTCCCAGAAGCAAAGTTGAGGCCTCGGGATGAACTTTTTTGGTTTAATAAGCCTGAACTATTGTTGTCCTTGATCCATTTCATTCTCTTCCAGGTTGGCCATGGTTTGTCTATATCCTATGCAATAATTTCTTACTGGAGTTTGTTATTTTGGTATTAACTTCTGATTCCTTGTTCTTTTTGGCAGAATGCATTTGAGCTGGCGTCATTCTTTTGGTTCTGGGTACTTCCTTATCCATTTTACAACATAGAATTAGACCATGGAGTGATAGGAATCATATTGTTTCAAGGTTGAATTGTAAAAAATAGTTATATTGCTTGGAAATAAATTATCCAAAATTGTAAGCAAGATTCAGTTTTAGGGAGTTAAAATAAAATAAGATACAACTATATACTTGTGTTTGTGAATCATAATACAGATTGCAACTTTGAATTTTTTGCATTTGACTAAACTAGCAAAATGTCTTTTTTGACTACAGTGGCAGTTCGGATATGATTCCTGCTTTATTAGGAATCACCTTCTCCTTTATTTAAGGCTAATATTGGGGTATGCAGAGATCAACAATTTTTTCCCCCTTATTCAGGATTTTACATACAAGACTTGTGTAAACTAAGTCAATAAAGAATTGACATGCCATTTGTTTTAAATATAAAATAACTATTTGGCATGGACATTATTCAACTATTTAATGTAAAATATCAGCATTGGATATTTATTGGCTTAGTTTGCACAAATCGACAAATCAACATGTACCTTATATTTCTACTTTGCAGGTTTGCAGGACAGTTTCTTTGTAGCTACAGCACCTTGCCACTATATGCACTTGTTACACAGGTAGGTAACCCTGGTTAGAAAAAGGAAATGTAATGTCTTACTATGGAATTGTTTGATTCCCTTTCGCATCTTTTGGTTTTAAAATATGTTTTCTAGAATAATTCCACACTACTCAAAAATCAATTTCTCATCTAAAAACTATGAAGTTAACTGTTTCTTAAACAAGTGATTTAAAATCCAAAGAACTGAAACAGATAAGAGATGTTTTCTCATCTTTTCTTTTCATCTTATACAACTTGTCTCTTAATTACACTATCTGTTACGTGTGTTGCATTACCCTCTACCAGTTGTTTTGAAAAATAAAACAGTTTTGAAAATATAAATCACACACTATATATGACAAGTTTTCAGTTTTGGAAGTCTCAAATTATACAAATTGCATTCCTTAATAATGAATAATCCGTCTTGTGTTGCTTTAAAAATGGATTTGAACATTGAGTGAATCATTTTAGTGAAAGGCTTTCGCTTTTGCTGCTGTAATGTTCCACGCAACAACTTTTTAATGTTTATTTCAGATGGGAACAAACTATAAGGCAGCATTAATCCCACAGAGGATAAGAGAAACAATTCATGGATGGGGTAAGGCAGCTAGGAAGAAGAGAAGACATGGTATGTTCCCTGATGACTCCACCATTCATACAGACACAAGCACTGTGTTGTCTATTGAAGAAGATGATCAATTAATTGATAACCCAGAAGTGGAATTACAACCAGTCACAGCTGTTACATCTACCCCTTCTCCCATTGCTAATGAAACTTCAAGCAGGGCTGTTACACCCCTCCTAAGACCCTCTGCCTCAATATCTTCAGTGAAATGCAGTTCTATATCTGAATTAATTCCAAGATGCTCCTCTATGCCAAGTGGGAGATAAAATATGAGCAATGGAGGAAAATGGAACAAGTTAACTGTTATATTGATAAAGATAGGTTTTGTATGATTATCAAAGATGTATAAGATGATTACTTCTAGTTCCCCTTAGAAATAGTTACAAGGTAATAGTGCTTATGGACATTACTAATTTATGTGGGACAACTATAGATTATGGTGACTTTTGTTGGCATGCAGTAACACAGAAATATGGAAAAGTAAATTATACTTTTTTTTTTTTTTTTTTTGGATTTGAAATAGTGTAAATTATTAAAGTCGATTATACATGAAAGAACATAGATGTCAATGCAGCCTGCAGAAAACTCCTTGGTCCGTATGGTGCGGTGCATTACTGGACTGAGAGTCCATGGTCTGTGGATTATGAGAATCTTATAGTATATTATACAGATTGCATAATTTGATATTTACCATGTTATATGAATGAATTGGTGTAATTCTATCATGAATATGAATAGAATTACATCATTCAACAATTTCCCCCCCTTTTTCTCCCTTCCCTCTCCCTCTCCCCCCTCAAACATTTCATGAATTATGTTAACCAAACTTTTACTACTTTTCCCTGTCTTTGAATATAAGAAAAAAAATGTATAAAATATAAGTAAATCTTAATCAACTTTACCATATTTAATGAAACCATTTCTATAATATTTTCATCTAATAATTGTGATTTTACTTTTAATGAAAGACAATTTACGAAAAAAAAAATCCAATGATTTTAGTAGCACCTTAAACCTCCTCTTAGTTACATAAAAAAGTATTAAAGAAAAAAAAAGGAAAAGAAATAATCGTGTGAGAAATCTATAAACGTGTTTCATAATAGTGTTCTTATTGAAGCAATTAGTAACCACAATTGAATTAGCTTTCTATAATTCTAAGAAACCAATCCGTAAGTTTATCATCATCTTGGTTCACATCTTGGACTCAGTTAAGGTTTCCAGCAAAATTCACAACAGATTATTTTCACAGCCTATCAGGGGCAAACTTACATATTATATATATATATATATGTATGTATATGTGTGTGTGAAGAGGAAAATAGATGCATATGATCATTTCCTATCCATGCTCAGCATTGGAATTTTGTATAAATGAATTGTTGTAAATATCTGATACTTGCATTTAATTCTTATGAATAAAAGAAATTAGAACTACCTATGTATTTATTAGGAGGCAGATAATGAAAATTGTTTTCTAATCGACCAACATAATACATATTTTGTTGGGGGCATTTTTATTTATATAAGCCAGATGGAGATTAAGGATATTCCTAAGTTCTATTACAGATTATTAAATTGTTGAATAAGATATTGATTGGAGTTTGTCCAAAAGTCTGAATTTATGTCTATTATTGTCCTTCAAATGCAAGATGAAAATTGTCTTTCACTGCTTTTTTTTTTTTTTTTTTTTTAAAGATTTTAAATTTCAATAGAAGTTAAGTAAATATTTCCGATAGATATATATAAAGCCTCTTTCCATATATACATGCCAAAATAAATGATACCGGACAAATTTTTACTTTTAGAATATTCTTTGGATTACATTAAATTAGTGTATAAAGGGGGGAAAACAAAACTAATGACATTAATTATCATGAAAAATAATTTTATTCTGCAAAATAATATGATATGGTGATATCATGAAAACAAAAGAGTCAATCAATGCTAAAATTCGAAGCAATGAAATAATCCACATTTGCAGAGGAACTGAAAGTATTATGCAAATATTAACACGCACAAAATATCAAATAAGATGCTAGTTAAATATAAAGGTGTGATTCCTAAAGAATGGTTGGATTAACAGAAAGCGAATGTCTATAAACTTCGTTCTTAAAGAAAAAATTGTGTTGCAAGATATGAAAACATAGAAACTCCAGAAGACAATCAAGAAGCTACAATGGAAGATCTTATAATTCATCATCAGATGCTAGTTTGAGAAAGATTATAATTACACAAGAACAATAATTGACTTTGTTCTGTTTGTGCCCATAACATGATATCCTAGCATAACCCATTTGTCAAAAAGTAAAACTACTTAAGAGCTACCTTAATCATAGGGAACCTTTGTTGAACATTGTATATATCATATATACAAGGAGAAAAACAGAACTCAAGTGGAAAAATTAAGCACCTTAACAAAATTCTAAATCCTTAAGCCCTGTTAAAATTCATCGCATAGAAAATAGTAGTACAAGGAAATACTTTATTGGGGTCCTTGTGTAAGTCTCTGCATCTCATTTTGGTCTCCCAGAGTTTCAATGAGAAGAGGTGGAGCATACTGTGCTGTTCCATGCTCTTCAGAGTCTTGGCAAAATGAGAGAATGATGGTGTCTATTGACATCTCTACAACTGCAAAGAAAAGAGTTGCAACAACATATCCAAGAGTCCAGCAAACCTGCATTGCACAAAATACAATTCATTAATGGGAGAATTAGTATAGATATATTTTTTGCAACTATTTTGCTGCCCTCCATCCTAAGTGAGCATGTTATCCATTATGGTCATGCTGAATGCATGAAGTCAATCTTCTACTCACTGGTGCATATTGTAGAGCCACAGATTTAACTCTCCATGATGAAAGAAAAAACAAGTTCCATAAATAGCAGTACGTAGCAACAAATTGGCTAATTTAGGCCCAAAATGTTTTTGAATCAATCAGTTTATTTGAATATTCTCAATATTGTGGAACTGAAACCTATGGGCATACTAAAATATTTTGACCAACAATACATCTAAATGAGAGCTTACAAATTCAAAAAAAATTGATCTTTCAAGCCCTAATCTTTTAAGCAGATTATAAAACATACCACAACGGGCAAAAGTGGAGATGAGATCTTGTTATGTGAAGATCTGTACTTGTGTGTGTCCAACATGAGGAAAGCAAAAACGGCACTTGAGAGGCTGACACATAGTTTTCCAAGGAACAAAATAACATCTCCACTTACATTGACCGCTCCAATCCGTAGGATGTTACTCATGATCAATTCAGTTGCAATAGCAGAAGCTTTAAAGAAACTTTTACCCGTTATAGCAATCTGCAGGTGTGAGGCAGATATTTGAGAAGTAAAATGCAGAAAGACAAATTAATAAGTTATACAAGTCTATAAACTATTTAACATGCCAACATTAAAAGAAACTGTTTTGCCCCTTATTTTTAATTAAACTCAATATGAACACATCAAATATCCATATGCAATGCAATACAGCCTCTCCCATAATTGCTGATTACAACAATTACAAGGAAAAAAGTACATTAAAGTTGGCTTTTCCATCTATTTGTCTATCCTTATTTATTAACTATAACAACTGCTCAGAATTAACGTGCTCATATCCATCAGCAAGATGCAAATATAAATTGCTTATGGAAGATTAACAAAAATTACCATGATGTAAGCATTTCGGTTCACTGATTTGATGGTCCACTCAATACATCTTTGAAAGCATTGAGAAGATTGGTAAGCAGCCTTGCCAATCAAGCTATCAGGCACATGAGTGGAGACTTTTAGTTTCCGGCGAATAGATTCGAGCAGAAAGCGGATTGACTCTACAAATGATACAGTCAAAGAGCCAAGAGCCACAGAACCAAGACTGTAAAGCACAAGCCTCTTCATGGAGGAAAATACTGAAAGAAAAGGAATTTCAGGCTGCATTGAGAAAGATGAAATACATTTAGCATGATATATATAAAAGATAATTTGTAACCATCAAAAGAAAAAAGTTTAGTTAATTGATAAACCAAATTCAAGCCAAACAGTGGAGAACCAGATGTTTATCATTTAATCTAAATTTGGTCTTTATTATTATGAAGCTGAAAATTTCCCCTGACACAAGCAAAATTTACGATCTAGTTAAGCCCAATAACTTATTGTGATAAATTGATAATACCTCTTTCCCATATCTTTATATGCTTGCAACACTATTAGTGAGATATTAAATAAGGATATATTTGAGAGAGAAAAACATTAATAGATCAAGGTAAAAAGGACAATTTAGTCCAAATATAATAATACTTTACTTCCATTAAATATTTCTTAACCTATGCGTATTATCCTTGAACATCTAAGATATGAGGAGCTAGTAAAATGATATTCATATTTCAACAATATCTAATCCTACACTAGTACACCTTATACTGATTAAGAAGCATTTCAGAGCCAAAAGGCAAACCACGGCCCTGTTATGGCTGGGACAAGTTATTCAATCTCATCAAACTTTAGCAGTTTTTTTCTGCATATAACCTTCCCTTACTGCATCATCAGAATCATACAACAACAACCACCCAATCCCAGTATGTGAGGGTGGCTACGGGGTCAAACAATGCCATTGAACTTAGTTGAAAACTAGATATTAGTGACATTATTCACCATGAAATCTCCTTCGAGAATTTTCTCTGCTGTTCTTTTTGGTCTCGTTTTATCCATTTTCATGGAACTAAAAATCATGCAATCTACTTTTGTTAATGGTGCATCCTCAGAATTATGACAGAAAAAAGATATCCTTTGAATTGTTCATTTCTTTAGGAACGTGGTATTTTGACTTACAGATGCTTCACCATGAGCCCAATAATAGGAGGCAACAGATCCAGCAATCACTGTTGACGAGCAAGCTATGAAGAATTGTGTAGCCCAATAGCAGCCAAATAGGTGAAAAAGAATGGCAGCTCCAATATGCGGCGTGTAATGAATGCTATATCCACAACACCGATCACAGATCACCTTTTTCTCCAAGAGATCATATGTGCAGCAGTTAGAATTGCAGTTATTCTGAACAACCTGACCAGAGCTGAACAAATGAAGAGCAGCAGAAATCCAGAAGATATAGAAGACAGCAAGAATACCATAAGGTATGATTGGAAAAATAATAAGTGCTTGGACTTCTCCTATCACTTTTGCAGCAACCTGTGAGCAATATTTGCATTAAAATCAATTGAATTGATTGACTGTCAATCTGTCATAAGTGAAACAATGCTGTATCATCATTCCACAATTATTAATAATTCTAGCAATGTTATGTTGTAGCATATGTGTGCCTATGGGCTCCGTTATACGTGACAATTTAGTGAGAGAGAAGTTATACATAACTTAGTGACCACTGGATGTCAAAACTGACATATTACATGGGATTGTAGGTAATAGAAATTATGAAATAAATATTCCATAAGCGAGACATATATCATATATTAGAAATTAAATTGTTATGGTCAACAAAAAATAGCATTGGCAAAGTGAAGGATATAATATTAAGCATCCTCATTGAATAGTTAAACAAGAACAATGGATGGTCAAATTGATATGACCAAAGTTTGATTATGCTGTGAATACTACTGCTGCCAGATGCAGACTTAGCAAGATTAGCTTTCCCCTGAACTGGAGTGTAAATGCACCCGAAATTGCATCACAAAATCCATTGCCAAATCCATCACAAAATCTGACTGAGAAATCTGGGTCAATGAGAATTCTGGTGTCTAGCCTAACTGGTGCTGGTCGTGGTTCTTGTTCAGTCGTACTGATCATGGGTACAAATCTTGACCATGGTTCTAGAGCTAGTACTGGTTCAAAACACTGGCTTGGTCAAAATTCTGACCGAGGTGTCTGAGCTGTTGTTCATTCTGGTCCTTTGGTGCCTTTGCTATTGTGTATCACTGTGCTGGTTCTGGTAACTATATAGCTGATGCTTAAACTGATTCAGATTTTGGTTTGAAAGCTGGCTCAACACTTGAGCGAGATTTGCATGGTGCTAAGCAATATCTAGTACAATCAACATGGTGTGAAAATCACAATGGTTTTACCTATTTCCTCTCTCTCTCTCTGTTTGCTGCCGTAGTATTAAGTCTCTCACGCACAATCTTAGTCTGATCCCTCTCCACTTAAATAAACAAGATAAAATGGACTTACACATTTGAGGCTATTCTTCAAATAGGAAGGGAGTCCAAAAACCCAACAAGCGGCGCTCAAAAACGAGCTTCATTGGAAAGGTGCAATAATAGATGCAGGTAATGGTAATTGGCCTTAATTTTTTAACATTCACTAACTTCATGACTAGATTTCATCTGAAGCAATTTTGCATGGAAAAGAATGTATGTCTTACTTAAGAGACGCATGATAAATCTGACCCTGATTGGAAGTTCAGCCTCAGATATTTTTAGATTAAAAATACACATAATTGCAATCAGAAATCAATCAACGAACAAAAACAAATAAACTCAATCATGTTTCATAATTGCATTTAATAAAGTTATGCTTGCCTTAAGGACAGAAGTTGCCATAAGGATGCGCCGAACAATAGCAATTGATGTAAGAATGGCAACAAGCATGATAAAGCTCATAAGGACTGTGACAACACGTAAATGAGTCAGCTCCTGCAAATAAATTTAAATGATAAATCAATAAATATATTATATAAATCATCAATATAGAGAGAGAATAAATATATAAGAACTCAATCAGGACGATACTTACCCTCACAAACACATGAATGTAAGGATCATGCTCACCAATGATGGGGGAAATAGCATCATTTCCTATCCAGCCAACTGAAAGTCAGGAAGTCAGCATTAGGCATTATTGTTTGATTGGTGCTTGCTCAAAATCTAGAAAAAAATAAAATTATTTGGCCAAATAATTCAAAATTAATAGAAGCAAATACAATAGACTTCAAATTTAATCACCAATACACCATTGTGTCAATTATACACATTCTTTCATCCTACATTTGAATATTTTATGAGTTGCACACCACATAAACAAACAATTTTTCTTTTCATTGTTCCCATGCCCAAAATGCATAGAAGATCAAGGATATCTGGATCATTTCCAAGTCCCAATGAATGACTATGCTATCACATACAAACTCAAAAAAATTAAGCTGTATCATCTATTTTTTTTAACAGTTCAAAATCTAATATTTAACAAAAGAAAATACATTACAAGTAAATTGTCCGGTTCTTTTCAAATAACCCCTGCCTCAAACCATAAGTCATAAAATTTACCAAAATTGTTTCTGGAAATGTTCAAGGTCTGGTCCAAAAGTTCCTTGTTAAGTTTTGAATTGCTACACAAGCAAATCTGTGGTAAGTTTCTGACTATAAGTTTGCAACATGTGTCAAACTGAAAATATGACCAGAGAAGTGTTGTGTGCTTGATCGGAAACATGAGAGGATGCAAAAGTACAGCTGATGCAATGAAAATGGTGATCTCAAAAATGAATAGGCCATGCAGCTGACAAGGAAGTAAACATTAAATATACAGGTCAAACAAAGGAAAAATGAATATGATAAAAAAGAAACATTCATATTTAGGTTGTCTCCTGTACAGTGCTACTTCCTTAAAAAACATGCATTTGGAAATCAAAATATCCCAGAAGAGATTCTAACCTTTAAGGTAGAAAAACATCGTAACTGATACTATTAGAACATTAAACAAAACCACTGTAACCCAAGGCATAGCAGTAACAAAGTGACGAATCATCAGCAGCCAAATCACAGACAGAAACAGAGGCAAAATCCCTCCACAAACAATCAGCACAGGCCATGACTTTCCTATGTCAGCCATGTATCTCTGCAAATATAAGTATTTGTGAAACTTCAAATTTCTGCAACACATAATATAATACTTAAAGGTAGATAAAATGAAAGAACAAACCAAAGTTTTAAATAACGTAATTAGTAAGAATGAAAATGTCAAAAAGGGTGAAGGAGAGTCAAGGCGAATATAGGTAAGGTATCAAGATTCATAGCACAATGCATAAAGACAAGCCTCTATAATTATTACTTGTTAAAACTGTTAGAAATCCCACATTGCTTACCTCAATTCTTAGGATGTGATTTATATATTTGTTGGACAATTTCACATAAGGTTATATTGGTTTTAAAATGAAATCTAACATGGTATCTCATTCTATAGTTCATCTTGATAAGTATTTATTCTGATAAGCTTGCTTGGTTTGACTATCATTTGTAGAGGGAGCATGTTGGAAAAATCATACTCATAACATCAATTAAACAAAAATGTAGAAAGTACAAAAAATTAACCTTTAAGACAGCTGACTGTGAATTTATATATTCATGAATGGACTTATCAATAACAATGTCTTCATTGATGTTAACTCCACCCATCTGCTGCCAATGCTTTAAAGATACATTTGATGCTTTGGCGATGAATTGGCAACTCCAGTAAACTAGACAAAAAAGTATGCTTTAAGAATCCAAGCACCTCATAAAACTCATCATATGTAGGATATGGACAATTCCACCCTATCCACTTCCCCTGTCCCCAAGAAAAGTGAAAAAAATAACAACGAAATAACACCTTCCTTACAAGGCACACAATTTGCAACCATGGTAAAATGTCAACATAATGTATCAACACAACACAACTATTGCCCCACTAGGAATTGAACTCTTTAAAAGGCCAAAGTTAGGCCATATAAAACAGGCTATTGTGGCCAATAGCGTTGCCATAGCAGGCCTCCCTTTACAAATTGCATATACGAATAGTGGCAACAATGTGACATATACAAATGCATTAGCAATGCAAAAGTTTTCTCACCATTTACACTAGGAAATATGACAGGATAACAAGGGCCCTGAAGTTGAAGTGAAGAGTTTCTCATTTCAGGCGTAAGGAACTCAAAATAATCATAGTTCATATCAATCCAATCATTCAATGAAACGCGAATATCTCCTTCAGGATAATCACACACCCAAGTTAGTGAATCTTCAGAAGGTATAGGGCAGTCCAACAAGCATATACTGCGAGCATTGGCAAGTTTGAATTGGCTATCCTTCAATCCACTTTGATAAACCTGATTAGGATTTAGCCAGTATCTGAGCTCCAATTCTCGAAGATCTTGAACTGCATGCTTCTCCCCACATACATTTCCTTTGTAGTCCAGCCCATAAGTAAGCCTAGTAAGACATAGAACCAGTGACTACAACTTACACAACCACAACAACAAACGCTTGAATAAAATTACATGTTTCATGTTACTATACAATCAAGTTTCACATCTTCTTTCAGACTTTCAGCTCCTCAGCAACCAATAAATAACAAAATTAGTACACCGGAGGAGGACATACAATAACAGAAGATCAAATCAACATAGGATTTGAGTGGTATATTAGTTGAACAATTAGTTAAATTAAAGAGCCACAAATTTGAAAGAAAAGGTTAAGTAGAAAATATTGGACCACAAGAACGACCCCCTCCCCCAACATACACAAACAAGGGAATCCATAAATTGTTAAAAGCTAAACATCCATGGCAAAATTACCTAAAGAAAAAAAATATAAAGTAGCCCTTTGAGAAATAGCAAGTCAATATTTCATGCCTTAAATTTGCACTTAAAAACTACAACTTCAATTACAGAAACTCCATCAGCACAATGCACAATCAGATAAAGCTGCAAACTTTAAGATCCTCACCTTAACGGGTTTCCTCGGCTGAAAGCAAAGCTGGAGTTGACAATCATGGCAATCCAGAAGGCTATAAAGATGACAAGAACAGCTATGTCTCTGCATTTTCTGTTGTGCCTAATGATTCCACCCAAATGGGTGGTTCCATCACTTGAAGGGTACCTCCCTATGACTGCACCCAAAGGACCCCTCATCTTGAAGCCTTTGTATATATATGTATGAATCTCTTTAGCCACTTGCAAGTAACAATATTGGGTGGTTCAGTTCAGCATTTCAGGGAGAGGTGAAGACAGCATAAAGAAGGGACAGAAGTAGAGTAGAAGGTAGGCCACTGTTGAAGCTTCTGTCATGAGCAAAGGTTTAGATTTGGGATATTGAAAATTGATAATAATTATGAATGATTAAATTTTTCATTATTTATTCCATCATAAGACAAAGATATTCTCTAAGGTCTAAAGTGCTTATTAAAGAAAAAGAAGAAAGAAAGACAAGAGTCCTTGTCTTCTTGTGGCTCACTTCATAAACATATCCCAGCTGTGAGAAATGTGTCGGCTCAAAGGAAAATTATGGGTCCGGGACTGATTTTTGAAGTTGAGAATGACATGACTCAAAATTAGATTCAATGGTCGCATATTCATATTTTTAATATTAGAAACACAAACACGATTTTATGTTTTTAAATTAATTTTATTATAAATGTAGAAACATATTATACATGCACTGTACAAGTACATTATCAATAATTAAGTCAATTTTAAAGTTAAGAGAGTTAATTTGATATTGTAATTATTTAAAGAAATGACATTAAAAATATTTACATGACCAATTAAGTAATTTAGTTATTTAAAAGTAAAGAACAATAAATTAATAGCTCAAAGTAAAGAACAGTAAATAATATACTAAAAGTCTTAAACTCCAATATTATTTCTTGATTATTCATTAAAAAAGTTAGCATACTTTAACAAAAAAAAAGAAATATTAACAAAAAATCCTTTAAGAAGATTATTTAAAATTAATTAAGTAGTTACGACTTGATAGGTGATTTAAACTTGTATTGCAAAGAATGGTATATTGCACCGACTTGGCGATAAGGATAGATTATTTATTTATTTTGACAAGATAGAGATGAATTTAAGTTAGAAGTAGATTAATTAATTTTAATTAATTAATTAATTGTGGTCCTTTCCTTTCCTAGTTTTCTTCATGAATTAAGAACGTTGTAATTTGTCTAGTTTTAGGTAAATTGCTTTAAAATGCAGAGACAAGCATTTCGTAAATAATTTTACTCAATTTATTCAACTTCATTTTTATTAAATTGAGTTAGGTTACGAGTTAAAATTCATTAATTCATACCAGTTGTCAAATCAGTTATTCTTTAATTAA
Organism: Macrotyloma uniflorum; assembly: GCA_016859785.1. Taxonomy (NCBI): domain Eukaryota; kingdom Viridiplantae; phylum Streptophyta; class Magnoliopsida; order Fabales; family Fabaceae; genus Macrotyloma; species Macrotyloma uniflorum. Next base: position 3,461,669 of record BDMB01000014.1, read on the forward strand.
TGAAGAGAGATCAAACTATTATCTATGTATTTTTTATCAAATAACTGTTAATAATTTTATATAAAAAATAAATTTGTCAATTTAATCGTTAATTAACTTACAATTTCGTATAATTATGATTGCTTACGTTAAGTTTTATTAAAATTAAATAATAACAATAAGTGGTAAACTAATTTATATTTTAAATGAAACATTAAATATTTTTATATAAATTTTAAATTTTGTATATATAGTTTGTGAAAAAAATTTCAATCTATTAAAAAAAAATATAATTTGATAAAGAATATATAACACGAACATTATAAGGATATGTTATTAGTATAGACATCATTATTCTTTTTCTTTATTTTAATTTTTTAATTGAAAATTATATATATTGTGACATTATAAGTATTAAAAAATGTTAAAAACATCTTAATTAACCATATAACTAATTTGAGATAGATTACACTTTCAAAAACAATTTTGAAATTTTAAAGTTTTTTTTAGGAATCAAAGTAACCTTTCATAGTTTTAGACACTAATTTGAGGTTTCTTCCATAATATAAATTAATAAAGAGATTATAAAAAAGTTGGTCCATCGATTTAAAGCCTTGTCAACCAGCATTTATTAGGTTAGCTGAATTTTAAGCAAATATGAGTTTCCTCTATTAATTAAATTAAACTGAAAACTTTAAACTCCTTAAACGCGTTTAATGGATTTTTTTATTACAAAATTTTAGGGAAATGGATGATGCTCTACTCAATGCTATCAAAATCAAAAGTTTTAAATTAATTAATCACCTCTATACTAATTAGCAACTACTGTTTTATTTTATTAAGTTTATATTAAAGTTAAAACTATTATAAATAAAAAAAAGTAAAACGTTTAAATTAATTAAGATAATATACATCTGTAAATCAAAATAGAATATGATACCATGAATAGAAAAATGAGCATGGTAGTTTTGAAAATCAAAACAATGTTTTATTTGTTAAATTAAATAAAATATAACATGAAATCAAAATATTCAAAAACTAATTATATTTTTCATTTAATAATTACAATGGACAAAATTTCCAGGATTTAGATAACAACAGATTATCGGGGTGTCATTTAAAACCTGTTTATTTGTATTTTTCAGGAAAATGGTGTTTTTAAATTTGTAAACAAGTTCAAAAATCATAATAATTGCATAAATTTTATAAAAAATGAAATAAAATATTTAATTACCCTCAGTAAAAACAATACTGAATATGTTAAAAATATATTACAAAAGTATTTATTTTAAAAATTAATTCAAATATATAATTTATTAAAAATTTTATATCACTTAAAAATATTTAAAAATATAAATAAAATAAAATAAAATAATATAAATAAAATAGTTAAAATCTTATATAATATTAAATTCTAATATTAAAATTTATTACTAATTTAATATTAGATTCTAATATCAAAATTTAATCTATGAATAGAACTATTCATAAATTTTTCAGAATATCAACCATATTAAAAACATAAGCAGTATCCGTGTGGGGTCGCAGATGTGGTGGATTTGTTATGGTGCGGCGCAACGATTGAAAGTATGGTTGAATTGAGGTTGAAGGTTCCTGTTACTTTACACGTTAATTCCTTATCTTCTCTCAAAAAGGTACCCTTTATCCCAGTTATAAGCCCTAATTAAAGGTGCTTTTGTCCTGTTCTTGAACACTGTGCATCAAGCTATGGCTTCCAGAAAAATATATGTTGAGTGATAGAATATTAAACATTTTAGATTAAATTATATTAATGTTGGGTGACATTATAAATAAGTAAAAATGACATGCTTTTTTAAAAAATAGAATCTTGAGCGTATCATTGGGAAAAGTTTTACCAAATCTGGAATAGATATTAAATTATTAGTAAAATCTGGAATGTAAATGAATAGTTAATGACATGTAATTCAGAATTAAGAAATATTTGAAGATAAGTGACTCCTATTTCAATTCTTCGGCCAACGCATTTTTCACTTGCAAAACCACTTTCATTCTAAAGTGACTCCTATTTCAATTCTTAAGTTGCAAATCAATTTCCCATTCATTCTAAACCACTTTCATCTTCCTTCACTCAAGGTTTTGCAGGTATAACGACTACGCTTCTTACCCAAAATCTTAAGACTATGAGTAAGTTTGTGTGTCTTTCTTCCTTATATATTATTCAATATTCCCATTTCTATTAATATGGAATTTCAACTCACCTTCAACTCCAACACAAACTATATCTTTGACGCTTTTTTATGATACAACAATGGTATGGTTTTTCTGCAGTTCTGTTCTACCCATCATCACTCAAAAGCACAATCTGCATGTTTTCCTACCATTGTTATTAATAATTGTTGTTATCATCCACGTGCAGTGTAGGACTTATGCTGGCTTTGGACTTCCAGAATTTCACAGTTTGCTTCATCTCACTCTTTATCTTGGTTTTCTTACCCTTCACTCTAATTTTCTTATACAATTACTTGCAAAATGCCCCATGCTGAAAACCCTTCACATTATTCATTTTTGCATGGTTTCTGAATTGTGACTTTTGAAGTTCAATTTTCATTATATTTACTCTCTTTTCCCCCTCTCTCTCCTCTATGAATCATTTTGTAGTAACATTTCTAGCTTTCTCCAATTAACACGATCGCTATGATTATCTACTCTTAAACAGAGGACACCGTCATTATCTTTCACTATAAATAATAGGTTCTTAATTATATATTGTAATTTTATATAGAATCTTTAAAAAATATATTAATTATTTTTTTTCTACTTAGAAGATGAATTATTTATTTCTTTAAATACTAGTTCATGAATTTTGAAATTCTTTATTTTTTTATTTTTTTATCAAGAGAATCAAATTGATAAGAAGAGTAATTTATTTGTTAAATAACAGATAATATTTTACTTGTATTTTATATTAAGTTATATACATTTTGTATTTTTAGGAATATGTTTAGATTAAGCTTTTTAAATGTTTTTGTTTTGCTTTTCATAATTTTTATTTTTTTTTCATTTATTATATTTTAACATATAATAAATAATTTATAGATAGGATGCCAATTAACTTTTTATAATAATATCTAATATTTATCAAACTCAATTACTTTATTTATCTTTTTGATAAATAATTACAAAATCAAATAAATTATGAATTTGATGTTATTTTATTACAATTTTACACTTACAAATTTCACTCAAGTATGATTATTTTAACTTTTTATAGTGTATTTGGATTAAAAAATTTGATATATTAAAGGAAATTTCACAATTTTAAAAAAATTAAAATACATCATGTTAAATTGTTTCATTTTTAAATGATTCTTTATGAAATAATTTAAATTTATTGAATTTTAATTTTTTTATTTGAATATTGTTTCAATTATCACTCAGACGATATTTTCTAATTAATGTTATTGGAGATTATTTTCCCATTAAAGTTTATTAATATTTTTTTTAATTAATGTTACAAATGTTTTTCTCTATTCATCTTAATTGAGGTTATTTTTTTTATTAATGTTCACAATAATTATTTCAAGTGATATTGGTAAAACTCTCTATATTATTTGAGATAGAGTATTTCTAAATAGTTTTCTTACAAATCTTTTACGTTTTTTTTTTTCAAAATTAGAGATAATAAATATATTTTATTGATATTATTTAATAAAAAAATTAATATATTTAAATTATTAAATTTGAATTAAAAAATTTATAAATATAATAAATTTGAATTAATAAATTTAATTTATTAAATTTAATATATTTAACTCATTTATTAAATTTTCTTTTTAGAATTTTTTCACGCAGTCTAATAATAACATGTAACATCTTTTAAGATATTATAATAATAAGATGGAACATCTTTCGAGATATTCTCGATTATATAAATCTTAATTATGTATATTTTAATTAGTATAACAATTTTAATCAAAATTAATAAAAAAATTATCTTAATTAATATTGAAAAGATTATTATTAAAAAAATTATAGTTGAATCAATAATATCTAAATCTTGAAAAAAAAAATATAAATATGAGGGAAGAGAAAATATAAAAAATTATACATTCTTATCTTTTTTAGTAAAATTTAAAATTTTATAATTATAAATAATTAAATTATTTTCATCAATTTTTTAAAAATTATTTATTTAAATAACATATTTTATTATAAACTATATTAAAAATTTAAAATATAAGCTACCCTTAAAAAAAATCCTTCATATTGTTATTTTTTAGTACACTTATGTGTGCTATATTTATATTATCCTATTTTCTATTTAAAAGGACATATATTGTGCATATAAAACTGTAAGCAGTCTGGTTAATATTGTTTACATTAGTAAACATGATACAATGTATTGAGCAAGCAATAAATATTTTGAAAAAAAAATAGTCCCATCATTAATGATAAACCTTTTTTTACTCGTATATTAATGGTATTTAATTAATTGTTTTTAAGGTAGTATTTAATGAATTTATTCAGTAGCTTTCTTTATTGTTTTATTTATGAAAATTAAATGAATTTTAAGAAAGAGAACATTCAGATGCAGTTTTTCAAAAACTTCCCAGCATACTTATTTAATTAAAATTGGATTTTCACCTTTATAACTTACACTAATCTTTAACGCAAACCTTCACTTCAAGAATTATGAAGATCAAACTTCATTCCACTCAAACAAAACCAAAAACTTCATCTATTTTTTTCATCATGTATGAATTATTATTCATCATCAAATATATACTTATTAGAGACCCTAAAAATCTATAATATGAATACTTTCTTTTTCAATATCCATTTCATATTCAAAATAACATCAAAATCACAACCATTTATACAAATAACTATTATTCTGAGATGTTTATATTTTTATATTCTTGATGTAAAATAATAAATATATAAGTTATTCATGATTAATGTCATTGTCGTATTTTCACAATTAGTCAAAAGAAACTGATGATTATTAAATACTTTAAAAAATGATTTAATGATATAAATAATAAAATAACATTTTCTTTCATGTGATATTAATGATCACAATAAATCAATTAGTGTTTGCTATTTTTCAGCCTCTTTAATTTAATATACATGTATATTAAATAATAATTTGAAATGATTCAAAATTCATTGCCAGAGAATAATTTGTTTTGATTATAGTCTGTATATTCAACATCTGGATTCATTCTGAAGAGGATGGAATGTTATCTTAGAAAGAGGTGAGTCAGCCATGAATGTCTTGGATGAGAGTTATCTTTTCTATAAATTCTCAGTTCCTTTGCTCTCAAACACATACAATATTTCTCTTCTTTCATATTTCAATTCTCAATTCCTCTAAGAATTAGCAATGCCTATTAGGAGTTCAGTTTTAAGTTACTTTTGTTTATTCCCTTTCTCTGTATTCAGAAAGGACAAACGCGAAATCAGTGGCAAAAATTCTGCTTTGACACCATCAAATTCAGAGCAAGTTGATAGGATTAGTTCTCTGCCTGATGAAATTATTTGCCATATCCTTTCATTCCTCCCAACCAAGGAGGTTGTGAAAACCAGTGTTTTGTCTATCAGGTGGAGAACTCTTTGGACTTCAGTCCTTACTCTTGATTTTGAGGACAATTGGCCTTGTCTCTTCAACACTACCTTTGCTTCAGTTATTGCAAGTTTCTTAGATCAACGTAGAGCAAAAAGCATCAAAAGACTTTGTCTCCATAACCATAACAAATCCTTCAACATAGATTTGATTGGCACATTGGTTTCCACAGCTGTGACCCAAAACCTTCAGGAGCTGAACCTCTTTTGCTATTATTATTTAGAGGTTACTTTGCCCAACACACTTTTCACTTGCAAAACCATCTCAACTTTGAAGTTATCTTTCGGCTCAACAGTCAATCTAAATGGCATTTCATCCATTCACCTTCCTTCACTCAAGGTTTTGCATCTTTATCTGCTTTACATTGCAGATGATGAATCTATAATGAGGTTTTTCTCTGGGTGTCCAATTCTTGAAGAACTTTTCTATGAGGAAGTGAAGTCTAATAATTCAACCTCTTTTAAAATCTGCATGCCTTCATTGAAAAAGTTGCATCTCAAGTGTCATGATAAAAGAGTGCAGATAGCCACCCCTTCTCTTGAGTACCTTCGAGTGCAAGAAACTAAAGTGTGTGACTCTCTGGTCTGTAACTTGCCTAACTTGATAAAAGCACATGTTGATATCTACTTTGACCAGTGTGAAAAAGAATATGTGTCTAAGCTTTTCAATGGAATTCGCAACACTCAATTTTTGGGGTTGTCTACTTATACAACAGAGGTAAGAATCTTTTAGTAAATCCAATTTTTGCCATCACACCAGCACACTATATTATTTTCATTTTCTGATATATGTTATTATTTTGAAATGAAAGTAGATGTTATTCACAATTCTATGTTATTCTCATCCATTCAGGTTCTTGCTGATTCTAGCTTTGGATTTCCAGAATTTCACAGTTTGGTTCATCTACAGCTTTGTCTGAGTACTATTGACTATTGTTTTCTGATAGAATTAATGCTTACAAAATGTCCCAAGCTTGAAATTCTTGACATTGATAAGGTTTGCTGACTTTTTAGGTTCAGTTTTTGCTGTTTTTTTATATTTATTAGTCCTGGTTTGTTTACTGTTTTTTAAATCAGTTTTCTATTTTCTAAAATTTGGTTGTCTCTTGAGCATTTTTGAGAATGATTATTCATTGAAAACATATTTTTTAAAAATAGTTTAACCCCAAAACGATTGAATGAAAAAAAAACACTTTATAGTTATTTCTTTTCTTTAAAAAATGGATTGTTTAATAGTGTGAAACTCCTTTAGAAAACAACTTCTATCAGAAAAGAGTGAGAATCAAACATGCCCTTACTTTCATTTGTCTCTCTCCTATTTGAAAAATTAATAATAGTTGTATGTTTCTGGAACAGGTTTACGAAAAAAGTGAAAGAAAGAGGACACTGTCAACTACACCAGTTCCAAATTGTCTTAGCTCACATCTTACTGTGTTTAAATTTAGAGAATATGGTGGGTCCGAAGATGAATTGGAATTTACAAAATATATTCTAAAGAATTCGAAGGTTCTGAAGACAGTGACAATTCATATGGATAAATGGTTGGAACCAAGGAAAGCAAGTCTTGCAATGTCAAAATTCCATGCCTTACTATCAGCCCCTAAATATTGTCATCTAAGAAATTATCAAATTCTCTGTTAACATTTACTCTGATGTATGCAATTTCTTCAAGTATGAATTGTAAAATTTTGATATTAATGAACATTTGGTAAGTCAAGTTATATTAGACTTGTACTAAAAAAAAATATCTTTCCATGTAAATAGAAAATTATGTGAAATTGTACCTAAGTTCTCACTTCAAACATAAAAATTCTTTTTGAATTTGGTGACAAGCAAATGAGTAGTATGTGCTGAGATATTGAATGGCAAAAGAGTGTTTTTTGATGTCAGAGATAGTGAGAAGTGGTTTCTGTTTAATATGTCAATAACTTTATATTAATTATTTAGGTCATATGAAATAAAGAGAAATAAATGCACCGCTTTAGCAATGTAATCTTTAATAAATAGAATATTAAAAAGTTAATGGTATTATGGACAAATACCACCGCATAAATCTTATAAATTTATACAATGTTGTTTATTGTTAAGTAATCTTGTTTAACAAATTTTGTTAAAATGAATATTGTTTATCTATACCATTAATAAAACTAATTGATTTTGTTTTTGGCATTTGGTATACATATTTTTTTATTATTTTATAATGATTTTTTATTATTTTTAATTATATTTTATATTTTTATTTCAATTATTTATAAATATTTAAGAATTTAAGGCTTTAACTTTTTCACCATTTTTTTTTTATATTTTGGTAAGGAGTTACAAAGAAATGTCAGTTTATAAATGAAACCTTCATTTTATGATAGATAATTAAATTTAATGTACTTAATTTCTATTTTAGGGAGAATTAATTGCAAACATTAATATTATTTACTGCTCACTTTTAATTAATATGTTTTAACATTATAAGTTTAATATAAAGTACTAAACCATGGTTCTTAAAATATTATAAAATTGTAAAAAAATAATTAAAAAATAAGTTATTATTTCAATTCCCTTATTCCATATTTTTTTTATATTTTCTTATGCAAATCATATCTTTAATATTCATGAATCCGATGAATACTATTTAATTTATTTATTTTTTTCAATTATTTTTACAATTAAAATTTATATATTATATAATATTTTGCATTTATGATATTAATATTTATTTTAATTTATATGAAATATTTTTAATTTATTTGAGATATAATTTATATTTTTTTAAATTGATAAAATCTTTTATGTATCCACATTTTTTATAACAAAAGTTAATGAATAGAATTTTAAAAAATTAATTATTATAATAAAAATTAGAAAAATATTAGAAAAAATTGTAAAAAAATATATTTAAAGTATATAGAGTAGATAACAGAAATATATTTAAAGTATTCTCTTTTTTTTTTAATATCACCTAAATCATAAAACAAATTAGAAATAACAATATATTATAATAAAAACTATTTATTATAAATCTAAAATAAAAGTTAGAAATTTAATAATATTTATTTAATTATTATTGTTTTAATATAATATAATTGATATATTTTAAAATATTTATTTATTATAATTTTGGATATATAAAACAAATAATTAGAACAAAACAAATCCATAAAATAAAATAATTTATAATCTCTTCTAATCAATATTATGGTTGATAATATAATAATGTTATAGTGAATTATTTATTTATTATTTTTTAATATTCTTTCAAAAACTAAAACTAAGATAAAAAAATGTTATTCAAACATATAGTGTCAGGTTGCAACTTCTGTCCTATATATCTCCTTAGTTTCAAGATTTCCTTCCTCTCTATTTTCACTCAAACATGTGGTAAAAAATAATATCAGACAAAAGATCATTGGAAAAGATGAACTGTCAAATAAATTTTTCACTAACAAGACTGTGTAGTAATAGTCAGTTTCAGTATGTCCAAGTGATGAGTGATGGACAATTTTGAAGCCATGCATGTACCTTGAACTCTTACAGATTTGAAATGGTCACTTGTTCAACTACATTCCAAAATTTCCATCATGTGAAAAGGCATTACTCTTCATTAGCAAAGGTAGACGTAATAGAAGAGCCAGTAACAGTGAAAATTTACTCATCCATTGGAACATAACCCATTAACGGCATGCTAACACTAGGCCAAAAGACACATGGCATAAAATCAATCATTGTGGCGACAGTATCATCATAAACTAGTCACGGTGACGGGATTATTGCTGCCCTATCAACACAATTCCTCGTTTACAGCAAGTAATGTCCAACTAAATGGTAGCATCAGGATCCAACCTTCTCTGGATAGCAGCAGCAGCCTATAATGATAAAATAGCAGCTAGTTTTAGCTAAGGCTTAAAAAGCTAAAATTCAATCTCAAAATTAGGGATATTCTTTGAGTTGGGTGTCCATTGTCCTCTAATCCAACTCAAATAAATTAAGTTGAGTTTTTTTTCATGGTTGAGACAAATCCAATTTAACCCAACCAACCTGAGTCAATCTCTTCCGGATTTGAATGTTGAAATTAAATTCAACTCAATTCAATACAAACAAAATTATAAAAAATATATATATAATAATAATAATAATATAATTATTATTTAATTTGTTCAATTATTCTATGATTTAAATATATATTTTTAAAATATAAAATTATAAAAATATTAAAACAAATAAAAAAATCAAACAAAAAAATATTTACAAATTACAAATTAAAAAAAATTATATATTTTTAAAAATCAATCCGATTAACCTAACCCAACCTCACCAAGGATGGATTGAATTGGGTTTAACAAAAAAAATACAAAAAACCTAATCTAACCTGAAACTTTTTTCATTAAGTTGAGTAATGAGTTTTGACTAAACCCAACCTATCCCAACCCAACCCATGCGCACCCTAATCAAAATAGGAGTGAATAATGTAATTCTGACCTCAAAATTTCCAAGCTTGTATTGGTAAGCCATCTCCTCCCTAAGTTGAGCTTGCTCTTTCATTGCCTGTGCCTGTAAATTATTGCATGCCAACGTTACAAAAGAACCTTGCCATGAACAAAAGACTGGATATCAAATTGCCATAAAAGCAATCCAGTAAGAAACCCAACCATTCCAGTTTGCATAGAGTGCTTCAACGCCATCACTTGCTCTTCCTTGTGCTTTTCACGAGCTTGCAACAATTCTTGCCTAAAATACAATAAAAAATTATTTTGGCAGGGTGAAGCAATTGAGGTCAACATATATAATGATTGTTACTTGCGGCATAGCTACATATAAATAATAGCATAAAAAACGAGATAAGAAATTGATGTACAAATATTTTACAAATCATGGATAATATTTTAGAGGTCAAGTAGTCTACTATGGTATGATTTTGCAAAATGAAAAACTGTTGAATAAGAATGAAAAGAAAGTAGTTATTGAATCTAAATATCAACAACAGAAACTAGAAATTATTTCTTAAGAAAATAAATCAAATAACAGCAGATGTAGTGTAACTTGAAAAGATAAAGGTTGCCAGACAAATTTAAGATTAAGTAAGTAAAAGCAGCATTTACAAAATTATACCTGCGCTGTTCTTCATCATTGAAAACAGTGCGCTCTGTTGCCTGCACCTTCTTAAAACCTTTTTTCATCTCTTTTTCCATTTGACGCCTGTAGTAAGCATCAAGACCATAGTACCTGCCACATTATACCATTTGTTAAATCAGTATACATACATAAAAAGAATAATTCATTCAAGATATTAGATCCGTGTCATCATTGCAAAAATAAGGAGTTTGCATTGATGAGCACAGGAATGATAAATTAGGAGACAAAAATATTCCCAGATACCAAATAACAGGTCTGTGGTCATAAATTATTTCTTATTTTCAAAAATGAGCACAAAGGAAAGCACAGACTTAAATAAGCTAAACTAAAACTCTGCAAGATCTTACTTTTTGGAAGGAAAAGTAGCTGTGTTGTGATCCTCCATGAATCTGCATATCAGAAATTAGATTACATTTAAAGAAACACATATGCACCCGAGAAAAGAAAATCAACACAATATATGTACCCAAGAAAAGAAAACTAACAAAGTATTAATGTAACAATTAACATTTGAATAATTGGTAGTCAATAAGTCCCAACAAGGGGAGAGTGAAAGAAATCACTAAAGAACATACTAGGAATCCTTTGCACTTATGACGTAGTTATAATAATTTTACAATTCATGATTCGAATCTTACAATTCAATACATTTTGATCATCTACCGCTTGTATCCTAAGATGAATCTTAAATGACTTTCTATCTAAGATCCATGAATGAATCTATATAATTTCATATCACCAATACAATTCACCCGACGATTCATACTTTTCACTTTTCACCAATTCTAACGAAAAAAAAAATAAAAGGTCATGTGAGCTTAAATGAAAAGGGATTTGAAAGAACACTTGTGAACATATCCCATTTAATTATTCCACATTTTTTTGTCACTCACTCATTCAATGAATGTACCCTATTTAGTTATTTAATAGTTTTTTTTTTCATTCTTCTTAAAATAAAGAATTTACATTATAACTACTAGTTTTTATTTTGTATGACTTCAGCTTAAATTGTTTTATCTATTTATAGAATTGTTTACATTGAACACTATATATCATCTATATAATATATTTGAAGTAATCTTTCATTGCACCTGAATCTTACAATTGGATACAACATTATGATTCACAATTCAAAAAATAGTTCGGCAGTTCACGATTTAAATCTTGACTCGATAACCTTGCCTTATGGTACTGTGTTATAGTAAACTTAACAGTTCAGAAACTAAATATACTATCCCCCCTTGCCCAATCCTTCTTTCTCTCTCTTTTTTTAAACATTTTCTCCCCACCTCAGAAGCAAGTATAGGTGCTTTGCTTACTCTTTGAACATCTGTTTCTCTTCCCAATTGGACATATTCTCCAGATTCACCTGTTAAAATACCAAAACAATTACAATATAGAATATATTTAATGTTACCATGACAAGATATAAATTAGGACAACAATACATGAATGAGAAAAAATAAATAAATAACAAATAACAAATAACAAATCTGCACTTGTTTTTAAAGAAGAAGTTTTTTGTCAAATTGGTTAAGTCAAACAAGCTTTAAGGTAAGAAGTAAACATCATTTAATTATTATGTAAATATGGTTTCTCAATGAATATAGAGGACCACAAACATTTGTGTGAAGAATATATACGCAACATTTCCCCAAAGAAGACACAAACTTCTTTTTTGGCAAAAAAAGAACAAAGGACCACTATGGAAGAAGAAACATCATACATGTTTAGATTCCATATACAAAGTAAACCAATAGTCACCTGCTTTACTTCGGCTAACCATGCAGTGAACTCTGGTCGTTTGGTCCTGTAATATTCATAAGTTCATAACATCACTCACTGAAAGGGTTGGAAAGGCCACTATTTCACAATATATAAAAGATAATTAGCTAGTTATTGAATTCAAACTACACTAAAAATGCAGGAAGCTTATTTACTTTAACAAAGCCCTTTAAATTTACTACTTAATTATCTGCTTATAAGCTTCGGTAATTTCATACCACAAACATTAGAGTTGAGAGTCTTGAGACAAGTTGATGCTTCCAAAAGAAAAATAAAAATATTATCATAATATACAGTAAACTTGTTACCAATTTTACAATTTTTTTCAGTTAGTTTATCTTCTTAAGTCTAAACAGAGAGGTACATGCTTTCTTAGGCACAAAATGTAGCTAAAGTGTCATAAATATCAAGTAAAAATTGCTATGCTTAATCCTTTCAACAATAACCCCAGTTAAGAAATTGCTGCAGCTATTCCCCTACATTAAGTAAAACAAATGAAAAATCTGTCACCTTTGCTTATGCCAACACCCTCCTTCCTTTATATACCAGAAGTTGTGGCATAATGCCAAAAAACTTCAAAATTATAAAGACCCTAAAGACTAGAAATCATAATCAGGAGTGTACAGTATAACCTACTGGGCATGCAATGAAATGACTTGTGAAGATCTGTTAAAATGTGACAGTTTTGAGTTTTAATTTTTCTGTAAGCAAATGATCGATAGAAAGATTTGTTTGGAGTACGCTGGAATTTTGTTGAGTAATCATGTTGTTTCTTTTCACTCGGCTTACAGTTCTTCTTGTCATGTGAAAACATCAAATCCTGTTATTAGTCATTTCCCTTAACAATCTTACCAAGGTTCATATAAAAGTACACCACTAATTAATTTGAAAAACTATAATTCTCAATCCCATCATCATTCTATCAAATTCTACAACCTTGTCCATTCAAGTCTACTAATCACACGTTCAGTCCAGTCCTCAAACAACAACTCACGCAAAAACCAAGTAACAAAAGACTGGCATAGTGTTTCAAAACCTACATTCTACGACACTGTTAGTCTGTCACAATTCCCAAATAATCAATCAACCTCTAAGACCACACGACCGAACCATTGATCCCGACAAACAATCAATCTCCCACATTTCAATCAATAATCGAACACAACAATTAACAGGTAATAAAAAGCATTGATCTCTTACCACATATCAGTTTCTCTAATAATCCCATACTTCCCCCAAGAATTCGTCACAGCTCCCTTCTTCCCCCTCTCCTCCTTCTCCTTCTTTTTCTTCTTCTTCTTCAACTTCTCCTTCTTCCTCCGCTCCTCCTCTTTCTCTCTTTTACGCCTCTTCTTCTCTTTCTCTCTCCGTCTCCGCTTCCTCTCCCTCTCATCCTCCTTCTCTCTCTTCCTCCTCTTCTCTCTCCTCCTCCGCTCTTCCTCGCTCTCCGATTCCGAATACTCGGAATCCGAACCGGACCGCTCCGATTCGGACTCCTCCGAACTGGAACCCGAGCCGGAACCGGAATCCGACTCGCTGCTATAGCGTCGCCGAGATTTTCTCTTCCTGCGGTGCGGCCTGTCGCCTTCGTCAGAATCCGAGCTTCCCCGCGATTTTCTCCTCGAACTACTGTGCCTTCTCTCGGTTTCCGAGTCTAGCTCCGAATTTTCTCGCGCTTTTTTGGAATCTAGTCGTGACGGTGTTTCGTCTTCTTCTTTCTCTGAAGTCGTAACGTTTTTTTGCAGAGCATCATTCTCTTCTCCATCTCTCGTCATTTTTTTTTCCGTTTGGTAGATCAATGGGTTTTTCAGTGACTTAAGTGGCGGAAATGGGTGGAATCGTTAACTCGCAAAACGAGGAGCTATTTGGTGGATTCTGATTAAATGGGCTTGGACCGAAGCCCGATACCTATGTGGGCTTTCAATCATCTCTAATATATGGCCCATGTGTAGAAGAGAGGCTTTGAGAATTAAAACTGAGGTGGAGTGACGGGAGACATTGGAGAATGCCGCCAAAAGAAATGTCGCTTATACATTTTTCTTTTCTCTATTCAAATTTATTTAAAATTTAAACATTTTTCAATACATTACCTGTATATATGGATACTGATTACTCTTTAATACACATTTTCTTAAACGTAAATTTATTAATTCATTTTTTATTAAAAGAATACTTTAGATAATTTGAATTTTTTTCAAAAATATGATAAACTTATATATTTATGTCATGAAAAAAAAATTAAAAACTAATTAAATTTTTTATTTTTTAGAAGTATGCATAAATATTTATAAATACTAAAATATTTTTTTTTAATTTCATATAAATTTATAACAAAGCAAGTATGAATTTTTTTTATGCAAGTAATGCGTGGGTATGTGTCTTGGACTACACATCTCTCGAGTTTTGGTTCATATTTTTTCTTCTGAAAATTCAATTCAAAGATATCTGCTGTCAACAAAGAGACTGTTCTTCAATTTCCTTTCCACTGAAATTGATAAGTAATAATATAAATTAAAATAATTATTTTAAATAAATAAGTTTTTATTAGTTATTGTTTTATTACAAAAACTCTGTACTTGTTTATTTCACAATAACATGTTTAGAAATTTCAATTTCTTCTTTTCAATACTTTGTTAATTCTAATTTAAATTTTAGTATTTCAAAAATCACCATTAACTAAAAGCAAAATTTCGTCGTAATTTTGATTACTTATTATAAATTTAAAATATATTTTAAATGATCAAATGTAAATTTTTATTATAACATATTTCATTTAAAAAAATACTTATTTTTATATATTTTAATTATATGAAATAAAAATGTATTCTGTGAATATGTAAACATAAATGCTAGTAATATTTAAGTTATAAATAAAATTGTTTATAGTGATTTTTTAATACACATTTTATTAGTTTTATAATAATAATTTTAGAATAGTAAAGAAGTAACCAGAAAGAAACTCAATTTGACGTTGAATTAAAAACATGGTTTGGTAAGTGCTTATCTTCATGAAGTCATCTTTTCCTTATTCGAAAACTATCCATCACCACTTTGAAATTAAGTGACTCATCGAGTTCTGCAAAGAGACACACTTTAAGGTGTGGACACAATTGGTGCACGAAATATTTTTTATTTAATATATTTAATGATTTTTTTTATTTTCATGAAAAAAATGGTATTATCTGTATATGACAATTTTTTAAAAAACATATAAAAGATAGAAGAGAGAATAAACTAATAGTAATTACTTCACTTTATTTTTTTGGTTTTTATCGTACTAACAATACAAAATTAATATAACTTTTTTAGAATATAAAAATGGGCAAAGAGAACTTATAATTTTTAATAATATACGAATTTTGGAGCATTTTTCAGGATATTATTAATTTAATACATTTTTTTAATAAAAGTATTATAAATTACTATTTCTTTCCCTTAAATTTTTTTGCCGTCACGGAAAGAGACTCGTGGTATTTAGTATCTTGTGTATTTTTGAAAGTTTTGTACATAAAAACATTAATTATTTTTATAAAATAAATTACTAAATCAAGTAATATCTCAATTATCTATGAATTACTAATCAATTAACTAACTCTTTATTATTAGTTGTGCTAACGGTGCTCTATTTAAGGAAGAGATTTTATTTTATTGAAGGTTATATAAAAACACATAAAAAAGGAATTAAAACATTTTTACTTATTTTAATGAAATAAATTTCTTTTAATTTCTTAATTAATGTCCTTAAGACACTGGTTCATTCTCTATTTAAGTAGTTTAGCATATGATTATCCAATAGTGTGTCTAATATATATACAACAAGTTACTTTCAAAAGAAGTATAAAACAAAAGATATCTGAAGAGATGACAAGAAGATTAATTAAAATGATCGTACTAAGAACAATAATACGATCATGTTTTGCAACAGCAGAACTTTATTCATAACAGAAGTGCATAATTCATACGTTATGCACAGGCCATAGAGAGTACACATATAGTTCTGACATGAAAGTAATACTATATAATACATAGTTCATAGATGCAGTGCTAGTCTTATTCTATATATATATATATAGTTGTTTTATTTATAAAATGCTCTGCATGCATGCTTCTTCATGTTGGAGAGAATCCACTTAGCAGTTTCTGGTGCACCAACAGCGGAAATCATCCCTGCACCTGCCACTCACCAAGTGTTCTTTGTTCTTGCAGTGATCATCGCAGCTACCAGTGGTCAAGCATGGACCCCTGTATGTATCAGCCAGATTCTCGCAAGTCTTTGCCTCAGTCTGCACTATAACTTCTTCTGCATGTTCAAGCATTCATTAGTACATGAGATATTGAATCATAAAGTACTCAGTAGTAATGATGATTGAGAAAAACGACTAAGTAGACCATAGGCAGTAGTTTAACCTTTTGTAGAACTAAAAGTTACACCCCATATGTAAATAAAGTATAGTAAGATATAAATTTACGTAAAAAATTCATAGACATGCAGAAGAATGAACAGTATGAGTAGTGGCTTACGAGCAACAAAGAGAACAAGGAAGAGAAAGCATAACCCAGCTAATGATTTCTTCTCCATGGCTTAGTAAGTGAATATTGGCTTATATATGTATGTATCTGCTAGATGTGTGTGTGATGGGGGAATATGAAGGTACATTGGTAGTGTTAATCAGACACATATATATAGTCCTGAGGGAGTTGAAAAGTACACAACAATGGAAGTTGGATGAGAAACGTAAGTAGAAACTAGAAGAAATTATGAATGAATATACAAGGAGGTTTCGGTGGATTTGTATTTTTTTGGTGTGAAAAGTCAACAGTGTGCCGCTTGGGGGTCAAGAACTTATCAAGATAATTAAATGCTAGGCTTCTAGCTAGAATTTGTGACACAATAATTATGCTTTATATTTAAATTTTTCTTTTTTGTTTTGTGATCTAGAGTCTTTTTGAATAAACTTCTACATAAAAACTTTAAGAAAAATAAAAATAAAGTAACTTTATTATACATTAAAATTATAACATAGATTAATTTATAAAAAAAAATTATATATTTTTCATAAATTTAAATTAATATTAACTTAGAAAAAAATTATTTTTAAAAATAAAATAATTTATTTTAATTTATAAAAAATATAAGAAATTCTTAAGTGAAGCTGATTTGAATATGTTGTATGTTATGAATGGATAAGGAAAAGAGGTAGATAGAGTAGAGTTTTGTCTCTTACTTATATAATTACTTATATAACTAGGAAAAGGAAGTACATAGTAGAAGTTAAAATAAAGAAATTAGCAACGTTTATGAGTTAGTCAATGGCGGCTTGATTTTTCATGTTAATATTTTATTGTGTGTATTGGGTGAGATTAGGGTGTTCGCGGTGCGGTTTGGTTTGGTTTTTCACTAAAATTTATCCGAACCAAATATAAAAATTATTTGTGGTTCGGTTTGAAATAAAAAAAAATCCGAACCAAACCAAACCAATTTTAGCGGTTTGGTTTGGATCGGTTTTTGTGGTTTTTTTTTAATTTTTAATTTTATTTTTTTATTAATAATTCATTATTTTTATGTTTTTAAATAATAAACTAATAAAATTATATCATTGACTAGATTTCATATGGTTAGATAAAGGATTGAAAACAAAAAATGATAATATTACTATTTAATTTTCTGTATACTTTTACTCAATTATATTTTATAATTATTTTTTGTATTTTTAATACCAAATTTTATTAATATATTTGTTATTACCGATTAAAAAAAAACATGGAATAGAAGAAATGTATCTTTTTAACTATCAAATCATATATTGTTTTAATTTAATACCAACAAAATAAAAATATAATATTTGATCAAACCACTAACACGAATATACAAAAAAAATCCAAGTAGATCAATTGTCAAATGTCAATAATTACAACCTGTAATAAGAGTTAACGATGAGATAATGAAATAAGAGTAAGAGAGTTTCAAGTAAGGAACCCTAGAACCTTAAAATGCGTCTAACAAGATGAAAGTTGTATTGTAATAGACAACGACGGTAAGTTAAGTTTTCTTTACAAAATAAAATTAAAAATAAATATAATATTATTTAATAATTACGGTTTGGTTTGGTTCGGTTCGGTTTTGAAATGTCAAACTGCAAATCGAACCGAACTGCGCGGTTCTAAAAAAAAAAACTCAAAGTGATCCAAAAACTTACGATTTTAATCGATTTACGATTTTTTGGATCGGTTTTCGATTTTTTTTGGATCGGTTCGGTTTTGAACACGTATAAGTATTTCTTTTACTCAACTTACATAAAAAGGCGTTTGGCCAAGAGTAATTTATGACCTAAAAGTAACAAAAACAAAGAAAAAGTAAATTGGTTTCAAATTTTGGAAACAAAATTTCAAACATTTCTTACTCATAAGTTTTAGTTGATTTTTTATTTAATTTTATCAAACTGAATCATTTAACTATGTGAGTTTTGTCAGATAAAAAAAAATTAATTATATAGTTTACTCTAATTCTTAGATTATATTTAATTATTTTAAAAAAAATTAAAAGATTCTATTATAATTAATCTAATTACAACTAAATTTTTCATTATTATTACCATCAAATTATTTTTAGTTATTTTTTCTTAATTTTCTTCGAAATTAAAAATTACAAATCCACTTAATTATATTTTTATTATAAAATTTAAAAAAGAAATTATGGTTTGATTCTTTGTATCATTTTTATCCATTACTTTAAAATTTATATTTGATTTATTTATTTTTGGAAGTTGAGTAATAGCTACTCCTTTGATGACTTTTTTTACTTCAAATCATTCCAATTTATTAATTATAACATTCTAGACACTCAAATTTTTGCACTTATTCTCTATTAATGTTTCTCATGTTTATTTTCGCTGTCTAATATAGTTCTAGATCGAACAACAATAATTTCCACAAATTAACTGTGTTTGCTCCCAAGATAACATAAAATTGTAGTTTCAATTATAATTATTTTTATAATAATATTAATTATTTAAAATAATAAATTAAATAATCTTATTATTTTTATTATGTTTTACTTAATTTAAACAAATTTATTTTTCATTTCTACCCTTAATGTGCTTCAAACAATAATGGTACGTTTGTTTATATTTGATTTTTTTTTCCACATTCATGTTTTGTTATAAAAAGGAGAGTGGAGTTTCTTTCTTTTTATCAGAAAAAGTGAAGCATGAGGTTCTTTTCTATTAATTATTAAGTGCCTTCTACATCTTTTACTTTTCAAATTTTGCATACTTTTATCACTATATTTCATATCATACACAACTTTGAATAATCTTTAATAAAATTAAAAACTATTTTTTTCATCAATGATTCGCTAATGTTTTCAAGTTTTTTTAAACTAATTTCACTTGATTAAATGGTAAATAAATAATTATTTTTATAAGATTTGAATTCAGATTTTTTATGTTGATGTTACTCAACTCAATTTACCATGGTTTTTTAATTTTTTTAACCTGCACTTGTTGTTATGCTTTTTTATAAGTTATTTTTCCCATTTATTATTATTATTATTATTTATTATAATAATAATAATAATAATAATAATAATAATAATAATAATAATAATAATAATAATAATAGAATGACATTATTAATACTGAAATTAAATAATAAAGTTTCAATAAAAATAAAGATAATATTTATTTTCTTTCTAAACGAATAATGTTTAAAAAATAATTTTCAATATATTTATTTTTCAACCAAATAATCTTATTTCATTTTATTTCTCACTTATTTATTTTCCCTTTTTTATATCTCTACTATTTTCTCCTTCTCTACTTCTTTTCTCTTTTACCAAATATACCATAAATAAAATAAATTTAAATATATTATCATTTCTCTCCTCTGTTTTTTTTTTTCGCACTGCTTTATATTCCACTTATAAAGATGTTAAATATTCCATTATATTAAATTCTTTAACTTAATTATGTTCTTTTAACTAAGATTATAACTAAAACTATAACCGTCGTTGTAATGAAAATTCATAAATTAAGTACTAAACTAATAGGAAATTAATCTTATTAATTTGTTGATCAAGATTGAAATATAACAATACTTATTATACAAAAATATATTTTATAAAAATGTTCTTATGTTAATTTTTCTGATTTTAAATTTTAAATTTAAACATAAATTATGTATAATAAAAAAATTATTTATTTTTATTTTTATCTTCTAGAAATATTTATAAAAAAGTTATCTAAGAAAATATATTTTTAGTAGTTGTGATGGTGTGAAATTTCATTATTGAACATTCGAATATGACGTTAAAGTTTTAAGAGAGTTTCGTCCATCACCTTTAATCTTTCTATTCCATTTTTACATTCTCTCTCATTTTCAAGCACTACATGTTCGCTTCTTGCGCAATATATTCTCATGTCACATTCTTCTTCATTTTCTTCTTCTTCTTGTATAAATCAAGTGGTATGTAACCTAAATCCATGGATTTGATTAATTCTCTTCTCATTGTCAACCTACTAAAGGGTAAAGTACTCCTACATGTTGCGACTTCATAGCCAAAGGGAGATCGATTCCACGCAACTTTGATTGAAAGACAAGAATGTTTAACCACTCACTCCAATCAACATTTGGTCTCTCATGACATCTAATCACAAATTATCCCATAAATAGATTTCATTTGCCACCTTAGAGAAAAACCAAATTTCTTGTTTTTGAAAAAGCAAAAGTGTGTAGATGATACTATTGAACTCCTATCTATTATTCATTTATTATATTATAAGAAAGTGGTATATAAATATAAATTATATAAAAATCAAAATATCCACATTCTATTAGTTATCCGCTTCTAAAGCTATTATCTAATAATTATACAGAATTTTCAACACTAAGTATTGTAACTCTGCAATGAATACAACTCTCTTTATATATATATTCTATATTTTTAGGTCACCAACATTATGAGTGAAAATAATGATAAAGAATTTGAGTGAATATAACTCTGCAAGGAATTTGAGTGAAAATTATTATCAGACAACATTATTTTTTTTAAATTATGATAAAGATATAAAATATGCATTAACTTCTTCAATTAATCATTTTAATAAGATTATTCTTTTCAACTACGTTTGTCTCTTTTAATAAGAATGTGTTTAATAGCCCCACGTGACCACACAATCTTCAGCCGCTTCAGTGAAGGGTGGAGAAATAGAGAAACAGGAGCCCCAGATATAAATAACATGGGATTTAAATTGTGCAAATAGAGCAAGCAAATTTACCCAACACATTGTTAACTATAATTAGCTAAAGAAAACAGAAAGTATGGTTTGCATACATAACTATACAGGACCATAAATGGTTATTTAAGAAACAAATCATCCCAACCTGAGATATTTGGCTTAGATGAGAGGAAGCTAACGAGAAAAATAGCTTTTACTTCCAGCTGAAGCCTTTACTTAGCACCTCACAAGAATTTTTCTATACTTGAGGTCAATGTTGTCTTGGGCACAGCTCCAATAACCGTATCTTTCTTCTCACCATTCTTGAAAATGATGACAGTTGGGATACTTCGAATCCCATAACGACTAGCAGTTGAAGGGCTCTCATCAGTATTGAGTTTGTAACACTTCAGCTTACCAACATAATCCTTCGCCAGCTCGTCAATTATCGGGTGGATCATCCGGCAGGGACCGCACCATGGAGCCCAGAATTCAACCAATACAGGAATATCGGATTGAAGCACAAGTGTCTGCCAATTTGCGTCAGTTATAGGAGCCACTGCAATATTCAATGATACAAGATGTTTCGCTTTAGTAAGTATTTCTCTAAGACATGCAACAATACTCTGGACATGTAAAGCAGCAGATAATTAGGATCCGCGTGCTTCACATAAAATGATAAGTAATGCTAAAATGTAAAACATGCACGTACCAGCCAAATGAAGTACAAGAAAGAAAAATGAAAATTACTACTAAAAATTTAAAAATACATGCTCAGCAAAGAAAAGTGTAACATTTTTCCTTTTTCTTCTGATGGGAGTCTGGTTTTAACACTTCCAAAAAGCAAACCTTCTAAGTAAGCTCCTCCAAACAAAGCAAAGCAAGAACACAAAAGAGGTAGCACTCAAAGGCCTTTAAAATGTCACATCAATGACATCATACCAACAAAAAACTGTAGTATTGGTGTTCTATCTGTCCATCAATTCTTAATGCTTAAAAAACTATTAGATTAATTTATATTAGTACAAGGTATCATAAGTCATCACAACACAACTATAACAGTAGAAAGCTTCAAATCCAAAAATATATTTTGTCTGAAGAGAGCTAAACCACTTCCATTACTAAATTTCTCTCTGGCAATACTCTCGATGATGGTGAAACCTGACACCATAATCATTGCCGAATCGGGCAGAAGAAAAAATCCAAAAAGGAATCTAATAGCTATAATCCCGTCTTCGTCTGATAAGACAAGAAAAAAAGCTCATCTGAAGATTGGAATTAGACCATACATCTGATATTCAATTTCTCCTCCATCTCCCTTCATGGACCAATTTACAATACAAACCATTTAATATGACTTTATCATATATTTCAATTACGAAAGTAAAGTAATCATACAGATTATGTAAGGTGGAAAACCATATCAGGTCCCTTCTGCTCAACATACATTAACAGGGTGCAAAGTAAAGAAAACAAAAACTACACAAGATATTGAAAGCCAGGACATCTGGAATTAGCACTCAGAAAGACTTTACCCTTAACAATTAGAGCACAAAACTCATCCCTGATATGAATATATGCATTCCTTTTGTTCTATTTAGGCCCCACCATCTTATGCATGATATTCAATTATTGAAGGCCCTTAATATCTAAAAAATAGGGTGCTAAAGGGGCAGGTTGGTAAGGATTAGCCGTGGTCTGCAACATTTTGCCTGGGAGATATTTTCTGAACCCTTACACTTCCTGTTTGTGAAGCAACAAATTACCAGACTGACTCAATTTTATATAAAATGTCCGAAAGAAATATTATGGGACATTGACTCATGATTTTTACAGTAGGAAAATAAAAATGAATGATATTTACAATATGTATTTTGAAGACAAAAAAATACAATTTACAACAAAAATATTATAAGTAAAAAAATCTTATAATCTATCACTTATGTATTTTATAAAAACAATTTGCTATGTTTACTAGAAAACATAGGTCTAAAATGATATATGACACATTGGACCAGGCTGGGAAAACCTGAAATATAACCCAAACCCAACCCAACAAAAACCGAAAATAACTAATTCTCAAGAATCACCCAGCCTGCTTAACTTTGGACCAGGTATAGAGCACCTCTATCAATAAGCATAAATTAATCTAGCAGCCTTAACCAATTTCTTTCAAAAACCACCAGGTGAACATTTCTGATATTGTTTTATTTTAAATTAAGTGAGTTAATATAACGTATAATTGTATATACAATATAAAAATAAATAAAACATCAAAAGTTTATGCTAATCTATCATTTTATTTCTTTTATTTTAAAAAATCATCAAAGGAGAGAATATTTATTAGAAATGAAAACTTTATCTTCCCTTCATTCCTTTCCCTCCAAAACCTCACTCCCAAACATGCCCTAAAGGTAGTAAACTCAAGCTATACAGAGAGTGGACCAGCAGAGAGATTGTTGAATAGCATATGAGCAGATTTAATGTTCATGAAGACATTTAACCGGACATTAGATGTTACGGGTCGATGTGAAAGATGCCAGAAGAAAATGAAACAGACTGCAAGAGTGACTTTAAATGATGTAGTTTCTGTTCTGATTGTTCGCTAAACTTGTGACTACAAAGCATGATACAGGAACACTGTAAAATTAGTTCCGTTGCCAATAGAGATATAATTAGGTTAAAACACAGGTGCATATATCATGTGGGAAACTCTTTAAAAAATTCCAGCTATTCTATTTTTCTCACCACAAAACAGTTAATTATGCAAGAAATGTTTCAAGCTATGCAAAGTGGTAAGAAACAACCAAAGCACTAGAAGTCCAGATCTACAACATATTAAGCGTCAAATAAAAGTCCGAATAAAAAAAATAAAAAAATTATAACAAACTGTTTTAGTGTTTTTCTTAGCTTCAATCATCAAAATGCTCAAAAGTTCAAACAAGTAGCATCATCATCATCATTAGAATAATTCAATCATTCTAACATCTCCACAGCCACACAGCCCATAAGAAATTTCACAGAACATTTAACAAATCCAAAACCACAACATCACAAAACACACAGAACCTAAACAACAAATATCCGCAACGAAATCGAAACCTAACCATTGACAGCGACTTCCTGTGCCTCGCACGCGATGCGTCCACCACGAGGAGCGGTTCTCGAGGCGGCACGAGTCGGGAAAGCTGTCCCAACGGCGGATCGGAGCCGGAGGCCAGAGTATTGCGGCAGCGCGGCGGAGTTGCGGCGGCCGGTGACGGCAATCGGAGGGGAGAAGGTGAGGGAAGGGAGTGCAGAGGACGGAGTGAGGGTTAGGGTTTGGAGTTGCATGGTGGCCATGGATGCAACGGATCGCAGCTCCAGAAGAAGAAGAGTTGTGGAATCTAAGATGTTGCGTTGAACAATGTAAGAATGCCAAAATTATTTGTATTTTTTTTTTATATTTTGTTTTATTTTGAAAAGATATCGGTACTATCATTGTGTGGATGAGATGATTCTAACGCGACACTAACACACTCCTCATTGGTTACATCTTACCACTACTTCAATTATATCTAAAAAATTAAAATAACCTTTTAAATATTCAACATTCATTAATTTAGAATTATTATATTTTAATAAAATTTATTTAAATTACTTTATATTAAGACTTCAGAGACTATTTAATTTAATTTCTAGTAATTTTTGCTTTATTTTTTACTTTGACCTCTTCAGTATTAGGTAGATGATTGAGCGACTAGGGTCAATTTTATTTATTTTATATTATTTTCCAAGTAGTCAATTTCGTTCTTATAGTAAAGGAAAATTTATAATTTTCTTTTTACCTGATATTATGCTCACATTTAAAAATAAAATAAAATATCAAATATATTTTTTACATAAAATTATCAATTAATTAATGATTAACTTAAAGAAAATATACCAAAAAAAATTAGATGAATGATTATATTTTGTCCTCTTAAAATTTCATATTTACTTCATTTATATTATTATATATACTTTTTTATATTATTAAAATTTATTAATGCTTGGACTAAATGAAAAATACATTATAAAAATTTAGATGGTGAGTAATACACTTACAATTCAGTTAAGTAAAGATAAAAAGATAATTTTTTTAAATTTAAATAAGCCTTTTTAAAATAAATAAATTTTAGTATAATCATTTATTTAAGAAGAAGATAGAATTTAGGAGTAAATAATTTGTTAGATTAATTTTGTTTAAAAAACATGGATTGAAATCAATTTCTAAAGGTATAAATAATTAAAAATATATTTATTTAATATACTTTGTTATTTTATTTGTCTCTAATATTTTAGTCATGTTATTGATGAAATAATATTGTTTAAACTTTTCAAAAGTTAAAATATAATAAAATAGTATATATTAAATAAAAATCTAATTGTACTTAACCAAAAATCTAATTTTACATTTTCCATTTATTTAAGATTATTTTAATTTTGTAATACTCAATCCAAAAGTTAGAGTAAAAATAATTTGTTAATTTAAAACTCTTTATATTAACAATGCATAAAAAAGTAAATTTTTTAAAATAAATTGTTTGTAAGATAAGATATCATTATAATAATTTTAATAATCATATTAATAATTATACATTATTAATTAATACAAAATGTATGTAATATAAATTTTAAATTTAAATATAATTTTAATCACGTAAAATAAATACATTTTAATTTTAATTTTAAATTTTCATTTATATATTAGTCTCTATAAAATTAAAAACCATTTTTTTATCCTAATATTACGTGAGTCTATTGTTAATAAAGCAAAATAAAAAGCTTATATTATCCATAGTGTAATTTTGATTCAACTCGAGTAAAGTGCTTTCTACCTATGCTTCTAAAAAGTTTTTGAAAACAAATAACCAGATCATGCCAATAAATCTACATTCAAATAAATTTACAAAATATTTAATCTTAACTTATTTATATAGTTTAATTGTAATTTTAGTCTTAATATATAAAAAATTATAATTTTGTTCATAATTCTAATTCTTTAGTTTTTAAATATTCATTATTTTTTCTAAATTTGATTTTACTTAACTTGAATCTCTTGTGATGATTTTTAATTTTTTTAATTACGGATAATTAAAAATAATCTAAAATTACGAAAAAAAATTAAAAATTAAAATTACAGATTTTATAAAATATATTACTAAAATTATAATTAAACCTACTTATGATGAAAAAGTTAGAAAAATTTTAGAATTTTGTTCTAAGGAAAATTCTCATAAATTCTGAAACAGAGATTAACCAGACATTATAAGAAAATGCTTATTTTTGTATAATAAAAAATAGAATTAAGTAAGACGACAGTAGAAAAGTGAAATGAGTCTGTTTTTTTATAGCAGGGAGACGTATGAAAGGAAAGAAGAAACAGAGTTGCAGGCAAGGCACCTCAGTCGTGTGTGTATGGTCACTCACCTAATCCTCCCTTCCTCCTTTCTTCTGTCAGTATTCAAAACCTAAAACCCAACAAACACAGTGCTTCAAAATATTCCTTTTCACATTCATTTTTCCCAATTGATAAAAAAAATGCATAATTTAGAGAATAGCCAAATCACAATTCAAAAGGGACAGCTAATTTTGAATGTCTTCAAATTAATGTTTGATCACTTTCCAGTGGTACAAAAAAATGCATGAAATTCTCATTGTCATGTCCTACACACTTACCTAGTCAAAGTTGAAAGTTGAAAAACCCTTTATAGTACCATCCATATGTATCAAACACAACCCACTTGTTCTCTACCTTGTCTTTGACTTGCTCTACCTACCCTCTTCACATTAATGCAAAAGCACCTTTCTCCTCTGTTGCTTTCTGTTACCATGGAAGAACAAGAACCAAAGCCTATCAGAGATCATGGCTCCAAGGAGAAGAAGCAAAACAAGGCCATGAACTTGCTCATGCACACTCCCAATCCCAATCCCAACCCTTCTCAAACAATCATGAGATTGGCTTCACTTGCCATCAGCTTCAACGTGCGGTTGAAATCATCCGACATGCCTGCTCACATGCAGGAACATGCTCTGCGCCACACTAGATCACTTCTTCCTCTTCCCCCTCCTTCTCTAAAGCCATCAAACACTTTCATAGCTAGAGCTCTCAAAAAGGTATAGTGAAACCTTTGGAAAACATTTATTTTGGTTTCTTATACTAGTCATGTTCAAGATACTGTCAGATATTAATACCATGTTTGATTCTAAGTTTAGAACATGATTTTCAGAAACTAATAGACTAATAGTAATAACTTCCATATCTTATTCCTGAACATGTTTTCAAACAAGTTGTAAATGTAGATACTTCTCTTTGATGGAATTCTATTCTTGGTTTGAACCTTATTTTGCACTTATATATTATAACCTTCTTAAGTATAATTTTCTATAGGGTATATGAATAAACATTCATAATTGAATCATTCTTTAATTCAATTATCAATTTCAGGAGTTTGACTCAAAGTATGGACTAGCTTGGCATTGTGTCGTAGGAAAGAGTTTTGGGTCGTTTGTGAGTCACACTGGGGGAGGGTTCATCTACTTCTCTATTGACTCACTTTCAGTTCTTCTTTTCAAAACTGAGGTTCACTTGGTCAGGCAAACACCTCCTCCTTAATTTTATTTATTTTTGTTTAATTGTTTTAACTAATGTTGTACTTTTGGTGGTTTCAATGACAACGAGTAACCGGTTCATAACATGTTACCGTGTTCTTCTAAAAGGTTGACAAGTTCATTCTGAAACATGAGACAAAGTAAAACTTCTGGGCGTGAGTTTGTGAAGAAGTTGTGTTCAAAATGGATTGTGCCAGGAAGCTGAAAAAATTAGTTGTTAGAGATTGGTCATACTTGGCATGATTTCATTAACTGCTTATTCCTTTCATTGAAAACTGAAGCCTACAAATGAATGGTGCCTTTGGCATGATGTATATTAGTAGTAGTACACCAGGAATTTGTAATTTACTCTTGTTTGAACTTTTGCCATGTTTGATTTCATTCATCTCACTTGTCTCCTTGGGGTTCAGGATTTTTGGCTTTTTGTTTATTTTTATTCTACTTGTTTCCCGATAAAGTAAACACAACCTATGTTTGATGAAGTAGTTGAATCTGCCCTCGATTTTGATAATACGAGAAACAGTAAGAAGACTGTGCTGTTAATTGTCACATTTCTTGAAAATAATGCACATATCAAGATTGTTCATAAGTTATTGTATTATTCCCAACTTTTTTTTTACTTCACTTGTAGTTGTTGTAGTTTGCAACTGTAAAAACCTTTTTTTTTTTTTCCTTAAGAAGGTTTTGGTGAATTTGAAAAATAAAAAAAAATTATGTGTTCTCATTCTCTAATCTTATTTCTTACATGTGGATATTCAAAGTTAAATAAATCTAAAAAAATAAAACATAAATTCAAATTGATTTTTTTTTTCAAATATTTTAATCTAAAACTTTTCCCATAATCTATTCAAATTTTAAATAAAAAAACAAGAACTGAATTAAAATATATTCAAATATAGTTTTATATATTTAAAGTTAATTAATAACTATCAAACTATATAAATGTATCTTTTAAAAATTATTTAAAATTTGATTGCATATTTTCATAAAATATTCATACTTGTCATAATATTATAACTAATTTATATATTGTAAATTTTATATATAAAATTATATAAGTTATTTATGAATGAGAAAATTTACAAACATGTATAACATGTTTTAACAATGATTTTGTAAAAATATTTTTACAATTTTTTTTTAAAAATGAACAATTTTGTAGTTACACAAATCATAAAAATTAATTTAAATCACAAATATTAAATTAATTTTATTATTATTTTTAATTTAATTAAATTAAATTAAAAATTAACTATTTTTTAATTTTCAACTCAATAAAGTATTTAATGAAAATTTAACAAATTTATTAAAATAACATAAATTTGTTAGCCACACTTAATATTTATGAAAGCCCATTTCATATTATTGAAAAGAATAAATTAGACACTTATAAAATAAAGGTCAGTTATAATGTACAAAACTTTAAACTAAATGTTTAGTATTTAACACATCTAACAACAAAATGTATGGTAAACTATTATGAAATAGTTAAGAACAAAGGAAACTATCATAAATTATAACATTCATTTTGTAACAAAATTTATTAACTAGTCTATTTTTTCTTTATATTGGTTTCTTCCCTTCTTTAACAAAATTGCATAGGTTACAACATATGAATAAATCTAATAGAACTAAAAGTGTTATTAATCCCTTCTCAAATTTTAAATTTTAATTTCTATCCCCAACTTTTAAAAATCAATAATTTCACACCTGTTTTGCTATTTCAAAAAAATAGAGGCATTGAAACCAATATTTAAAAGTGGGGAAAAAAACCAAAAGTTAAAAATTTTGATATACTAAACCCACCATTAACCCTTTTTCAAATTATAATAGATTCCTGACTCTTCAATATGCGAAAGGCACGTCCCAATAGATTCCTGGACTCAAATTTGCCTTGTTCCTTCACTTTCAAAACCTCTGGCCTAATAACTGCTATCTCCTAAGTGTGTTTTTTTCTTTCTTCTCCTTTTTTTATCCTTTTCTTTTCTAGAGTCATTACCTTCATTGCCTGTCATCTGAATATTCCCATTTTCCTTTAGCTTCTTACTGGAACTCTTTGAAGCAGATTTTCTCTTCTTTGTTGAAGAACGCTTACTAGGCTCTGCACTAGTGTCGACTCCCCTTGGTAGTGGTTCTTCTTCATAATCTAACTGCCAATTGCATAACATATCCTGCTCTCCATACTGGTGTAATGGCTCGCCAGCACCTGGAAGCAACTTATCAAAAGTTACATCCCCGTTCAACCCCCCTTTACGCTCCAGCAAAACAGGATCTGGTCTAATTATAGTTCCCAGAATGCTCTTGTTAGGTCCTAAGCTCATGATGATCTTGGGATTTGTCAAATTTTTAAATGCCATTGAAAAAGCTGACCTAATCTGTGAAAAAACAATAAAAAATTAATTTTAGCTAATATAAACATCAAAAGTAACCATACAAATGCCATTATTATCATCAGATTTAATTGTAATTTTTATCCATAATTATAGCCTATTAGCTATTATTATCTCCCCATAACCTTTGGCTTCAACTATCCCCTAATTTATTAATCAAACAAATTCAAGTGTTTGTTTGACTAATTTTTGAGAGAAAATAATTGCTTGATTTTAAATGTTATCAAAGGAAAGGCATAACAGAAGGCTATTATAGATGAACTGAACCATATAGGAATCTTAGTTATTATCATCTAATGCCAACAGAAAAAATAACTAACATGCCACAATTTCCACATGATCATGTAAAAACATATTTGTTACTGTAACACTCAAGATTAAAACAAATTAAATATTTTAGTAAGAAATAAAACAAAATGAATTCAATGGATGATACATTTTGATTCATCTAAATCCTATGTCACAATGGACCTTTTTATATGACCAACTAAATGACATGTTAATCTATATCATTGTCAGCTGCTTCCATTAGTAATTGGATGATATACTGACAAAAGACTTTATTTGCTTAAATAGAAAATTTGGCAGAGTTGATTAGATTAAAATATTAATAGGGGACCAAAATTACAAACACAGTAACAGGGTTAAAAAAAACAATTAAGCCCATTAAAAAGAAAGGTGAAAATAGGAACGCAAATTAAGCTGTAAGTCAAAATTTCAATATAGCAGAGGAAAGTATTGACCATTATAACACCAAGGACCATTATAACACCAAGGACCATTATAACACCAAGGACCAAGGACAACATGTATACACCAAAAAATGTATTGAAAGTCAAATAAAAAAACAGGAAGCTCAATGCATAGAGTATACAAAAATTCTTGCTTGGGTTTCTCAAACTTTTAATAGAATATTTTTCTAAAACCACTATCATAAATATCATTTACTAAGAAAGTGTAAACAAACCTGGAAATAATTAAATGAGTTCTTCCCAATATCATTTTCTGGTGCCTGATTCAGCCAAAAAAACAATATCAATCAACTAAAAGTATGATAATGATTTGTCTAATATACACACAAAAATTAGTGTCAACCTTCATATTATGTGTATGTAAAAAAAAATTTGCAAGCGAATTACTACAGAAAACAAAAAAGACAGACTTCTAAGTTCTATGACAATATTCAACTCCAGCTTATAGATATTCTGCAGTTCATTAACCCATTATCATTAGGTCATCCTAGCATTTTGGTAGGCAAATATCTCCAATTTTGACTTTTTATATATTCCTCCATAAAATACTCAGCAATTGCTCCAAAAAACAGTAAGTAATAATTTTGGAAAAGGAATTAGTGACTCAATATTCATTGTCTTTAAAAATTAGAAAGACCAGTAAAGAGAGACAAAGACTGTAAGAGAATGCAACTGAGAGAGCAAATATGACTAAAGGAAGATTATCAAATATCCTCCAGTGTTATATAACCAAAAGATATAAAAAAAAGCTAGAAAATACAACATAACTACGTTTAATCTCAATCAGAAATTGAGACTCCACAGCAACACACTGATCACAGCAACAAACAAACCCATTTCATCCCCACCCATTAGAAAAAAATATCCTAGGTCCAGAAATTCAACTATAATTTGTTTGGATAGCAGACAAGAATTAACTCTAACTCACAAATCATGGTGATACCATGAAAAAGTAGAAGCAACTATTTCTTGCATTATCTTAATGAAAAATTAAATGATCATGTCCCAACCAGTGTTATTGATACCAGATAACAGACAATATTAGAAATTCAAAAATTCTTTTACAAAAATTTATCTGATGCTATAACCAACAGGTTATAGCAGAAGCATTACAGACAAAAAAAAATATAATATATATATATATATGAATAAAAAAATACGTAAATATATGGAGTGCTGAAAAATTGGAGTTCTTAGAAGGCACATATACAGTTGAATTAGGAATTGGAGTTGAAGTCACTTTAACTTTGGTTTGAAACAGCAAAGAGAGACGAATAGAGTCGTGTTGAGATTGAATAAGATGGGTGGAAACAAAGGAGTTCTTAAAGAAAAGCAAAGAGGGCTGTTCTAACATGTAATTTAAGTTTAATTGAGGGGTTAATGAGGAAAGGAGGGGTAGTAAATTTTTTAAGATAAAATTTGGGTAGTAAATGAAAAATAGAGAAATAGGGTGCAATAAAATTCTTTCAAAGTAGAAGGGATGCTGTAAATTTTTGTTTTAAAGTAAAAAGAGTAGTAAATTTCTGTTTTAAAGTTAAAAGAGCCTAGTAAAAATTATTTACACAGAATGGGAGAAAGAGTTGGGCTATTAGGGTTTTCTTGGGCCCAAAAGTTTGTAGGTTAAAATACCCCAAAATTGACCCATGTAGATGACGCGCCACTATGCAAATGAGGCACCGGCTATGCAGAACTAGGGTTAGAATCGGGTGGATCCAAGGCTTCTTCTACTACGCGACATAAGGCACAAAAGAGGAGAGAAATTTTCCCCATGGCCATTCCACACTGCCATTCTGTGACAAGCCAAAGCAACTGTCATGGGCCACCATGCAAAAACCAATTCGCCACCGGCTTGCTATGGTGGCCGGAAAAAACTCTATTAGCATTTTCTGCCATGAGGAATATTTGATAACACTGGTCCCACCATAAGCCAATCCAAACACACTAATTATCTCATAACTGATAACTGATAAATACAAACATAAGCAGGGGGTATCATGAAAAGTCCATTATGTACAGTACATTTTCATGCTAAAGCAAAAGCAAAAGGCAGTTCTTCAAACAAAACCTGTGGATCCTCAATGGCAATAAGACTTGGTCGTCCTTTGTTTAAAAACCTGAGATGACAATGGGAAAAGTTTAATTATACAGCATAAGTAAAAATAACATTGATTCACAAATATATCCAAATTCTTTATTACCCTTTCCTACTCTTCACAAAAAAGGTGCCTGCCCCATTGCAAGATACGCCAACATCTGAGGTGTTCAATTTGCGTCCATAGAAATCAAAAAAATGCACCTGATTTCCAAAATGGAAAAAAAAAAAAAAGAGAAAAGAATAACACTATCAGAATGGTAAAAATTGATATATTTCTCACTTTTCATCCTAAAAAGGAATCATTTATCAAAAGAAAGGAACACAGCACACAATTATTCCACTTGTTTCTATTCTTTAAACTATTAGAAATTGCATAAATAACTCGCCAATCATGGATGAGAACCCATTTAACAGCCCTGGAACCAATTGAAACAGATGTAAAAACAGTACTTCAGAATCAGAAGATACACACCAAAAGGACTCCCAAGTTGTGTTCTGCAGAAGCTTGGCTAAGGCGAAGATTCTGAAACATTCAAGGGACACAAACTTAGACATATTATCAGCAAAAAGTGCTGAGTTTTAAGCAATGGAAAAACTACTAAATGCATTAGACAGAAAAAGGTGAATTTATTTATTTATTATTTCTCATGATGCAGAGGTGGACTATATGCAAAATAGGGAACGCCTCATCATGAGGCAGACCAGTGAACGACACTAAACATAAAAAGCATATTCAAGAACCACTAACCCGCAACATTGCCATCAGCATGGCAAGAAGGGCATAAGAACCAATCCCACCAGAATATACCTGCATATATTACAAGAATCTCAATTAGGCAAACTGGAATCAGCACATTACAAGAAAGGTACATATTATAGAAAACTCATACCTCATTTAGTTCTCTTTGCTGCAAAAATACTTTCAAAATCAAACACAAGGGCCTTAGAGGTGGCCACTTAACCACGGCTTCCTACAAATTCAACAGTACAACCATGAACAAGAATACCCATAATGTTCCATCCAACACAGAACACTTTAGTAGAATATGATCTGTTTTGTATTCTTTTTTCTTGCATTAAAAAGGATAAAAGTTAAGAAAAATAAAGAAAAAACTTCATAGTGCAGATGGCATTTTGAGATGTTTATATTTTGGTGGCTCCTTTTGCAAAGCTCCTCATTAGAATTTTACTTTTAAAGGTAATATGGATATTTTAACTGTGCACAGACATATTGGGCACAAGGGATCACATTCCACACTTTAAAACCAAAATAATACACTATTCAAGCAAAAGCAACTTCATATAGCAGAAGAATTGCAAGTCAACTAACACATACAAGTTACTAATTTGATCCTACACCACTCAATATTATTACCTTTAGGCATAGCATTCACCAATTTCCATGAAATCCTTCTACATAAACAGGAGAACGATCTAATAGTGGTTTTATTATAATTACTTCTGGGATGTTTTACTTGTTTATTTATCAGAGACTATGATAGGAGCCTTGGACCCAATTTTGATAATGACCAAGGATTGGATTAAGTGCCAAACCCAGATCCAAGGAGGCCCATTGTATGGAGGGTATATTTGAGAAGGAAGAAATTGGGTCCAGTAGAGACAGAATCAGTGGTGCCATGGCATATGGTTGTCACATAGGCAGAGGGAAATTCTGTTAGAGGAGGTCTGTTAGTATCATGCTTTTAATAGGTCAGTTGGGGGAATACAGGGATTCTTGCTGATCGTATTGAGATGGTTAGGAAAGTATCTCTCTCTCTATAGGAGCCATAGGCTCTGGTTGTCTTTTACATTCCCAGTAAGAGCTCTTCTAGCTCCTATTTTTCATTAAATAATATTTTATAATAAGGTTCACTATATAGCTTAAACCAAGTATCCATATAAGAATCTGATACAATCATTTCCTTCCATGTCTTGTTGATTCACAAAAGCCTAATTCTATAAATTTATGTTCAAACAATTGTAATAATTCCATTTCAATTATAAATTTAAAAACAACACAGAATCACAAATCGAAATAAAAAAATGCATAGTGAAACCAAGTGGTAGGGAACAATAAAAAAAAACCTGAATATATTCAGCTGCTTTGGGTCCATTGTCTATGTCAAAACTGAAATAAAGCATAATTCCTCAGTGTATCAGTGATATTCACAAAAACATCATACTGAAATTTCTACACACAATATTAAGCAACATGACAATTCAATATAACTATGTGAGAACCATGGATCAATCTATAGTATACAACAAATCAACTATTCTCAGAATAATACGGTTGTGACTTGTTACAATAAGTAGCAACTGCTAATAATGTGGTTGGGTGCTAAACCTGTGTCCTACAAGAATTTAACTACTTACTAAGAAAAATGCATGAAGGAAAAAATAAAAGTTTGTTCACATGGAAATGAATGTAACACGCAGAGTCTTCATACATGAGACAGTGATAGATTACTCTACAAGTGGCATGAATCGACTTCATATGGTAGGCAGAAATTATATCAAAGAAAATTTTCAATGCATAGCATGCAAAATAATAAAATACTCCCCAACACCCGGACACTGAAAACCATCATATCTTCTGCAGTAGTTATAATTGGCTATCTGATCTGATTCAACTATGGAAAAACCATAATAAAAATTTAATTTATGCATAGACATTCAAGTCAAACAACTCATCCAATCTCATAATAATAAAGTGGGGCTAGTAAACTAAAATACACTTCATGCAGGCTAAAGAATATTATAAAATCATATATTCACATAAAATCAAGAAGAAAAGAGGGAAAATCAAGTCGTTTAATGTTGAACCTTATATCAAACGCAAGACCACTCCTCTTCTCAACAAATTTAATAATTGGTACACGAGCCTTTCCAATGACCTGACACAGGATTCACAAGCAAAACACTAATCACTCAAAATTTTGACACATTGATTATTGTTTCCTGGCAACAAAAATACAGATATTTAAATACCCGAGACAGACCTGAATCTTCTTCGCCATGCTCCTTTGTGACAAGGCTTTAGAAATTGCATTCAGGCCAATCTGTGGATTTGGCAAGCCTGATTTCAGAATTACAACCTACACTCAAAGAATTTGGCCATAATGCATCAATCATTCAGATGCACTGATTCATGAGGAAAATTTACTATCAGTACATAAGCTATACTTACATCAATATCACTGGTCGGAAGATACAGTCCTGTCCTGAAAGACCCAAACACTTCCACCTGAGAGTAACAAAAAAAAGAAAAAAGAAACCTCATTGAAACATAAAACTCTACAAGAAAATGGTGCAATGCTATAACTAACAATATTGATACCTGGCAATGAGGCCATATATGTTTTATAACAGCAAACACAGATTCTATTGCCATATCCCGTGCAGCTTTCTCTTCAACAGTTGGGGACAAAAACTCACAAAAATCTACTATCTCTGCATAACAAGCAACACTATATCACTAAACAAATCCCAAAACAATATAACAATAAGAATGTTGTCTAACTAATTTCATGGTGAAAATAATGGAAATTGATTTTGACAGCATTCAGTGTTGTCTCCAAAATCAGTTTTGCAAAAGCACATCCAAACACCTTTAAACTCCATTGTATTTTTCTCTAAACGGGTTCTACTAAGGACAAAATTTAAAATACAGTTCCCTATGTGTCATTTGTGATGTTCTCCAATTAAAATTAAAGGATAATGTTAAACTGTGTCTGTATCTAATAAGTGTAAACGCTATAATCAACAATTGACCTACCTTTATGCAGCTGAAGCATAGGACTCTTAAATTTGCAATTTCCACGGAACCAGACACTCTCAAACTTCGGCTCGGGCGCGGGAGTGGGTGTCTTGGGTTCGGGCACGACAGCGAGCGGTTCGGGGAGCGAGTCGCGGCCGGACGCTTCCGCAGCAACGTCGAGGGAGAAGAAATCGACGGTGGTGGAGGTGGGCGAGGTGCATTGGGGCGTGTCAACTGAAATCTCGTTGCGAAAAACGGAGTAGGGTTCGGGTTGGTCTGAAATTGGAGAATCCGCGGCGGATAGAGCGAGGGGACTGAGAGTGTGGTAGACAATATTGAGGGACTGCTCCTCCATTGAAAACCTAGGAGATTGAACAGTGAAATTAGGGTAAGTGTATAATATGGATTGAAAATAGGTTTCTGTAGGGTTTATGTGAGGATTCTAAGAGGATTCAATCACAGAGATTTTTCTCTCTCCGTAAATTATAAAATGAAAATGAAAAATTAGTGATATTTTTAAATTACTTTTTCGTTTGATACTTTTTATCTTTGAAAAATGATTTTTATTAGATGTTCTAAATTAATTAATTTATCAAATATTCATCTAATTAAACTTAAAAATTAAATATAATTTAATTTAGTTTTAATTTAATAAGAAAATTAAATCAAATATTTGATTTAATTATATAATTTTTATTATTATAAAATATTTAAATATTTTTCGAAAAATTTATAATTTTCTAAAATTATTATATATTTATAATAATAAAAAAATTATTAAATATAGAAATATTTTTTTAATATTTTATAATTTTAATTATTTTTATATTTATAAATAAATTATATAATCTTAAATATTATGTAAATATAAATATATTATAAATATTAAAAAAATATTTATATCCTTTATTTTTATTATTTTTTAATAAATTTTTTATATTTATTTTAATTGATATAAATGAAATATTTTTATAAAATTTAAATAAAAAAATAAAAATTAGTTAATATAAAGAAATCACTGAAAAAAAAAGTAAAAAAGAATAAAAAACTGATAAAAAAATTTAAAATTTTATAGATAAAACATAATAAAAAAATATTTTAAATAAAAATTAAAATAATTTAAAAATACATTAAAATTAGGAAAAAAATTATAATAACCAAAATATTAAATTTTTTATATATTATTATAAATAATATAATAAAAAATTAATTTTTATAAAATATATATGCAAGTAAGATATTATTTAAGTTTAAAAATATAATTTTATATTTAATATTTATTTATTTTTATTTTTTATTTAAAATTTAAAATTTGAATATATATATATATATATATATATATATAAAATATTTAAAATAAATTTAGTTCTAATCTATTTTTAATTTTTTTTATTGATTCCCTTTTAAACATCTCTTTTTGCAATATTAATTTTTATATATTTATTACATTTTAATATAAAATAAATGTTTACTTCATATAATTAGAATTTATAATAAATATATACTTTCAATATATAAACTACATTTATTTTTATTTATGGAAAATAAATATTTTTAATATATACATTATTTTTTAAGTTTATGATAAATAATTTATATTGTGAAAAAATAATTTATAAAAAATATATGGACTGAGTTAAAAGAGATAAAAAGTTTAAAAAAATTCTAAAAATACTAGTGTTAAAAAAAAATAGAATCTTGTTAAATAATATTCTTTCTAAAACATTTATATAATAATCTAAATATGTTAATTTACAGAGATATTTTTAATTTTTAATAAGAGACAAAAAAATCTATTATCATAAAATATACTACTAAATCAGTAAAATTTAAATAAATAACTATTCATACATTTTTAAGAACAAAATTTTATATTAACTTAATTGATACTTATCCTGATAGTAAAGTCATCCAACAATTTTATATAAAAACAGTCTTATATCATTTTAACTAATTTAATTGTTTCATCAATATAATCTGAAATCATTTACCTAGGATGTGTGTATATTAATCTAAGTTAATATATAAAAAAAAAATTAGTTTTATATTGTTTTGCTATATATTTTTATTACAATTTTATCTATAATTGCAGTACCTATATTTTCTGGTTGATGTAGGAATATTTTTTGTTTTCTATTATAGTAATTATTATTTTAATTACTTAACAAAATATGAATGTAAGGTCTTTTTTATAAAATAAAAATAACATAATATAAATTATTTACTTGATTTAATGTCTTCTGCTAGCTTTGTTTTGCCTATGCAAAACACTTCATGCCTCAACTTTCTTTCACACTCCTCCAACCAAATTCCAATACTTAACACAACATTCTGGTTTTAAAGTTACAATTACAATACGTGTCTTACCAAATCTGCCACCCATTTTTTCCTTCACCAACAGTCCATGCATATGTGCAAGCCAGTCACAATACGTTGTCTTACCAAATTGATAAGGATAACTGCTGCACAATTATATCATAATTAGAATGCACACACCATGCAATATCCATACAGGTAATAGTTTATTTTCACACCTATATAAAACATTGCATCATAAAATCTCATTCTCATTGGTACACACTTCTTTGATCAGATTCACCAAAAGACACATGGCTGAATTCACAGAATTGTTCCCCTTGGGCCAACAATTTGATGGCTTGATAAACATGTGGGTGTATGTCATCACTTTTGATCTTCCAACTCTGGCCATTGTTCTATTCGTGCTCACATTTTTGTTCTTCATCCTACACCAAATTTTCAACGGGTTGTTCTTCTGGGTGATAGAAATGAGGCCAAATGAACATGATCTTGAAGAGGGGATCAATCATTTGGCCAATTATGGGGGACCCTCTCGCCATGTTACCATCTTTCATGCCCTTGTGCATACCAATTTGCATGTTTGGACGTTGGTGACTGCACTTGAAAGAGGTTTTGATGCCAAAAGAGGACAAAAACTTAGAGCTTGCAAGAAATTGCCCCCCTTGGTGAACTATGGAATGCATGCTGTGACAAGAAGCTGTGGGGAATGTGCCATTTGCTTGGAAGAATTCCGAGTTGGTCAATTATGTCAAGTTTTTCCTGTGTGCAAACACATTTTTCATTCTGATTGCATAGACCACTGGTTCCAGAAGAAATTAAACTGCCCAATATGTCGTAGTTGTATATAGATAATTTATAATTGTTGTGAAAACTGTGTATAATTGTATATACTTATGAATTAAGATGAACAAATTTAGTTTTGGTGTTAAACTGTGTCATGCCTTCCTCCATTTAATTAGAGAATTCAGAGACTATAGTTTCAAATTTACAAATTAAAGTAAAAAATCAAAATGTTTTTTAATACAATCATGCTGCAAGTATTTTGTTATAGAAAAGTTGGAGAGAAATACAGCAAAATTCATTTCAATTGTACAACTTTACGAAAATTCTTCTTTCTCCAAAATCAGTTTCCATACATATTTATACTCTGTTACTACTGAGATTTAAACTTAGGTAATTTAACTGGAAAAGAAGCGTTCTTCTCCATCTTTTAGTTACCATGTAAGCTTTGTAAAAAATTTCACTTCTATTTATTTGTTTTTCAGTTTCCAACTAAAGTATCATCCAAAAGACTCAATTTCTTCTTACAGTAAAAGGGTTTAAGGATATACAGGACATCAGATTTGGTAAAGGACAAATTTTATAAGTATTGATTTACAATTAAAATTGAAAGTTTAAATTCAGTAATCTGTATTGACCTTTAACTGATAATTTATTATCTTAAAATTCAAGATAAAATTTTGATTTTAATTAGAAAAAAGCAAATTGAAAAGTTTTTGTCAATGTTCAAGCATAGCATTTGTTAAAATGAAGGGGAATCCGGATTTGCCTGCAATTGGAATAACACACATCATTCACACTTGTAAATGATAACCGCCTGATGAAGATAAGATCAAATGATTCATTTTAACTCGTTATCCGATTTAAAAGATGCAGTTATGATCTGAGTTGTCTGATCTTTAACCAACGGCTGCAAAGAAAAATACATGAATAAGGGTGTTGTTTTCCATCTGTACTGAATCCATTTCCAAATAAAGGGCTCCCTAATTAAAATTACATAGTAAGTATTGCCAATTCAAGGATATGTCATCAAAACTCTATTAAAAACTTGCCATCTTTGCCAGATAATATTTTTCTAAAGATAATGATTCTAGCAAATTCAGGCATCTAGTTTGGTATTTACAACAAATGATGCAATATGCCAAGTTCAAATTATTCATCATCGTAAAGATAAAGATGAATTAAACAAGTTTCACCTTAAACAAAGTAAAAAACCTCACATTGGAGACAACGAAAAAGAGAATTTTCTTTGATTTTAATGTTCTTTTGGCCAAATATCGAAGCATTTTTGTCCTTAAGTTAGCGGAAATCTTTATGAATTTTTCTTTCCTATTTTCATATTGATGTGTATGTTTCATTATCTTGTGACAAGCTTGGCCTTTTGCAATATTCAAAAAGCTTTTAACTTTTCTTACGTAAAGGGCTTGAAAAAGTCATAGGAATCAAAATTTCCATATTTTGAAAAACATTATCTAGAGAATCAATATGATCCAAGTCTGTCACCTACCAAAGTACTTATACTGAGCCTGTATTTTGGATTAAAATTTTCTTAGCAGGTAAGACTTCGTTTAATCAGCCACATGACAAGTCGTTTACTGTAACAAAATCTATTTTGCATACACTATATATATTGCAACAGCACAACTTCATAGCTAAAATATGTAAACTATAAATGGCCTAATCTTGATTCACCATGATTAGACCATTTGTACTTAGGTGTCACAATGTACAGACATGTTGGTGGTCTCTACTTCAGCTTCTGATTCAGCAACCGCAGGCACCTTTTCATAAACCTTAGACCCTTTGAATTTTTGAGGCAGAATACAATGAGCACCAAAACGTTGCTGGAAGTAGATAATGATAGCAAAAATGATACCTCCGAACGGAATGACAATATCCCAAGCAGTGGAGTAAAAATCTGCACTTGGATCTGCATAGATGTATGACCCATTATTTAGTTGAGCATAATTATGAGTCCTGTAAAGATCATAGGCATGTGGCAACAGCCTCACAAAAGTTGTTCCAAAGTAAAAAGAACATGAAAGAACATTCTCCCTCGTATTAGAGAACAGATTTAGAATGATCTGTGGCAAGAGAAAGCCATCCAACACCAAACCACCATAAGATTTTAAGTTCTCCCATGATGAATGATGTTGGTTCACTGGAGTAATCACAGGAACCTGTCCATCTCTCTTCAAATTCAACAGCAATGCAATCAATAAGCCAGCAGCATACAAGGGTAGAGTGACATAAGCAGCCTTCCTCTCAACAATCCAGAGGCCTTTATTGCTTTCATCACCTTTTCTTGATGACCAAGTTAGTTGAAGGAGTCGGAATTGCAACAAGAAAGCCACCATGGTGATTAGCCTTACTGCTATTTCATTCACTTCAAGCCACCCAACATTTCCAAACACAAAGTTTTTGTTGTTAGGATTTTGAGCAAGAAGTGCTTCGAAGTTCAGAACAAGAGGTACCATGTGGCCCAGAGTAAGCATTGTCATCATAACAAGTGAGAGCAAAGGGAGCACATTGGAGTGTTTCTTCACATGGTAGATCTGCAATCCCACAAAAACACATGCTAGAGTGGTAGATATCAGAACCATGATGGTCTCCATATCCATTCTCCAAACTGCCTTTTCAGCTGCTTCAGTGTAAAATGCAGCTGAAGATAACTCCAAAGTTTTGAAGTAAAGAGGATCTGAATTTTTGCGTGTGCTTTCAATTCTTCCCTTAATGAAGATTCCATTTTTTACATCTAGTGGTGGTAACTGAAACTTCACTACAATCTCACAATCCACAGAATGAGCTGTTGGTATGAGAGGGTTTGAGTAATGATTGCGGCAACCTACCATACACAAGTTTCCTGCTCCGGCATCATAAATTCCTTCAGCAGAAATCCTCACTGACCAAGAGGACTGATTAAGCAGGGAATTCTTGACATTGGTTGAATTAAAAAACAGTGAGATTTTGTAGCTAATGTTAAATAAGTGACCACTGTTGAGTTTTGTGTCAGAAACTTCTACCATGGAGCTTGAGACATTCTTAACCCAGGAAGAGACCTCATCACCAACAGCAACGGGAGATGAATAACCCCAGGCTACTCTTTTGTTCGACTCTCTAACTGCCATGTCAAATCTCATGTCCTGAGAATAGGGATCTGGATATATTTTCCTCTTGTTCTTCACAGGCTGGTGTGTTGGGCATGACTTCTTAACTCTGTCTAGCTGGCTATACTCATACTTTGTAGCTTGAAACATTCCCAACCTACCGTCCTCTTCATTTCTAAATGTTATCATCTTGAAGTAGCCTGTATCATTAGTACTCTTGTTGCTCCAAATTTGGCCAACTAAGCTACTAGTGCTGTTGATTGACCAAGTTGAGGGGAATTTCAATCTTAGTCTTATCGAGCAAGCACCCACATGAGAACCAGCCAAGGATGATGGCTTGCCCACGATATTACAAGCCACTACACACAACATGTTTTTCTTCTCATCCCACCATCCCTCCCCTACCAACATAGTTTTGGGATTGAAACTTTGGCCAATCCAATAATCACTAGTGTTAGAAAACCTCACCATAACCCGCAACCTGTGCTTGTTGTTAGCAAAAGAACACTCAATGGCTTTCAAAGACACTAGAGATGGCAGTTGACCAGAACTCTCACTAAAAGGAGTACAGTTCTTTGAAGGATTGCACTCAGGAGAGAACTCTAATTGAAGCCTTCTAATTTGCCTAGAAAGGGGACGTGAACAAAAACTCAACGAACTCAATGAAAAACCACCCTTTGCAGCATCACTCTCAGAAGAGAATTCATTGGCAACTTCTGTGGAATCCAAGGTATAATGGTAATTCCCTTTTGGAAACATCAGCACATAAATGGGTTCAAAGTATCTCTCATCCTTTGGAGAACTCAAGCTCTCCAAACGTCCACTAACTAAGCTAGTGATGTTGCTTACATTGAACACATTATCAAGCTTAAACACAACATCCAGATTAAGATACTTACCTTCCTTGGAATAAGCATTTCCTGTCCCTACCATGCAAACCCTCCCTGAAGACTCAGACCAGAACCCTTCAAGCTTAAAGTTTACATGGCTTCGACGGTAGCGACGTTTACGCTCGTACCTTAATCTGTCACCATAGCTGAAGTTCCCCACGGGGTAGTAGTAAGATATGCTGGAGGTGAGTGACACAGAACCTTCAACTTTGAACAAGTCAGAGAACAGAGTTGTACGTATGTACATTGGTTGGAGGGTAAAGTATTGGTTCAAGGAAGTTCCTCCATCGATGATGTTACCACCTCCTGTGAAGTAACCAGTGTGACGATCATCAAAAGGGAAAGATTTGAGGGAGAGTT
Source organism: Macrotyloma uniflorum (assembly GCA_016859785.1). Classification (NCBI taxonomy): domain Eukaryota; kingdom Viridiplantae; phylum Streptophyta; class Magnoliopsida; order Fabales; family Fabaceae; genus Macrotyloma; species Macrotyloma uniflorum. Next base: position 3,506,465 of record BDMB01000014.1, read on the forward strand.
CATTGGCAGTTGACTCCGGAACTCTGGAACCACAGTAGTCTTTGTAAGAGGGTTGTGAAGCAAAGGAGGAGACATGGTTGAAGGAAGAGATACTGAGAAGAAAGAAGAGGGTGGAGAGAAGAGAATCCATGACCATGATCAAAGGTAGAGGAACAAAGCAGAAATTCAGTTCTGTTTTATATATAACAAGTTGAACTATTCATTTAGTTCAGTTGTTCTTTTGGTTCTATTGTCAAATAACATTTTTTAACCATGTAAAACCTGTTACAATTTTTGTTTGACAATTATAAACTGTAAAAAAATGTTCAGTAGTAAAAATTACTGTTCTAATATAAGGGACAAATGAAGGGTTTAACCTATATAATATCTCTTATATGTTTGTGCTAGGCTCCACTGAATGTGAATGACAAATGTGACTGGTATGCTAAAGTTATACAAGTTTTTTTTTTTTTTCTTTCTTTGACAAAAGTTCTAGGAAGTTTCTGTGTTTGGACTTGGAAAATAACGTATTAATTTTTCATAATGGCTTGGATGGACCCACTTTGGAAGTCTTGTTTGTATCACTTGGTGGGTATTTTAGCATTCATGATCAATGAAGATAAGATTTACTTTCATTAAGAGGGTAGATTCCCACTTGATTTTTACTATTTAAACAGAGATTGTGTGGAATAATTCACTTCTGTGTAAACTCTTGTAAAAAGATCAATTGATGTATGAATCTCTTAAATAGATAAGTATCATGTAAATTCTTTTAAGCATATTATTTTCTATTAATTAAAATTTGCTAAAAATTATAAAATTTTGTGAATCATATATATTATTTAAAGAATTTCTCACGTAATTTTATAATTTTTAATAAAAAAAATGTGTTGCTGGCCACTTTTTTTATTATAATTATTTTTCTCTTAGTGCCGCACCATTCCAATATGTCTCTCTCGCAAGAAGTGCGTTTCTTTGTGCTCAAGCATTGACTTTTCTAAACCCTCTTAAGCTACTATTGATTCATCTTTCAAACGTAGTTAGTTTTCTCTGCCTCTTTATTTATCTTCTTGAGAAAAAGATTATTTTTAAGTTCCGAAGCAAAATTCATTAATACAAAATAATGTTCTAATATTTATTTTTATCTTATAAATCATTTTTTGTAATTTTAAATTAAGTTGAACCATATTTTAAAATGCGTTTTTTGAAAGCTATTTTAAAATGTGTAAGACCTATCTTTAACTTATTATAAGAGTTAAGGACAAATCAAATGGGAAACTTGTTAAATAAGTTAGATTAAAGTTATATGAGTGGATAGAATGGAGAAATGGATATAAGGATTAAGCTTGGAAGGTTTTGTTGAATGTGTTTGTGAGAAATTAAAGGTGTTGCCGGCAATTTCCATAGGTGCCATAATGAAATGGTCATGTTATTGTATTTGTGTGAGGATTATGGGTATATAGATAAATAATTGTTCTAGTTATACCCCACAAAGACTTGGAACAAGTCATAGCTCTGTTTTTAGTCAAGATAAAGAAGACTTCCAAAAGAAATTATTTTTTTTCATAAATTAAATTTATAACAACTCACTTTTTGAAATACTCCCTGTGTTATTCGTTTTTGGTTTCTGTTAACTATATCATATTTGCTCACTCGGGAGATATTAACTTTAGTTTAGGTAAATATTTTTCTTTAACTATATACAACATCTGAAATAAACAGGTTCATAAAAATACTAGTAAACAGAAACCTGCTTATTAGGAGTAATAGAGGCAATAAACTTTTTGCATCAAGTCCGAAACCTTAATTATTTTAAAATGTGATCCATAAAAGCACTCAAGACACTAACTTCAAAATAAGAGGACAAGGGCACAAGTCATGTTACAAATTCACCAAAAAAAAATAAGAAAAAAAATATTACAGAAACTATATTGCAACAATGCAAGTTCATAACTAAAGAAAAGTTATAAAATACATGATGAACATTGAACAGAACTGCTTGAGAATACCATTTTTGAGACATTTGCACTTGGAATCATAGGGGCCGTTTTACATGTTGGTTGTCTCTACTTCTGCTTCTGGATCAGTAACAACAGGCACCTTTTCATATACCTTACGCAGTTTGAATCTCTGAGGCAAAATATAATGAGCACCAAAACGTTGCTGCAAGTAGATAATGATAGCAAAGAGGATACCTCCCAATGGAATGGCAATATCCCAAGCGGTTGAGTAAAAATCTTCACTTGGATCTGCATAGTAGTATGACCTATTATCTAGGGCAGCATCACTATGAGTCCTGTAAAGATCATAGGCATGGGGCAACAGTCTCACAAAAGTAGTTCCAAAGTAAAAAGAACATGAAAGAACATTGTCCCTCATATTTGAAAACAGGTTTAGAATGATTTGTGGCAAGAGAAAACCATCCAAAACCAAACCACCATAAGATTTTATGTTCTCCCAAGATGAAGGCCGGTACACAGGGAGATCCTCAGAATCCTTATATCCATTCTTCTTAAACTCCAACAAGAATGCAACCAATAACCCTGCTGCATACAAGAGTAAAGTGACATAAGCAGTGTTCCTCTCAGAAATCCATAGGCCTTTCTTGCTTTCACCACTCTTTCTTGCTGACCAAGTGAGATACAGGAGCCGGGATTGCAACAAGAAAGCCACCATGGTGACCAGCCTCACACTTATTTCATTAACTTCAAGCCATCCATTATTTCTAAATATCCACACTTTGTTGTTGGGATTTTGGATGAGAAGAGCTTCAAAGTTCAGAACAAGGGGTATCATGTGACCCAAAGTAAGAATTGACATCATAATCAGTGAGATGAAAGGGAGCACATTTGGTTCTCTCTTTACCTTGTAGAGTTGCAACCCCACAAAAACACATGCAAGAGTTGTAGATATCAGAGCCATGATCACTTCCATATCCATTCTCCAAGCATTTCTTCTTGCTGCTTCCCTGTAATATGCAACTCCAGATATGTCTAAACGCTTGAAGTAATAAGGATCAGATTCTTTACGCCTGCTTTCGATACTTCCCTTAATGTAGCTTCCATCACTTGAGTCCAATGGTGGAAACTGAAAGTTCAGAAGAATCTCACAATCTGCAGGATGAGCCACTGGTATCTCAGTTTTTGGGATTGAGGTAAGGTCACGGCAACCTACCATACACAAGGTTCCTGCTCCAGCATCATAAACTCCTTCAGCGGTGATCTTCACTCTCTTAGAGGACAAATTAAACAAAGTCTTCTCGCCTAACTCTGAATGAGACAACACGGAGATGCTAAACTTGTAGCTCATGTTAAACAAGCTATCAGTTTTGATGTCAGGGGTTCCATCAGGAACTTCATATGGGAAACTTGAGAAAGAATCAGATGATGTATATTGGCCAAACTCAGAGATTTCATCATCAACAGCTAAGGGTTCTGAATAACCCCAAGCTACTCTTTTCTTGGACTTTTTAATTGACATATCAAATCTCATGTTATAAGAATAGGCCTCTGGATATCTTTTCCCCTTGTCACTAGGCTTGTGGGTTGGGCTTGGACATGATTTTTTAACCTTTTCTAGCTGGCTAAATTCATACTTTAAGCCATGACCTCCCACCCCACGACCCTCATAATTTCTAAATGTTACCATCTTGAAATATCCTGAATCACTTGCACTCTTATTGCTCCAAATTTGGCCCACTATGCTACTAGTGTTTTTTATTGACCAAATTGAGGGGAATTTCAATCTTAGTCTTACTGAGCAATCACCCACATGAGTGCCAGCCAAGGATGATGACTTGCTCATGATATGGCAAGCAACTACGCTCAGCATGTTGTTCTTCTCATCCCACCATCCTTCCCCTACTAACATAGTTTTGTGATCAAAACTCTGGTTAATCCAATAATAACTAATATCTGAAAATTCCACCAGAACCCTCAACCTATGTTTCTTAGCAGTAAGAGAACATCCAATGCTTGTCAAAGACATTAGAGAAGGAAGTTTACCAGAACTCCCGCTTATAGTGCAATTCTTAGAAGAATGGCACTCATGAGAGTACTCTAACTGGAGTCTTCTAAGCTCCCAAGAAAGGGGAGACTTGCAAAAACTTAATGAATCTAAATCTAATGCTAATCCTTGCCCAGCATCACTCCCATCAGAAAATTCATTGACAACTTGTGTAGAATCCAGGGTATAATTGTATTTTTCTTTTGGAAACATCAACACAGAAATTGGTTCAAAGTTATCATCCTTTTCAGAACTCAAGCTCTCCAAGCTTCCACTAACCAAGCTAGTGATATTACTTACATTGAACACATCATTAAGCTTAAAAACAGCATTCACATTGAGAGAGTCACCTGTTTTGGAGTAACCACTACCAATCCCCACCATGCAAACCTTCCCTGAAGGTTCATGCCAAAACCCTTCAAGTTTGAAGGTTACGTAACCTTTACGGTAACGCCGTTGACCCCTATAATATGAATCATCACTGAAAGTGTTGGCACTTCTAAATGATACAGTTCCTTCGAGTTTGAAAAGGTTTGGAGTTTGAGTTGCACGTGTGCTCCTTTTTGAGAGGTAAAAGGAGAAGCGGTTCCAAGAAGCAGCAACATCAATGATGCTATCACCTCCTGTGTAGAAACCAGTGAGATGATCACCAAGAGGGAATTCGTTGGGGCTGAGTTTGGTGGTGGGGGTGGAGTCAGGAACTGTGGAAGCACAGTGCTCTTTGTAAGAGGGTTGTGAAGCAAAGGAGGGGATAAGGTTGAAGGAGAAGAAAATGAAAAGAGAAAAGAGAATGGAGAGAAGAAAGTTCATGACCATGATAAGATAGACTATAGTTTGGTTATTAGGAATGGTAGTGAAAGTGAGAAACAAAGAAGGAATTCAATTCACATATATAGAACTATCTATCTGCAATAATGCATGCCGGTTAACATCTCACATGTTCAGGTTTTTTTCAACCAAAGAAAATTTTTTCAAATCTTATCCTAGGAGTGTAATCACGAAGTAGTTAAGAACTTTATGAGATATATGATATCTTAGGGTCTAGATGAAGGAAGAGTGCGATTATTGAAAGAAAAAAAAGAAAGGAAACAATGAGAAAATTGATAGATTTCATGTGATGAAAATAGGGTACAGTCATAAAAAGAAAATGAAGCTAATATGTTTCTACTTTTAAGAATATTTAGTGCACATAACACATTAATAGTATATAATAGTATGAAGGTATTTTATATAATAGTTTACTGATTTTTGTAATAATTATGTGATGATTATTTGAATAATTATTTTTATTGATTGAGAGTATGTTGTTTATATTGATATTACATAGAAACTAGACTTTTTCTTTAATGAAGTTATGTTTAGTTATAGCGAAACATGACTCAAATTTTTTATTGGGTTTAGGTGTTGAGTTTCAATCTTTTGTATGGAAAAAATATAATTAAAAAAAATTATTAATAAATTTGATAAATATTTTATATTTATAACATATAAACTAAAAAAAATTCAAACATTTTACAATTATATATTATCTGTAATATTAAAAAAGTGAGATGCAATATCACAAATCATCTAAGACTATTTGTAGTACTTAATTTTTTAATGAGTTTTTTAAATCTTATATACAACTTGTCACAAATAAATTTTTTTACTAAGATAAACAATAATAAGTTGCTTTAAGATTGTTCTTAGAAACCAAATTTGTGTCAATTTTAAATAATTATATTTCATTAAAAATTTATATGATATATATGAACAAGTTAAATCTTGTGGAAGGGATTAGTCTCAGTATTCATTTTTTTTTTAAGGATTGATCATGTCTCGAAGATAATTATATTTGAAAGAGGATTAATGTGAAAAATAAACAAGTAAAAAGTTATTATGCTAAAGGTTGTTATAAGATTAATAGTATTTTGTCATTTAAAAAATTTATTTTTATTTATTGTCTTTTTTAATTAAACTCAGCATTCGATTAAAAAAAATCATATCATGTCCATTATATTTAGAAAATTTAAATTAACTCAAAATTGTTAGATTTTTCATTGATGAATGTCAATATTTAAAATTAACATAAATATATATTATTGAAATATGTAAATATTTTTATTCCATTATTGGGTCTTCATATATTGAATCTTCATAGTAGGTGTGTTAAAGTCAAAATCAAAGACCCGTAATGAAGACTTTTGATGGTGACAGTCAACGGAGACCTATTAAATGAAATGAAATGGAACGTTTTGACGTGAGAATCACAAAAATAAATAGTTACAATATTTATATTTTATCATAAAAATTAAATGTAAAAAATTTATGAATATTATAAAATTCAAATAATTTTAGAAATAGACTATAATTTTAAGGTATTTTTAATTTTGATTATTTATATACAAATATGCGACTTAATTTCATTTTGCTTATTTTCAAATGAAATTAGTTTTTCGTTATGTACACGTACTATAAAAAAAAATTTATTATCCATAAAATATTTCTTACAAAATTTTTTTTTTAAAAAAGAATTAATTATTTATGAAAAAAAATTTCATGAATTTATTTGTAAAAAATTTTTCATAGATTTGTTTGTGGAAAATTTTTCATGGATTTGTTTGTGGAAAATTTCTCATGGATTTTTTGTGGTTTTTTATGAGAAATTTCTTACTAGTCTTTTACCTACAAATTTATGGTGGTGGGAAATTTGTAGGTAAAAAGCTAATAAGAAATTTTCCACAAAAAATCTATGGGAAATTTTCCACAAACAAATTCATGGAAAACTTTTTTATAAATAAATTTATAAAAAATTTCCCACAAATAAATTTATGAAAAATTTTCATAAAAAAAATCTGTAGGAAATATTTAATAGATAATTAATTTTTTTTCCAAAAAAAATTTCGTGAAAAATATTTTATGGATAATAAATTTTTTTTAGTGATCACTACTAAATCAATAAATTATTGTCTAATTTTAATAGATGTTTACTACTACTTTAAAAGTTTTTATTTTTTATTTATCGAATAATAATAAAATAACCAAACATTTAATTATTTAAATTGAAAATACTGTATAAACTAATCTAACATTTTTCATAAAGTGATTTATTTAAATCTGAATCTCATAATCTCATCTCATCAAGACTTTATAACGTATAGAATGGAATGAGTGTTGTTTTTTCATGTGATTTTACCCTAAGTATGAATTTGGAATGGAGAACCAAAGAAGAACATAACATATTAATATTTCATGAATTTTTCAAATATATGATATGATAAAAATGATTTTAAATATAATTAAAATATATTAAAATAGATGGAATTTAAAATTGTATAAACCAACCACTTATTTATTAGAAAGAATAAGAGGTTGAGAGAAAATGGGCTTAAATGTAGACCAATAAACGGTGAAGCAACGAACACGCCAATACTCGGATGTCCCCTTAACTTGGAAAAAGAAGTCAATTGGACCTAACTTTTGGGGCAGGTAGGACCACTAACAGATCTTCTAAGCCACAAACTAAACTAAAATAGAATTAAAAATTAAAAATTAAAAATAATAAAAATATTTTAAAAATATTTTTAATTTCTTTAATCTCCAATTTAATATTGATTTTTTTCAATCTGAAATTTAAAAATGTATATTTCAATTCTTATAATATTATTATCTATCAAAATTGATTGACATAATCTTTGTGCTCTTTAATCAAATTATTCAGAATTCCAAAGTTATGTCACTTTAAGTACTTCTAAAATAAATAAGACAAATTAAAATAATTTTTCATAACTTGAAATAAGTTTATACAAGATTAATTTATAGAAGATAAAACTTTATTTTTAATTTATGCATAAATTAATTTTGGTTGATAGAGAAAGTAATTTTATTTTTTTCTTAATCATTTTTAAAAGTAATTATGAAAAAATTTGTTTAAAGACAACAGAAGAGACAAAGAGTTAAGTGTAACTTTATTTAGAGAAATTGTTCATCACACCATGTGTTAAGGAAAAACAGATAGAAAAGAGATACCATAAAAAACATAGATTTGATATATGCATTAACTTTTAATTTTAACATTTGTAATATATATATATATATATATAATTGTTAAAAAATATTTCTATATAAAATACGGTAAAGCAATTGAGAAAAATAAAACAGAATATTTAATCTTCTTTTTTCAGTTAAAAATAGAGGTCATTTTAAAAATTTGCTAACCCTTTTTCTCAATATGAAGGAAACAGAACAAGCAATCCACAATTTAGAATAATATGAGTGCTATTATTATGTCATATGGCAAGGCATTATATTTTTATTTGCATCTATATACAATTATGGGCAGGCATTGTTCTAAGTTCATGAAAACAAGAGGAGATAACAAGAGTCAAACTATTTAACATTAAACAGAAAAGGTGCCATTAACTTAAATAGATGTACTGAGTATAGTTTTGGTGTATGTATATGTATCAATCAAGCTTCAAAATTTGGTTTTATCCAACAGAATCTTCAGTTCAGGTTGCGGCCTCAAGCAACAACACCAGATGGCACAACACCAGATGGCTCGTTCACTGCTACTGTTGTTGCTACTACTGGAGGTAGAAATTTCTCAATGTCCTTTGCTCCAGTTTGAGCAAACTCTTTGACAAGCACCTTCAAAATTCCGGATAAAGAATCCTTGAATCTCTGTGAGCAGCTTCTGTCTCCCTCATCCACGTCCTGAACACCTCCTTTGGCCAAACATCCAACTTGTGCACCTTCCATGTATGCCTTACAAGCCACCAGAATATCACTAGCTCTGCTGCAGAAATGCCCCTTAACAAAATCCTCAAAATTCTGAAACAAAATATATTGAACATTTAAGTTTTGAGCCCCAAAATATAAGAATATAGAAACATGTTTGAGAATATAATCATTTAAATTATGTTCATGTTACAGCTCTTGTCCTATTCTTCATTCAAATTATTCTCACATTGTTGATAGAACAAAGGATGCATTATTATTGATGATATACATTGAAAAATGAAAAATGTGAGTCCTTCACATCATCAGCAACTCAAATCCAACTTTATTTCAACAGAAAAAATTCTAAACAACTTACTATTTTATATTTTTTCAATTTAAATTTAATCATGATATACAATAACATTTATTAATGAGTTGTTTGAACAAATACTCAATAAACCAACTTTCAATGTTTTTTAAACAACATATTATGTCAATTAGGATTCTTCCAATAATAAATTGTTTCAAACAACTTATAATTTGTTCAAGTAACTAAGCATCTCCCTAATGTTCTAATCTCAACAAACTACAAAAGCACAAATATGTTGAAAAGCCTAAATATAAGAAGTAAGAAGATACTAGTGCATTTCAGTGATGGGCAAATTGTCATCCCCTGCAATACACCTTATTTGAAAAGCATGTTTTATTTATTTTTTGAACATGGGATAACCCCTAGTTGAGATATAAAAACTAATCTCTCTAAGTACTGATATCTAATTAAGATAATAACCTCTCACAAAGTACATTTTTGGTACAGGGCGTTATCTGGAAATGGTTAAGAAAATAACTCATATGAAGCCATCGAGCATTTACTTTTATATGTAATATGCTAAGTCTATTCTAAAATTTTCCGCTTGATTCCTAGATGATCTAACACGGTACAATTCTTCTTCTCATTTTCCACTGAAAGGCACAAGCATGACTAGGCTTTGCTTCTTTAATTGCCCCCTACCCCTTCCTCCCTCCCTCTCCCAAAATATAAAAGATAAACAAGGTACTATAAATGAACATGGCAAAGCAACTTTGCTTGAGATATAAAAAACTGAACAAAGACTACAAATCAAACCTGTGGAGGCCTTCGTATCATATACATCATCGTCCTCAATGACAGAATGAATGTGTCCTCGTTATACAGAAAAGACATCTTTTCACCATTTGCTGAACCACTCATGTGTGCATATCCAGGTTCATTAAAGTAAGGCTTTGTATTCAGGATTAGACCTTGTATGGAGACCAGAACCTGTAAAATCGTTGAGAGACCTGGTTGCCACTTCTCATTTTTGTTGCCACTCCAAGTGTTAAGCAGACTAAGGCATACTTTGCCACAATTATACAAATTTGGGTTGAGCCGCAGACCTCCAGAGTGGTAATGGACTTGCTGCAATTAAAAATGCTCCTTGTGTCAGACTTTATATAATAAGAATGAGTGATAAAATATTGGCAGATACAGTATTCCCAACCACATACCGGCGGTACACCGGGATAGGCACTGGGAAAGAAAACATCAAAAAAGAATAGGCCATCATGATATGGAGTCCCTTCAGCTCCAATAATCACAGCCCTTAGAAGATCCATCCTTGACTCATAAACTCTGACAAATATTGAATCTGACAGGGACAAACGGAAGAGTCAAAGAAATTCAACATAATGCCAGCGGCAGGCAGCACATTACTGTATTCAGATCACAATTTTACAATTCTACAACTACCAATTTCAGAACAAGTATCCGAAACCTTCTAAGAAAAAGGTTAATAAGCACTATTCTATTCGAATAAATTAGCCAAGAAAATGCTCTTTGGATGTGACACGAAACCAACTTACCATTTTAATAACAAACTGATTCAAGTTCTTTCCAAAAAAGCTCTATGAAAAAAAAAAATAATGCTTGAAAAGAATGAAAGACTAAATTGGATAAGGTAAGGAAAATAGTACAGCTATTCTGAAGCAGGAATACTGAGACAAACTCACCTGGCAAATCCTTCTGCAAACTCTTCCACTCGTCTTGTATTTTTTTAGCCCAAATCTTTGGAGGCTGTTCAAGAAATAGGTTCATGGTAAACCCAAATAATTAAGCAAAAAACTGAAAGAAAGAGTACTTCTAAAAATTTACCTGCTTCATTGAAGAATTGTTGTGAACAAAGTAATGATCTGAAGTGTCTTCAACAGTGTCAAATTGTTTAAAACTTTGAAATTTCCTCATAATTTCATCTCTGGCTTCATCCGAGATTGTCACAGGAGGGCCATCCACTGCTGCTATTCCATTAAATCCATCTCCAGCAGAATTGTGAACCCAGTTATCAAATCCATGCTCAGGATTGCCAATAAGAGGATCAAGTGGATAATAAATAATATTAGAAGAACTTTTATAATGAGGAGAAAATGGTTTAGCATTTTGAGAAATCTTCCACCAAGATTTTGCAGGTTCTATTCCCGGAGTATGCAATGATCCTTGGTTTGCAATGAAATTTGAATGAGAGGAAATGCTACTGCCAGCTGCCTTCATAGCAGTTTTAAATGGCCCCCCATATGATGGCTGACCTGCATGTGGCAGCTTCGCAGCCTCTAAATTTTCAACTAAATTGAGGTATGGTTTCTTTTTACTATAAAAAGGCCCCGAAAACCAGTGAGACTTAGATGATTCTACTCCTACTGAAGTATTTGAAGTACGTCCTCTGAGTTTTGAAGTAGCTGATTTCTTCTTAGACGGGGCAGAATGAGAAAAAAATTGAGGAGTAGACAACTCTGTTCCAGAGGAGTGATTAACATTATCCATTTTGATTTGAATGTCAGTACCACCCATTGAAGATGCTTGAATTTTAGAGTTAGTTGGCTCTAATGACACAGAAGGCTGAGAAGAGGATGTCATGGGACTTAATGCAGCATTTGATTGCATATGATGCCAAGGATAAAAGGTACTATTTCCAGTCTTCTTAAAACCTACATCATATCCTGGTGGCAACCAAGTAAAAGGTGCTTCAATTCCAGGAGGTATATCCACATTATCAAAATGTTTCTGTAATAATGCATACTCATCTACATCCATATAGTCCTCTGACAAAAGATCACTGTAGTCATCGTCATCATATGATAGATCAGAACCATGACCATCAACATTGACCAAATTATTTGACACTGAAGGGAGATTGTTAGAAGATGCAATCCCACTAACTGATCCAAAATTTTCCACAGCAGACAGAGAGAATGGATAATCAGACAAATTCTGAAAAGGATTTCAAGTAAAATGTTAGACATGTCTTCATGTTGGAAAAGATACTGTCCATCTGATGCAAGAAATAACAAAAAAAATCTTATACTAACCACAACTTCGAGATCATCATGAACAGCATCGATTGTCTTCCCTTTGTTACTATTATTAACTTTTTCACCAATTATCACTACATCCTCAGAATCATCATCATTGTCAATGTCGATCACATCATGCAAATTGACCTAGAAAAAAAAAAGTAGTATATGTTAGTAAGAAAAGGTCGACTCAGAGAAGCATTCATTCAACACAAACAACAATAAGAGCAGAGAAATATATCAAAGGGAACAGAAGTACTTGTGCAATTTCCAAAATGCACAAAGGCAAAAACAAAACATGATAAAACAATCTTCCTTTAATTTTACTCGAATTACACAAAAGAGTTGTTGCTGGTATTCTTCCATTTTTGAGACAGCACCAGTACCCCTTAACAACTAGTGGTTAATATTTGTCCATGTGTACCACTCACTTGAAAATTGAAATATAAATACAGCAAGTTATTCGTGTATTTGTATTTCAATTAAGCAAGCTCAAGGTTAATTGGACCCTGATTTCTGAGCGTACTGGTAGCTTCATAAATACAAAGAGTACACATGGAATCTCCTTAAACAAAATCTCCTCTACATCCTGAAAATCAATAAAAACATTCCCAAACTGAAATCATACTTTTGTAAACCTAAAGAAACCTCCTTTGGTTTTTCTTTAATTGTCCAAAAATTTACCCTGTCAGTAAAAAGTTTTAGTAGGTTTCCCAAATAAAGGGGACATTTATGCAATAAAGAAAAATTCAAGGCAAAGGGGACATTGATGCGCATTTTCTTTTAGTATCTTCTCTACCATAAAGAAAATGCGCATGTCAAAAGCCTCGCATACTGTAAAGGAAAAACTAAAATGAATCTATACTGTCATACAAAGGGATTCCTCAGTATATGGTCATTTATTTTCCCAAAATCACCTTTGCTTTATGTTTACTATAACTAAAACAAGAGTACATAATGTACCGTTTTACAGGTTAACCACAGTGACTCGACAGTTACACACATTCACAGCTTGAATGAAAGAATCACGTAAATATTTACACATAGGAAACAGGCAGAATAGAAAAATTAAGCCAACTAAACTTCCAAGAAAATAACTTCCAACAATCTATGTATCACAGGAAATAGTACAGAAATATCAAATTGAGCATTCAAGGGAAAACTACAGTGAGATAAACAGAAGAACCTTCACGATGATCATAAAACCCTATTAGGGTGCATATATAAGCTCTACTGTCTTGATTTAAACATCTAACAATGACATATTACTGTTTTATTTAAAAGTTCCTAACCAATTACGAGAGTGATTTAATGTACCTACTACTCACTCAATCAAATTGGTCTCTTCTGATGACTAAGTGCAATTTAGACTTAGAAGGAGAATTAATAGGCCAACACAAATTAGTTTAGTCTATCTGACCTAGCCATGTGTGAACAAAATCATTCAAATAACTTTTTTAATTTTTCCATGGTTTCAGACAGTATACTGGGAAATGCATTAGACATTACGTACCAAAAAAATTACAATGTACCAAAATTATCTTTGAAGGCTCTAGGAAATATGGCCAACCATAAACACCAACCCACTGCAAGTTTCCCTCACAACACAGCTCACATAACCTTACTATTGTCCCTCTAAATCATACCAAAGAAATATCACCAGCAATTCACATGCATAGCACGCACATATTGCCATATTAGAACAACCTGAGAAGAAACAACTGTGTGATTTGGAAGTTTCTCAATCAAATGAACATCTATTCTTAGGTACTCTGACAACACCAGGGAGAAAAAAAGGTTATAAACAGACTGAAATTACAAAAAGATTTAAACAGAAATCTTTACCAATTTCTTACCTAAAGGCTATTTATAGCATAGACCCTTACCATTCCAAGGAATACAACAAAAGCCCCTAAACTCCAATCCCTTGGGTAACAACAACGTGATCATCAAATGAAGACCCGAAAGGCAAAGAAGAAGATAAGAGAACACATAATCCATAACATGGAAAAAAAATTACAATGTCAGAAAGCACACGTCACTACTAAACCCGTTCCATTCCAATAAATAACAAACCCACATGCAGCAACAAACACGAAAAGGTGGTCTCAACAACAACAAAAGCAGTTACTCTATAGCAGAAAAGGGCGAAATCGTGTTAACGAAAACAATACAACACAAAACAAAACTAAAAACACAAAACAACACGATCATGGCTGAAAAGTGAAGACCCGGGTAAAGATTTTTCTAAAAGATCAAAACTTTGAACAAATTGAAGACCCCCATCAGTGGAAACACGATTGATTAAACACCTCCAACAATTCCAGACGATAAAAAATGAAAACTTTGAATCGGTGGCAGGGGCTTGCCTTGTTGTTATGATAGAAATTTGAAGGTTGGTAAATTGGAGGAGGAATCTCGATGACGTCAGGGTCCATAGTGCTCCCCGAATGTTGAATTGAATGATCCTTTGGCTATTTGTTTGAAGGAAGAGAGAAAGAGTGAGTGAGGGAAGAGTTTAGGATTGTGGATGCGGGTGTTATATATTGATATGGAGAAGAGAGAGAAAGTGTGAGAAAGTGTGTGAAAGTTAAAAATAAAAGAGAGAGAAAGACAAAGAGACAGAGCCTAACCTTAGTGTTTTGTATGAGATGTGCGAAGAATGGAAAATTCAAAGGACTTACTTGGATAGTGGGCACTTACTAAGGATTTATTCTACAATTGTAGAATGTGGATAGAGTGTTTTAGAAGACAACGTGTTTCCATAATATGAGTGAGTGAGAAAATATTCAAATTTAACCTATGCAAAAATATAATGAAGGGAAATTACTATATCTTTTTGTTTATACTAACAAATATTTAAAATAAAATATTTCCCTTGGTTCATAGCTAAGAAAATAATATAATTTATATGATATATAAAATTTATTAGAAAAAAATTGTTTAAGAACTGAATAAAATTTTAATCACTAATTTTAAATTGTACTAATCATAGAGATGGAATGAAAATATTTGAGATGTTTGGGCCAATTTGATTTTGATTGATATAAATAATTTAGGAAAAAAAATAAAAGTTATAGAGAAATGAATGAGAAATAAGTTTAAAAAAATAAAAATAATAAAATATATTTTAAATAAAAATTAAAATAATTTTAAAATATATTAAAACGATAATAAAAAAATACAATAACATAAAAAAATATTTATTATTAAATTTTAAAAACATAATTTTATATTTAAATATATAATAAATTATTTGTTTTGATTTAATTTAAATTTTTATTTGAGATTTAAAATTTAAAACAAATTATATAGTTGAAAAAAAAAATACATTCAAAATATTTAAAACAATTTTTATTTTTATTTGTTTTCGATATTTTCAATTCGATTATTTTTTATCAGTTCTATTTTAAATACTTTAAAAATAAATATTGTAAAAAAAAATTACTCATAAGAAAATTACATTTTTATATTTAGAATTTCTCTAACTAAAACAAAAAAATATCATTATTTATTTTCAGGCAATTAAATATATGATTATTTGATGTTGTGAGAAAAATATATGAAACAAATTATAAAATTATTAAAAATGTTAAGAGTTCAATTTTCATGTATTTTTTTGTGATAAAAATAATGGATTGAAGAAAGTATGATAAAGAAAACTAAATTGTGAAATTATTAAATTGTTAATAGTTTAATTTTTTAAGTTATTTTTTGTTAAAGAAAATAAAAGGAGAGGAAAAGAAATTTTGAAATGAAGAGAATGTGATAAAAATCAATAAAATTATCAAAATATTAAAATTTTAATTCTAAAGTAGAAAAAAAAATGTAATTCTATGGTTTGTTTTTGATAAATAATATTTTTATATTTAATTTTTAAAATATATTGAGAAAATTAAGATTTAAAATTGACTAATTTTTTAATTATGTAATGTATATTATAAATATTTATTTTTATATAATTAAAATTTATTATAAATAAGAACGTTGGGAAAATATTTAATTTATTTTAAAATATTACCATATTTTTTTCGGTGAATTTACAAAATATAATAATTGTATGATAAAAAACAAAAAAGAATAATTATTTGTATTATTTTATTATACTTTTACTTTGAGTTCAATAACTGATATATATATATATATATATTAAAAATAACTTAAACTTTAAAAATTAATAATGTTTAATATCATGGTAACAATACAAATTTAAATTTAATGAAAATATAGTTTATATACTAACCACAATTTATTTTTTTATATCAGTATAACTCTATTTGAAAAAGAATAATTTATTTATTTAAAAAATAAATATAGATGTGTTTATTCTTTATTTATTTATAATTTAATAAATGAGATGATTTATTTATTTGTACTTTAATAGTATATAACAATGAGTGAGGATGTTAGTTTATTAAATTATTAAAAATAAATAATAAATTTTCAATTCTTAATTTTGAAGGAATACTTTAACAAATATAACTAATATATATATATATATATTCAAATATTTTGGCAGAACTAATTTATTATGTCCGGATTTGAAAGCAATAAAAGTATTAATATTTATTTATAAAATAAAATATAATTTTTTTTTGAATTTTGTTAATTGAAATAACAACTCACATAAAGTTAGATCCTAATATATCTTCCATATTCTATTTTTTACTTGAAATTGTTGACTCTTTTATACGTTATATTATTTATTAAAATAAATTTTGTAAATCTATCTTAATCTTATACTGCTAATTTTACAATTTTAAATTTAGATGATGATAAAATACATATAAATTACATAAAATAATAAATTTTGGTGTATAATTCATTACTAAAACAAATTACTTTAAGATTTATATTAATTAAAACTTCACTTTTGTAATTAAACATGTAAAAATAGAATTTATACGTTTCTAGTATAAACTTGCAAATAATTTAAGGAAATATACAGATAAATAAATCTGCATAAATCAAATTAAGAGACTTTTATTAATTACAAATAAAGTTTAAGATGATTTGTAAAAAGGAAATTATGTAATATAGAATTTAATACCATTTAAATTTGAAAACGTAGATATCTAGATCGTTTAGAGTGATAATATAATGAAAGATAAAAGAAATTTGAATTTGAATTTAAATTTAAGTAATTTAAATGTTAATCTAAACAAAACAAGTTAATGTTTATTATACATCATGTAAACTCTTCTAAGCAATTTTTAGATACTTAAAACAATCATTCGTCACTTCAATTTTTTTAAACTCATTTTCGTCGATTTTTATTTTATTGATAACACAAAACTCGTTTTTTTAATAATTTTTTGAATTTATAAAAAAATAAGCATAAATATAGTAAATAATTTATACTCATTCGAAATTAAAATGATTTGTATTTGCGTGTCCCAAATTGTTGATGACAATGTCATTTAATAAATTTTGTTGTTGTTTATGTTATTAAAAAATAAAAATTAAATATAATAAATAATTTATGGTGTTTTGAAATGAAAATTATCCGTATTTGTTTTTTCTTAAGACTGATTGTGAAAGGGAGAGACAAATTTCTTCACCAAAGATTACGGTTTGACGCTGTTAATGTCAGAAACAGACACCATTTCTTATTTATTTACTATTTTGCCATCATAGCTTCGATATTTCAGAACCTAACTTTTCTCACCAAACTAACTTCATATTTAAGTCAATAAATCACTTTTTGGACTTTCTTTCTAATATTAGAATCTTTTTCTAAGGAAAGCATATTTATATAACAAATTTCCTGAAGAATTATAAAAGAAAAACTAGCTTCCATTATAAGATTTTGCTTATTACAATACAGATAGGGTTCAACTATCTTCAACTTTATTATAAATATTGTTTGTTATTATTACACTAAATCTATGCTACAACTTTGAGATTTGATTTTGGGAAGTGCTTAGTTTATTACAAACTTTACTAATCGATTATTTTAATAACCTAAAACAAAGAAGCAATATCTTTAATTTAGTTAAGAGCTCAATTCAAATGTTCAGAAATTGTTATAAAAATGAGATTTCCATTTATTACCAAAAAGAACTAAAATAGATTTTAATTGATTTTTATATTAACAAAAATACCCTTATTACTCATGGCATATTTAAAAAAAATCAGTTTCTTTATAATAAATAAATTTAAAATAAAATCGCATCTGACTAAATTAGGGTTTACTCTGCTTGAATCTCAATAAAAATCAAATCAAGTTATTAACGCTACTAAAATTAGAAAGAAAGTAAAAAATTTAACTATTTACTTGATTTTTTTTAATTACACGAGTTTTTTTTATATTGAAACTGCTCTTCGTACAAAAGTTATTTCGTCGACTAAATCTATTAACAATAGAATAATTTGTGATTATGAAGTGTATACATTCATCAGAAAATATAATGTTCATTGCCCAAGTAAGGATTGTTTAGTAAACAAGATTATCACCTACTGGGCTTTATCTCTACCAGAAACTATGGTCAAATATTCGAACCCATGATTTCCTAGTCACAAGGTAAAAATAATAATAGATTTAAATTCTTGAGAAAAAAAATAACTAAGACAATAAAACATTTTAATTAAATTTGAATATAATAATGCATACCTTTTATAAAATATTTTATAAATATTTGAAGTACCCAGTAGCTAAGGAGGGGTTTGGCCCCTAGGCGTATGAAATCTGGACCTCATCAGAGCTACACAAAGCTGCTGCATAGGAATTCTTCATTCCTTTAAGCATAGGACTAATTCTCAAGCTATCTTCAAATTGCTAGGCAAACAAATCAATTTGTGATTATAACACATAAGAACGAAGCAATCAGAGTTACGAAAAAATGGGTTTTGGTGTTCAAAATAATATATCTGGCACATTCGTTCATGTATGACATCTCTTTCAAGGTGTGTCTACCTCGACCACAAGGTGGAAAGGAACTTCCCCTTCTGGCATTCTGTTACACAATCAAGTACAATCTCTTGCAACTGTTTCTCCACATCTTCCATGGGTTGGCAAGCATCGACAACCTGCTTCAAACCAGTGGAATGAGAAGGCAAAAACAAAAGAAAAGGTTTAAGAATTATGTAGTTAATCCTGGTATGGCGCTAATAGGAACAAAAATGAGGTATTGCCACTTTGCCAGAGTGTAAGTAACAAGGAATCATTTAAAACTGTTGATTTCAGGAGGAAAGGCCACATGAGCAGTTAATTACCTTCCAGGAGACATCATGAAGAACTTTGTAATAATCAGCAACTTTCTTCTGAAACTCCAGCTTTTCATATCTCTCACCTCCATACCCTCCTCTTTCGGCAGCTTTCTGATTAAATTCGTAGGGAATATAAATGTAAAATTGTAAACACTAAAAAAAAAAAGGGTATATGCATGAACCAAGGTCCTCCATGCTACCTAATTAACAGTTAGAAAGATAAGAAATCTAGATGCATGAATTTTACAAACACGATACAACATATCTATATATTAAAACTGCTATGAAGGCAGCTGGCAGTAGCATTTCCTCTCATTCAAATTTCATTGGAAACCAAGGATCATTGCATACTCCGGGAATAGAACCCGCAAAATCTTGGTGGAAGATTTCTCAAAATGCTAAGTCATTTCCTCCTCATTATAAAAGTTCTTCTAATATTATTTATTATCCACTTTACTTTAAAATCAACCCCCCACCCCCCTCTTTACTTTAAAATCTTAAATCCTAACAGCATGGAACAAAGAAAAGGATGCAGAGAAACGCTTAATAGAAAATAAGCATCACTTTCCGGGGTACAAACTCTTTAACTGCAAGAAAGAAAACTAATCTACACAGAAAATTGTTTATGAGACAAACAAAGCAGCTTTGAGACAATCTTAAACCCAATAAAGCGTCATTCACACAGCAAGAAGTGTTGCATACCTCAGGAGATATGTCAAGGTATAGTACAGCATCTGGTGCCAGTAAACCAATCTCGGGTGCCTGAAAAAAAAATCAAATACACTGTTTAACCAACACTAGTGAGAATATAAGTAATTCTGTAAACTCTAAACTGCACTAGAATGGAAATACTCATGTTGCACAAATACTTCTTTTTTTGTGACCTATAAAAAAATAAAGAACCATGCTAAATCTTTTACCTTGCACCATTCAATATCAAGTCCCTTGGCAGATGAGAAAGCCACCCCAGAATAAGAATAACGGTCAACAATGAGAGTTGTTCCAGTTTTCAGTTTTGTTTCCATCAATGACCTGCAAGGACAACACAACTTGATTGATGATATCGAAATGTAATCTTACTATTTTACTTGTCATCAAAAGTACTAGCAAAAATATCAGCAATGAAACCCCAAAGACAAAATCAGCTAATAAGCAGCGCGTTTTAGGATCTATACATAACAGTAAGTCATGATATCACCAAGTGATCAAAGTCATAACTGCCACAAGGTGGATCTTGACCTAATATGTTGAAGTGGCCAAAATAGTTAAATGATATACTCAATTATTGAGTCTTAATCATAAAAAAATACATATACTCATTCAACAAAAATAGAAAAAAAAAAAAAGGTGCAGAAACCTCTTTTCCCAACGATTAGCACTGAAGAGGAGATGAATAGTACGATCATCCAACTGAGATGTGTTAGTAAGATAGGCAGATATCATTTGCCCAACATTTGTAGTTCTGTCAGGAAATCTCCATAATTCAGCAGAGATCCCTTGTCCCTCCAAGAAGGACACTAGTCTGCTACACTGAGAAGATTTCCCAGAACGATCCAAGCCTTCTAGGACAACCAAGGCACCCCTAGACTCCTTTTTGTTTCCCTCAGTGCTACTATTAAGATTACTTTCCATTCTTATCTTCCTTTGAAAACACTTGGAGGAGAATGCTACTCGAGAATTCAATGACTTCTGCAACACTAGCGCTCTGAAAATCCTGCAAAAGAGAAAAACAGTCCTTATAGAAGCAGAAATAAAAGGAAAAATGCTATAAAAAAAATTACTTCCCTCTATCCTTTGTTGCGTCATTCAGAACCCCAGTGCAACTATAAACATTCAAATTAAAACTGCAAGCTTTTGCATTTTCTTCCAGGAAAGAAAAACAGTTTCAGACATTGGACCAAACAATCTTCTGGGTCAAGTAAAATTTAAACAGTATACAAAAATTGAAAAAAAAAAAGGGCAGGACAAGTTGTATATCGTGTATACCAAAAGCATAGCATAGCATGTAACATTCTTCCTGGATTACAACTTTGTATCAGCCAAAAATACTGTCTTTTTAATGTTATAACAAAACATCTTTAAAGTAAAAACCAAAAGAATCAAAGTATTCTTACAGTGACTTGGAAGCTGAGACACAAGTGCCATAGATCATATTCTCACAAAGCCCTTAAACTGAACCAAAAGAAGAAAATAAACATTAGCCGAATTACCTACGAACAAAGTAAGGATTGACACAAGATTGTTAAGTTTTTATCCATGGGAAATCAGGGTTTGTGCTATTTTACCTAAGCTCCATCCTCCCAAAAAATAGGGGGGAAGATGGATCAATCCTTCCCATTTATATGGTGGCCAAATAATTAAAGAAAGGCAGAAAAACTTAAATTAAATAGAAAAAAAAAAAGAGAGAGAGATTAGAACCTGTAAGAACCAGAGCAACAACTGACATTGTCGTGAAATGAAGGAAGAAGCCAATCATTTTGGGTATCAGATTCCAGCGACAGAGATGGCCGGCGATGTGTCACACTGGGCACACTGTGCGAGGCTAGGGTTTTACTCTGCCAGAACTGTTTACGAATTAGGAAAAAATTTTAATTAATTGTTTATGATTAGGTAGTAAAGCATTGTGTTATAGATCAAACAAATACAACAAAATTCAGTTTACTTGGAAGTTTAAATGAAAATATAATAATTAAAATTATAAAAGAAATTACACATGAATATTTAAAGAGAAAAAAAAAACTTTTTAATTTCTTGTACAAATGGATTTTAATGGTTTGATAAATATATGGTTTATAATTAGAATTTTTTTTATGCGAAGTCCAAATTATCCTGAGTAGGATTTTTTATGATGCTCTTGCAATTCATGGAGAAAAGATTAAAAAAAAAATGTTTAGAGTAAAAATAGTTTAATATTTCAATGTCTTGGAGCTAAACTCAAATAATTTGTTCAAATTATCTTATTTCTATTTGAACAACAACAGTAATTACCTTATACAGTAAGATATGAATATATTCCTTTCAAAAATAAATATGTGAAATATATGAGATAAATTAGATTAATTTGATTTTTTTAACGTAATATGTTAAGTTTAATATATGATAGGATAAAAAAATATATAAGATTTAAAAGTTTAAATATATTTTTACTCTATACGATTACGACTCTGTCTATTTTAGTCTTATAAAAACATTTATTAGTTAATCATTCTTTTCCGATCTAAATATATTATTATAGTTAGTTTACCGCTAAATATTAAATTAAGATGATTAGATTTTTTTCTATGTAGTTTAATTAAGTCATATATTTCTTATTTAATATACATAATAAATTATGTATCATTTTTATTTCAACCAACAATTTACTTTTAATATTGCAATTTCATTAAAAATAATTATAAGTTGTTTATATGTTTATAATTTATTTTGTACATATTAATTTTGATATTATTTTTTAGTAATATATTTGATATTATAATTCTGAATGATTGTAAAATCATTTATTTTCTAATATATCATAAATAAGAATTTTATCTTTAGAGAATTACTAATTATAATATATTAAATTATATGGGATATTAAAAAATTATTATTATTCTTTCTTTTTCTTCTTTATTGAATTTAAAGCAAATAAAAATAATTTGATTCATAATGTTCATATGTTTTGTTGATGGAGAAAGATTACACCCAGACTAGGAGAGACCTTAACAAAGGACAGAGGTGAACAAGCTTCTACTATTATTGCATAGTAAACTGCAATGGAAAATGCAGAGCAAACAACAAAGCATGTTATTATTTTTTATATTTCAACTTTACGTAAAATGAGATGAGCACCATATTGGGGTTGAAGAGTGATGACTGTAACTGGAGCATGAGTATAAGCTGGAGAAAGTTCAAATGAGAAATGTTGTAAAATCATAGAAAAAGCAATCTTTGCCTCCAACAAGGAAAAGTTTTGTCCCACACATATTCTAGGACCCCATCCAAAGGGAAGAAATGAAACTCTTCCATTTGTAGCCTTTGAAACTCCTTCAGAAAATCTCTCAGGATTGAACTCTTTGGCATCATCACCCCAGAGTTCACAGTCTTGATGAACCATAAGTGTTGGTATGTAAAGTTCCACTCCAGCAGGCATTGATAGGTTTCCCAGTTTCATATCTCTGTGAACACTTCTGGTAAGGCTAATTCCTGGCGGGTATAATCTAAGAACCTCATACAAAATCATGGTCACCTGTTACAAAAGAGATGCTAATAAGAAGTCTTGCTATGTTAAACATTGTACTTATAAACTAAAATCAACTTTATAGACCTATCTCTCTATAAAAATTCCTTTCATTCAACTTACAAAAACTAAGATATATTAGTTCAATTTACAAAAACTAAGATATATTAGTTCAACTTACAAAAACTAAGATATATTAGTTAATTTTAACTCGTGGAGAAGATTGATGAATTTTACCTTCTTTTCTTTTAATTTTTCTGTAAGTACTTAAAAGAAAAGTTTATCTAATTCAAGACCATGATACAAAACTTACAATCTTAAGGTGACTTAGCCTATCAAAATTTGGGTTTTGTTTGCCAAAGACTTGAAAAACTTCCTTCCTAGCACGTGCTTGCCAATCAGGGTACCTACTTAACAACACCATTGTCCAAACAAGTAAAACTGAAGTGGTCTCTTGTCCTGCAAAATAGAATAACTTACATTCCGCAATTATATCGTTGAGATTCATTCCAACCTTCTTATTATTTCCACCTTCTTGAATTTTCTTGTGATTTGACTCCAAAAGCATTCCTAACAAGTCATCTGTAGTGGCTTCACCCATCTTTAGCGCTCTCTCTCTTTTCATAATTATATCTGTAAGTGTAGGTTTTATTTCTCTATCAATTTCCTTCATTCTCCTATGGGTAGCAGTAGGTAGAAATCTGCAAGTAATCAGAATAAGTCCTGCTCTTTCCAAAATCAACTAGCCTTCTAGTGTTGATTGTCAACATTAAACATAGTTTATAGTTTAGTTTTCAACCGTTAAAATTTTTATATTGCAAATTGTGACTGAGACATCATTGCATGTAACCTTCCAATCACAACAACTGATAAATGAACAAGCATTGAATATATCAAGTAGATTCTAAATGAGAAATGTTGCTTGCTAATAGCTTTATTTAGATTGAAGTTTTTGCTGATTAAATTACAATTTAGAACTACCATTTATTCCCACCACAATATTTGCTAAATTAGTTGTCGCATAAGAGAAATATATTTAATTCATAATGTTAAGTATTATTTGGTAATCACTGTTAACTTCATGTAATGATAAGTTTAATTCACATAAAACTCATATGACAAGACTGATAAGTTTAGTATATTAAACACACTAATACTCGTATTAGTCTTACCTCCATCCAGGAATGTAAACTTTCACCAATTCTTTCATTGTAAGTTCTCCTAGCTCTTTCTGAAGTTGAAATATTTTTTTTCCTTCTCCATAACTACTTCCAAACGCTGTTCGAGCAATAATATCACTAGCTAAATTTTGAAGGAAAGGCCAAATATCCAATTCACATGAGCCGTCAGAAGACAACATTTCCTCCCACTCGATAATTAGATCATTGCAACTTTTGAAGAATATTGGTAACATAGTCTGTGGTGTAACAGTAGAATAATAAGGATTTATAATTCTCAGTGTCGAACTAAGCACATAAACATTGAGACTTCAATTCGTCTTACTTATATAAACCAAACTCTTAGAATTTACGTTTAGTCTATATCAACCTCAAAAGCTATATCAAGAGATAAGGCTTGTGACCCAAATATAAACTATTTTAACTTCCTAACAGTACTTTAGAATTTAGGACTAAAATATTATATATAAGTAGGGATAATCTTTACATCAGGAATTAAGTTTTAGAATTGAGTTAGACTCAAATTTGAATTCTAAGACAAACTGATATTACTTACAAAAGTATATGTTGCAGACCAAACTTAAGTAACTTTTCTGTTCCAAATAAATTTCTAAAGAAAATGCATTAGTGGGGAGAGGAATCCTTCCAGTGCAAAAACACACACAAAATCTGATTTCGAAATGTTTTGGTAACATCAATGTACTCGAAGGCAGAAGTCAATGTAAAAAATCCTCGTCTCACAAGGAGAAACTAACCTTCAATTTTTCTAAATTGAATGCAGGGCTAATTATTCTTCTGTGCTTGTTCCACTTTTCACCCTCATGGGTTACAAGACCGGTAGCTAGTAACTTGACAAGCGGATTTGATTCAGGCTTTGGGAAATCATTGTGCTTGTTCATTACATCTTTGATTAGTTCAGGATCCATGAGGATTACCCTCGGTGTTGATCCATACCAAAGGAAAGAATTTTTGCCTACATACCAGCAGCAACATATATAGTTCTATTTATATATTATAATTATAACTTTGTTATTTCTTTAGTAAAGGTGAGATTAACCACCATAAAAGACTGTATAAGGGACTGCAGAAGAGTTACTAACTTTTAACAAAGGATAAAAAAAAAAAGAGTGGAGGAACATGGATTACCAAAGTTAAAAACATTTTGTTTTAAAAAGTCAGATAGATAGATAGATTGAAATATACAGCAAGAGCAAAGATAAAACTAAAGTGGTAAAGAATAGATATATAAGTTGCAAATGAAAATAGTAAGAAACAAAAGCATACCATGTTTGTTGACACTCTGATTGATATGAGGAAGCACACGTGGCACTATGTCATGGGAGAGATTCATGGGTTTTGATCTGCCTTCCTTCATTAGGCTCAAAATCTTCTTCAAATCCCCAACCAAAAACTTGTACGGATTTCCTTTGAATCCTTGCTCTCTTAGGAGCCTCTCTAACCTTTTTGGCCTTAGCCACGACCAGTTTAACATCCTCCATGCCCATGTTAGAGCAAGGATCACTGTCACAACAATGGATGCACTAGTGGTCCATGATGCTTCCATTTATCTGTGCAGATTTGTGGGAGCTAGGAAAACAAATGAAGTTGATGAAGAAGGAGATTTCACATAATCTGGTTTCAGCTTTTTTAAGTCAAGTTATGTTTTCCCAGTTCCACCAATTCTTCTGCACTTCTTCATGTTTTTTATATTAAAAGGGTTAGATGAGTATTTTTAGTTTGTCTTAAATTATTCATTCAGTACCTTTGGATTAAAATATTTATAGTTTTAAGTAAATTAAAATTATTTCAATTTAAATTATTTTATCTTTTTAAATGTTTTATTTAATTTAAAATTAAGTCTACGAAAATAATTCGATAAAATAACAATAAAATAGGTTATCAAACAAATCGAAAATAAATCTATCAATAGTGATTGATATTGTTGATTAACATTTAACTTAAAAGTAATATCAATAAAATACGAAATAACTTTTACTGAAATTAAGTCAAAAATATTGATATGCATTAATTAAAAAATAGTTCCAACCATATTTTCAATTTTTTTATTAATATTAATAAAAAATAATGTTAATTTTTTATTGTTCAAACAAATAATTTTGTTTGCCAATACAAAATTATATCATAAAATATAATCAAAATATAAACTTGATGTCATAAAATATAAATAAATTATAAAACAACTTTTAAGAATTATATTCATGTATATTAGTTGATAATTAATTTTAAATATATAACAATATATTTAAATAAAATTAATGGTTTAATTCAATTTGATTTGAATTTATATTTTTAATACAAAATCTGATTTAAAAATATAATTTATAAAAACATTTAAAAGATGAAAAAAAATCAAAATCAATTTTTTTTCATCAGTTTTGTTTTATTTATTTTATATTATTTTCATTTTAAACACCTAGTATTAATGATTACCTAACCTATGGTGTCTATAATAAAAAATTATTTTTCATAATATTAATAAAAAAAAACCATGATCCATTTTATTTAAAAGAAAAAAAAATTAATATCAATAAAAAAATATATTGCCAACTGAATTTACATTTTTCTTAGTTTATAAGATTTTCTACTCTTAATAAATACAAGAAGAAAAAAACGAAAAGAATGATTTTTTTAAACTTATTTTATAAAAGCATACATTGCATAATGTACGGTCCAATAAAAGAATTATAGACACCATAGGTTAGGTAGACATTAACAAGTTATTTTTGTTGCTAACAAAAGTCAAATTTAAAAGAATTTTTTAGCACTGAAAATTTAGTTATTAAAATTAATATTTTCAAATTCATTAAAGTATAATTTTTATGTTGTTATACTGATAGGAACTAGACCAAAGAATGACAAGAATATCAGATTAATTCAAAATTTAAATATAATAATAATTAAATTAAAAAAAAAAAAATATATATATATATATATACATATTTAAAGAGGAAAAATTATTATTGTCATAATTATATTAAATTATTATTAGTTAGTTAGTAGTATATTAAATAAGAATTAATAATTGTAGATAGTGGTAGCAGTTGAAACTCATACAATTTTAATTACTAGTATTAGGTAGAGAGCACGCACTTTACGGGTCAAACAAAAAAAATTATTACACGTTATTTATCTTTTATTGTGTAACTAATGAATTTTAAAATATTTTTACTTTTATTTAATTGTGATTTTGAAAATTCAAAATAAATATTTTATTTTTATTTATTAAATTAAAAAAAACAAAATAAATCTTACAATATTTTATTAGAATAAAAAAAATTATATAATTCTTTATTTCTCTAAAAAGCTCGTTTTAAAAAGAAGGAATAATAAGTCATTTTCTTTATTTTTATTTAACTATTACATTTTTCAAATATTTGTATATTTAATTTTTAATTTAAAAATTAAAATAATATTAATTATTCTTTTATCTGTTCGTTTTCCTTTATTTTTAATTAATTTATATATATATTCATTTATTATGATAAAAATGAAAAAATAAAATAAAGAATTTGCTGATTGTTATTTGTAATTTGAATATTTTAATAAATATATATATATATATATACGTAAATTTATTCTATATTTTTTTTTCGATCATTTAAAAAAGATAAGCGTTTCATATAAATTTTTCTTTTAATCGTCATATTTTTTGTTAAAATACGATTGTATTGTTTTTATAAAGGATTTAATTGTAAGCTTTTTCAATTTTTAAAAAATAAAAAATTTTGATATATTTTTAATTCGTTAAACAATTCCTAAAAAAATTTTTGATAAATTTATTAATAATAATTGTAATGATATAAAATAATTATTCACATGAAATATTAATAACAAATAAAAAATTAATGATAAGTTTTAAAATTTATTAGTGTGAATAAAATTTTTAGAAAATAGATTATCTCGAGATTAATGGATCAAATCTAATTAAAACTCAACAGACTAAATTCGATATTAAATTTTATTTAAATAAAAATTGAACATAGCCAAAACTATATGGATTAAAAGTAAATTGTGAAATGTTAATTTTATCTTCCAGAATGAAGAATTAGTGCTGAATTAATTGTGTGTTGTATAAAGAAGTTGGACCACTTTGTTCTGGGTTGGGTTCAGTTTTCTTTCTCTGGGTTTCACTTTGTTTTGGACCACTTTTGTTCTCACATGGATCAACCAAACTATGAGCCCACAACCTCATGTGATATAAAAAAAAAAAAAACGTCATACTAAATCATTCTTACATTAAATAAATTCCTCCTATATATGTATTAAAAAATAAATGAAAATTAGATAAACAAAGAAGAATGTGTAGCAATTATAATACTTTGTATAGATTTATAAGATTTCAAATAAAGCAGAAAAACTAACTTATTACCAAATTTGAGTAACATTCGAAACATTATTTAATCCCGTGTTTGCATTAACAGGAATATTCTGTGCAGAAGAAAGAGGAAACGCGTTTGCATTGATCACTACTTCTTTTACGCTTAAACTTAAATATTTGTATTCAAAGTTACTTTTTCATTACTTTTTACATAATTTATCCTTATGAAATTATTAGTTATTTTAATTTTATTAAAAATCTTACATTACTTAATTAATATATATATATATATAAAGAGTCAAATTTACGAATATAAATTAGATTTTAAATCCACGTAATAGAATTTATTTTAACAAATTTATATTATTATTTTGTTAGAAATTTTACATCACATAATTAATATAAGTAAATATTATTTCACTAATTAATTTTACAAAAATAAATTAAATTTTAAATATATTTTTAATAAATTTTATTTTTTCACTTTTACTATTTAACGTATTTTATTTTCGTCACACTTTTATAATTTTTTAGTACTTGATTTCGTAAGAAAATTTTTATTATTTATTTTAAATTATTTTATATAATAGAACAATTAAAAAAAGTAAAATAATAAAAGATAAATATTAAAAAGAAAAGGACACGTTGTTATGATATTATCCACAAGGATTTAGATATATATGAGGGGAAAAAGAGTCAGCATCACACAACTGTCTTTTTCAATGGTATCAGGTGTCCTTAAATTAGAATCTAGTTTCTGTTTTGATTTCTTTAATAGAACCAAAAAAAAGAGATATATCTGTGTAAATGTGTTGATACATCAATCAAACTAAACTTATTCACTTTCCTATTAATTTAGAGTGTGAATTATGGATAAATTTACATTGAAAACTTACACATGTATACAAATGAATCACACCAGAAAGCCTAAGATTTTTGAAGAGATGATACACTTTACAATAGCAACTAACTAATCATACTTCTCCCTCCACATGTACACAAGAAAGAAGAGCCAAGACGTGGCCAATGCAATGTCCCCAACAGCATGCCTGGGCCAGTCATGGGCAAGATCTTCAAGCTTCCTCCCAAAGTAGAATCTCCACACTGCCATAGAGATGTGAAGAAACACACACCCTTTGGCAAAGAAACTCTGGAACTCCCAGTCCTTAACACAAGCAACCATGAACACAAGGAATCCAATTGTGAACAACAGCAAGCCAGAGAAGGAATCTGAGGTTTGAATCAGTAACTGATCATGGGGTGTTGATCCTTGAAGTTTGCTTGCTGTCTTTGGTCCATGCCCCAACACACAAATCTCTTCGGAATAAAATACCATCAGGGTTCCACAAGTCAAAGCTATTGCAGAGTGCAGAACACATATTAGGAAAAAGCAAGAAGAACCCATTGCTCCAAATTCCAAAACCTTACTTTTTTCACACTCAATTCAGCTTCTTCCCCAGTAAAAGGCAGTTGAATTTTCAAGCTCTAGTTACTTCACTTACCAGTAGTATAGTAATAGTAATAACAACAATAGAACCAAACCTGTGACATGACCAATCCTGATTCTAGTTTGAAGCATGATAACTTCTTGATCATCACCCTTTAGGATTCCAACCACTAACAAATCAGAAGCTGCAATAGATCATGGGAAAGTCTACTCAACTTTTCAAACACAGTATCTGAAGTTCACCTTGATCACAACTTGCTAACAAATTTCAGCAAACCAGTTTCAATTTGGTATATAAAGTTTGTTCATCTTCAGTGTCATGGCTGAGAGGATTTACTTACAGAGGGAGAGGAAGAGGGATTAAATTCTGTGACTATGCAAAGAGCTTGATGAAGCAAAGTTGATAGTTATGTTACCATAAATGCCTCATAAATTGTCTCCATACTTCATGCAGAAATTGCCAAGCTTTTCTGGTGGCCTCCTTTCCTGTTTGTTCCACGAAGCAATTAATTGAATGCATGGTGGGTCATGGAAATGGGTGTACATGAGATTATTCAGAAAATCTTGTCGTTATATGTTGTCTTTTCAAAGTTGTAGGCCACATTTGGAGTTGCTTTGGTTGGTGTATTTGTATATTTTTCAAAATACTAAAGGGACTTTCATGTCTAGATCTCATTCATAATTTTGTATTTATTTAATCTTAGGGATAACTATGCCACAAATCCTTTATCTGCCACCAGAATTCTAAATATCTTGTTTTGTTTTTTGTGTGTGTGGCAGTGTCTGAAAAATTATGTTCCTACACATGAAAGACGTGGCGGAGAAAGATGAACACAAAAAAATGAAGAAATAAATTATCAAAATATATTGTTTATAAAAGATATATTTGTGAGAAGTCATTGTATATTCTTAGAATAATTTAAATAGAAATATATTTTTTATAAAATATCAAAATGAGAAAAAAATTATTAAAACCCCGAAAAAATTATTGAGATTAAAAAAAAACTTCAGAATTAACATTACTTAAAGACAAATTCATCAATTAATGAGTGCAAGTAAATGGTAGAAACTAAAATTGAAATAGTTTTTTTTATTAAAAATCATTATACAAAATTCACAAATTTAAGAGAGACCGAAAAGTTATTTAACGATGTTGATTACGTAAAAAGAAACATTTATATGTGTATATTGTGAAAAGATATGATCACCGTTAACTATAAATAGATTAAATTACAATTTGATCTCGTAACAGAGGATCAAATACGGATATTTTCTCTCGTTTTGTGTCTTTATAATATTGATTAGTTTTCAATTTCTTGTTAAGTTTTGAACGAAAGTAAGAAATTTTTACAGATTCGATTGATCTTTAAAGTCTATAAAATTGATGATAAGATGTTAAAATTAACTATTAGTGAAAAATCTCTTTAAAAAGTTTATTCATAGTTATCCAACTAGTGAAAAATATGTGTACATAATAGTTGAGTGTAATGAATAAAGGAAAATATAAATTCTAAAATTAGAAAAGAACTTTGTAATTTAAGTATCTAAGAGTATAACTTACTTATAAATATGGTTATGTATATATTTAAGTATCAATGGTGTCACTTAGAAAGGATAAAAGATAATGTAAAAAATTGAAGAATGGTAGACCATGTTATTTCAAGAATACTGAAAATGGAGAAAATGTCAACCATGAATTTGACTAATCCAAATAAGGATTTGATTGAAGATATTTGTTAGAAGTAAACAAGACTTCAGATGTTTTAAGTTTCCATATAAAAAAGAAATGCTAAATGTTGGCATATACTTGAACAATGATATATTTTATGTTGCATGTAGAGAATTATATTTCTTTAAAAAGTTACTTTCAAGCGATTATAAAAAAACTCGTATCAACACAGATAATATAATTAATTTTAGATATACACACGAATGTATATTTTATTTTTCAACCATTAGAACAAGAAAACCTATAAATAACACATCATCATGGTTATTTTTCTTTAGTTTAAATACTTTGAATAATTAGAACACCTAACACTACTAGGTTTGACAATGGATGAGTATCTCTCAAGAAATCTCTCTTTGTTATTATCAATTATCTTTAATTTTTAATTTACCACTTTTCATTTCTAATTTTGTATTTTATCGTGTTAATTTTTTTTTATCCAATATATATATATATATATATATATTTTCAAACTCACTAAATTAAAGACTAATTTTATTTATAATAATATAATTCTCATTAATTAATTTAATGAATTTTAATACAATTAAAAATCGAACACATTCTTATTAAATGAATAACAATAATATATGAATCATCCTCCCAACTTTTTTAGTAGAATTACTCTTCTTTTAAATATATATTTACAATGATTTTACATTTCCTACAATCTATTTCCCTAAACCCTAAACATATATAATTATAACTTCTTATAATTACACTATTTGATAACTTAACTTTTATACATCCTAGTAAACAAAGATATTTAATTTTAATGAATGGAGTATAACTTGCTCTATGTGATCATTTAGTAGAAAACTTTACACACTATTCATCTTAATCTATGTTCGGTTTTACTTATTTTCGAAAAAAAAAAAACATTTAGTAGAGAAGATTTTCTATTTCGAGAAAACTAATCTTTCAAAAACTATTAAAATATTAATTAAAAAATAATTATTTTTCAAAAATAAATTAAAAAAAAAATAGTTATCTTCACGCGCCAATTTTTATTTCTGTAATTTTTCAAGCATTATCACGAACAATCAACAGAAGCACAAATTAAAAGCTGCCAAACACATTCTACAAATATTGCAATTAGGCCAGAGGAGAAAAATTACTAATAATTCAAGTGTGCAAAATGCACTACTGAGAACCCCCCCTTTTTTCTTTCCCTTTAGGGAAAAGGTGGTAAAGATCTTATCAGTTATATCAAAGATATTTACAATTTCATTTAGTTTCAAAATTGTTGAGAGCTCTTTGAAGTATAAACCGCAACAAAGAATGCACGCATTTACACTTAATAAAAAAAAAAAAGCCTCGTGGAAGAAGATAACACTAAATCAAAATGTGGTTCATAACAACAGTGTCTAATAATCTATTATTATGATGCTTTGGACCTGATTTCCTCTCTCCACGTCTAGGACGATTCCTCATCTGAGGCCTGTTAGTATAAGGTGGACGAGGACGCCGGGTTACAACAGCTGGTGGAGGCATTTGTTCCAATATGTCTCTATGGTAAGCCTAATAGTCACAAACCACCAACATCAAAATCCAAACCATTGAAGAGGAAATAAAACACATTTTAGTTATTTTTCACAAGAAAATGGAGCTACAAATATTTGGAAATGCGTGTTCAGAAAAATGAGGTCATATACAAAGCCCCTCAGACATCACTGGATATCTACTTCCTGTTTAGCAGTCCAAATATTTGGAAGTGTATGTTGATTTCAAAAACTAGTAGCTTTCCTAACAACTAAACACAACACACAGCAAGACGCAAATACTAACCTGTATCACAAAGTTACGTCTTTCACAATCCATAAACATGTTAATACTCCAACCAGTTTTTGCCATTATTTTGTCTCTTACTGTGGAAAAGCTTAACTGATCCCTGGAAGTAAAGCGATCAACTTCGTTGAACCATAAGCAAGTAAAGAGATTTGTAATTGGAATGTGTTCTCTTATGATAACACACCCTTCAGGAACATCTGCAGAAACTCAGCCATAAGCAATACTTGAGATTTTTAAGATGGAGGAAGCGATTATATGCAAACACACGCACACATATAAACACAATTCATTTTACATATGCAGTCATGAATATATCAAAATTGTTCCTACCACTAGTAATAGGAAGCTTGCCCCTGGAATAATGAGTTAAACCATCGTGGAGTTTATAAAATTGAATTTGGTTATCAATGGAAGCATTTTCATATTTCCCAGCAGCTTTATTAGCCTCAGCCTCAACAAATACATCAAAGCGTCTATAGTGTCTTGAAATGGCAAAAGTAGCATTTGGGCGCCACAAGAACCTGGACGATATGAAAGGCAATCACAATGAAGACATTAGAAATATACACTTCCAATTTATTGTTGACATATATATTCTTCATATATTGTGCTGTAAAATAAAGCCAAATGACCAAGATATTAAACTAAATACTATAACTTTCCATTTAATACTATCTGTTTTAACTCCTTAGACACTGTCCTAAGGATAGTTATTAACGATGCTCAAGCTACCAAAGGTAAAAAAAATAAGTGTCAATTGATCATCATTACTTAAATATAAACAGAGACCTGAGTCCGTATCGTGTAAAAAGAAGATTCAATTTAGAAAGTTGGACATGTGGATTGATAGCAATGTATAAGACTTAAACAAAATATTTAAATCTTCTTAGAAAACACCAAGAGAACTATTTGAAATTTCCCTTTACTATATATTATAGATGATAGAATCGCTTGCTAGATTCTGACTGCACTACATCAAATTGTAAAAGATATGCACAAGTATGATTGAAGTTGGAGGAAATAGTGAATAAAATTCACAATCATGTTAGTCTGCTGAAAACCATTTAGCCAATAATAAAAGTAAAATAATGGTTTTCATTTCAGTATCCAAAACTTGCCAGATCAAAATCAATAAATAACTAAATGAACAAACAAAATCATATATTTTCATCAGAACATAACTTGGAAGCAAACAGTGTCATTGTTTATTCTCAAGTCTAAATGATGGTAAATAGAATAAATAAAGTTATCCCACTAAATACTAAAGAAATTAAAAACAATTTTTTTTAATAAAATAGAGAGCAGAGATGGTTTTTACCTCTCAAGAACTTGATATGGGTCCACGACGAGTTCAAGCTTCCCATCAATCCATATAGAATATCGGGCATTGGGGAAGATCCTGTGTAAAAGAAGCTTTGGAACCTACATAGACGCATCGTGAGACCATATAACGTAAGTTCCACAAAGGGGAATGTATAAAAGAATCTTGCTCAACTTCAGCAGGATTATATCTGATTATTTTGTTAATACTTCATAAAAAAGCAATAATTCAGAATTCCTTCTCGCAATATTTTTTAACCAATTCATTTCCATTTCCTTTTCAGCCCTCCTAACAAGTATCTATAGGATTTGAGAATTCATAACACTAATTAGGTACAAAATAGTCACCATTATGCAATCAATTACTACATGATATTCAAATATATCAAAAAACCAATTCCTCAAGTTTAGGGCATGGAAGCCACAACTCTTTGCTGATTTAATGAAGAAACCATCTCATAGTACATACACAAAGGTAGGTAGCACCAAAAACCAACCTCTGCAGCTAGTTTTGGACTTTGGAGTAAAAGAGTGATAAGCTAAAGCTCCCAAACAAAAATTCTAGGCAATCAGATTAGTGTGTTCTTAATACCGTATCAGTTAATAAAATCATCTCCCCAATCAAACAAAAAGAAGGGCTGAGGTTAGGCCAGAAATCAGAAGCTTCAATTGAAAATAGGGACTGCGTCTAGAAATTACAAAATATCTTCTGAAAATGGTACAACTTTCAAGATATGAGAATGACATGTTAGAATTAAATTAATTAATTAATTAAATGATGTAACTCATGTGATTTAATAATAACTTATGAGTCCCTTAATTTTATTAAATCATATTTAGGCTCGTAAATATATTTCACATGAGTCACATCATTTAATTAATTTATTTATTTAATTCTAACATGACACATTTTATAATAATAAATAGTGAGAAGCAAAATGTAAGAAATCAACCTTTCCGTTTCGCCGAGAATCAGCATAAGGAATATTATGGACAACAATGATTCTCCATAATCCAATTCGCCTGCTGCTACCCAAAATGCTGGCATTCTTCATAAACATTTCTGTTTCTTCATCAATGAACATATAGAAAGGAATGTTTTTCTTTGCTTCTGAACTGATGTTCCTGGGCTGCTGTACAACATCATAGTTTCCTGACATAGATGGAATGGAGCTATGTGAATCAGAAAACACACAAGATGTATCTCTGTAGTGCATTAGTCATAAGCCGTACCAAATATGGCAGATGTAACAATGACATCATGGTACTTATCCAACTCTAAGAGATCTGCCTCGTCAAAATCAAATCCTGTCCGGCGACCAGGTCTGCTCCCTTTGACAAATCTGATAAGAGTTTATGCCAATGCAGGAAAAGGAATAAAAATACATTCAGTAAACAAAACACTAATTCTTGTGGGACACTAATATCGGTGACTTTTAAAAAAATTTCCAGGAATATTAACATCCAGGTTGTGAGAAAATTAAATACAAATAAAAAAATTGAACTAACCCACAATGCACTGTCATGGTCTCTTTTATATCAAAAGCAGCATCCCTTTCTTCCAGAGAAGGGTATCCGCCAAAATCAGAGCCACCCTGCTGTTCCCTTTCAATTGGATTTTGATCATGCACATATGTCAAAGTATGAAGTATAGGAGATTTTGATGGGGAACTTGGCATACTAGCTATAGCTTGCCCCACTGGAATATAACACACAGGACATGCTGAAAAAGAAGAGTGCAAGAACCCAATTAACAGAATTCTACAAGGACAATAACTAAATATGCAGTGTGTACATGAAAATAAGATGCTATTACTCAGATTCTAGATATAATTGTTTGAGAGTTATGAATCGAAAACAAGGCCAAGAGGAAAAATAAGACTTACGGCGCGGTCCAGTTCGTCTTCTATCGGCTGGTGGAGGAGGAAATGCAAAATGATTACAACGATGTCTCCAAGTTGGAAAATATCTTTTTCTGCCTTTAGACTTGGACAAGGACAGTGAATTAGGAGCAGGAGGAGGCCTAGATGTGCTTGTATATCTACTTGTCAATGAGAACACGCTAGATGAATTACTATCCTGTAACTTATCTTCTACTACTCCTCTAGGTCTTAAATTCCCATACCTAGTAATGGCATAAAATCGCATATCTTCAATTTCACTAGTCATGATTCCACCTAGTTCATCAAATACCAAAATACATCATAAAACATACATATTTTAAATTGCAGATAATCGAAACGTTATGAAGATCAACACAGGCATAAGACCAGGGAAAGTCCAAATCAAAACACGATATCTGAAATGATGTCTGAACTCTTAACCAATATAACTTCAACTTTAGAAAGAAAAACAAAACAACTGAACAAACAGGACATGAACTAACAAGATAAAAACTGAAACACATTTACTATAGCTTATTTATTTTAAGACCACAAATTTATAAGATACAAATGTTAGATTTCATTTTAAAACCAATTGACACTAAATAAAGTTACATTCAGCAAATTGAGGTAGGCGATGTGGGTCTTTCCCAAAATCCCTTCTCTACATATACCTATCAAATTAAGCGATCCTATTCTAGTAAGCATTATAGAATTGAAGCAGATGATGTAAGACTTCCTTAGCAAGTGACCTTATTCTAGTAAACATTACAAAATTGAGACAGATGATGTAAGACTTCCTTAGCATCACCTGTCCATAAATGTTGTTGAACCAAGCGAACTTACTATAATAGGTAAAAAGGTGAGATATAGGCTCTAATACCATGTTAGATTTCAGCTTAAAACCAATTGGTATTAGGCACAGTTGTCCAACATAATGTGGGTCTAATGTCAACTAGAAAAACTTTTTGCCAAACTTGACAAAGATTTCTTTTTGTCAATATCGGGGTTAAGGGAATTTTTCAGCTAACATCAATCAAAAAGTTGGCAAAAAATTTCTAATCAATGACGTCAAAAAAATTAACCTTCATCTCTATTAGCCAAAATAATTGTATTTGAAGTCAGTTAAAAATAACTTCGACCGATATTATTTGAGAAAAACCCGTGTCAAAGTTAGCTAAAAAATCTTGACAAACTTTGGTGATATTTTTGAATTACTAAGTATTGTTTAATATTAAAATAAACCTTTCGTATTTGATGATAATTCAAAACTCTATCAAAATAATAAAATTAAAATTCAATGAATTTAAATTATCATGTACAAACAAAACATTTAAAAATGAAACAATTTGAATTAAAAGTAATTCAAATTCAATTTATAATTTTCTTAATATGTTTCTAGAAGTGACATTTTGTTGTTAATATGTGCGAAAGATTTTTAAATTGCAGTCAGTGTAGTACCGAGAGAGTATATTACACTTATGCAAAGTGAAGTTTGTTTCAAGGTTTAAAAATATATTCCCAAAAATGTGAACATGGGAATGGAATATTTCCATGTTATTTATTCCTACGAATGTGATAATTTCAAGGAATAAAGATTTTCTTTTTCTGAGTAAGGAATAAATATTTATTCATGGGGATATAATTTCCATGTTTGTTTATTTCCATGTATTGTTCATGTATGAGAAATTAACAATATTTTATTTTGCTTCATTTTTAATCTCATGATGAGGAATTTGAAAGGAATATGGGATATATTTTCTAATCTAATTATTATTTCCATTTCTATTCATAGTTTTTATTAGTCACTTTGAATTTTGAAAATGTCTCTAGGAATATTACAATTTAACCAAAACGTAGTCTTAACATGACTGATTCAAATGCCGCACTAACCGTACCTATCTGCATTACTTTATCTAAGTTTTGTCCCAAACTTAACTAATGGTTCTACTATTCCTAGTAATTTCATTGGTATAAATCCAACATTATTATATCTTTGAAATGGATGTCAAGAATTCCAACAACTCAATAAAGAAGTAATTTCAATCCAGAGTGAACTAGGATTAAGGAGAAATTATCATACGCTCCAGAATTATAATGGTCTCATCCAATTTTTACAGTATCATTAATTATTTATCTAAAAAAATTTTAAAAAAATGTGAATACAATGTAGAATTTGGCCTCTATCATAAATATGTGTGGTTTCAAACCATCTAATCATCGATTCCTCCTTACTAGCTCTATTTCATTTTATCTGTTATTAAGAAAAGTAATAAATCAATTAATGATTAGAAAATTTTTATTAAAATGTCTTTGTATTATTTTCTATTTTCATTCTTAATTGCTACGCAATCAAGCAGACAATAATTACAATTTTCTATAAGCACAGTTAACACAACATGAAACATTGATAAGGTGAAAAAGAAAACAGAAAGAGTAAGTGACTAACCTTTGTAAAGAGTAAAACAGCCAAAGACGAAAATACAGAGGCCAAGAGCAAACATGAGGAGCATTGCGATCTTGCCTCGCCCAAGGAGCCGACAAATAAAAAAGAAACCCCTCTCTTTCTCTCTGGGGTTGAAGAGGAGCGACTTTGAAGGTCTACGCACAAGCATGGGCACAAAACCGTTGCCGTTTTGCAGCGTCTCATAGCTCCCCGTGCGCACACCCAATGACACCCCACTCATTCTTCAATACCATCACCTTCCACAACTCTCCTCTCTCTGCTACTATTTACCAATTTCCCCGACCTCTTTTCTCCACGATAACAAATTATTATAATAATCACTAGCAATAATCAACAATCGGTAATAATTAATAATAGTTACAACACCCACCAAGTGCCAACAACCTCAATCTCGTCACATCACGTTGTTTCGCACCCGTTCCAGGGTTCTTGATTCGTTTGGGAAGCTGCATTCGCCTCGCCGCGCGTTGGTAGCAAAAACGGGACAGTGATCGGAGGAAGGTGGGGGTACGACGGGGAATGGTGGAAACGACGACGTCGGGGGCGTCGTCGGCGTTGTGACGGTGGCGAGGTGGAATTGAAGATCGGAAGTGGGAATGTGAAACAGTGAAATGTGATTTGGGAGGGAGGAGAGGATTGGAGATGGATTGAGGCGTGGCGTGAACGGAGGGAAGATGCAATGGCAACTTTTTACAAGAGGAGGTAGATGCACGGAGGATTTTTCATGGGCCCCAGGGCCCAAATCAATGTCCCTCCAAAAAAAAAGTCCAAGATACCTTTTGGGTATGTGGATGGCCCATTTATTCATGCAAACCAAATTTAATTTTTTTTTTTGTATTAGAATGGTGTAAATCCCATATTTTTTTGTGTATGGTTTCAGGATGATTGCTAATTTCGCAGTACTAATTTTGCATTTCTAACATAATTATATATATATACAAAATAATTAATTTATTTAAATTTTATTAATATACTAATTAGCTTTACTAATAACTTATACTCATAATATTTAATAGTAATAAACAAGAAAAAAAAATAAAAAGTTGTATAAAAGTTCTAAAATGTTTATATAAAAGATTAATTTTTTGTTTAAATACGTCTTGGGCTAAAAGGAGTAGTATATTATTTTTTATTTATGTAAGTGTGTAGACATCTTTTGTCAACCATAAGTTAACTAAGTAAATTTTTTAAGACAAAATAAATTAACTTACCCACTTATAATAAAAAGTGAGATCTTTTAAACTAAATTATTTATTTAAAATAACCATCTTTAGTAAAGTTTATTTGTCCTATCACATTTTTTCATCTACCTTTTTTAAACTATAATATTGATGTAAACTACATTTACTTAACACTTTTATTTTTAAGTAAGACCAAAAATAAAAATTGATCTAACATTCCAAACTAGTTTAGATTGAACTACGTTGACGTAAGGTAAAGTTTAATAAGTTAACTATTGATTTAGCTTGCGTGTGAGGTGGTTAATAGAACACTAATCTATTTTAAAGTGATTGAAAAGTACGAGTATGATGCAATTATGTATGAATAAGTTATAGTAAACCCTAGTATTTGAAAATTGGTTGGTTATAAAACACTAGTATAAGAATGGTGTAGACTTTTTTTGCGTAAGACTTAAAAAGGTGTGTTAAAGTTTACCAAATGTGAATGTAAAGTTAAGTGCTACCAACCATAGTAATTACTAGTTAGCTCCATAAAGCCTTTGTCGCTTTTCAAAAGGTAAACCTAGCTTATTTTCAGTTCTCTTCTTTATTTTTGCAACTATCTCTTCTTCTTTCATGCAATCTATATAATTCTACAAAAAGTACACACAGCTTGTAATGCTCATTCATATAATCGACATAATCATACAAAAAAGTATCTGCAAGTTGAAGCATAGAAGAATTCAATGCAAAAGAAAAAATAAAGAATAAAAAGTTGAGACAAGTTTGTGTTCCTACCAAGAAAGATAACTTTTTCAGGCACTTGATGAAAACTATTTGGTGCAAATCATTTGGGCATGACTAGTGGTGAAAAGGGTTAGAGATTTTTCTTTTTGAATGCAAGGTTTTGAGTAGTGTGAAGTGAAAAGCTCACTTAGCTGAATTGGTAATCATAAGCTTAGTTGAAAAACATGGTTATCCAATGCAACTACACCATTTCCAACAATAAATGCCAAACATGATTCATATCACTATCATAATTTTCACATAGAGGAATCTCTTGCCCAACCA
The DNA here is from genome assembly GCA_016859785.1 of Macrotyloma uniflorum. Taxonomy (NCBI): domain Eukaryota; kingdom Viridiplantae; phylum Streptophyta; class Magnoliopsida; order Fabales; family Fabaceae; genus Macrotyloma; species Macrotyloma uniflorum. The sequence goes on from BDMB01000014.1 coordinate 3,548,326, forward strand.
TTAGTCTTGGAAGCTAATGATGCTCTTTTAAGACCCACCTAATTCAAAATCCTTTTTATAATTGCAAATGGTTTATTTCCATTCTAGGTTTTGGCCACTCCATTGGTGTAAGTATAAATGCGTTAGTACGTTTAATTAGAGTGGTTGCAAATTGATGTAGAAAGCAATTAAAGCATGGCCTTTTGATCCATTTTTTTAATAAATTAACTATGTTTTTCTAGGGTTATATGTGTATAATAAAATGATCAAGTTTTTGTTTTGGTCTTTAAAATACATTATTTAATTTCATTTTTTAAAATTTTGAAATCATTGTGTTTTGTTCTTATAAAAGGAAAAAAATTAAATTAGTAATAAATTAGTTACCAAAATTTTAAATTATCATTTTTAATCCTAGCATTTATTTTAAGACACATACAAAAAAAAAATGAAAGTCACCTGTTGAACAATTACTCAATTGAATGTTGCTTAAGATTATGGCATGATATTCTACTTGATGATATTCTATATATAACAAAAAGATGTTATTTTTAATTTTTTTTTCATAACCCATCACCAAATTGGTTGCATATTTAATGAATTATAATAAAATGTGCAAAAGGGTGATTCTTGAGAACTGAACTTACTATTTGAGAAGAAAAGAAATGATTTTTCACTTTCTTTTGAGAAAAGGAGGTACAGATGAAAATTGAGTACACAACTTTTGTTGATTGTATGGGCATGGAAAACCAAAACAAAAACAGAAGCATGATAAAGACAATGAAATGCACTGAAAGTGAAGACCTAGAAAAAGCTAATGAACACAAGTAAGGCAGGTTTGTCCCAATCTGCCTTTTTGGGTGTGAGTATTTGACTTTGTGTTGCCATTATTAAAACAAAATTGGGATTGTCCATTGGGTAATGTACAAAGCACAAGTTTATGATTGTTAAGAGCTCCATCTTATGTTAGACCCCATGAAGACACAAAAATACACAGAGCCAGCACAGTGGACCCCTTAGTAACCATGCCCATAACTTAAAAATGGGACCCCACACACTCCTTACATGTCTCAATGGCACAAGGCAGGGACATAAATTTCACCCATGAATGATTTCTTTGAAAAACTGTTCATTATTTAATGGCCCTAGACAAGTGTTGTGTGAGGTGGGTCATTGCAAAGGGTAAGCTCCCATTCACTATGCCCTTCTTCCTCTTCTTGTGTTCTTAGAATTGGAAGGATTGGTTTCATTCACATCTTTCTATCCTTATTGGGTTCTCACCATTTCCACTTCATCTTGTTTAGTCACTTCTTCCTGATTCTCTTGTCTAGTCACTCATATATTCCTACCCATCCAACACCATCAACTTTATTCCATTTTCAGATCTGGGCATTCACCAAATATCAAATTCAACAAAAAAAAACTGATTTTGAAATAAGTGTTTGATTTTTTTAGTGAGATTGGTGACAGGAAAAATAAACAAAAGTGTTTTTCAATCCATGCAGAGAGTCTAATGTATTGGAACTTGAAGTTTCTCCTGAGTTATTTAATTATTCAGAAAGGAAACAATTTTGTTATGGTCAATTTTATCTTTTGATGTCTTTCTAAACCTTTTGGAGAAAAGAAAGGATCATGAGAATGAATGTTATTGGCTTATGGTTCATCCACTTATCTAGGGTAAATGGTAATGAACAAGAACATCACAACAAAATTCGGTAACGTAAGGAGACATGATTCTTGTACCATCATAGATTCATCATTATCTGATTTTTGTACTTCTCAAATTTCACCTTAGTAACATTTTTAGTGTGAACAAGGACATTTATCTTGTTATATATTGTATATTATGTTACAGATAATAAAAACACAATTTCATAGTTCAAAAAACATGAAATAAGAAACAAATTTATACGGTAGTGTAAGTTTTTTTCAGAATGCATGTGATGTTCTGTCTACTTTTATTTTGTTTTATTTTATTTTATTTTAAATAATAAAAAAACTAAAAGAAATAGTAAAAACAGGAAACAAGTTCTATAGGTAGGGCGTGATGCCCCAAAACTGAAAACGACATTTCAAGAGAATTTGTTAAGCCAGAACGATCCAAGAATATTTTGTGTTTTTTTTTATCTTATTTAGTAAAAAAACTCAGAATATGATTGGATGATGGGTTTTCACCGTTGGATGATACAGCAATCCAACGGATAACCGTGTTAAGAGGAATAAGTGGGGCCCTTGATAGTACTCACTCGATCGTTGGATGTTACGGTGTGGATGATTATACTGTAACTATGTCAACCCAACTAAAACATTTTTTTTTCTTACTAAGAAGAGTAAAATATATATATATATATATATACATATTTTAATATACTTTAAACTATTGATTACAATTTATAATATATATATATATATATATATAACTTTAGGAATGGTTTTTTCCAATAAGAATGAAAATGGCACAAAACTATTGCAAATTCCTATTTAAGAGTGTGAAAAATCTAAATAATCAGAATCAACCTATAATTACATTAAATCAAATTATTTTAATTTTAGTTTAGTTAATTATTTTCATAATTTTTAATTCAATTAATTGAATGTAAAATATATACTTATTTTGAATTAAAAAATATATACAATTTTTATTAATTTAAAATTAATTTGTTGAATACATTTTTGGTTGATTTTTTGCCTGATGTATGTTGATTCAATTTTAACATTGTTGATTTTATTTTCATTATGACATATTTAGGTAGGTTTTGATTAAAGATTGTCGGTTGTTGACTCAATTTTAACCACAATTAAAAGTATTTATAGTTCAATCAATACAGTTCAACTAAGATATTATTAATTTACATATTAAAATAAAAACTAAAATTAATTTCGAATTAATAACACATTATTTTAAGATCAAATTAAACTGATTTAAAAATCTAAACTACGTTGTCCCATTAAATATAGATTTCGAATCCATTCGATTTTATTAAATTTGGATTGGATATAATCTAATTAATTACCATTTTTAATCCTCTTTAATCATGTCACTCTACAAATTCTGTTTTTTTTAGTAGTTTTACCCTTTTATATCCATATTTTTTTTATTTGTTTATTTTGTTTTGACACAACCAAAATAAAGAGAGAAGAAAAAAATTTGTTTAATTTGTTGTTAAACAATGTAAAAATTCAATTACTTTGTTTACTTTTTCTTTTTCTTTTTTTTTCTAATTTTATTTTTTAAATTAAAGAAAATATTTGTATTAATTCAAGATGAAACAAGTTATCTAGTTATTAGGTATTTTTAATTTTTTTTCAAATTAAATAAAATAATTTAAGATGAAGTTAGTCATCTAACACAAAAAGACATAATATTATAACTTTTTCATTAATTAATAATAAATAATTTCAATTTACCTTAAATTTTAATAAAATATTCTTAAAATCAATTAATTTATGGAATAAGATAAATTCTTATATCCATTCATATTAATTTGTTTCATCTTAAATTTAATAATATAAACCCTCTCAAGTCTTATTATAATTTTATCAGATTCTAATATTAATATAATTAAAATATCTCTTATTAAATCCTCAATTTATATACATTTTAATTTCATCAAATTCTTACGTTCAAATCACACATATACAATATATTTCCCATCTACAATTATACTTCAATTGTTAAAATCCATACCAAAACACAATATTATAAAATTTTAATTGGCTAAATCACTTCTTTAACTATTCTTTAACTAATCATATGAGAGAAAAAGAATTATAAGATTAACGACTACAATTAAATTTTTTCAACTTTTTAAAATTTTTTAAAATAAAACAACTCTTTTGTGAACTTAATTTTTTGTTCATCCATAAATAATCATTTAACTATCAAACACTTGTTTAGTGGAGATTATGTAGATGTGACAGATTTACAAAAATATATAGAACATCCAAGTTGATATAATTACTTCAATATCTACCTTTTATATTCAAATATTTGAAAACATAATTTATAATTAGTTATATACCATTTTGGACCGTCTCTTACCATTTATACCATTAATTATGATATGAGTTCGAAAAATATGCAACTATACTCTTATATTTTTCACAACTAAAAAAGTACAGTTTATTTCAAATTTTAAATTATACTTTTAGATCATAATTTTCATAAATAAAACATCTATCTTAATGCACGTTTTACTTTAAAAATTTACCACCACTAAACTAAGTTTATAAACATAATTAATATGAACTTATTCAATTTCTCATAATAATAATTTTTATTTCACAAAGTTAAATTTAAGAAAATAAGATAGTTCTCACTTCATAATCTAAAAAATTCATATTATAAAAAAAAAAAAAAGTACTCATCACGAAGAATTTCTATCTTTTAAATGTTATATTTGAATTATTCAAATTATAGTTTTTATTCTTTTACTTGTAGAATTAATTTTCTATTATAAATTTAATTTTCAAAATATATGTATAAATGCAAGTCAATATTTACTTTAAACATTCAAACCAATCAATTCAACATAACATTATTTATCTCCATTCAAATCAATCAATTCAACATAACATTATTTATCTCAATTGGATATTCTAATCCTACATTCAAAAACCTAATTTTAATAAATCTAAGAAAAGATTAATTTTTTTTATTCAAATCGATCTATTAAATTTTTTTTCTATGACTATTTGAGAATAATTTTAGATCATGAAAATTATAAAAAATAAAATCAAAATTTATAAAAAAAATAATAATATAAGCTTTAAAAAAAATATGATTTTATATAAAAAAAAACTTGAGTAATTAAAGTTTTCTATTTTATATATATATATATATAACTAATAAAATATTAATTATTTATCTAATAATTTTTGTACTTTTATATTAATAATATGATATTTATACAAATAATTGTATTTCTATTATTTAGAGATGAAATTCGATTTATGTAATTAATATTCATTTAATCCTTTACCTTATGATTTATAAGCACAACAATAAAATTTAGATTAAAATTAATTGCATAAAAAATAAAAATAAATCTGAATCAATTATTTTAAAACATATTTATTTATTCAAATATCAGCATTATATTCTATTTTTGTTTTAAAATTATGTTATTATTATAGAAAATTTTCCAATATCATATTTTGTAATAAATTATCAAAAATGAACTTTAGTATAATTTATTTTCATGTGATAAAAATATTATTTAATATTTTAATTTTGTTTGATCTCTGATAAGATTTTTAATATAAATTATTTTTTCATTAATGATTATAAATACATGTTAATAATTATTTAATTTTGCTTAATTTTTTTTAAAGTAAATGTATAGAATAAAAATGACCCATTTTTATTAGTTGATGTTTAAATTAAATATAAGATAATGTTTCGACAGAATTTTTTAAAACATGCATTGCATACCAGCTTTTCTTAAAAATATCCCATTTGAAATAAATTGAAAATAAAAAATTGACAAATGCTTCATAATATTTCCTGCAATTTTTTAAAATATTTTTGTTAATAAAATAATAGAGTATTATTTTTTTGTCATTAGTATAAAATTATTTTCTTATAATAAAAATTTTCTATTATTTTAAATTTATCTCAAAAATCATATTAAAAAATATTTGATTAAGTATAATTTTGGTTTTTATACTTTTTTTTTTCAAAAACTGTCTTACATTCTTAATATTAATTAATTCAATCTTAAATTTTTAAAAATATGTCATTTTTTAATCTAAATTTAATAATTAATTTATCTAAAAAAATTAAATATAATTTTAATCCTTATTTATACTTAAATATAATATTTAATAACCTTTATTCATTATTATAAAATTAATAAAATCATTAAATTTATATTTTTTAAAAATTAGAAGAGAGATTTAATTAATTTAAAAATCAAATAATTACAATAATTTTTTAGAAAATTATATTTAACTGTAAAATATTTTATTATTATTGATGTAAATAATGCATATTTTTACTTTATATTTACTTCATTTTTATTCGTATTTTTCTTTTTAGTTTCTAAAAATTATAGTAAATTTTAGTTTTAAAGAATTTAATTTGACAAGTAGTAGCTATCACATTAAATTATATCCATGTCTTTATAGTGTGTATCAAATTTAGTTTCTAAACACAAAATTTAGAAGACTAACAACTTTTTTTTTAACGTTTATATTTACTGTTAGAGTATACAGTTTACTATATAGGGTTTAATTGATTTTAGTTTTAATTTTTTTTTAATTAAGAAACTAAAATCAAAATTATTCCGGATTAAAAAAACTAAAAATTCAATAAAACTATATATTTTTTATTTTACTCTTAATACAAACAAAATATTATAGACAAATAAAAAAAAAGATACATATCCTAAAGAAAAAAACAATAAAAAAAAAGAGTAACTTTATCTTTATATGTTTGCATACCGTGCATATCTCTTTTCTCCAAATTAGATAAATGAGATTTTTTAGGTAAAACTCACAAATTTATTCAATTCCTTCTTAATTTTTAAGCTTTTAAATAATAAAAAAATAAAAAATCATTATGTTTCTTTCTATTTGCCGTATTTATTTTCTATGAAATTATTCAATAGTAGATTATTATGTTTAATTTTACATATTTTTAAATGATAATATTATTTGATTAGCATAATAAAAATTATACTAAGAATCATGCTGATTATTATTCTCACTAAAATATTAAATTTGTGTTTTCAAACATAATTTAAAGTGCGTGAAGAAGAAGAATGTCTTTTTGATGACTTGAAGGGTGTTCCATCCAATTCACTATCTCATCTCTTCCCATTCAATTTAACTCAAAATTATATATATTTAAATTTAATTATTAAATTAAGTTGAATTTATTTTAAACCTAGTTGCAATTGAATTATGCAATAAGTTAAAAAAATTTAAATTCCAAAAATGAGACCCACCAAAATATATAATAAAAAATATATTTTTTAAATAATTTTACTATAAAGAAATAATTTTATTTTTATCATATCAATATTATTTATTATAAATATGATCAGTTACTTTATAAATATTAAGAAACATTACAAATACTTATTTTAATATTTTTTCTTAAAAAGTGACATTTTTTAAAAATTATTTCATCTTATGATCCAGTCAAATTATAATTAGATGCTCACTAAAAAATAAAAGAAAATATAACATAATTAAATTTAGTTTAAGAGTATTTACGATTCAATTTGTTTTTTATTATTAAAAATTCATTCAAATTAAATATAAAAAACTAAATACAGTTTATTTCCGTCTATTTTTAATTTAATATAAATTTTAAACTAAATTAATATCTTAACATTTTTTATGATAAATTTGTATCCATATAAAATTTGTCAAATAATAAATTTATTATTAAAATTATATATTTATTATCATATTTATATTTTCATCTTGATTAATAATAAATTGTTAAAATCTATAATAAAAACTTATTATCATCATAAATATAATTTCATTACCAACATTATATAACTAATATGTAAAATAAATTATCAAGAGACACACTTATTTATTATATATATATTAATTGTTAATTAAGCGAAACAATATAATATCTACATTTAAAAAATTACCGATTTAATTTGTTTTAAACCAGTTTTTTACTTTTAAACTGAATTCAACCTATCAATGAGGAAAAAAAAAATCATATCTAAAAAGTTAAGAAAAAAAAAAAACCGATTTTGATGGGTTTTGAATAATTTTTTAAATTGATTAAATGTTGAACACCCTAATTTAATTAAATTTAATTGGGTTGGGTAAGATGAAACTCTACCCAACTCTAGCCACTTGCGCTCCTAATGCGAAGGGCTTTGACACTTTCTCTCTCATCACAGATAGAGATGCTGTGCAGGGGACACTCCCTCTTCGCAACATAAATATGCGCCGCGACAACATTAAATATATATTTTTTCCTAAGTTTTTTTTTATATTAATTATGTTTGCATAAATAATTGAATATCAATATAATTTTTTTACCACGTTAGTTCTATTTCTTCATCTTCTAAAACACACTCCCACGGTTCTCTCTACCCTGCTTGCCCTAGATCCATGGCTTTCTTCTCCATCCTTTGCTTCTTTTGCTAAGTTTCAGTGCTACTCTTTTCCGCACTTTCCCTTTGGGTGCTGAGAAATCCTTCAGAAGCTCTGTATAAAGTTGGAAATCCACTTTCACAAGGTTTTTAGGATCTGGGTATTGTTGGAAATTTGCTGGCTTTGATATCTTCTGGATTGTAAATTAGTAGGGTTTGCACGGGGAAAATTCTTATGCTGTGCAAGTAACTCTCATTTTCAAGTTATCATTGTTTTTGTTTCTAGTGGGTAGGGTAAAGTAGTGATTTTTGTGGCTTTTGAGGTTTGATTTGTTGAATTTGAGGGTTTATCTGGTAGTTAGATTTTGTATCTTCTTGGTGTTTTATGGATGGTTTGTATGTTTTGTTTGCTGATTTGTGACCAAATCTGGGTTGAGATGAATACTGGGTTACTACTGTAGCTAATGTTGTGATTTATTTTGTGTTACATTTGATAAGAGTTGTGGCTGAGTTTGGTGGTTATGGGTACTGAAGAAGAGGATAATAAGGTAGAAATATAGAAAACTGGAAATGCTATTAAGGGGGTGAATGTATTGAGATTGGAGATTGGTTTTGTGAGAAGGAGGGTTGGTTGGTGGGCATAATGGGTGGCATGTGTTGCAAGCCCTCTGCCATTGAAGACAGTAAGGAGAGTCCAAGGGAGCGTTTATCGAGTAAGGCCGTGTCAGACTTGCGTGTATCTCGGGGAACATCATCGAGGAGGGAAGAAACTTTTCGGGTAAAGGATAGATATGATAACAATGATGGAAGAACAGCATTGATTGATAAGCAAGGGAATGGTTCTGTTAGAGTGCAAGGTGATAGTATTGAGAGGAAGAGGGAGAAAATGGAATATGCTGTTGCTCAACATCCGGGGATTGGTAGTGTTCCCAAAGCCATGGAAGGTGAGCAGGTTGCAGCTGGATGGCCCTCATGGTTGGCAGCAGTGGCTGGAGAGGCTATCAGGGGATGGCTTCCACGGCGCGCAGATTCTTTTGAGAAGTTGGATAAAGTATACTTCTTTCATTATTGATCTGGCTGCTTAATTACATTATGCAATTCTTTGTTTTGATGCAGATAATTTGTTCTTTCTTTCTTTACTTGCTTATTGTTTTTCCAATTCCAGTAAAGTATTGATTTGAAATTTAAACGAATATAAATTCATTTTCTTTAATTACGTGATGTTAAACTTTTTCCTGATCTTTTTGTCCCCTTTTTTCAATTATCTATATTTCCAAAATCTAAACTATGCCTGAGGCAGCAATGTGAAAAATGAGAGACCAAGGACCAGCTTAATTTAAGAAGTTTTTGTTATATGTTTTTTTATTTTCAATTCCCTATTAAACAAATTTAAAAATGAAAGAAAGTGAAACAATGTGTAATCTGTGTAATTATTAGTGAAAACTAAAAATAAAAGTCATAAACATTTTCTTAAACTAATCAAGCACCAGTATTGTTTTCACCGTCCCCTTTGCAAATAAACGAAAGCAAGAAGCAAAGTGAAGAAACCTTTGTCATTATTAGTGAAGTTATAATCTTTTTATTTTTTATAGCAGACAAAACAAACACACCCGAACTTCCCCACTACCTTCTTTGGTTTTGGGTAAAAAAGTTTCCATAATTCTGGGCTGAATTCTCTTCCATAATCATGCCCTCTTCCTTCAAATTGTTGACTAAAATTGCTTAATTTCTCTGCATAACTATATTTAATTTCTCGTCTGATAATAATTCTTGGTAAAGAAACTGTCTTTATTGGAATCTCCCCCCTCTTTATTTGATCAATGTAGTGTCTGTTGTTTGCCAACAATCCTAAGTAATACATTCTGCAAGCTACCTTTTTTAAATATATTTTTTATCTTTATGATCTCTTAAAATAACAGTTAACACAAAATTCTGGAATTTTACTAATGATTGAATTTATATTTGAAATATTGATGATGTTATGCTTCTTTATGCTACTATCACTTGTGTTTGTATGTCATATATTCTCAATTTCATTCTCTAATGCTTTTGAAATCAAATTAAGTAGGATATGAGACTTGTGCACTTGTAATTTTCAGATATTTCCCAGTTATCTTTCTCCTTGATTTCAGGTTACTTCAACGTGGATACATCTCCTGCATTCTATGTAACATGAACGATGAATTGCTAATTTTTTACTGTCTAATTTGCAGATTGGACAGGGAACTTATAGCAATGTTTATAGAGCTCGTGATCTTGAACAAAAAAAGATTGTTGCTTTGAAAAAAGTGAGGTTTGATAATCTTGAGCCTGAGAGTGTTCGCTTCATGGCAAGGGAAATTCACATTCTGCGGAGGCTTGATCATCCAAATGTCATAAAATTGGAAGGCTTGGTTACGTCAAGGATGTCTTGCAGCTTATACCTTGTTTTCGAGTACATGGAGCATGACTTGGCTGGGCTTGCATCACATCCTGGTCTGAAGTTTACAGAAGCACAGGTAATTTAAGCATGCTTATGTTTTATTTCGATCTACCCATTTTATTGCAAATCTAACCTACCATGTACACTAGGGGAGAATATTGCTTCCTCTAATTTTTATTTGATGTGATAGGCAGCCAAAGATTTTTTTTTATCCTGATATTTGTACTTTTAAGCTAATTTCTGATACACCCATTTACTTCCTAGATGAATTCTCCGAAATTTACTTCCTTTTTTCTTTTTCCGTTGAAAATAAGGCTAATTAAAGTAGTGGAAGAAATTAATGAAGAATAAGTTTTCCCTTAAAGACTAACAATTAAATTAAAAAAAGGCTACATGATAACACAAGAAAAGAAAGGAAGAAAAGAAAGGAAGAAAAAGAATCAAGTTTAAATATTTATTTCTTTGAGTTTGAAAAGTATATTCAGAGGTAGAAACTTAATGAAGGCAGAGATAAACCTAGTTGAAACAGAATGCTACGCTACAACACAAAAAAAAATTCATTGAGATTTAATTTCCTATTGTATCCTGGCAGGTTAAATGTTACATGCAGCAACTTTTACGCGGACTTGATCACTGCCACAGCTGTGGTGTATTGCACCGTGACATTAAGGGTTCCAATCTTTTGATTGACAACAATGGGATATTGAAAATTGCAGACTTTGGTTTGGCAAGCTTTTTTGATCCCAATCAAGCTCAGCCATTGACAAGCCGAGTTGTCACTCTTTGGTATAGGCCACCAGAGCTTTTGCTTGGAGCCACTTATTATGGCACTGCTGTAGATTTATGGAGTACAGGTTGCATACTTGCCGAGCTGTATGCTGGCAAGCCTATAATGCCTGGAAGAACTGAGGTATGTGAGCTCAGATGATTCAGTTTAAATGTGGCATTTGAGCATTTTCCCTCTTTTATCTGTTCAAAATAACTATGGTATACTGTGAAACTTTGTTCTTTACAACTAGTAGACTGAAAGAAGAAAATATTGGTAGTAGGTGAAAATATACCCCTTCTTAAGTATTATATTATTCACATTATTCTATTCATGTTATTTTGTGATGTTATGCATAAATAAGTAACTTGGTTGTATTATAAAATAATTAGAAACTACAATTTTCTTTCTTGCAGGTGGAGCAATTACATAAAATTTTTAAACTTTGTGGTTCACCTTCTGAGGACTATTGGAGAAAATCAAAGTTGCCTCATGCAACAATATTTAAGCCTCAACAGCCCTATAGGCGATGTGTTTCTGAAACATTCAAGGACTTTCCTGCACCTGCAATAGAATTGATAGAGACCCTTTTGTCCATAGATCCTGCTGATCGTGGAACTTCAGCATCTGCTTTGAGTAGTGAGGTGTGAAATTCTTGAGTGTCTGTTATATTTACCCCTGTACTGTATCTTCTCTTTATCTTGTGTATTACTACAAAAATAGACAAGTATTGTGGCTATTGTCTCCACAACCTTTAATATTGTCAAAAATTAATTTGCATAATAGCAAATTGATGTGGGGTTGGTAGTTATTCACTATTTCTTGCTCTACTAAGGTTTTGCAGTGCATTATGGTAGTAGAGTACTCTTTTCAAACTTCAGTATGCACCTCTTGATTCTCTTCTATTGGTTTTATTTGTAATTTAGTTCTTCTCAACAAAGCCTCTACCTTGTGATCCCTCAAGCTTACCAAAGTATCCTCCTAGCAAAGAATTTGATGCCAAAGTGCGGGATGAAGAAGCTAGAAGGTATGCTAAATTTTGGTGTGGAATTGTACTTGTTTATATTCAGTATTGCCAAATGTATTTTGTAAAAATTGCACTTTTGAAGGGTAACTCTGCGTCATGCCATTGTTATTGTGTCTATTTTAGTCTAAAATTTTGGTTCTTTCCAAAATGCAACGATTATTAGCTTTGGGAAAAGGGAAGTAAGGAATCTTCTAGTATTTCTTTAAACTTAATCTTCCTCACACTCCTCAGTCTCCCCCACCCCTTGATATCCAAAACTTTAGCAACAAGCATCCATGTTGATTTTCTTTTCATTCATGGCGCATGTAGGGTGTTTGCAACAATCTAGTTAAATTTACTTATCAAGCAGAGAATAATATATTTTAATGTTCTTTATGATTCACGATACGAGTGTATACAAGAGTTATCAATAAGTGTAGCTAAATATGCTTGTTTTTAATATCAGACTGGTGCTTATTAGTTCTGCTAACATGTTCACATTGACTGGGCTCTTCTATTTATTGTCCTTAAGTGCTTGCTTATAAAGGTGAGTGTTAGAGTTTTGCTTATGGTTTTGTTATGATGTTTTTTGCAGACAAGGAGCAGCAGGAGTCAAGGGCCAGAGACATGATCTTGAGAGAAAAGGTGCAAGAGAATCACGAGCCATTCCTGCACCTGATGCCAATGCTGAACTGGTCTTGTCAATGCAGGTATGTTCTTTTTTAGTTGTTAAACCAAACCCATCTAGGTCATGGAGATTTGTCAAGGCTGTTTGTGGATAATATTTTTCCTTCGGTTGTGATCAGTTAGTTTTTAAATTACATGGATATCTTTTCCAGAATAAACTTTTTCTTGATGCTGGCAATGTAATATCTGTGGCATTTTGGAGAAACAATGATGTTTTAGTGTATCTATACATTTCTGTCTCACCTATGAGAATTTTCATGTTAGATAGAGCAAAAATTGCAGAAGCCACAGATTGTAGCTTCTGTCAGTCATGGATCGTGTTCTTTTTAATACGCATCCGAATGTGCAGTTATTCTACTAGGTGGACTGTGTCTTGGGTGGTGAACTTCAAAAAAAAAAAAAGAATAAAATAGATTATAGTGTTCTTAGGCATCTATAAATTGATTCCTAAAGGAAGCTCCTTTGAAGCACCTCTTACTATTTCACAACTTGCTAAATCTGTGGAATAGTGCACACTGAACAAGATGAAAACTATTAACTATACTATACATACTTCTGGCTAGTACTGCCATGTCCTTGTTATGGCTTTCTTCCTTCCCTAAATATTTATATTATTTTCCTGATAATTGCTGAATTTCTTTCAGTGTCTCTTTTGGAATATCTTTATCTTTGCATTCTGTGTACTCATTGATTTTTTTGCACATCGCATTTGTTTTTCTTATAACTGGAAGCATAAATAACCTTTATTTTTGCAGAAGAGGCAAGGGCAGGCTAATTCTCAGAGCAGGAGTGAGAAATTTAACCCTCATCCTGAAGAAGTTGCTTCCGGATTTCCTATTGATCCCCCTAGACCATCACAAGCCGCAGGAGTTAGTGTGGATCCCCCTGTTCATCAACATAAAAGAGCCTCCCATTCAGGGCCACTGACTCACCGTGCAGCATGGGCTAAAGCCGGGAAGAACCAGGATGATGCTCCAAAGATTTCAATGGGGGGCGACTTATCAACAATATCAGGCTTAGTTGCAGCAAGGAGGAGTATGTTGTCTGACGATCGCAGAGAAAGGTCTGGATCATCACAAGCAGAGGCCCAAAAACTAATAAGCAGGTTCCCAGGATCCTTCAAGGAGGCCTCTGAGTCAATGATGCAACAGGATCAGAAGCATCATGCACATGCTCCTCAAAAGGAAGAAGGGAGAGGCAGCAGCAACAAAGACTCAAGTCTTGTAAGTAGTTTCATTTTCTTCCTTTCCCATCTTCTCGCTCTTGATATTTGTCTTGACTGGTTATGTCCACCTGGATATATGGTTAATTATTATGTTTAATTTTTTCTCACAAGTGCTTAAGAATAAATAAATATAATTTATATACAATTAACAATATGCTGTTAATGGTAACAGGAGTTTATTAAAATGTCTAATGGTGGTAAACTTTGCCCCACAAGTGGTTAGTAGTACATGCGGATAACTACATGTGTAAATGTGGTGAATTTTGATGTTGTTCATAACATCACGGCACTAATGAATGTTTAACTGTAGTTAACTTTGTCAAATACGTGATTAATAGTGTCATGAAGTTATTAAAATGTCTAATGGTCGCTAATTTTGTCTCACAAGTGATTAATATTAATCACATATCAATAACTAAATGCAATCATGTCCATTTATTGTTAAGCACTTCTGAGGCAAAGATAATCATATTTATAGTTTCCCGGTGGACATAACCCAGCAGGACATTCATCTATTGTCATTTTGATATTCACATCTTGGTTTTTGTTGTATAAATGTTATGCTTGCTTACTCTAATATCTTTTCACAATCCTGCAGGTTGGTTATGGCTCTAAGGGTCATAAAATTCATTATTCTGGCCCTCTACTAGTTCCATCAAGCAACATGGATCAGATGTTGAAGGACCATGACCGCCAAATCCAAGAGGCGGTTCGAAGATCTCGATTGGACAAAGCAAAGATGAGAAGACTCCAAGCTGAGGGGAACCAGATAACCAATTCATTATTTGTTTCTGGTCGTTGAGTTGTAGAGCCTGATGCTGCAAAGCATCTAAGCATCATTTAAGAATATTTTTTTTTTTTTTTTCTATTTTGCCTGTACAGGGAGTTAGTATCCCTCAATGCCCCTCTGTGACCATGTTAGGTAACTCTAGCTCAGAACTCTTCCCTCCACTTTGTCACATCCTCGTGTATTTTCCTTCCATTTACAATCATTATATGGCCATTCTTGCAAAGCTTATCAACATAAGCTGTAGTAGAATATTGGGAGACCTTGCCTTCCTCTTATGTTTAACTTATGATAGAGTAATTATCACTGGTAAGATGGCTATGCATTTATGTATATATATGTGTATTCTCTCTTTTTCACTTGTCCCTTCTCTCAAGGGTGCATCATTTTGGTACATGATTGCATATAGCCATTTGTCATGTGGTATACTAAAATGAAAATTCCAATCTTTCAGGATGTGTGAAACTGGGTGACATCATTTTTGGACATACTAAAAAGAGATATTTTAAGAGGAATTTTACTGTAATTTTTTTCTGTAAACAAAATAGGCCTGAGATTGATTAGTAGCTAATGCTATTAGCGTAGAATTACACATTACCTAACACAGATCTATAGTTGGAGAACTAAACAATTTTTTGGGTGATTAAAGTAGAATGAATTACTCTTTAAAATTCTCTTCCGAACACATTATAAAGGATTGGTGCATTTCGAAATCTAATATGTTGCATACAAGCACCCGAAAGACTTTGTAACATTTGTTGCTTTTAGAGGACAACGGGTGATATTAATTATTCTAACTTTATGAAAACAGTTTATTATTCTAATAAGTTTTTCAAAATTTATTTTATTGTTTTTGTGATAAGAATTTATCCAAATTCAAAGCATTTTCTTTGTAAGGCTTAATTCATAACATTGCATTCAACTTAATGGCAATGCTGGGCTAAAAGGCCAGCATATTCTCAAGGTCACAGTCTAACTGAGATAAGAAACTATTTTTTTCATAAGCACAATTTTACTAATAAGAGAGTACAAACAAAAAAAGTCTAACATGATTAAATGAACAAATCAAAGAGAAAACAAGAACATTATTGAACCAAATAAAGGCACAACAGCAAGATAAATTTAGAGACAATGTTATTGATACTTTTAGTAATTCTCTAACAAATAATTAGAGTTTTATTCTAAAAGTCTATGTATTTATAAGAGGAATTTTCAAACTGAAACTGATTGAAAAACCCTGAAGAAACATTGCATTGAAGTGATTTAATGAAGGAGGAAATGTTCCAATCTAAAAGTAGAGATGATTGAAGAGAGACAAATTATTGATGTGGTGTGGGACTGTCTGCATTCAGAGCGGATATAAGAAATTGTGGTTGCATTTCATAGATCAGTCGGGTACACATTAATACCTTCACTGCCCCCCAAAACACTTATCAATCAAATTAAAAATAATTTTTTTTCTATTATTGTGGTCAGTAAAATTTTGAGAAGTAATACATTTTATAAATGAAAAAATTACACTTCCTTATCATTATACTAATTATCATTCATATTTTTTAAACTCTTAAATAAATAACATATTATCTTTCTTATATTTTTAATAAAATAAAATATTTCTTTTTTATGTTTTTAAAAGAGTAGATATTAATGCTTTTATTTTATTTAAAAATAATATAATAACTAAAATTTTAATAAAAAATTATGAAAATTAAAATTTTAAAATATAAAAATTAAAGAGTTTTTATAGAATAATTGAATGATTTAACTAATATATTTTAAAAATATCTAAAAAATTATGTTGTCACTTAATTATAAATTATTTTAAAAAATATAAAAATATTAATTTTGCAAAAAAAAAAATTTAATATGGAAATAGATAAATATTTATGAAATGTATGATTAAATTTATTAATTTAGTATTATATTTAATATAATTTTCATACAAGAATAAATATGTGATAAAGAATATAAGTATAAATATAAAAAAAAAAAAAAGTATAAATGTTATCTTATTAGTAATATAAAATATGCAAATGTCTATTTTAAAATTAGAAGAACTATGAATGTTATTTAAATTTCTTTTAGAGAAGTGGATGTAATCTTTTCATAATTAAATAATTTAATATTTATTTATAAAAATATATTTGAATTTTCTATTTTCAAACTTTAATTTTCATCATTTTAATAAATAATATGTTTTATTTTAAATAAATAAGAAAAATGGGTGATATTTTATTAAAAATATAAAGAAAATAAATATTATCTTATTAAAAAATCAATTGACACGAAGAATTATTTTAAAATTAAATGGAGAGTGAATGTCATTTAGCATAATACCATAGAAAATAAAGATATATTTTTTTTATAAAAATTATTTTTGCACTCATTAAGACATTAGTAGTTAAGTTTGTTTCATTTTTTTGATTTAAACATAAATGATATTTAATTATATTTATTTAAAATAGTATATATATTTGAATTAATTGAAATTTGCTTTATATATTGATTAATTCTAACAAGAAGTGAGTTTCTGACATCGTGAAATTAAATTTTATTAAGATATATAAAATTACTTTTTTCTATAACTTCTCATATTTCATACATTAAAGAGATCAGAAGATTTTATTTTTCATATGATCTCTTTATATAACAAAAGTTCAAGAACCACACCACATTATGATAATAAGATTCTCTAAGTCTCATTATGATAATATAATTAATATTAATTCACTACTAATTGAAATGCACACCTCTTGATCTTTCCATCTATTTAGACCAATGTTTGGGAAATTAAATTAATTTTGACAACATACTTTCTATATATATATAATTTAATTTCTGTCCACACTATTTTTTTGTTTATATTATGACAAAGAGAGTGAGATATTAATTGAATTGGTACAAAAATTGATGAACAATTAGGTTAAAACTGAAGATCATGTTACACATGTCAAGTCAATGTTCAAAATTTAGAGACACTGTACGGCTCTGGAGTGGAGATTCTCACGTGCATGGATGGTGGAAAATGTTGGGAGCATTGCCCCAAACACGTGCTAATTATGGTCTTGTTGGTACCCACACCAGAAAAAAAATCAAGAACCCTAAATTTTAATTTCCACGGTCACACAAACATTTGAGGAAAAATCACCATTTATTTTCCTTCACCAACCTGTTTGTCTACCTTTAAATTTCATTCTTGTGGACTTTTGATCAATGAAAGTCAAGCAAGTAATGCTGATCACACATACTTTCATCACAAATTTATTGTGTAAACCTCCATTTCCATATGCTGAACATATTTCTACAAGATAAACATGTTTTTCATTTATTTTTCACAATTACAAAGTCACAAAGTGAATTTTATTGGAAGACATGTTACTTTTGTGTTAATGTGATGACTTATTTTGACTTAATATGATATTTGAGATATATAACTTTAAGATGAGAGGGGAATGTTAATTAGTATGTTAGATGAGAAATAAATTTTAATTAGCGTATTTTATGAACTATAATTGTTTAGTGTATATGAAAGAAAAATGTTAGGAAATGAAAAAATTAATGATGAAGAATTGATTATTTATTATATGAAATTGAATAAAATTAAAAATTAAATATTGTGATGAAATTATATGAAAAAAATAATGATTTATAATATTTAATTTTTTATTTTAAATATTTACATGACATATTAAGTATATTATATTTGTTTAATATATAACATTGAAATTATTAAGAATGATTTATTAAACATCATATTTAGTGAATTACGACAGTGTGAGTATCTAAAAAAAATAAATATTTATAAAGTATTTTTAAAATTTAATGAATTATATGTTAGAGTTAAAGATAAATTAAAATTTTATATTGGATTAAAAATGAAAAAATTAAATATATAAATGAGAAAAATATATAAAATCTTAATTTTAAAATTTTAAATAAAAAATAAGTTATATTTATTTATATAATTATTAATTTATTTTATTTGTTAAAATATTTCGTATTAGTTTTTTTTATATATTTAATATTTATTATAAATATGATATTTTATCCAATTATAATAAGTATTTCATAAGTGTTTTTAAGAAAATAATTTTTATAAAATATCATAAAAATAAATAAATAGAAGATAAATTTTGTTGTTGTGAATGGAAAAGAGTTTGTGGGTAGGTGTAGGTGTAGATTGTGTTGGAGAGAAGGTTGAAGTGAAGTGTGGAAGAGAAGATATGTGCAATAAAGGAAGAGATAAGAAGGAGACTTTAAGGACAGAATGGTTTGGGTTTGGGTCAGTGTTGAAGGAAAAGTATGAAAGAAAGGTGCAGAGAGATAAGCAAAGAACAAAGCAATAAGAACAGGTAGATGCATTTATTAGATGGCTTCTCTTGTCTGTTACATAAAATCTCAAACTCCACAAATCTAATGTTGTGGTTGTGGTCCGAATCCAAACATCCACCCTCTTTCCTTTCCACACTTTTTCTCTCACTTTTACTTTCACACAACTTACCTTTTTTTTTTTTCTCATAATACATGTCGTACAAAATGAAAAAGATAACGAAAGTACCAAATTAATAAGACAACCTATTTAACACAGAAAATAGCAAAATGTACCATCTCAAATAAGTTGATAAACCTTATCCAATGGCATCTTTATGTGGGGAACTAAACCACATACTCTTGGATTCATCTCATGAAAAACAAAACAAAATAATTCAAATTTGTCATCTAATATATAGATTTAGAAAGCCTATTATAACTATTTGAATCTAATTTATTTATTTTTCTTCTAATTTTATTCTTTGCTACTTGTTTTATACCTTGTTCTTCTGTTAAATCACAATATATATTTGATCAAAGTGGGGATAATCAGGAAAATAATTGCAGGAACAATGAAATTCTAAGGTCAATGAAAATTAAAAAAAAAAAAAGAAAAAAAAAGAAACATAATAATACAGAAGTCTTATCAGTGTTTCACTTTCACTTTAGTTTTCGAGAGGCTAATATTTTCTTAGAATGACCAATCGTATTTATCATAGCTATCCAAATTCAAAATTTAAAACTTTCTAGATAATCATATCCCTAAACCCTAAATCAAAGACTATTTTGATTTTGAAATATTTTCTCATTTTGATGAAAAATAAAAAACTTAAAAAGAGCTTCATGCACACTATTTGTTACGAATAATTCAATCACTTGTCTTTTAGATACCTCGGCTAATTGTATTTTATTTTTTCAAATAATTACAAAAGTTTATTTTCAAATCTCACTTTATCTTTTTTCTTTTCTTCTTGTATTTTTCTTTTTTGAATTAATACTAAAATTTCGTTAAATTATTTAAATATTAATTTCTTGATTGATTATAATTAATTTTACCTGTTTTATCTCGTAATTTTAACACATCATAAAAATCATTCCATTTGTTAACAATAATAAAAAATAAAAATTATAAAGTAATTTTTTTTAAATAATAATTCAAAAACCTAAAACATGTCTTGAATAATAATTATTGTTGAAAAGCACTTTATCTAATCTTACTCTTACAAAATACAAAATGTCAAATAAATTCTGAAATGAATCATATTTGCATCATTCAAATTGAAAATCACGTGTGAGGGTTATGATGAGTTATGTCTTACATCGATTTTAGCATGTTAGGTTAATCTTGTTTTATATGACTTTTTCTTAGATTTAGACATAATTTTATTAATTTTTAATTGATATTATTTTTAGGACTTATTACTATTTTAAACAAGAATATGAAGTAGAGGGCATAAGCATTTAACTTCTTATAGCATCAAAATCATTTTTGTGAATTTTTCTTCTTCTATTTTATATAAGTTTTAATCTTTTAGACCTCATGTAAATAAATATAATTTAGTGAAGAAAGGAATAAAAAAGATTATTTATATTATGTGTAATTAAGTGAAAAAATTTGAAATACATACAAGAAAAAATATTTATAATTATATTATTTTATGTGAATCTATTCCTGTAAATTTATAATAATACTCTTAACTAATTCAAAAACTTTTATCCACAAACTTAACTTTAAGTAACATTTTTTCTTCAACTAGCTTAATACAGTAACACCTAATTATCTAATTAACTAATGATTACTACAGAAATTACGAAATACTTGTCTCCTGCATTGAAATTATGGATAAAGTAAGCAATTTAAAAATTAAACCACCAAAAAACGGATTATCTTAATGATTAAACTGTTCAATTAGTACTTTTTTTTTCTTAATGATGATCGATGTTCCTTTCTTCAAATAAGACCACACTTTGCCTAACCATAAATTAATTGTTTATTAGTTTGATGTCGCCGTCACTAATAACAAAGAGGATTCGATTTTTCCTCCTTGGGATAACCACGTGTTTCGAAATCTCATAGCACATAGTATTATATATTTACTACTCCTTCAAATTACTCAATTTATTGAGAGTTTATAATATTAATAATGTTATATTGATTTATTTTTGTTATTTATTATGGACTGGGCGTATATAATTCAAATAAAATATATAATTGTTTATAAATTAATAAAAAGAAAAGTGATTAGAAAAGAAGAATATTATTGCAAAATATAGTGAGTACTAGTTTTTAGCAGAATCTTAATAAAATAATATATGTGTGCGTTACTTTTTGGAAATTTCAAAGATGGCCCACAAGTTATAGTAATTATAATAATAAAGAAATAATCTGTCTCATTGATGCTTAGAGGCCGTGGTAGCGCCACGTATGAACATTGGGAAGATAACGAAGATGAAGAGGAAATGAAATGCAGGTGGCTGAACTCAATGCTGAAAAGGGTAAGAAAATAATAGATTAGCCAAATGTGGCAAGAAAGTGAGGCTGAGACGAGAGGTTTAAGAGTATGTATGCTAAATACAGCAAAACTTTACTTTCGTTAATCCTAAAACATTTTGTTTATTCCATCACCAGTTTTTTTATATTATTGTTACTGTTGTTTGTGTGGGGGAGGTTTTGTTTGTTCTGTACTTTTGTTTTATTTTTTATTGTGTGCTTTTTTTCTCTCTCTTCTTTTTTTCTTTTCTTATAATAAGAAAAATGTTGGGAATTTATGAGGTCGTGGAGCTTCAGTGTGCTTGTGTGCAACTAGAGAGGTTTTGTTGTGTGGTTCTGTTGTGAGTTTGGCCTAGCAGAAACAGGAGATCCTCCTATGGTGCCACTGGTACACCTCTCTCTCTCTCTCTCTCTCTCTCTTCTTCTTCTTCTTCTTCTTCATCTTCTTTCTCTCTTTCTCTGTCTGTCTCTATAACATGTGTCTCTCTATCCGCCCATTTACTAACTCTGATGGGTTGGTGGTGGGAAATTTTGATCAATTTGGATAAAGTTTGGTGCTTTTTTTGGAGGGTCGGTGTGTTTGTTTCCCCTAGTGTTGGTGTTGAGAAATCTTTAACCTTTTCAGTTATAGTGTTTCACTTTTTTTTTTACGGTTTGGTTTGCTTTGGATTGGTTTCTGAATTTTAATCTGTCCCTGCTAAAAAAATGCCTTTTTGCTGTACTTATCTAAATTTATATTGGTCTTTTAAAAGGGATACATTGCATACTGAAGAGTTTGTGAATTCATGGTGCTGACTTCGCAGGAAGTTGTGATCGTGTTCAGTTTGAAAAAGTTGAGAGTTTGATATTGATATAGGGGTCTGTGTGTTTTTTCTGAAGCTAGTGAAATGAGTTTGAGTTATAATGGTCATGGTGGAGGTGCAAGGGTGTGAGACAAGTTGGAGGAGGATCATAGTTTTTGGATGTGTTGTTGTACTTGGCCTACATGCAACTCTAACTGGATAAAGATGGAGGGTTCTTCAGGGTCTGCTTTTCAGAATTCTGGCAGTTCCAGGGCTTTGAATAGTTCTGGAGTCTCAGATAGAAACCAAAGGGTTCATTGTCCTGAAAGGAATCCCTTCTCCGGTGAGGCGTCGCAGGATTCGGGGTTTAAAAAGGAAAGGGATAGGGTTCTGTTGGCTCAAGGTGATCAGCAAAAAAATTTAGGTGGTGGGCTTTCTGGGTTATGTGAGGATGAAGTGGAGGTTGACCCCTTTTATTGTGCTGTGGAATGGGGTGATATTAGCTTGAGGCAATGGTTGGATAAACCTGAACGATCGGTGGATGCCTTTGAATGCTTGCACGTATTTAGGCAAATAGTTGAAATTGTTAGTGTAGCGCATTCTCAAGGAGTTGTAGTTCACAATGTGAGGCCTTCCTGCTTTGTCATGTCGTCTTTCAACCATATCTCATTCATTGAATCAGCATCTTGTTCAGATACTGGCTCGGATTCTTTAGGAGAAGGATTGAACAACCAAGGCAGTGAGATTAAAACTCCAACGTCTCTCTGTCCCCACGATATGCGTCAGCAGAGTTTGGGAAGTGAAGATTTTATACCTGTGAAGACTTCAACAACCACTGCTCGGTCAGATTCTAGTTGCATGCTGTCGAGTGCTGTGTATGCAGCTCGTGCATCTTTGATAGAAGAAACAGAAGAAAATAAAATGAAAGATAGGAGGAAGGATGAAGAAGTAGAAGGAAAGAAGCAATCATTTCCAATGAAACAGATACTGCTAATGGAGATGAGTTGGTACACTAGTCCTGAAGAGGTTGCTGGTGAATCTAGTTCTTGTGCTTCAGATGTTTATCGATTGGGGGTTCTCCTTTTTGAGGTTCATAACAGAAACTTTACAACTCTTAAGTTCATATATTTTAATAGGGTGCTTTGATATACTTTTAACTTCTTCACTTTGTTGTTACAATGGACGTAAGACATAGTGTTGAAAGTCTCTGTTTATAATTTTATGTATTCTAATTCTATTATCTTACGTGTGACCAGCTATTTTGCTCGCTAAGTTCAAGAGAAGAAAAGAGTAGAACCATGTCTAGCCTTAGACATAGGGTCCTTCCTCCACAGTTACTTCTAAAGTGGCCCAAAGAAGCTTCCTTTTGCTTATGGTTACTGCATCCTGACCCTAGTAGTCGTCCAACGCTGGGGTAATTATCTTCATCACATGGTTTTTACTTTTTTCATATTACATAACCAAATTCCGTATTGTTTGTGATATGTTCCAAATTACCTACCATTTGCATGCCTTGTTTTCTTAAACCTTTTTTGTTTTCCAGTTCTTTAATATATGAGATGCTAAAAAATTATGATTCTGCTAATTGGCAATTTATTTTGAATTAAATCTTTATAAGCTGTTTTTAAATTCCTGAGATTATAAAATAGGATGCAAATTCCTGTTTTTAAAAGCTTTAAGTGTCTGATTTACTTATCTCTCAGATGCAAAGCCCACTATGAATCCAGAAACTAGTTAAATAGGTTTAACAATAGTATAGAATAAACATGAGAATTTGTGGTAACTTTTGCACTAATCCTGCTGTCTTGGATTGTATTTTTTGTTTTTTATAAGTAGTGTTGGATTGTATTAGTTTTGTTAAGAAGTTTTATATCTATTTATAATTTTGTTGAAGGTGAAAGATAGGTCATAAATCATTTACCAAAACCAATATGATAATATTGAATTGAATTTGCTGACCTGTTGAAATATTTTCGAAATTTCTACCCTAAACAAGAGTTTTTAATATTTCTCTCTTTAAGCATTCGTGTGAATTTGAAGCTTTAATTGGCTTTTGTCTCGAAGAATCAGCAAATTTTTGCACCATATGCTAGTGCGCATTTTTAATCCTGTAAGAAACATTACATATTTTTAAACCAATTGTTCACTTGTGTTACAGGGAGTTGTTGCAGAGTGATTTCCTTAATGAACAAAGAGATGATATGGAAGAACGTGAAGCAGCAATAGAGCTGAGACAAAGGATAGAGGATAAGGAGTTGCTGTTAGAATTCCTTTTATTACTTCAACAGAGAAAACAGGAAGTTGCTGAGAAGTTGCAACATACTATCTCTTTTTTGTGTTCAGATATCGAAGAAGTGACAAAGCAGCAAATTAGGTTTAAAGAGATTACTGGTACTGAACTGGGGAGTGATGATCGTTCAGCATCAAGTTTCCCATCAGTGACAGTTGTTGATAGTGAGGATTCTGCATGTCTAGGGACTAGAAAACGAGTCAGACTAGGGACAGATGTTAAAAACATTGATGAATGTGATTATGATGGAGATGATCAGAAAAGTAACGGAAGTTTTCTTTCAAAAAGTTCACGGCTTATGAAGAACTTCAAGAAACTTGAGTCAGCATATTTTTTAACACGATGTAGACCAGCCTATTCCTCTGGGAAACTGTTGACCAGGCATCTTCCTGTAACCAATGACGGTAGAGGGTCTGTTGTTTTGACTGAAAGAAGTTGCATCAATGACATGAAATCAAAAGAGCAGTGCAGGGAGGGTGCAAGTGCTTGGATAAATCCTTTTCTTGAGGGTTTGTGCAAGTATTTATCATTCAGTAAGATAAAGGTTAAGGCTGACCTAAAGCAAGGGGATCTTTTGCATTCATCCAACCTAGTATGCTCACTCAGTTTTGACCGTGATGGAGAATTTTTTGCTACTGCTGGTGTGAACAAGAAAATCAAAGTGTTTGAATGTGATTCAATCATAAACGAGGATCGTGATATCCACTATCCAGTTGTGGAGATGGCTAGCAGGTCAAAGTTAAGCAGTATATGTTGGAATACATACATCAAGAGTCAAATTGCTTCAAGTAACTTTGAAGGTGTTGTACAGGTAAGTCCATTGCCATGAATGAATTGATTATGGTATGTAGAACAATATTGTAACTTGTGTTGTTATTCAGTTATGGGATGTGACAAGAAGTCAAGTACTCTCGGAAATGAGGGAGCATGAGCGGCGGGTGTGGTCGATTGATTTCTCGTCAGCAGACCCAACAATGTTGGCAAGTGGGAGCGATGATGGTTCTGTCAAGCTATGGAGTATCAATCAGGCAATTCCATTTTTGCACTTGGTGGATGTCAGCTTTGAAACTAAACGTACTGCAGTCATCTGTTGCATGTTTTATGTATATTATGCTGGGTGTATAATCAGTTGTTTCTCTCACCTGGGATGTTTCTGCAGGGAGTTAGTGTTGGTACCATCAAAACCAAGGCAAATGTATGCTGTGTGCAGTTCCCTCTGGATTCTTCTCGTTTCCTTGCTTTTGGTTCAGCAGATCATCGAATATATTACTACGATCTTCGCAACCTAAAAATTCCTCTCTGTACTTTGGTTGGACATAACAAGACTGTCAGCTACATCAAGTTTGTAGACACTGTCAACCTTGTTTCAGCTTCCACAGATAACTCTTTGAAGCTCTGGGATTTGTCTGCGTGTGCATCTCGAGTTATAGACTCTCCCATTCAATCATTCACTGGTCACGTCAATGTTAAGGTATATCTTTTCGTTCGTTTATGTCGTTATAAAATATATTTTACATATATTATGTGGAAGAAATTCAATGCATTTTATTCTTGTACTTTTTATATAAAGTAAAAATATAATTATATATAAAATATTAATCATATCTCAATCTTAACTAAATTTAAGTAATAATAAAATATATTTTTTTCCTAATCTAAACAATATTTAAAAAACTAAAACGTAATAAAAAATATTCTAAAAACTAAATTAAATAACAGATAATTAGACACATATTCTCAACATTCCTCTTATATGTTAAGATTTAATTTGAATTTTCAAATTTAAAATTTGATTCTTCACTTTTCCTTTTTATGCTTATTTTCTTTCTCTTTTTATCTTGTAATTTTTGTCATAATCTTTTTTTGTACGAGACCCCATCTTCATTCAACTCGATATTCTTCTTTATTGTATTTCTTCTTTTATCGACTTCATCTTTTTTGTTTCTTGTAGACTTGATAGAGTAAAACTAAATCTTTGATGGAGGTTGAAAGATGGTTCTTCATCTACATCTTCATTCTTCTCCTCTTGGATATCAAATTTCTTTTAAGACATATGCATCTTCATACTTTTCTTTTGATTTTGATCTTTTTCTTGTTTTTTATTTATTTTAAATAAATTCCTTCTTCATCAAATCTAAAGGAAAATTTTTTCCTTTCATATGAAGTTTGAATATTTCTAAGTCATTTGCATCTTTAATTACTCAAAATTTGTGTTCAAAAGACAGTTTATAATCTTTCTCTAACAATTGAACAAACATTTAACAAATTTTAATCAATCTCAAGAACATATAAGACATTTGTAGCATTTCACGTTTGACCTTCACCAACACTTGTTGTCTGGGTGATTACTTTTCTTGCAATAGGAACAAGACAATATAGTTCTTGGCTTCGAAAGCACCTTCGACAACATAATTTTTTCTTATCAATGTTTGTTGTTCTTGTGTCTACTAGGCATGTAACCCTTATGTCAAAATAATCTTAACAGATCTTGTGTTTTCCAAAGAAGCAATAAATGCTTCATATCTCTCCAGTTACCTATATTTTCTCAACTAATATAAAACCAAAAAACTCCTTACCCAACAACTTTATCTTGTTGGCAATACTCAACAATTTGTTTGAGTATTCCTTAGTTGAGTTAGACTCTTTCATTCTTTGCAACTAAAATTCTTTTATCAAGTTTAGCATTTTCAGGTCCACAACAATGCCAGTTCATCGTTCACTGTCTAATGGCCTTCACTGTTTTGTTTTTTGTGTGTTAATAGCTTTTGAAATATAAGGACTTTTCTATTAATCCTTATTCATGGAGTAGCATATCTTGTTCTTTATGTTTGAGATCCATATCCTGCTCAAACTAATTGATGGACCTGTGTGAGACTATGCATGAGAAATTATATTCAAAGTTAAGGTCATTTATTATTAATTTCCATACATTTTTTTACAACTCAAATTGTTCAATTTTGAGGCATTATATATTATGGTGAGTATTGTTTGCCTTTGTTGTGATTTTGTTTTTTCCATCTTTCCTTTGTTGCAGAACTTTGTGGGATTATCAGTATCTGATGGTTACATTGCTACTGGTTCAGAGACAAACGAGGTATTTCATACATGTCCTTAAGTATCAGTTTTCCTGTTCATTTTACAGTACTACTGAAGGTAACCTTGTGTGTGGATCAGGTGTTCATATACCACAAAGCCTTCCCCATGCCAGCACTGTCCTTCAAGTTTCAGAACACAGACCCTCTTTCTGGTCAGGAAGTGGATGATGCTGCACAATTTGTGTCGTCGGTTTGTTGGCGGGGTCAGTCGTCCACCTTGCTGGCAGCAAATTCCACAGGGAATGTCAAAATTCTGGAGATGGTTTAAGTTGTTGGCCTCTAAACAGCATTCTAGAAATGATACAAAGTTTGCTGAGCATGAGGTGACAGAACCTTTGTTTAAGATTAGCTTCTGTTGCCACTAAATGCTATAGAAAGGAGTATATAGATTCCTTGATTATTATTTGCAAGTTGTAACATAACAAATTTTTGCATTAGTAGATCATAGCGGAAGCAGTTAAAGAGAAGAGTGAGGTTGATCTCTTGGAAAACAAAGAAGGTCATGTAGATAGTGTCACATGGAAAAAAAGTGAAGGTCAAAATCTATATAAGATTTTATTACGGTTATGATCCATATTCAATTTGATACTGATGCATTCACCTATTATGTAGAATTCCATAATATCTACAGATAAAATCTATTGTTTTTAATGAAGTTTCTTCATAAATTAAATTTAAATTATGCATAAACTAAAAATCACTTTTTTGGAAAACTGAGAGTTTTAATAAATTAGCTTAGTTTGTTTTATCATATATAGAAACTCATTCAAATTGTTCCTAAGTACTTCTTATTATGGCATACAAAATGATTATATTTGGCCAAAGATCATGTGTGGGTAAATCATTTTAATTAAAATATTATTGAATGAGTTGGTGGTTTTAAATAGTTATATTCCTATTTTCTCCTTCGACTTTTATACCCTTGGATTGGTTTTTTTTTCCTTTGTAAATGGGTTTGTAATTTTTATGTAATATGTTGAAATTACTGGAATGTAAACATTGGGGGAGTAAAGTGAGATGTTATAATTTTAATATTTTGAAAATTATATGTATTTGATATATGATGGGTTAGATATGTAATGATGCAATAGATGTGCTACAACTAATACCAAATATGATGTAACATATATAATTAAAATTACTATTGAATATTATTCTCATATAGATTTTAACAATGTTCCTGCAACATTGGTAGAAAACTGGTTGTGAAATTAGTATTTTGTTTGTGTTCAGGGTACAACATTGGGTTAGCGTTTCATTGTGTTTCTTGCAATGGGTTGTACAGTGAAAGAAAAGAACATATTCACTTGAACTATAGGTTTACTTGAAGGAATATTATTGTGATAGTGGCATTTATTAAACTCAAATAAAAAGTTCATTTTATTGAAAAATTAAATAAAAAGAGTCAAATTCATTTTAATTAAAAGATCTACTATTCCAACTTCTCGAAAGAGGAAGAGTGAAAGTGAACTTTCTTTCTTCCCAGTTCCCACTGCTGTTTTCCACACGCATTTTCCTCAATAAACCTAACTCAACCGTCAAACTAGAGACTTTTCATGTCAAAAAATCAAATTTTGAATCTCTTTGTCTCATAGATTAAAACCTCATCAGAATGTAATATTTTAATGTGTGATTATAATTTAAAAAGAAAAATATTTCTAGATATTATTCATTATCGGAAAAGTAATTGCAATTTACAACATGATTTACTTCATGTTGATTCCCACAATGAATGATGGGAAAGTTGTATTCTCATATAACGGAAATTTATTTTTTAACCCACATATCACTTTTATTACATCTCTTTTTAAAATTTTTAAAATATTCTGAAGAATCTTAAAAAAATAACCAATTACATTTTTAAGTATTATTCAAATAATATTCCTAAATCCTAAAAAAAAATATTCGCATGAAAGTGCTTGATATTTAAAATAATATTCAAATAATTCCTCATATCTGAGACAAACCAGAATTCATACGCAAAGACAATGAATAAGATTGTGCTTGATACCTAATACCTGCGTTCCTTCCCCCCACAAATGTTTTCCAAATTGTTTAAACAGGTCATAATATATCAGTTAATATTGCTACTAAAGTAGAGTACAAATAAATAAACAAAGTCAGATGTGTATAATCCACTGAAAATCCAAAATCTGTTGTCTATCAAAAATATTGCGACTAGTGAGACATGAAGTAACAGAAACATAAACAAAAATGTATAAAATTCTGGGATTATGATGCTGCTAAAAAATTGTGTTACCTCTAAGTAAACAAGACCTACAAAAAGAATGATGACTCTCATGCCATCTTTGGTACTTCATATAGAGGCAACTAACTACAGCTAAGTTCATAAATGTCTAGGATTGATCATTGATTTGCTATATTATGAATGAGAAGCAATTTCACTCTAACCTCAAAAACTTGTCTCCCTTCAAGTAGGCTGTGGAATACTAATGTATCTGGTTATAAACATAACCTTCATCTATCCAACTCTTCCATCACCAAACCACAAAAATTTTCAACAGGATCTATGTACACTGATCCTCACCAGATTTAGCCTTCGAAATTAGCTCCTCGACAAGGCGATGAAGCCTTTCAGACCCTGGACCAGGTTTGAGTTTATAAATGTTCCCAATCTCAGAACATTTTGGTTTACCAGTGCACCAACCGCCAAGTGGGAATAGTCCATTTCTCCTACGGAGAATTTTTTTATCAATCATATCCAAGGATGGATCATCTTGACTAAATTTTCTAGCAAAGGCAGCACCACTTTCAATCATTTTGTCTGTGTCGTTCATGTTAAGGACATGAGGGTGCTGTTTAGGAGGGTTGTCCCAGGAAATATAATGCAAGTCATGATTGACAAGGGTTTTAGCTAACTCTGGCACATTGCATGCAACAGTCTGAAAGTAGCCTTCAGGGGAAGACAGAAAATTAGTGTAGTACATAAGAAGAGTTCTTGGCAGATTGTCCCATCCCCATATGATATATTCAACAAAGTCATGTGACAAAACCATCCATGCTGAACCTGCAATGTGAGTACAATAGTTCAACAGAAAATCTTCAGAAAGCAAAGTAAATAGATTTACACAGCATATTTACTGATAGTGCAAACCAATAAAAAATTATCATGTATGATAATTTTGTTGACTTTTACAATAACTATCTTAAATCATCTCTAACATGAGTTACCATTGGTTAACAGTGTAAAGATATTTTATACTGTCAGATGCATAGATTTTTAACTCAAGTAAATAACAATGAAAGTGGGAAAAAGATGGTAAGCCTGAAACCAGTCATTAGACAATTTATGTGTACTATAAGGGGAATTATTCGATTTAAGGTTAAAAGATGGTATGCCAGAAACCAGTCATTGATCAATCTTCACTCCTCAGCCAGAGAGGGGAGAACAACTTTTTCTAGTCCAAAAGCCCAAAAGGAGAATCTTTCATGAAAAGCACATTTCACTGATTGTATGAACATAAGTTTTTGAAAATACACATGGATACATTTCAATTTCGTGCTAAGAAGTTATGTCCTTAGAGAAAATTAAATGAACCAGATAACTTATCAAGATATCAGAACCAAGGTTATACTATCTTATCAAAAGTAGTCTCTACGACTACAACATATATCTGATTTCATTTTCTAAGACTATCCCATTTTCCAAATTTGTATGTGAACCTTTAGAAAAGTGACCAATGACAAAGAAACAGACGTAAAAAAGGAGAAACTAACCAGTGAATAGTTTAAATGCTGTTGGCAGAGGTCTCTTAGGTTCGACCCAAAATACATCAGATTTGGTTGACATGTAAAGCCCAGGGTCTACAATTAAAGGCATTGCTCGTTTATCACTGCATATGGTTCAATTCATCATTATGTGTAAATCCAGGTTTCATATGTCATGGGGGGAGGGAGAATTCATTATTTATGTCAAGGCTGCTTAAATCATATGAATAAAGAGAAGAAAAAACTTACAACTTCCATCCTAACCGACTTGTGTGCTCAATGAAGTTAAGGCCTCTATCTAACTCTGAAAAAGTATGTAGTAGATCTGCACAATTGTAAACTCATATTAGTCTTACAATCACTGAGCAGCAAAAGTTGCAATCGTAAAAAGTTTGAGTCAGAACAAATTCTAATAGAAACAACCACATAGGATAATAAACTAACCATCCTGAGTCACAAGAGGGTAGTCTGAAGCACTAAGATTAATGAACCAATCCCAATCTTTACTTCTCTTGAGCAGAATGGCACAAGCATGAAGAGTATTAGAAACCATCGTTGGTCCTCGGTAAGTGACCATGTTAGCCTTTGTGATTACATAAACGTTTCCAACCTCAGCGAAGACATGTTGTCTTTCAATTCTATGTGCAATCTCCATCCTTTCCTCTACCGGTGATTCAAGGTCCATATGAACAACATAATGGTTTAGTGGATGATAAAGAGCATGAAGAGTTCTCCAAAGCTTTTCCAAATCACCTTTGGAACCGGAAATCAAATAAGCAAAACGAGGAATCCCAGGCCTAGTTGGTGCTGGAGCAGGAGAAGCCCTCTTCTCAACAAAAAGCGGGGAAGTTTGGTTTGAGCGTAAATGAGATGGGAGAAAGAAGAACAGTGAATTGATGGAGTGAATTGAAGAGACAAGACCCATGTTGAAGGAAGAGACTAGTAAGAGCATGCATATAGCAGAACACACTAGGAAAGGATATAACCATTTCTTCTCTATGTTTAAGAACCCCATAACTGAGAACTATCATGGATAATACTTCACATTCTAGATTCCATTGATAACTCAAACACAAATCGCCAATTCACCATCAGACAGCCACTACAACACACAACTTTAGCATCCTCTTCAAATATCTTCTTCTCAACAATCTCTGCCTTGGAATAGTGTCTGTTGCATCAAAATCAAATATTAAATTCAAGAAATTGTATAGTTCTTTAATTATTTAATAAAACGAATCACAGTTTCGTCATCAAACAGGTTAGGCATCAATAAATAAATAGGTAATTAGAACAACCGAAAGATACGCATCTGAGCATGTCTGTTGAAACGAAACAATCCTGAACATAAAAAGAATCGGAAAAATAGTGGCCAAAGAATATTAAAAGCATTAAACAAAAACAGATTTTGTTCCTGACAATGACGAGGTAAGACGAAAAAGAGGAAGAAAAAAGATAAACGAATAACGGAACAAAATTTATCACCATAAAACAATAGCTAGAAAAGGCAACGATCTATAACAAATCGATAAATACTGAAACTGAATCAACATATATTTGAGCTCAAACAATGGTCCAAAAATATTAATCAACAGAATATGATCATCAAAAGAAACAAAACAACAGGAAAAGAAAAAAAAAGAAAAAAAAAAGAAGGAGAAACCCCGGATGAACAATTCATGATTCAATCTTGCACAACCCATGAGGAAGAAAAAAAAAAACCTGCATGAGGAAGAACAACACGAGTGAAACTGAAAGGTAAGTTTACTCAAATATGGAAGGATTAAACAATAAATGTTCAGTGTTAATTATTATGATTATTATGCAATGCAGATCATAGTAATGAATTACTGCAGAGATAAAGACGAGAGACAAACCAGTTTTGTGATGCAGGACTTGTCCACGTCTAAGAATGACATGAGAGAGAGTGAGAGAGAGAGGATCTAAGGTTGAACAAATAAAATTGAACAAGAGAAAGGTGTTTCTTTTATTGTGACTTGTGACTTGTATAACTTGTAAGGTGTACCTTCATTTGTCAGTGTTTCAATCTACGTGTCAAACAAAGCGGTTCCATTTCCTTTTGGAGCTATATATATGATCAATTTACAATAATCATATCCTAAGTATCGTTGTTCCTTCAATTATAGCTTCTTTTTTTTTTAAGTTCTATCAATAGATTCTGATTATTAATGCTTTCAAAAATAGATAATTTATTATTTATGAGAAAAAAATAAACTTATTGAAAAGCATAAATTAATTTAACTCAATATCATTTTTTTTTTCAATTGTTCTATGAGACGAGATCCAATAGGAGGAGACTATTTAATACCTCTATTTATATAGATGTATTTATTCATAAAACCTATTAATATTATTTAAAATATACTCAGTGTTACGTGGAGCATTCATGATAATGATAATGATTATATCTATAAATAATACTTCTGGGGATGAAGAGATATTATTTGTTATTAAAGTTTCCATGTGTTTTTGTGTTGGTTTGTAAAGATTGATGTTGAATAATTTGGATATCTTTTTCATTGGCATGATGCTTCTGTTGTTGTTGTAGGGAAAATGTCTTTATGCTAACAAAACAATATTAAACTTAATTTATAATACTTTAATTAATTTGGGTTATTATGTTTATAATTAGAACATAGAACATTGTAATCTAATCTACTCTACCATACTATTTTAATTTATATATTTTTAATCGATTCAATTTATATATTAAACCTTCTATATTTAGGAGATTAATTTATGTTATATATATGTATTTTTAACACGAGTCTTTCATATAAGAAAAAAAATCAGTGAAAGAATTACACTTAAAAATATATTGTGTATTTTTCTACTCAAATAAAATTATTTCCCATAAAAAAAATGGAATTCAAAACTGATAAACTTATTATATGCTAACATACATTTCTAAAGTGTCTTTTTTATTATTGAATAAAATTTATATAACTCTTAAATAAGAAGTGAAATTTATATTCCCTTTAATAAATTATTTATCTTTTATAAAAAAACATGTTAAAAATATTAAAAGATCTATTTTTAATATTTCTGAATTGGATTTTTTTTTTTTAAATTCAATGTCAGTTTGAGGAAAAGGTACAAATCATGAATAGTATTATAATGTCCACATCACATTTAGGCCATTCATTTAATGAATTGAAATAATGGATGGCTTGTGGCCAAAACTACTCAATTAGCACTTTGAAATTGTGGAACGAACTAGATATATTTATACAAGTTTATCTAGAAGCAATTTAAAATAGAAAAAAATAAAATAAAATAAAATTCCTCACCAATTAAATTAATTAATATACAGATTTAAAATAAAACAATTTAGAAATTATATATAATTTATTTTACAATATTAACTCATACATAATTAATTTTAATATATATACAAAAATATTATTTATAAACATATTTCATCTTTAACTTGTGTTTCCTTAGTAAAAGAAAAAAAAATTGGAAATATGTATATTTGAGGATCATTTTTCATTCTATTTTGCCCTACTTTCTAGATTGTGCAGTCATAATATTCTGCAAAGTGACAAGCATGCACCGAGAGATCTTCATCCAAATTATGGAAGATACAAAAAAATGATATCAGATTTCTATAGTCTTGTCAAATCATAGTATACAACCATAGCATGATGAATGTAAGGGTAAGGATAAGGCTACAATTTTTATTTTTTTTTCAAAACATAATTTTTATTCTCTAAAATTTAGAATTTTTTAATTTTAAATTATTTTGACTTAAATATTTTTTCGTATATAGGTTAAAAAAATGAATCCATATAATATAAGATTTATATTTAGTGAATCTCTTTCTCTCTTAACTGCTTAAAAAACTAATTACTTTATTATAATTTCAAAGTTGTATTTATTTTAAGCATTTTGGGAGTACAATTAGAAACAATAGAGAGATGTAATGATTGAACCAAATAGAAAATTTATTAGAAATTAAACAAAAAAATGTTAGATTAGTAGATGAACAATCCAAACTTTGCAAATCAATAAATTTTGAAAAAAAAAAAATAGTTACATTGGTAAGATTTTAAAAAATTTAGAAAATGAATTGTTTTCGAATAAAAAATGGAAATCATTTTAATAAATTGATTAACCAAAATCAAAATCAAAATTACTAAAATAGATGAGTTCAAAACATAAATGTTATGAATGACATCAAAGCTATAAAAACTATATACCTAGTAACAATTCACATTTATGTTTAATCAAAGTCATTTCATAATTTCAATTTCAATAACGTATCATATCCAATAATTCAACTTTACAAATTTTCATTATAATGATCATAAAATATTTAACAATCAATTCTCCAATTTTTCTAATCAGAGTCATTCTACCAATCCTCTCATATATTTCCGTATATAACTACTCTTCTCCTACCTAATCCACTAAAATAATTACAACAAATTAAATTAGTTTGGACTTATCCAAAAATTTCATTGTTTTTCAAGGTACTAAACTTTCAAAATTCAGAATAAACCTAAGATAACAATAGATTTATAGGTTATTTTAGAACCTAAATCTAATAAACAAATCCACTTTAAAAAAATTATCCTTTCACATTATACTCAACATAAAAATAAATTTTTTAAATTTATATTTACTTAATATATTATAAATTATCTTTATTTAAAAATAATATAAAACTTTTAACCCAAACTTTTTATATTAAATCTCTTTAACTTAAATATATGTAAAGTGAATTTTAATAATTGATATGATACTAACATCAGCATCTGCTATAATTTGTCTGTTTGTAGGGCACTATCTACTTGCCATTTTGTTAAAAAACTGAATTAAAAGCATTAAAGTGTTGAATTCAACACCCACCATCCAATTTGGCTCCACCTCTACAACTCTTTCCTCAACAACAATCCATGGCAAGTAAAAGA
Organism: Macrotyloma uniflorum; assembly: GCA_016859785.1. Lineage (NCBI taxonomy): Eukaryota > Viridiplantae > Streptophyta > Magnoliopsida > Fabales > Fabaceae > Macrotyloma > Macrotyloma uniflorum. The sequence continues at coordinate 3,584,902 of BDMB01000014.1, forward strand.
GAAAAACCAGAGAAACCAAAAAGAAAGATAAAGTAAAAAATAAATACAAATTGTGAGAATGCGCAGTGCACGTGGAAAATAAACGTTGAAGTAGTTGAGGCTATTTATGTAATTTCTCTTTTCTCATCCAGATCTATGACGCGTTCTCGGTTTCAACGCCAACCTTTCCTTCTTAATGCATTCATTTACTTTCTTTTCTTAATTAAAAAATTATAAAAATATATCTCTTTTATAATGTATATTATTATAAATTATGCATTTCATATCATTTTTTTCACATAATTTTTTTCAATTCATTGAATACAAACTAATTTACCAATAATTTGACAATTTTTTACACATAATAAAAATTAAATATAGATTTTCTATAATTTGTCTTCGCCTTCACAGTAAATAACAATAATATTTAAATAATAATGATGTACTATAAATGACAAAAATAAAATAATATAAATTTATTATAACATTTTTTAATTAATTATCTTAATATAATGCATATTATTTATTAATAATATTTAAATTGTAAATATATAATTATATATAGATAATATTATATTTTTACTTGTTATAGTATGTATTACAGTAATATTTTATATCATTGGGAAGCCACCAAAACAAAAAAAATGAAAGACCACGTGCAGAAAATGGGAAAATTAAATTGAGTGTGAGTAACAAAGATTTTTTAATTTTCTGCTGCTATTTTTTTTTATATTAATCTGAGTTTTAGTAATTTGAGTTTTAAATAATTTGTAGGATTTTGTAAATTTAAATTGTAGTGGAATTATATATTATCAATTTTTTTAATATAATATATTTAATATTGTCACATGGTAATCAAAATTCACTGGAAAATATAATATATTATATTTTGTTCTTTTAAGATTTTAAAAAAATTAGTAAGTATAATATATTGTTATTATTATATAATATAATAGTTATGACATTTTTCATTTTGTTATTTTATTTTTACTTCATTACAATGTAAACAAATTAAATATTAGGTAAAAAATATAAATATAAATAATATTATTTTAAAATGATAGATAAAATAAAAATAAAAAATTTCAAACTTAAAAAACGAATACAGGAAGTATTAATTATTTGAACTTATCTGTTTCAACAAAATGAAACTCAATAGAAAAAGAATATTTTTTTTCTTTTTAAAATAAATTATTTAATATAGTTGATGGTAGTGTTTTTAATATAAAATAGATTAAGACATTTCTTTAAAGTTTAAAATAGTTTAATTATGATTAAATTGAAACTAAATCAGTATTAATAAAATAATAATTAAATAATATTAAAAAAAATTATTATAATTTATAATAATGTAAATTAAATCTAATATATAGTATTTTCTAATATTTAAAGTACATAAATTTTGTTTATAAACCAAATAATTTTATTAAGAAGATTGATTAAAGTGAAATGAATAAAAAAAAAACAAGTTTAAAGTTTTAACAATATGTATATATTACGTAATAAAAATGTATTAAAAAGTTGGAAATTTCTTAGAATATTTTTTTCTTAATAAATTTTCTAATATTTCTAAATATTACGTAAATAGACATGTATATAATGTCATGAAAAATTAATGATCACCTGAACACTCAAATAACATGATCTAATAATAAAGATAAAATAAGTTTTTTTTATCAAGGACTAATAATGTAAAAAAATATTTAGTAAAAAACAAACACAAAATTAATAAAGTTATTAAGTAAAAAATATTTAAGCATATAACTTATTATTATATCAACATAATATACCAAACTTTTAACACAACCTAATATGAACTTTAACAACAATGAGATGTGTTACTATCTACAAATGCCTTCAATAATTCGAGTTTTGTATTAGGTATAATTTAATTTACCTGTTTAAAAATTAAATTGTTAGGTAAAAGAATCAAAATTGCAAAACCCATAACCCTGTATTTTAATTTTGATTTATTATTTTATACTTAATTAATTATTTATTTATTTAGCTTGAATTTATGAATTATCCCAAATAGGGTAGAAAAGAAATTATACTTAAAATAACAGCGTCAAGAAATACGGTAGTCCAACATTTTACTTGAAGAATCGAAGGGTGCGAAATCCGCTTTTGAAAAAAAAAAAAAAAAAATCTACGCTTTTGTTTATATAAATAAGAAACTGTTAATTGTTTGTTTCTTCTTTCTCTCCGAAACTGGTTTTGGTTTTGGTTTAAGTCATCGCAGTGAGGAGGGGCTTGAGGTTCGGGTCCGAGAACTCGAGATCTGATTTATAATTTGGCGACCCTTTTGAAAAAAGAGGACTTCCTTTGCTGCTATTCTCTTCGTTCTCCATTTGGGTATTCTCTATATCATTGCTTGTGCCATTTTTAGTTTGTTGGGACGGTTTTTAGGTTCAAAGCTTTTGTCTTTCTCGATGCATCGATGGTGGGTTGATCGTTATATTTATTCAGATCATATCCTGTTGGAATTTTGTTTTGAAGTCTTTTCTCCATTCTTGATTTGGATTTTCAGGTTGGGTTTGGTCAAATAAGAAGGTGGATTTTTGCCTGGGAAAATATGTTTTTTTGTTAAATCTTGTTTTGTGGCTTTGTTGACTGTGGTTTGTTTAGTTTGCATGTTTGAGATTAAGGTGGTAATGCTTAGATCCCTTTGTTCATTAACGTGTTTGGTTGTTTGTTATAGAGTTTATTGAATTTATGTATTTATCGAGAGGACATGTGGTGTGATGATTTCAGTTTTCATGTGCCTTCGTTCTGCACATGTGTCTTGTGCATATATGTGTTTTTTTTTGTTATTTGATAATAATAATCATACATCTAAAATCTTTCTTCTTGATTTGTGATTTAGCATTTGTATACCTACTTATTGAGCCTGTGGATAAAAATATTGAACTGTATATGCTCACGAATCTTCCCTATATTGCTTTGGAATTATTAGGTTCCTTGGCTTTTGTGAGGGTGTGCTGTAGTTGGAGCCATGGCGGTTGAGGTTGTGGGATTTGAGATGGTTCAAGGACCAGTGGAGAATGGTGCTGAAGGAGGAAAACCTGTTTTACATGAGAAGGAAAATGGAAAGCTGGAAAAAGATGTAGGAGCTGTGGAGGCCATCAAATTTGGGTCACATGGAGATGAATCTGCAAAAGGGAAGGGGAATGATGTTTCAGAGGCGAATGTGCCGAAAGATGCTGCTGAAGAGTGGCCTGCACCTAAGCAGATTCATTCTTATTATTTTGTCAGGTGGCGGCCTTATGAGGATCCAACCATAAAGTCTAAAATCGATTTGCTTGACAAAGAGATTAGCAAGAAAAATCAAGCCCGGTTTCAGATCACTGAAGCACTGAAGGCAAAGCGGGTGGGTTGAGAATAATTTATTTTGGTTGCTTGAAAAATTTCATCATTATGTTATGAGGGTGTAAAAAATCTAATTTCAATCTTTGGGGGACTCTAAGCTGCTAACAACACAACTAGTAGCAAACAATTGTTTTCAAAATTATATGGAAAATCAATGCAGAAAAAAAGTCAAATAATTTGTTTTCTGATTACATGTTTCTTTCATGAACCTTGTGTGGTTTTTGATTCCTCTTGGCTCAAGGTGATGGGGGACCTAGTTTCTCAAGGGTGCATTTTTACTCTGATTACATTGGGGCTACGCACTCCTTCTATCCCCTTTTATAAACTTTCACTATCAAGCAAAGCCTTTATATGTTGGGCAGGCATCATCCCTTAGTTACACCAAATATCATTTCCCTCCTTGCAATGATTAGGTTTATTTGAATATAACTGTGTAATTTAAACGATGCCATTGATAGTAGTCCATTTGGTGCCAGCAAGCATTGGAAATAGTTGTGGAACGAAGTTCACTGGAAAAATTATAAGAAAGATTGACGGGGCTTGCATCCTCTCCATGAAAGTTAATTTTGCAGAATGAAATTGATATGATGATTCCTCCTCAATGAACATCTAACATAATTATATATTTGGTTTTTACATTGCAGTCAGAACGAGGCGAGTTGATTTCTCAAATCAAGTCTCTAAGAGGTGACAGTAGGCAATTTCAGAGTATTGTGGATGAGAAAATAAAAGAGATTGAACCTTTGCAGCAAGCATTGGGCAAGCTGCGTAATTCAAATAATGCGGGTCGCGGTGGTTTGTGTTCATCTGAGGAAGAACTTAATAGTGTTGTATGTTACGAGTCTGAGTTCTTTTTAGTCCAGAATTCATCAATTTGTCTAGTTGTCCCAACATATATTCTCCATTACTCACTACTCATGTGTGGTTTGGTGGATGCAGATATATAGTTTGCAATACCGCATACAGCATGAGAGCATTCCATTGACTGAGGAAAAACAACTCCTCCGAGAAATCAAACAGCTTGAGGGGACAAGGGAGAAAGTTATTGCGAATGCTACAATGAGGGCCAAGTTACAGGAATCTATGGGGCAGAAAGAAGCCATTCAAGATCAGGTCAAGGTAAGATGGTTTTATTTGTTTGTACTGATGAATTTTCCCCTGTTAAAACTGTTCTAAATAAATGTGTATTATTATTCAATAAGTTCTTGAGAAATTAATTTCCATTGCAGCTTATAGGTGGGGATTTGGATGGAGTGAAGAAAGAGAGAGAAGCAATTCGGTCCAAAATCAAGCAAATTGATGATGCCCTGAAAGCCATTGACAAGGATATCCAGTCTCTACAGGAGGAACTGACAGCTATTTCTCAGAAAAGGGACAAATCTTTTGAGAGCATGCAGCAGCTGAGAAAACAGCGTGAGGACGGGGTATGTTTCACTTTAAAATATGAGCAGTCCAGTGTGATTTCTTTAGGATGTGCTTGGTAAACTAGGTGGAAAATGAAAAAGAGGAATATATGGAATGCGAAAGAGTGGGATGAAATGTTTTTTAATTTCATCTGGTGTTTAGGTAGAGAATTCGGAGTTAAAAATAATTTTGTTGGAATCTTGAAGTTCTTTCAAACTGACAATTATTTAGCACATATACTTGGACCTTGTACAGTAGAAATTTGTCCTTGATGTAAATGTCATAAAAATATGCCTGACGTTGTCATTGAAATGATTTCTAAACTAATTTGTCTGTGGAATAATATCTGAATTTGCATTATTGTTTTCTTGTTCAGAATTCCTATTTCTACCAAAGTCGTACCGTTCTGAACAAAGCACGGGATCTGGCTGCAAAGAAAGATATTAATGCTCTTGATGAAGTTTCACAGTCAGAGGTTTGTCCTAATAATATTTGTTCTTATTAACTATCCCATATTTAGTGATGACCCATTGCACTTTAACCTTCTGGTCACCTTTTCCTGCTTTTTACTGATGTTCATGATTGAATCTTATATTTCCCCCCTGAATCCAGGTTGAGAAATTTATGGCACTGTGGAACAGTGACAAAGCATTTAGGAATGATTATGAAAAAAGAATTTTGGCCTCATTGGATATGCGGCAGTTGAGTCGGGATGGACGAATGAGGAACCCGGATGAAAAGCCATTGCTGGAAGAGCCAAAACCTGCTGAAACTGAAACGATACCAAAATCTGTTCCAAAACAGCCAAAGGAGGAGCCTAAGCCTTCTCCACAAGAAACTTTGCCTGCTCAGAAAGAATCCAAAAACAAAGGGAGAGATTTGAAATCCAAACCGGATATTAAGGATTCAGCAGTAACTGATGAATATGAATTCGAAAATCCCCAAAAGGTGACCCCTGCGAAGGAGCATGAAATTAACCCCGCAAAGCTGAAAGAGATTAAGCGTGAGGAGGAAATTTTGAAAGCAAAGCAGGCCCTGGAAAGAAAGAAGAAGTTAGCTGAGAAAGCTGCAGCCAAAGCAGCAATCAGAGCACAAAAGGAAGCCGAGAAGAAGCTTAAGGTGATTTGATTCTTCATTTCTTTTTCTCGTTCTGTAGTTTTACATTTTCCAAAACCTGAAACCGATTTTTATAGGACCGTGAGAAGAAAGCAAAGAAGAAAGCTTCCGGTGCTGGAGTTGTTGCCAACCCTGAGGATGAACCAAAAGATGAAGTTGCTGAGGCTGCCGAACCAGAAAAGGTTGACGATGACAGTCAAGCCCCGGCTCCAGTGAAGGAAAAGGTCCAAAAGGAGAGTGGCGGCATCAGGTCCAGAAACCGAGCAAGAGGCCCGGATTCAGTCCCAAAAGTTGTTCTTAAGCGTAAGAAGTCTAACAATTACTGGGTGTGGGTTGCAGCTGCTGCTTTGTTAGTCCTCCTTTTGGTGGTGCTTGGATACATCTATCTTTTCTGAGATGTTTAGATGTAGAAGGAGCTGTGAAAAACCAATTTTCTAAGTGGGTGGCTAGGTTTGTGAGGTAGCATAAGTTATATTCATGTTCTACATCCTCTTGGGAGAATTAGATCAAAGACACTCTGTTGTGGGCTCCTGCTTTGGGAAGAAGTTGCATGCATACTTTTTAGCTTGACTATGTACTTTTCAAATTTTGTTCAGTTTTCATGGGATGTTACCGGAAGCTTTAATTTGTTTCTATAGTTAATTGGTCACAGGAACGTACTATGATATACTGAACTTGATGATGAGAGATTTTGCATATTGGTTAACAAAAATATCTGTAGACAGGTTGAACATGACTTGAGATGTGATGGTACAGTGTGAATGAATGTCTTTATTACAAAAGGTACCAATATCAAATACTCAATGAGGTAAGTTTAAATGTTTGCGTGAGCAATATTTGCATGACACCTATGTAGAAGTTCAAAGTGTAGACACAAATAACAAGTCTGTTATGGGTACAATGTCTTATTTTTGGTAAATTGTACTTTGTAATGAAAATTTTTGAAACTGGAGAGAGTTTTCCTCAATCTAACTTACGTTTATCTGAAATGACCAATTGCTTATCCAAAAGAATTTTGAAGGCATTGCTTTTTCTAACTTTGTCTGTAAAGTGTATGTTTCTCAAAGTCGTCCCTTTACACTCGGATTTTAAAGTATGTTCCAAAAGTTAAAATATATTTTTAATATTTTTAAATAAAGTTAGTTTTTATCAAATCATTGGACACTCGGAACCTTGACTAGGATTGTCTTTTAGGTGTGATTTCTTATCTATGTTTATCACTTTCCTAATTTTTCTTTGGACAATCCTAGGAAAAAAAATTATATAGACATCTATGAATAATTTTTTTCGTAAATATTTTAAAAAAAAAATCTTAACTTTTTTATATATAGAGAGATAGATATATAGTCTATAAAAGGTTATTTCATATAACTTTTTTAATTTCTTATTTTTAATTTATGTATAAAATAATTTAGTTTATGAATAAATTTATTTTATTTTTTATTTTAAACAAATTTAATGATTATATGGAAAGTATAAGTACTTTTTAATGTGAATGGTTTGTTTTGTTATTCTTCCTATCTAAATGTTATTTCGCATTTCTTTTTTTATGAAAATCTTTCTTTTTAAGTTTAACATTAGTATATTCCTTTTAGTTTTTAATAATATTTATTTCTTTATAGATTAAACTCAATTTATTATACTTATAAATAAATTAAAGTGGATAAAGAGATTAGACATATTTCAAGGAAAATGTTGTTTCAAATATTCACATGTACACTATACGTACAAAAAGAAAAAGTAGTTTTGTTGAAATTAAGAAAATAAGTTGAGCATGAGGGAGATATGAATGTTACATGATACAATTAGGTACAAATCGTGGGGTTGAAAATAAACAAATTTTAACGTATATAATTATATCAATTGATAAATTATAAAATTACATTTTTTTATAGAATGAGATATAGTGATTACACGCCCTTCGTAAAACAATATCTTTAAATATAATTTATTTCTGAAAACAATATAGTATCATAGTATAAAATATGTATAGTAACTCTAGAATGTAAATTAAATTATTTAAAATTGATTATTTATTAAAAAGTTAAATTGTAATATAATTTATACACTAAAATTATTTAATTACTATAAATTTTAAAAGTTATGTAAAAGTAAATGTTTGTCCTTTGCCTTCTACAAATTAAAATACTATTTAAAATTAAGGATAAATGGTGAAAGTGGTGAAAATGATAATAGTAGAAGGGTAAAGCATACCATAAAAGTCATGATAGAAAATATAATTACATGTTATTTTCAATCTTCAACACAAGAAAAGAAAAATAAGAGCTTTGAAGCATTGCCTAACACAACTCCTTGGTGGTGGTGTTCAAGCTCATCCCAGCAAAGTTGGAACCGTCATGGCTGTTGCCACAAGCTTTGGAACTGCATGTATTCTAAGAAGAGCAGCGCAGGCTTTTGCAATATCTCATTCTCATATCCTCCACAGCAATGCCACCCTCTCTTTTCAAAGGAAACTTTCCTCTCCTCTTCTCTCCGTTTCTACTTCTTCAGGTCTATACTTCTTCCGATTTGAATTTTCCTTTGTTGGTGCTACCTATATTTAATTTGATGCTGTTTGGCCTTCACATGCCCATTATTTTTAACCCCTTAAAGAAATTGTGGGTGCTCAAAACGAAGGCGAGAAAGTATGTCCTTTGACCTGACTCGAGAATGCAAATAATACCCTTTAATGGAGATAAAGATAAGAGGATGAGGGTTATCAATTGCTGACACAATAAGAAGGAAGTAAGTTACTGTCCTGTCCTGAATGTTTGAAATACCAAATTCAAACAATAAGACACAATAAGAATTTTGTATTCAAAGACAGTTACTAACTCCCATCTTATTGTGTCTGCAATTGATTAACCTCATCACTTAACTTCATCTTCATTAACTGTTGTTTTAATTTTGAGGTGCATTATGATTATAACTCAAAGTGGATGTGAATTTAGCTGAATGGACAAAGGGGTTTCACGAATTGTGATAAAGTTGAGAACATGCCATTTTGTAATTTGGCAAGGGTGTTCCTCTTGTTTTACTGATCATGTTGAACTTGATAGACATGCTCGTTGTTCAAAATGTTTAGTTTTTTACTACATCTGCTATAGTGGTGAAGGGGCTTTGGTACTAAAAGATATCATGTGTTTTTGTTGAGGGTTCGTGTGTTATAAGGGAAACCATGGTCATAGAATAGTATCAATTGAAGTACAGGCATAGAATAATATCAATTGAAGTGCTTGATGGGTCAATTAACCAAATCAACTAGAGCTGTGGTTAGTGTTTTCAAGAAGTAACCTAAAAAGTAAAATCCAAGTTTTAGCCCCTTCTGACTTCCTGTAATGGAATACAGCTTTAGCTGTGATGCTTCTGGCAATCCGGGGAATATGTACCACCACGTATTTCAATGGACTTACTTGGATGAAAGTTCATGGTTTTCATCTGATTGGATGAATATTGGAAAATAATGGTTGATGACTGGTGGTGCAAGCAACTGAGCAAATAGCTCGACCTGGTGACGAGTGGTAAAACGTTTGATGAAATGAGTGGTAAAGAGTGGTAACATGTATGGCTTTGTTGGCTTTTAAAAGTATGTTTGTTCTCGGTGATGAGAAAACAGTGTAACATAGGTTGGTTTTCCTGAAGACTTAAAAGTGCCAACATGTTGCTAGGCAGGTTGATCTTGGAAAAATAGGCTTTGTGTGCTCACGGAAACACTGTTGACCATGGATTACCTGGGAAAGGCTTCTGCACAAGGAGGAGTGTTGAGTACTTGCACTTGAATTTGAGGAAAAATTGTTGAGAATTAATGTGTTAGAGGAAGGTGGGTTTGAGTGGACTAGAGAAGGAGTTCCAGAATGGATATTAATGGACCAGGTAAGGAATGTATAAAGTGGAAGGACTTTAAACATAATATCTAAAAATTTTGAATTGAGGGATAGTGTTGGCCCATGGCAGTGTTTTCCATGGTATGTCCATTGAAATATATCTCTCACTTGTTTTTTATTCCACCTAGCGGCTCAACATTGAAGTGATCTCCATATGTTGCCACAAATGAGGATCCTTATGCTTTTCCTGAGAAGCTGGGACAATTTGTTTAAGACTGTTCTAGTGTCATTGAGAGTACTTATTAGTGTCAGTGGTAATGTACACGTCAGATATTCTATATTTTCACTAAATCCTGTAAATGTCCCTTCTAAAGTACTAAGCAATTTGGAGGTATTATTATCAATTGATTAGCAGTTAGAAAAGTGGCGTACCGGGTGATAACAAATTAGTATTCATGCTTCTTTTCCCACTTTGAACTGCTGATTCAGTAAAGTATGTATTATGTGGGCATCTCAATCATGATCCAGTTTCACATTTTTAATGTTTTTTGAAGTGCAGCATCAGGTGTAAACCAGGCAGTACAAGCTTTAAAGGGAGAAGTTGACGTGTTACTCAAGGGAGTAGGAGAAAGAAGTGTAACAAAAGAAGTAAAACATATTCTTGAGATGGTACTTTCTCGTTTTTCCCTGGTCTCGAGTCCATAAACATCATTATCTCACCCGTGTCATCAACAACTTTGGTACTCCTTTTTTATCCTGCATGGAAATTTGATGTTTATTGCCTATGTCAAAAATAGATGCCTTTTGACCATTACATTCCTTAAAATCTTACCCCATAAATCATTATTTAATCCCCAACTTGGTTGTTGTAGGCTAGACGAGTGTCAGTAAAGCGAGAGACTCTTCATACAGATTTTTTAACCCCGCCAGTGCTAAAGGAATCAATGCAAGTTTTGGAAAAATTAGCGGACGTGAAAGCTATTGCTCAAGGAGGTTACCCTCAGGTAAATATCCAGATAAATGCTTGCCAGTGCCTCGATATGCAAGTTATCTGAATTTGTATGTAGACATAACACTTGTATTCTCTCTAGGCTGAACGTTGTCGGATTTCTGTTGGACATCCAGAAGAACTGACAAGTGATCCAGATATTATTTCAGCATTAAGGTAAATCTTGTAATTTCATCACCAAAATTTTTCAAGCTCACAGATCCATTATTGATGTTTCTATAAGTGTTTGCTAATATTTACATAAAATTACTTTTTTAGCATTAAAGGAAACTTCCAGTTTGAACCTTGCTCACATGGTGACTTCCTTGGCTCAATTCTTGGTACCGGAATTGTCAGGGAGAAACTTGGGGATATTATATTGCAGGTATTTTTTTTTTTAAATTTATTACAGGAAGGTTCTGTTTAAAACTTTACTCTCTGGATAGATGAGTGCTAAGCTTGTTGTATAAACATTATTAGCTTCTAATGGACTTGCTGTTCATAGTACGTCATAATCTGCAATTTGTTACTTGTTATTATACTAGACATTTCCATCGTATGAGTTTTTTTATTTGCTCTTATCTCTCAAGTTAATGACTTCTGTTTGTTGTTTGATGAGTCAATATTTCTATTATTTTTATACTTAGATCAATAGAGTGCATGATAGAAAGATTATTCTTATAACGGATCCAAACTGAGTCAAATCATTGTCAAAAAGAAAAATAAAGGTCAAATCTGTCAAAGAAACAATATTAAGAAGTGTGACCTCTGTAGTTCTATTCAATTTGGCTGGCTACTACGTGTTAAGTTTATAGACATGACCTGGATTACATTTTCTTTTGCATTCATTCTGAGTTTTATTTTACCATTTTGTTCTGTTTAAGTTTACAGTGTGTATGTACACCAGTTCACACATATTTTAGGAAACTTAGACTTTGTTGCTTTTGTTATCTAGGGAGAACAGGGTGCCCAGATAATTGTTGTGCCAGAACTCGTTGAATTTCTCATGTCAACTCTGGTTAAGGTAATGTTATTTCACATAATGCTTTTTACACTTTACTTTTCTTGATAAACATCTAATTCTATCAATATTGTTGTAATAGAAAACGTTTGATTGCTATTGATTTGGATATGAACGTTGTTTCCAAATTAATGGGGTACAAGAATTTAAATATCTATGATACTATTATGGAAGAATATTCAAAATAAAATATTATAGAAATATTTATAATCGTATAGATAAATTTTGCTTAAGTTGATTTATAAGAATAATATATGACCATTCCAAAAACTTCTAAGCTAACAAGTTCAAACATTTTGGTGTGCTTCAGGGCCAATTTTTTTTTTTTTTTTTTAGTATCTATTCCCAGACAATTTAGAAATAATAAACTAAAAATATATTAGACAAAGCAAGGAGTATTTGGCACAAATGTTACCAAATCCGGCAGATGTAGGTATGGGAGCAGGGAGAAAATGCAAATTTTGTGCTTCTTATGTGATTATACGAGTTAAATCTAGTCCTTTGGTTCTGAAAATTAGGATAAAAATAACATTCTAAAACTGACTCTGGAAGTGAATCTTTTTTATTAACGAATAATGGAATTTAGTTACCTATGTTGTGGAGGTATGGATTGTTTACTAATGTTCTGCGTTGAATGTATGAAGGTCTGATTGAACATCGGGAGACACCATTTTAAAGCAGTGTCTGTATTTCATAGTTATTGGATACTATTTATATTCTGACTGCTTTCTTGTTATTCAGGTGCGTAATGTTCCTGTAACTTGCACCAAGATACCATTAATTTCGCTTGATTATGAACCACCAAGGTGCAGTATTGAACTGGGCTCAACTTCACATAATATTTGTGTCAGTCAGACTTTACCATTTTCTTTATCGTGCAGAACAAAATCATTCAAAACTATAGAAGCATCGCTAAGAGTTGATGCACTAGCTAGTGCCGGATTTAAGATTTCACGTTCAAAGCTAGTTGACATGATCAGGTTGGTGATCTCCAACTTATGTATATCTCATCTGTCAATTATTTGTATGTTGTTGATTGCCCACGATCTAGTTATGAACATTGATAAAACTTGTGCATGGATTGAATGTCTTTGCATTTAATCACTCCAATTTCATGGCTTTCTTTTTCCCTTAGTTCCAATCTTGCCAATATCTCTGTTCTTGTTCATAAAATTGCTTGAACTTCTGTAGCTATTTTGGCATATAACCTATCTGTATAGTCAATATAGTTCAGCATTCTACTTGAAACAAATATTAGTCAAATATGGAAATTGTGCCAAATGAACATTTTGCATGGCTTGCTCTTTGTTGGGATTTATAAGGTTGAGTTAGGCCCTCTATTTTCTAATACTCTTGATGACAAGACCTTGGTTAGATATAGTAACTGTGTTGTACATATGCTCGTAGCAATGGTGATGTGCGTGTCAACTGGATCCCTGTTACTACCAAAGGGACCACACTCAAGAGTGGAGATATTGTGTCAGTTAGTGGAAAGGGTAGATTAAAGGTAACTTGCCAAAACATAAAAATAAGTCCTGGATTATCTGAATGACTTTGGATATATTATATGTGATTAAGCCTTTTGGTTGGTTATGTTTTATTTCATTTGGGACCAGATAGGAGAAATAAACTCCACAAAGAAAGGAAAGTTTGCAGTGGAGCTCATTCGGTATTTGTAGAAGTTACCTTTCCTGGCTGTCCAGAAGACATTATCTTTTTTTTGTGTGGGAACTGGGAAGCTTTGCTTTAGCCTCATGTAAGTAAAACTTATAAAGAGAGACAAAAAGTGTACAGAGAAAACATTCATCTTCTAACATTATTAATCCCTCCATTTTAAGACTATTGATGTTGTTCACTCTAAGCTAAGAGAAAGGATACCCGTGTAATTTGCATTTGATAGTTCAGTAATAACAGCAAGCATCAAAAGAAGACAGATCAGCTACAAATGACATTAATTTAAAGGATAACCTAAATATAAAGTTTTCAGATGAAGACTAAATTAAAAAACAAATTTCTAATTTTGTTAAAAACCACGTGTCCTTTACTTTATACAGAACAGTTTTTTTATGATGAAAAAATTAAATATACGAGAACCATGGGAGATTATCCCTTAGAAAAAGATAGTCCACTACAGAAATGAGTCTTAAATATAAACATGAAAATTACAGACATTATATTACCGTCAGAATTGAGAGATATGTATCAAATATATAGATCGACAATATTTCCATTAAAACAGCATACAATGTTCCAACTGGCATGAACATACTGACAAGTTATCGTATATCAACATTAATAAAGAATTTTGAGCCAAATAATTAGCAATATAAAGATAATTATGTAAATAAATTAACATCCTAATTAAAACAAGAACTTTTAGATAAAAACTAAAGATAAAGACTCAGATAATAATGAATTTCAAGATATATTATTAAATAGAATAAATAATAATGAGTTTTAAAACATTATTTTTCATTATCGCGTATTTATTATATTCTTTAATATTACCCCATTCTTCTACTTACTAGCCGATTAGCAGAGTAAAGATAGAAAAGCTTCTTGGTCTTGAAGAGTACAAGCTACCTTGGTAAGAACACCGCAAAATAAAATCAAAGATGTCTAATTACTTATACAAAAAATGATGCCACTCAAACTGTCTCATGTTTGTATTGTCATTCTCTATTACTGGTACATTCTCATAAACACATTGACGGCCTATCATTTAATAAATCCAACAAGACAAGTTCTAAAACTACTTTTAAATAAATTTCTGCAAAGTTTTAAAAAACTAAAAAGAAGTTTGAAAAATTATTTTAGTACACTTCATAAGAAAACAAACTGATAAATTAGAAAAAAAAACTAACATGAAATATTTTCATAATCCTCCTAATTCTAACTACGGCTATGCTAAATTTACACAGGAATAGACTGTACAAAATAGATCTTTTGACGACCTTATTAACTCTAGCTCTTACTAACTAGCTGAACCAGGACCTAAGAGAAAGAGGGTAGAGGATTTGTCATCATGCATATAACATTTAAATCTAGGAAATATGTTCCAAGATAAATGACAGTCCTTTCAAACTTAACATAATCAGAAAGATTAAGAAAATTTTCGCAGCATGAACAATTATATTGCCTAAATAAAGAAACGATTCAATTAGAACAAATCATATGATATTCATTAATTCCAAATCTCCATCCTTTATTTGTAGGATTGCAAGACAACCATGCTTTATCCAATTTTAATTTAGATTTTGCCAATGTCGTAAACGACCCTAAAACTGCCGTAAAATACAAGTAAAAAATCATACAATCATACTCGGACGGTTCCTCAAAAATCTCATTTTAATCGGTGACCATAAACGGATCCACATCCCCAAGCTCAGCAACTAAAGGTTTCAAATTTTCAGTATCTTCATCTTCAGGGACAAAGTAAGTTGGGAAAGGAAGTAGAGATATGTCAGGTTTTTCATAGACAGCATCTTTTATGAAAACAAAGTTCCCTGTAGCTCCTGGGACCTGTTGTGCACATCATACAAAGAGAATAAGCAATCGCTAATAAAGCCCAAATCCAAATATTTTTTAGTGACTTAATGGACCACTGTGAAGCATGAAGTGGTAAATCAACCACAAAATTTGCGCAAGTAATTTGCTCCAACATAAACTGAAATTTCTATAGTAGTACTACAATGTGAATTAAGTGTGATTTGGATTTTCCAAAAATAATTAAGAGCATTCATGCCCTGTCTAATGCGATGAGCAGATATTTTCTTACCCTTTGGCTCTAATCTGAATGTCATAAAAATAGAAAAAGAATTTACCTGGCCTTTCACCCACATCAAATTCCTTGCTGGATCAATTTTGTAGACCCATACATTTTGAACTGTTCTTTGATCTCCACCCATTCGCCCAGGCATCTTTTTACCTTTAAAAACCTGAAGTGTAATAGAAAAAATGTTTAAAACAATCAGCGAGCAAAAATTATTGTAATAAAATTAGAAATTATTCAAGGAACTAAACAAACATATCTCAACAAACATACCAATCTAAAAGAGTAGAACTTACCCTTCCAGGACCAGTTATATGACCTGTAGAACCAAGGCCTCGATGGGACAATGAAGCACCATGGGATGCTGGCATTCCCTTAAATCCATGCCGCTTCATCACACCCTGGAAACAATAAAGATATTTGAAATTGACACTCATAATTTGAAGAGACTTAAATCCACCAAAATGAAGCACCCTTTCAGTGTCTTCTTCACTCAAATTGAAGGATTCTCCGCAGGCATACAGAAAATACAAATAAAAGGAAAATAACATGATAATATATAGAAATACAGCCCAACTACATGTATAAACTTCCACACATGCACAAAGTAACAGATTTTTTTTTTTAAAGAAAAGGTAAAAGCAATATTTAACATGAAGGAAGGAGAAAAACACCTGAAAACCTTTTCCTTTGGTTATTCCCGTAATATCAACATACTGGCCAGGAACAAAATGGCGAACATTAAGTGATGTTCCAACAGGAAGTAGTGCATCCTCTGTCACTGGGAACTCCCTCAGCTTCCTCTTCAATGGAACTCCTTGAGCCCTAAAATGACCCACTTCAGGCTTGGTCAAATGTTTATCCTTCTTCTGTCCACAACCAATCTAACTAGAAACAAAACAGCAAAAAAGTCTATAATTAGATAGACACAAAAGCTTAGAAACATTAAGCCACTGTAAAAATCAAGGCATACCTAAATTGTACCACAACGCAAAATATCCAAACTGTTTAAACAGTTCAATAACCAAACCTGTTTTCTTAAACCAGTTCAGTAAATTGAATCAATTTTAAAACCAATTTTTTTATTTGATTCTAAGTTGCAATTAAACCCAAAAATAATCTAAGATCAAATTACACTTCTTTAATTAAGATTAGTGCAAATGTCAGTAATGACTGCACCAACTTGAATATTGGCTTATTCTAATTTTCATTTCTTTCCTTCCTAGTGCACTCGAATGCAGTTGTTCATGTACACCGTTTCATTGAACACCACCAAGAATGTACTTCATCTAAACAATTCAGAATAAGACTAGCTATTACTTTTCCTCTCATTTCTTTGAGATTATGCGGCACTACAAGTTCATCTTGCAAAATGCAAGCCTAAGGCCTTTATGTTGATGTTTATGCAAGTCAGGGAAAAGTGAACCACAGACATATGCTTGTGACCATAATGTACAAACTTAATGTTACTAAGGTGAACCTTAAATTTCAAATACAGCCAACAAATAACTAAAACAAGAGAGGTGCACCTGGAGAGAACAAAAACCTTCTTTCTCTGGGGTCTTAACCTGAGACACAATGTTATCATCCACCCAAAGCACAGTGATTGGAATTCTAGCACCCCATTTATCCCAAAGCGCGCTCATTCCACACTTTACTGCTATAAGCCCGGTTCGCTTGGAATTAGGGGTCATCACACCGGGTTTTGGATCAATAACCCGAGTCTGAATCGCTGCATCGGAACTAAGAAATCGGAGCGACGAGGATGAATCGACGGGGAAACGTTGCAGACGAGAAACGAGACCTCTCGAAAATGCAAGCATGGCAGAGCTACAGAAACGGAAATAGAAATGGATCCACATAAAACAAAGAGAATCGAAAACATCAACACAAGAAGAATTGCATTGCGCTTACCCAGTGAGGTGAAGATGAAAGAGATCTTCGCTCGCTCGCACAAAAACCCTAACTCTTGGTACACGTGAAACTGGGGAAGAAGCTCGGGGTTTAGGGTTCAGAAGAAGGTATGGATTCAATTACAATAGTAATATATACCAATATAAAGGGATTAATTATTTTTTTTTATCATCACATTTTTTTTAATTGCTTTAATATGTTTTAATTTTTTTATAATTAATTTGTTTTCTTATAATTTCATTACCATCCACTTATTTATCTTGTTTTTTTTATACATTTCTTTTTATCTATAATTTATAACAAAATAAAAAAAATTCATTATTCTTACTTTACCCTTTTATTAAATAATAAATTATAAATTAATAAAATAACATAAATTTATAGTTTTTCTTATATTCCTATTTATAAATTTTCTATAACTTTTTCATTATTTTTCTACTCATCTTTCCAACTTCTTTCATAATATATAGTTGGACATTCATAATAAACTTTACAGAGTAAAATGAAAGATAATTATGGGAAGGGGTTAATAATGTTGAAAGATTCTTATTCAATATTGAAAATTTTTCTCCAATAATAAAGGTAAAAAGTGAAGATTTTTAAAATTAAGGTAAAATTAATTGAGATAAATATATTTATTGACGCTCCTAAATTTTAGATCTACGTGGAAATTGATATTGTAAGAGTACTATTTTTTTCACTTCTCTCTTCTTTTTAATAGAAAAATGACAATAAAATTCCATTCATTCTACTTTTTAGGGTTAAGATTATATTTATATTTATTTTATTAAATAGATTGTTACGAATTTTTAAAAAATAAGCAACTTGAATAGAGAATGAGAGTTTCCAATGAATAAAAAGAAGTGATTTTTTCTTTTAGAGAATTTTTATTTAATTTTTAATTTCAATTAATGTAGTATAGTCAAATATTTTTTTCTATAAATATTTTTTTCAACAAAAAAATAAATACGAATATGTATGTTTGAAAATGATTTTAAAAGTATAACTTTTAATAAGAAGAAATTTTTAAAAATGATATTTTAAAACATTTTAAATTTATTAATTAATATTTTTTTCATTTAATAATATTTTTATATTTGTAATAAAAAAACAGAAATTTTATACTTTTATATTTTAAATTTAGAAAGTTTGATAATGACATTGATAACAACCGTTTATATAAAAATATATATTTTTTTAATTTAAAAATATTTTATTTAAAACAATTTTACAATTTTTTAAATATATTTACAATTTTTAAAAAACATTTTATTTCAAAACGATTTTACCATTCCTTTAAATATGTTTATAACTTATATGAGAAATTAAAATA
The DNA here is from genome assembly GCA_016859785.1 of Macrotyloma uniflorum. NCBI lineage: Eukaryota > Viridiplantae > Streptophyta > Magnoliopsida > Fabales > Fabaceae > Macrotyloma > Macrotyloma uniflorum. Next base: position 3,603,622 of record BDMB01000014.1, read on the forward strand.
TATATATATATATATATATATTTCAAAACATTTTAAATTTATCAATTAATATTATTTCTCTTTTATTTTTCTCATCTAATAATATTTTTATAATTTTTAGTTATCTCTAAAACAAATCATTTACATGATAATGTTTTAATTTATTGAATTAAAAGTAAAAAAAAAAATCTATATTAATGTATTTCTTCTATAAATAACTTAAAATATTTGCCAAGTTATGTTACATATATAAATCCAAAATTTTTATATATGTTCACAATTTTTAATATATATATATATATATATATATATATATATATTTAAATATTTTATTTTAAAACGGTTTAACCATATCTTTAAAATTTTTTATTTAAACATTCAAAGTAGGGGTGGTTCCAAGCCTCAAAATTCCCCCGGTCCAAAATAATGCATGAAATCATGGAATAAAATTCAATTTTCAAATAGAATAAAAATATATTATAAATGAGTAATATAATTAAAAAAAATTAAAATATATATCTCAACTTATATTTTTCTTCTCAAATATATTAGTATTTGTTTGGTTTCTTAATTAAGAAAAATATTATATCTCAACCTATAGTATCGATCTAATCTATTTCATTTACATGAAGGTAATGCTAATTAAAAGTGAGACTCAAATTTGTTCTTCATGAATATATGCAACTATATAAAAGCCAGCCCTTGGTTATTAATTTAAATAATGGACAATGATAATAACAACAATTATCAAGAGGGTAAACCAAACACATCAAACCAATCACTTATCAAAATCAAAGTGTGTACACTTAAATATAGGACTAAGAATTCAATCCAATCCTTCTATCCTTTTATTCCTTGCTAAAAATTTGATGAAAACTACATTAATTATAAATGGGATTTCAAATGCTAGCAATCCCTAACACATTTTTATTATTGATTGAAAATTTTCAAAAGTCACAAATTTTGGTGAGTTCATCATATTTTTAACCAATAATAAAGTATGTGTTAGAAGATGTGCTTGCAATTTTCATCTATTTATATCTCAAACTTGTGTATAGAAAATGGATCACAAAACCTCAAACCTTTTCAATAACTTCCTTTCATGCATACCCACACATTCCATTCCCACATGGATCACCAGGTGAACACTTCTTGTGGCACTTGCCACAGTGACTGGCATTGGACAAAACATTGGTACAAACGCCGTTACAGCATCTTTGTCCTTGCTTGCACTTGTTGCCACACACGTTGCAGTTGTTCTTGTCACTAAGAACATTCCGACAATGCTTCTTGCAGCAGAAAAGTAGGTCCCTCCCCTTGTTTGCTCGAACCCCATTGCAGATGTTATAAGTCTCGAGACTACACTGTCTTCCTTTCTTTATTTTGGTTATGGTGGCCAGGAATCTGCTTCTTGGTCCCTGATGGGGTACTGGGTTGTCAAGAACATACACTTCTTCTTCTTCCTCTTCATTTATGTCTTGATCTTGATCTACATCAGTTGAAGAAGCAAAGTGAGAATTGTGCAGGGTCGAAAAAATGAGCAGAATGAGAATCGTTGTGAGCTTTAGGATTGTGTTGGCCATAGTGAAGAATATGAGTTTGAGGTTGATGCTTGCTATAGCTATAGCGTGTGATGATTATGGGAATATGTTTGCAATTTAAACTGTGGTTTCTCGTGAAATACTCCATGATCTTAGGGGACGAAAACTTGTTGCTTGTAATTGCAAGGTTGAATGAGAGAAAGATTCATCTAAATTCTCGGTTTGAGCATAATTGATGTGCAAGCATGATCCTGCTGTTTAATTAATGTAAATAATGGAACAAGTTAACCTGTTTTGCTGCTGTTTTAAGAAAGCTTCAAAAGTTAAGGACAAAAAAGTGAAGATGCAAAATCAAGTCCGTTAAGTAATTGATTTGATACTATATTTTCCATTTATACTGAAATATAGGGCTACTAAAATATTATACTTTTCATCACTGATAATTATTGAATTAGTGTAGGTAGGAATATCAGATTTAAATTAGTGTTAAAAACATAAAGAAAGAAACATTGTTACTTCTGCAAAATTTGGGTTTTCTGATTAATATTTAAGTTTAACTGTTAGAAACTTATGTTATGGAGTTTCTTATTACTCTTGTACAACATGTCCACAAACACGCGTAATACTCTGATTAGGGCTAAATTGCTTATCAAAAGAGAATTTATCATACGTCTAAATAATGATAAACTCTCATCATAAAACTTAGTGGTAACTTATAAGTTATAAGGCATGGACTGAGTCAAAGGGGATATTTATGTTTAAAATTTTATATATTATTTTTATGCAGATTCTAAGAGCTGTACGTGCCCCCATTTACCTTAAAAAAAGAGAGTTTGATTATAGTTTTTTTTTTTTTAAACATTTGTAGAGAAAAATATTTTTTATTTAAATTATTTAAACATTCTTAATAATATATTTAAATGAGCAATTTTTAGAGAAAAATATTTTTATAAAAAAATTTAAATATTTATTTAAAATATGTAATTTAGATAGAAATGTTTTAAAAAATAAAATTTTAAGAGTTTATGATGGTAATTTTATTATTTAAAATTAAATAATTTTAAATTTCGTAGAAAAATTTCGATTTTTTTATATTCTTTCTTCTCTTAAATTTATAACTCAATTTTTTTTTTCTATTTCAGTCTTTATTGATATATTAGGATGTCGTTGGTATAGTGGAAATCAGAATATTGTTAACCTAGTTGAGGTTAGAATATCTTTGATTTGATATTATCTTTTAATCACTATTGTTAAGGTTATTTTTTTTGTCATATATATTAGATTTATTTATTAGATAACGTTAGTTAATCTTTTTTTACAACATAAATAGTAATTTTTGAGTAATTTTTACTAATGTCAAATATGAGTCAAATAACATTATTTTTAGTTAATATCACTTAAAGTTATTTTGCTATTAGCATTAATAAGGACATAGGTTAGAGTTATTTTTTTACTAATATTAATTAAGATTTTTGACCTACATTGACAAAACCATTAATGTCAATTAGTTTTTTTTTTTTTTTTATCAATATGAGTGAGACAAATTTTAAGCTAATATAAATCAAATTTTTAGTTAACATTGATCGGAATTATTTTTCGATTAATAATAATATTAAAATTATTTATTTGTCAATGTAATCTAAAATTATTTTTCAATGGATGATTATCAATATTTTTTTTACCAGCATCGTTGATGAGAATTGAATTTATTTTTCCTTTGAAATCAATAGTAGTTATTTTTTATGAATTCTTTTTATTGATGTTATTAGTATTATGTGGTGGTAATTTTTGTATTTAATATTACTAAGTAGTAATTGAAATATTTTATTCAAATAAAAAAAATTTAAATTATCTTATTCAAACAATATATTTGAAAAACTAAATTTAAAAAAATAATATTTTAAATTTAATATATTTAAATTTATTAAACATTATAATTTTTTTTATCCAAACTTGTTTAATACTACTATATAGAATACAGGAGCATGTGATAATCTTCTTTCATTTTTAATATGGCAATCATATTTTTCAATTCATACAAGTTATAGTTTTTAGAAATATTATAAACGTGTTTAATATGCTAAAATGATTATTAAACGTTATCATGAATATAGTTAAAGCTTTTTTCACTGTTATTACCATGACTAAACTAATTATATTACATAAATATAAAAAATCAATTATATATTTACAGTGAAATTTTAAAATTATTTTAAAAAAAAATTATATATTAGTATATAAGTATCGAACAGGTATGAAAATGAAGATTGAAACTATATTTGTACAATATGTAATATAAGAATATTAAAAAAAAAAGTATTATAATACTCTGCAGAAACCCTAGGCATTATTTTTTGTACCTACAATGTTTGACCGTGAGATGTAATGTAGGTGCACGTGTAGAGATCCTCTTTTGCGGCTATAAGTGCGTGGTGGCCATTGCTGCTTATACAATTATCAACCATCAACATCACAGTTGAATTTTCTCTGAACGAATCGGACCGATGAAAAGGTTGAATATGTGGAAAACTATAGCAGAAAATAGGGTTGACCATGACTTTACTTTCATTTTCTTCGTTGTTGCATTGCCCTTAATAACTGTGTTGAGTGTTCTTCAAACTTTTTAAAACCATGCACTAAACTTGATTATCTCTATTAATTACACTATCGTAGCTTGATTCACACAATAGTTTATCATCGTGACATCATTATTACGAAATACAGTGCAATAATAATAAGTTAAATTGAACAAGTTTGTAATTGTAATTATATTATGTAGTTTTTTTTGAAGATCTAGGATAGATTTAGATCTTGAATTTTTCCTTCTTACTGTCACTACCATCATCAATTAATATAATGCAAAATATTTAATCTCTTTCACTATGTAGTTCATATTTTCAATGGTCTACAAATTCTATGTAAAGATGAAGTTGAAATATAAATTCTTTCTAATAATATTAATAATTAAATTAAATTAAATTTATTATTCTAAATTAGTTTAATAAAAAATTTATATTATTTTATATATATTAATTTAATTATATTTTTAAAAAGTGATTGAATAACGATTAAAATAAAATAAAAAAATATTGTTAAAATATATTTTGATATTATAATAATAAATTTTAAACTGAATTTATTTTTATAAAATTAATTTAATAAAATAAAATTTATACTATTTTCTAAATATATATATATATATATTAATTTAGTTATATTTTTAAACGATATAAAATCTAAAAAAAAATTTTAAATAATATAAAGATAACTTTTTAATTAAAAATAATATTTATTTCTTGATTTAATATATCAATATTATTTTTAGGATAATTAATTTATGAAATTTTATCATTAAAATATTGAATTAAGTGAAATATTTCTAAAAACTTAATAAAATTAAAAAATTATTATAAACAAGTTGTTAATACGAAAAAGTGATTATAGAAAAAATAATATCATGATTAATATAAAGAAACACAAATGATTTTTTTTATTTTGAAATATAATAAAAATCATTGAAAAAATAACTTAAATTATTGCATCAGTACAAATAAATTATTTAAAAAAAAAACAAAAATTCTATTTGTGAAAAAATATCGTGATCTAATCAAAAACACTAACTCAAAATTTAAAAAATTATATTTTTATAATCATTTATCGAATGACACAAAAGACTGTCAAAATAAACATAAAAAGAAAAAAGTAATTGTAATAACTATAATAAACTTACGTAAATATCTCATTATTAAAAAATAATTATACAAATTTATTATATTTACAAGTAAGTTCAAACGCAAATCGTCATATTTTAACTTAGTTTTAATCAGTTATTAATATTATATATATATATATTTTGTTTTATTAATATTAATATTATTTTATTTGATATTTGAAATTTTTAATAATTAATATTTAATCAATTAATTGATTCATGTAAAACATTAAACTTTAGAAGAATTTAGAATATTTTTTTTTTCATATACTTTCAAGAAATAATAAATAAAAAATTATAGACTATATTTATTAATATCATAATTTTTTTATAATTTAGTTTGAGATAAAATAAGATTTGAACTAATCAATTTATATTGATTTGGATTAATTCATTTATAAAAAAAATAAAATTTAAACTAAGTAATATGTTTCATATTTTTAATTATAAGTAAATAAAATATATCAGAAATATTATTTCATAAATTTCTAAATAATTAACATTCAAAATTTTATATTCTATAATATTCAATAACTTAAATAAATTTATGGTTAAAGAAAGATAACAATGAAGAAATTCACCTTACTCACCTTCATACTTTGTACCTATAGTTGTTGTCAAATGCAGTTATTGTAAGCAACTCATTCATACTTTATTTTTATGTTAATGGGTTGGACTAGATGATATTGGGCTTGCTAGTTTAGAAAGGAAAAAGCCCAATTATTTCTAAGGGAATTAGGACTCCTCAAAATAATAATTCGGCCATAGCTTATAAATTGGGCCAACATTATTCCAAATGCACGAAGTGTAACTAAAAGACAAAACATTGCATTGCAGCATATTAACAAAAGTTTCTAATATTTTCACTTGTGTTCTAAAGCTTCTTTGCAGTTTAAGCATAGTGTTCTTCAACTTTTGTTGGACATTCATTTCAAGTTAATAACTAGTTTCCCATAATCCAGATTGCATTTATTGATGAGTGCACAATATTATTGGAAATTTTAATGGCATGGGACCAAGAAAGAGAATGTCTATACTAACAAGAAATAGCAAAAATTTCTGACCATATTAGTATGCAAAATGGTGGTCCTTTTGTTTGAAAAAAAGGGTTAGATCAGATTCAGTTTATTCAGAAATGGTGGTCCTTTTTTTGGAAATGTTTATCAGAATCCAAGACCAATTTATTCTTGCAAGATGCTTATATAATGTTAATCTGCTGCTTAAACAAATCTATCTTTAGTCTAACTACAAGAATATGAGTAGATAAAATTAAAGAAATACAAATCAGTTAAAATTAATTTCTGAAAAAAAAAAATATTTTTATTTTCTTATCTTTATGAGAAAATTCTTTGAAACATGACATATTATTGTCAGTTTGGGAAAAGGAGATCATAGTTACATAATTTTCAAACTTGGCTTTAGACATACAAAAGCTTACATGGAAACTCTTTTGCATAAATCTAGTTTCAATAAAATGGTTATGCACATTAAGTGTTTCCTTTCGCCTCTTTTATAGTTGTTCTCCACATGACATTTCCTTTTCCAAAATACTACAAAAAGTGCTTTTATCTGTCCTACTTTTAGATGTTTCATATTTTCACATACATTGCATTAAATTAATATAAGATAATCATATTGTTTTTTAGTTCTGACCCATCACCTAACACTACAGTTTAACTAGAACTCTCAAAGCATTTATCTATTCTTCTGTCTTCTGCTCTTATAATCTCTAAATCATAGCTACTTGTTTATGTAGCTTTTTAAACACATGGTTTACTATCAGAATCTTCTCCAAGTTATGCTAAAGTTTTCATTAAGTTTCTTCTGTTTTATTAACTTGTGGTCATTTGGTAAGAAAAACTATGTCTATATTCATTGGTAAATATAGCAGTAGCTACTAGCTTATACCCATAGAAATGCAATACACTTACAGCAATTCATATAGTAATTTGCACAATCAAATTGTTTTATTTCTTTCTTTCTATCATGTGTAAAGAATTGAGTTAATGTTGCTCAGCCAATCAAAATAAGCAGAACATTATTTATAAGATAGCAGCAATCTATGGTCATTTGATAGTGTAAAATGTATATTGATTGGCATTTGAACCAAAAGTGAGTTTTCAAACGTAGGTTTGGTACTACTTTACATCGAAACCACTCTGTCACATTCATTGCATAATGCATGTTAGGAAAGGTAACTACATTGAGACAATTTTTTTGACAATGACAAGTCCTAGATGGTTCTGCATAACTTTAGGGATTTTGTTGATGCTTGTGAATTAATAATACCATTTATCTCTAACCAATTCGATAATTACATGATACCTATGCGTTCCAAGAAAGCCTCTCTTGACCTACATTTTGTGGCACCCCAAATGCTATAGAGGTGATCTTAATTTAGTGTTACCCCAAAAGCATTATAAACAAAGAATCCTCCTAGCTGGAAGCTTATTTGAGCAAAATTAGAATACCCTAAATGTTGGTGGGGGCAGAAGAGAGACTTGTTTGAATTGCAGATTATCTGACTGATAAATGATAACTCAATTGAAAGAAGAAATGAAAAAGGACAAAAAGACATTTTTTTTTTTTCTACTCATAAAGTTGAAACTCAAAACTCAAAACTTTCTGGAGCAAGAAGAAGATAAGATGAATGTAAGAGTTGAAAGAAAAAAAAGGGTAGGGAAGGAGAGGTTGATGAAGGTTTGAAATGGCAATGGCAATGGCAATGGGAAAGTCCAAAGTGGTCCCCTTCTACCATGACTTACACCTTGTCCCCACTACAAGTGACCTACTCCAACAAGATACTATTATCAATAATCAATAACAATCCCTTCCTCACTGTTGTTGACTGCAATTAATCCTCCCCTTACCCCTTCATCACGCGCCCTTCAGGTTACCTTATCTTATCCACTACTTTTCTTTTACTCCCTAATAATGTCTCCATATTTTTATCCCTTTATACTATATGCTTTCAAATACAAAATGGAACAATATATTCTTAGTTACCCCATTATTTTCATCTGCATAAAAAATATAATTTGACTCTGGTTAAACATTTATATCAATCCACACTTTTTCTGGGATGTAGGTTCAAATTCATATAACATAAACATTTATAACTCTCACTTGACCCTTCTCTAAGCACATAAATAACTGAGTAGTGTGGTACAATAATGGAAGTAAGAAGAATTGTTTTGGTTTTTAGAAGATTGAAAGGGAAAAGGGTATTTTTACAAGAATAAAAATGAAAACTTTCTGTTATAGGAATTAAATAGAAAAGGAGGAATTGTTTTTTACCGACCTCGTATACATCATTAGACCAATTCAAATTGAAAGGGTTGAAGGTAAAGTTAAACACAAAACACTTTGAATAGTAATTTCAACATTGCAAGGCATTGACTGGTTTGGTCTAAAGGAATTGTTTGAGAAGAATAAAATAATGAGAAGAGAAATATTATAATTTACATTTGTAGTTGATTCTTAGTCATTGTAAGCACTTGTTGTCTAACCAGTTAATAATAAACTTAACTCTGTGTTGTCTAAGTATGGGAAGTTTGTTCACTGAGATGGTTCTTTGACTTGATTGGAACCTCCTTCTGTGACTTGATTACTGATAAAAAACAGTAGAGAAAAAGCAAAGAAACAATGCCATTGTTCTTCTGATAGTAACTGATTCCTACCAAAATTGATTGGGTCAAACCATTATGGTTTTTGTAATAAAGAGGGGCAAATAGTTATTCAATTCTTTTTTACTGTGCTAAGTACTTTCTTTTGCCATTCCCATTTTTCCAATTAGGGTTGACTGCTTCACTAGTTGACATTTTCTTGAATAATTATTAGTTATTATTATTAATTATTTCGAATTAGTGTGAACCACTTCCTTTAAAAAAAATAAAAATGTATGGGTGAGGTAGAACTCAGTTATTAAACAGTGGAAAATGCTCCCTTAATACCATTTACATTTCAATATTGGGATCATAAAATATTGAGGAAGAACACTACCAATTAATCAACACTAAATTGATATGTTACCTCAATAAGTGAAAGTCAATATCTAGATCCCAAATGACACAGAGAAGCTTTAAGATGAGAATGCAACTCATTGTATTATAAAAGGAAAATCCGTTTGAGACAAATTCTTGTAACATTTGTTCAAAGAGATATAAATGTTAAAATCATAAAATTTTAATATATATAAAAAAATATGCAAGGTGAATAAAAAACTTGAGAATATATATTTATTACGTGAAAATTCGACTCTAAAAAACGTAGAGATTCCGTTTGAATATTTATTTCATTTAGGAGGATATGGTACCAAACATGTATGAATAAAGAAGTTAATGAAATATGAATTTAATAATTTGTTAAACAAATTTTACCATGAAATTTACATAAAAAAAAAAAAGAAAATAAATATGTATGAAGGATTGGGTCTCTGAAAGATGGGGATTTCTTTGATGTAAACGTTGAAAACAATGGCAGCGTGGGGTCCTTCACTTTGACTAAACAACCATTTCATTTCCTTTGCCTTCAAAGAGGGAGAAGCAAGTCAATACAATCAGATAGTAATTAATACTTAATACCATTTCTAATATGATTTTTATTTTTTTTAATGAATATAGTTTATTAGTTTTTTTTTCAATAAATATGGTTAATTTTTAACAAGTATTATTTTTAATTTATATAAAATTTTTAATCCATTTATTTTATAGTGAGATATCTCAATTTAAATCTGAATCTATATATTTATGAATAATTTAATAATATTTTATAATTTTATTAAAATAAATTTTAATAACATAATAAAAATTAATTTTAAATTTAAATTATTTATATAAAATTAATTTAGGAGATAAAATTTATATATATATATATATATTTAATATATATATTTTTAATTTTATTTTCAAATTAATTTTATATTTCTAAATATACATTATTAGTGTTATTGGTATTTTAAGTTTAAAATTCGGAATTATTAGAATAATTTAATCTTTTAATATATTATCTACCTGTGCTTTTAACTTTTTGTTTATATGCTTCTTTTTTACCTTAATAATGTGTATCAAAATCATTAAATTTTTTTTATTAGGGATTAGTAATTTTGTTTTGGTAATTCAATTGAATTTGGGTTGGTTGAACCATGAATAAGGTTTAATTTGGAATATAAAGTAAGATAAAAACTATTAATGAGACTAATGAAGGGGTGTGCAATAATTGTAACTGAAATATATCTCTAGGAAACTTGAGAAACCACGTGTACATTATTTTTTTATGATTCTTTACTTTGTTTTAGAATTTTTAGGTGGCTAGAATCACTTTAAGCAACTTAAAATAATTCGAACTATATTTTATTATGTTTAATAAATTTGAACCACTGGTTTTCATAATTTCAATTAAAGCATAAGTAAAATTGAAAAAATAAAAAATAAAACATCTTGGAAGAATAGAATCAATTATAGTAGAAAGCGAAAAAGAAAAAGAAAAAGAAAAGGATTTGTTATACCCTTCGTCAATGCGAATTTGTACTTGGTATATAAAACTTTTTTATATTGTTTCTCTATACATTTATGTTTAAAAACAATGTTATTTTATCACATCCAAACTTCAATTTAATTCTCACAAGTTTTATAATGTACAGCACCATTGAAGAATCGATTCTCTTAACTTTTAATTCATCCATAATCGATTTCCTAAAAAAATATAATGAAAACGGATTTTCTTGTATGAATTGAATCAATTCTACTAAAAATATTGCATTAACACCTGTGTTACTAGACATGCACTTAGAGATAATATGCAGCGTGAATGAAGATTATTGCTCAGAAAGCAAATACACAAATTTTTGTAGATTTCACAAAAATTATGATCATATTATGAAAGAATATCTTATTATTGAACAAAAATCGACTAATAGGAATAGACAAAGTTAATCAAAATTGACTTTATTGATCAACAACATAAATACATATTAATAAACATAAAATTCATTATTGAAATTATAACAAAAAAACCTTAAATACAATCATAACAACAATGGTTGGAACAATATAAAGTTACCCACCAAGAAGTTTCCTACATAAATTTGTATTCATTCTTCTCTCAGTCTCTCTACCAAACATTTACGTCATCCTAGGTTTCCTTTATCCAAATCTAAAAACACACAAAACCTACCTTCTATTATGCCTTAAGATGCTACTCATATTCCAAACTTCCCACTCTGTATTTTTCCACGCCCAATTTTCCCATGTTGAATTAAACTAGCACATAATCAAAGTGTACCATAAAACAGAAACAAAATTATTGCATTACATTTTTCCACACCCAATTTTCTCATGTTGAATTAACTACCACATAATCAAACTATACCATAAAAAAACAAAATTATTATATTGTATGATAAGAGAAACCCATAACTACCAGAGCTTAGTTAATTTTATGAGTGATTGTTTTCTACAAATCATGAGAAAGGAAACATAATGGCTACTCCTGTGGACCTTCTTCCCTACCAATCAATTTGCACTAGCCTACCAAGATTGTCAAACTTTTCGGCTTAAACTTGTTTATATTCAAAAATGAATCTTTAATATTTTATGTATTTTATGTTATATATATATATATATATATATATATATATATATATTACAGATAGATATAGATAGAACTCAAAACACATAAAGCTAATATGTAGAAGTTCAGACTTAAACCGGCCTTGACGGTGACATAATTAAACCCTAAGTTTGGCGGACACTCCAAGGCCAAGCAAATATAATTACACCTATTTTCAGAGATCTTTCAAATACAAATTTAAAATTCTAATATGTTATTATTATGATAAAATTTTAAAAATTAATAATAAAATATACGAAAACAAATTTTGAGTGAAGTTACCAAATATATGAGTTAAATGATAAAGTATGTAATTAGATTCTAAATATTTAAAAGAACAATATTTTTTTTTATGATAGTTTATGTGATTGGAGAAAATTTATTTATGATAAAAAGAATATAGGTGGTGTATAAAAAACATATACATGATCACAAGGATTCTGATTATAATTAAGTTGTGAGCCTCTTATTCCTCTTTTTCACCTTTGCATAAGAACCACCAGTGACACCTAATACTTTACATTGTTTATGGCCCTATAGAGAGTATAGTCAAGCAAGCCGGCCAATAACATTTCTTATAGAATTTGGCGAGTTTGATTTTGTGAATCCATGGTTAGTTTATTACATTTGACATGAAAAAATAGTTGATAACTCACCGTCTGTGTATGTTTAGGGAACAGATTTGTCTTCACCAATTGGGATTTGACAAGTATAATCATGTACTGTAGAAATTTGTGAAAGCATGCACATGGCAGTATTTGAAGATAAATAAAATGGCAGAGGAGTGACAAAGTTATGGCATCATGGAATATTTTAATGTGCTGTTTGTCTGCTAGGTTATTACATGGTCTTCATAGATATAAATATGTGCAACAGTGGGTGTTGGCGTGTCAGTGGTTTTAGGACACTATGCCCCTTTCATTGCTTCAATATATATCTGCTAGTGTTTTCTGTGTGTGACTAAAAGCACTAAAGTGAGCTTTTTTCTTTTAAATATAAGAAACTTTTTAGCTGCTGCATCTATTAAGAAACCCCATTTGTTTGAACATTCATGCACCACCATGTAAGACTTTTACCATGAAGACATTCTACCTAGGAGAGTAATTGGTCTATTTACCCTTTTGTAGGGTTCTTGTTGCTTTTATCAGAAGCTTAAAATTGACTCATGTAAAGAATAATGTATTTTGGGATGGAGGGTTATGTTCTTTTCTTGGTTTCTTTAGATAGTTACACAAGATATATAGATCTTCCATGTTGTATGCAAATTCCAATAATAATATCTCTGATTGGAGATCTTTAATTCCTATTGTATGCCAATTCTCCAATCATGTGCCACCACCACTAGAACTGAAGAACAAAAAAAAAGGGTCATTTTCAGAAAAATAGATCATGACTTAACTTTATTTTAGAATGGTCTCTTTTGTTGCTGAAGATATCACATAATATGGTATTGCGCTCTGTCATGTGTTCATTGCTAGTCATTCTTCAATGCTTACTCATTTTCCACTTCAATGTGGGCATGGTATCTCACTTTTTCTCTAAAATCCATTTAAATTTTAATTTACTCACCAACTTAAAACTATATATATATATATATATATATATAAACAAATATATATATCTCACTGATTTTAGTAGCTCATCAATCACACCCTTTTTGAAAACTTTTTCTCTTCATCCATACAAACAAGTCTTTCATTTTCTCTAATTAATTACCATTTACTCAAAAGATTATGTGAATAGGAAACAAACAAAAACTTTAGGGGAGGATATATATCATTTTCTATGTGTAGTCTACATTTTGACATTTAATAATCACCCCTGCTGAAAATTCAAAGCATTATGATTTGTATTTGATTGTAATGATAGCAAGTACAGAAGGTTTCTTCATTGACACTTAACCAGGTAATAAATTCACAACTTTTTTTTTTATGAGAAATTAATAAGTTTTCAATTTTGTTGCATAACAGAAAAGTTTAAAAATGGATTCCACACTACCCTAATGATGATTATCCATTAAAGAGTAATAAATAAATTCTTAAAAGCATTGAGTGACTTTGTCTTATTGGCATTTGGTCCCCCATCACCTCTTCTTCTGCTGTCTATCTCTTTTTTTAAATGTAAATAATATAAATCAGAATTTGATTCCCTTTTCTTTTTTTGCTTTTGAAGATTTTGAAATGTGGAAAGAAAAATCTAAACCACTAACTCAAGTGGAGATATGAAATTACATATTACCAATCAGGAGCTTTGGAGAATGAAAGTTATGGAATCCACAAGTGCTCCCTGCTGCTGCACTTTGTTTTGGGAACCGAACTGATTCACATACTCCATCAAGACAAAACACTGATTAAGCAATTAAATTAATGCCATTACCTTCAATACATATAATTAGTAACTTCATGAAGATATTTTGGATATTAAACCTAGAGATATATATATGTAAATTCAAAATAACTGAGCATTGAATTTACTATAATTGTCATGTCATGGAGCACCAGCTTAAGTAGGAAGTGCAAGATACTTTAAAAAATTGAAGAAAAGAACAATCCAACATGAGAGGATCATATTGCAAGACACAAAAATAATGAAAATAAGCTGTAATAGGATATGATTGGGATCTATATAATATAAAATTATTGATTTTACTTTTGTATATATATATATATATATTTTTTTTTTTTTTCTTACACCCTGATTCTCTCATATTAACCAGTAAAATGAAAACCCTTAATCAATATAACTCCACTGGACATAATATGTATATGTTTCTCCTTCAATGTTCTGCAGTCATATTTTATCTGACTCTAATATGGTAGAATACTAAATAAATGTTAGCTATATATTTTTTAGTACACTTTTGTAAATATATTTTTATTATAATATTAACTAAAACTTATTAATTTTTTTTAATTTTAATAAATTTTAATTAATAATAAAAAAATACGATACTATACATTAGAGTACATTAGAGAACATGTTATTTCATATAAATATTAATTGAGAATAAGTTTAATGACATCCTTGAAGTATTAATATTAAAGTGCAAATTGAGGTTTTTCTATCATTTTTAATGATATATGATGTGAAAATGCATATTATTTTTACTAAAAGTCTCATCTATTTTATCTTTGATAATATTAGATTTTTTTATTAAAAAAAATGAACTTGTTTTTTTTAGAAAAATATATTAGAAATTAGGTTTAACTTATGCCTTTTAGCAAACTAGATATGTATTTCAAATAACATTTTACTTGCTTTTTTTTTAACTCAAAAAAATATAAGATAGTTAATATATATGTACAAAAATTAAAAATACATTCAGTATCCAATAACAATTTGATAAAATTAATTTAAAGTATGTTTTAATATTCTTATTATTCTGACTTAATTTTCTTTGCGGACTTCTACTAGTCACACAGTGATATTTTATTATTATATTCTTACATATTTTTAATTATATTAAAATAATTAATAATATAATTTTTTATATAATTATTTAGTAATAAATTATTATAATGATAATATTCTTATTTTTATAAAACTATTTTAAAATTGTTGGTAATTATTTTTATAAGATAGAATTTTTTTATTAAATTTTGGCTGATGTAATTTGAAAAACTCTTAAATTATACTAAAAAGGTTGTGAACTTAAATTGACATAAACTTTAAATTGACATAAACTTAAGATGAATATTTTTATTCACACAAGCTTAACTAAAGTTTGAATTCAGTTATTTTTTTATTAAACAAGTTATGCTAAATTGACTGAACTCATCTTCAATTACAATAGTTGGAAAAAAATTTAAAAATTATTATTAACATTTATAAAACAAGGAAAAAATATTATGGTACAAGGCATAAAACAAATGTGAAAAATATTCTTCAGACTTTGAATTTCTGAATACAAAAAAACTGATATCCTCTTATTTAATCTTTCCCTGTTATTTTATTAGTGCAAGTTAGGCAGGTTGCAAAGTTCAGTAGTTTAGATAGCCATGTGAGGATGGGAGAGTTAGCTGACACAGGATTTGTACGTGAATTGCACGCTCTGTTTGAAAGTGCACAAAGGAACAGAACACAAAGCCACAATCTAGGAATGAATTGGAAGATGTATCTATGGATGGTTCATCATCTTCAATCCCATCACATATGCAAATGCAATAGTTCCTGCAGTTAGGCTCTGAAGTCAATGCCACAAATATTTTTAACAGCACAACAATGATAGCTTTGCCAGTGGTGTGGTACAGATACCTCATACCAAAATTCCTAATTCTACCAATTCCTTTCCCTTCTCTCTTTATATCTCTCTTTATAAATTACAAGCCTTGTTGGGGGGATTTTCTCTCTAGCTAACCACACTCTCAAGCCCCACCAAAAAAAATTAATTTTTAAGGGAGAGAGATATTTTATTGCTCTATAAAAGTTTGAATAGTATGAGAAAAAGAAACTAAAAAAAAAAGAGTATATAGTATAGAAACAACAAAGCACAGTAAGCAAGCAACCCTCTTTTCTTCCAACCCTCTTTCTTCATTCCCTAAGCCTTGTTTTTCACTCTTCCATGTATTTCTTCTCCAATCCCCACCCAAATCACCCCTAACCTTTTTTTTTTTCCTCTCTTACTTTGTAGACAGATATTAATTTGTTGGTTTTGGTGCAAGGGCATGGAAATCAGCTCAAGACTTCAAGAAAGAGAGAGTCACCTTTCTCCTATGAACTCTCCAACAAGCAATGTGAGCAACTGTATGAGCAGCAGCAACAGCAATGGCATCCAAATCCCAACACCACCCCTCACTCCCAAGACCATCCCCAGATCTGACTCCAACCCCTACCCTACCACTTTTGTTCAAGCTGACACCTCCACTTTCAAGCAGGTAGTCCAAATGCTAACTGGTTCATCAGACACCACAAAACAAGGACAGGATCCAGTGCCATCACCACCACCTCCACCATCCAGAAACTTCAACATCCCCCCAATCAAGACTCCACCAAAGAAACAGCAAGGGTTCAAGCTCTATGAGAGGAGGAACAGCCTCAAGAACAGCCTCATGCTCAACACCTTGATGCCCAATTTTGCTCACAACAACTCTCCAGGCTTCTCACCCAGACATATGCCTGAGATCCTCTCTCCAAGCTTGCTTGACTTCCCTTCCCTTGCTCTCAGCCCTGTCACCCCATTGAATGATGACCCTTTTGACAAGTCCTCACCTTCATTGGGAAACTCATCAGAGGAGGAAAAGGCCATAGCTGAAAAGGGCTTCTACTTGCATCCCTCTCCCATGACCACTCCCAGAGACTCAGAACCACAGCTCTTGCCTTTGTTCCCACTGTCCTCACCTAGAGTCTCAGAATCACCCTCTTGAGGAGATAAGAGGAGAGATTGTGTCCTGTGTTGTGGATGTTACAAGGGTTTTGATTTGAATGGTTTATGGTTTCCTCCATCAACAAGGTACAAAGCTTGGTCTAATTGTAAAAGTGGCTTTCTTACCATGAAATGGCAACTCTTTCTTTATTCTCATGCTTTGATTTCCCGCCTCAAAATATTGGTATCTTTTTCCTTTCCATAAATGAAAGAAACAAAAAAAAAAAAAGCGTCTTTGTCCAATGAATTTTATTTTTTTCTCTCCATATTCCATCTAGTTCTTCAAGGGTTATTATTGTTGTTATGAAAACACATCTTGGAATAATCATAAGTCAGGGTGTCTCTTTTGATTGAGTGTGATGAATTCAATGAATAAGGGTCTTCACAGTGTCTGTGTGTGTGATTGCTTTGTCACACCAACCACCACCTGTGAAGTGTGTGTTCGGATGCAGAGAATCCAAAGATGGCAAAAGAAGAGAAGACAAGGGAATGAGGTTGCTTGGAAGGGATACACGTTACTGGAAATAAGTGTTGGAAAGGACATAACCGTATCCTAAGTTGTCATCATCGCAGAAAGATGCACCAAAAGGAAGGTGGGTGGGTTAACTTGATGAAGGGTGAGAGGGTCCCTCTTCTTGGTTATATGCCAATTTAGTCTAATCAGTTTTTCAAGTAATTCAAAACCCAGATAATGATAATGTGTTTTTGTTTCTTTTTTTTTATTTCTTTTTCTTTTTATTTTATGCTGACACCTTTGGGTAGAAAAACCATTCTGTATCAGTTTTCAAGTACCAATCTGATCAAGAAGTAAAGCAAAGACCACTTTTCTTTCTTTGCTTCGTTTTTAAATGCAGAACATTTGTGCATAATGTCAGTACCCTACTTGTACTTCTAACAACAATCTAGACATAGGACCTATGTGTTGATCACAAAAATTGTATGCTGTATAGAGACTAATGCATGTTTATTGATCACAATAACTTTCTGTATGGCCCGCATCAGAGGCTAATGTTTTACTAGGGAAACAAAGACTAAATTTTTCAGATATGAAGATAACACTTATGGTGTGTGGTATGAGAAGTTAAACTACAGAAAAAAAAAAATTAATTGTAGTTGTGGATCCCTTACATCACAGTCCAAGAGTGGCAGGACAATACCTTGTGCATATTCTGAACTTCTTTTTCTTTCATAATTGAAATCTTATTAAGTTTCACTATTTTAAACCATATGTATAGATTATAACGTTTTCATAATTTATTTTATTACAATTACTGCATTAATTTTTAATTAACTGATATTAGAGTTCTATGAACATTTAAACTGCATTTCATACTGTAACGAAAGTCATAAATTCTGTACATACAATCAGTAAAAATGAAAGTAATTGTAGCATGCAATCAATAGTTCATAAAATTGAGCAACTGAGAAGATTTGTCCTCTCTCTTTCCATTTTCCCTTTCTTGGTTCTTGTTTTGTTGATTTGAATTTTCTTATATTGTAATGGGAAGCATTGAAGGGTAGACAAAATGACAAGAGTGGAGATAAGATAGAGAAAGTGGAACTTTTGTTACAATCATCATGCTAAGAGAAAGTAAGGCCGAAAAGAAACCATATGTAAATAACAAAAGCAGAGAAAATGTGAAGACCACCCTTTTTCTTTTCATCTCCCTTTTAGACTTTGTTTTGTCATTTAGGTACATCTAGGTTGGACCCAACTGCTAGTGCTGGTGCATTGAACAGTAAACTGCCAAGATTTTTTATAATTTTTCCTCCTAGTTTTTATACATCTTCTAGTACACCACTTTTTTTTGACAAAGATAGAAGCTAATTAGGTGGTTTGTAATAGAACCAAGTTGCTAACACCATATGATATATAATAAACAAAATGAAATTCTAACAAATTTGTAGAACTTTTTTTAAAAAAATACAAATAGAAAGAAAACGAAATATAAAGTATGGAATGAAATGAGTAATGATAGAAGCATATATATATAAAGAAAAATAAACTGTAAGAAGTATATGCAGAAATAATCTAACTGGTGTGTCAAGTTGAATTTTATTTTAAACTAGGCATGTTGTCAACCATCCTTTAGCATTTGTTAATGTGAAAATAGGTAGTGATTTGTTGTTTTCTTTTTGAATAATTTGTGGATGCAAACAAAAAGGTCCATTTTACATTCAAATAGTAAGACTTATCAACATGTAGCTGTTCAAATTTGGTTAAAGTGAAACTGAGTTAGGATAGCTTTAGTACAATTGAACAAATAAAAGAAAATATTGCTGAAAAATAAGACTATATTACAAGTGGTTAAACAAATTTTGGATAAAGACCAATATGATTAGTATTTAGTGAAAAAAGAAAAGAACTTTGCGACTTGGACCAAGAAAAATTATAAGTTTATTCACTAGAATATGTTTTTAATGATAAAAAAGAAATAATAATTTGCAGTGCTAAGATTAAGACATGTTGCAAGTTGATGGAAGAAAGCTTGATGGGAACTTATTTTGACTAGAAATGTGTTTTCTGTATGAACTGTTCTTGTTTGTTGTTGACGTATACAGCTTCAGAGATTTATGAATATTTTTTTGTAGGTTCAAAGATTCATGATTTAATATTCCAGAGAAATTAACCCTTCAAAGTTCAAAAAAAACGGCATGGCATGCGTGACTAAGAACGTTGCTGAAGAATTACACATAAATTCCCAACACGCTACGAAGCCTGAACAGAAAGCAAAAGGAACTGGTTTCTCATTCACCAAGTCCCAACCAATCTAAATATAACAAAAGTAACGTAGGAATGATGTAAAATTTATGTGAAGATATTTACCTTTTTTTCAAAATTGGGAATCATAGTGTGCTTTTCTTTCATTACTTAAATCAGAAGGCATCTTGACCTAATAGATTGCAATTTGGTGGGCTTGATTGAACAATCATATTTTTCTCAAAAGAAAAAAAATAACTTATATCATTCCTAATATGTTTATAGTTTTCTTAATAAAAATATCTTTAACTTTTCTTTTCCCAAATAAGTTGGAAAAAATAATATAGGTATTGAGTTCCTTGCCTAAAAATATCAATTAACAAACCCTTAAATATAGATTGCAAAAGCTTATCTTATATATAATAATTCTGATTTATAACTCATGTATGTCAAATAGTTTCTTGAACAAAACTTATCTAATAGATATTGTTAGTGTTATCTCTAAGTAAATTTAAAATTTTAATTTAATGATTTACATCTTTCTAAATGTATTAATATCATCAAAGTGAAATATAATTAAAAGCAACACCAACAGAACCTATAGTCCTGCATGTAAGTTTTACCTTAATTTTTTCTATAAACATTAGTAAGAAAATAAAATGCAAAGATACAAGGAATTAAACTCATACAAGTTAAAAAAAAAAATTGCTACTTAATTTTTAGAATAATTAAATGAATGTTTCTATAAAAATTAAGTGTGTAAATTAATTTTAACTTACAAAAAGATTCAATTAATTTTATTTTCTTAGAAGTAATTAAATAAAATATTATTCAAGCAATCCCTATTCTCTAATAAAATTTGATTCGTTACTTAGAATGTCAATGTCTCTGAGAAGAAGAATCTATGTCTTAAAATAACTGATGAAAATGTAGTGACTATATTTAAATCATTTGAAAAAAGTATGGAAAGAATTTAAACTGAAACTTGGAGAAATTAAAGCAAAATATATTACATTATTTTATACCAAGAAGTGAACGTTACACTATTATTCTTAGTTATGATAACACATTTAATGCCATTCTAGTCTTAGATCTCCGAGAAGGATTTGATTGTCTTGAACCCATGATTGTCAGGGAGGGGTCCATTTCCAGGTCGAATAGAAATTATCACCTCCAAACCTGAAACAGGACAATTGTTAACAAATATATATGTGCAGACAAAATAAGCAAATTCTTATTTGGTCATATAAGTGGGATCCTAGGGAAATTCCTCTACCACACCAATTGGGGGGTCACACTCACCATTGGCACTATGGCCTATACAAATGCCAAGTTAAATTTTTATCTTTGCTGGCAGTTAGCCACTTAGTGATGAATGTGGGTGCAAGTGGTGTATTATGAGTAAATGAAGGATTAGAAAGGGTGTAGATAAATAATTGCAATTGATATCAATTTTCCACAAGATTAATTTTACACAGCATTATATACAAGTTAAACACATTTTCTGTTTCATGTAGTATAAAAGATTTTACAGTGTTAGTGAATCAAATATTAAAATAAAACATTACATTTATAGTCTTCATTGCAAGAGAAAAAAATTAGTTAATAAATGTTTGGTTCAGTTTACTTACTCTTGTCAGCTCCCTAAAAAAACAAAGGAAACTATTTTCCGAAAATAAGCTATGCCAAATATGAACTAAGTTTATTGATAATATTCAACTTATAACTTAGATGATTGATTATGAAAAATGTTCATACCTGCTGCCTTTGCAGCTGTAGCTTCTTGATGTACATCAGTGACAAATAAAATATCTGATGGTTTATCAACACCGAGTGACTCAGAAATTTCAACATAACTGCGCGTCTCTTTTTTGTTCCTGCAAAAGAGAGTTTTGGGTGAATGTATGTATCTTTAGACAGGAATCGTCTAGGGGGAATATCAATAAAAACATTACCCCACTGTGGTGTCAAAAAACCCAGACAAATATTTTCTTAGGTCCCCATGGTTTGTTTTTCCAAATATTAGCCTTTGAGCCAACCTGCTACCACTAGAATATATGTATACCTGTTGCGTAGATAAAAATAGCAATTCAAATGCAAGAAAATATGCTCTCCAAATATCAATGAAGAATGCACACAAAATATGATTACACTTCATTTCATTCTTGAGACAACAGAAAGTAACAATTACCTCACCCTCACAAACTTTGGCAGGGAATAGAGTTGTATATTTTTACAAATAAAAGAGGCAGTTACAGAAATAACTAGAGAAAGAAGATAGATAGGAGGCATTCAGAGCATAGACATTTTACATGATTGGTATCTTGGATATCATAACATACAATGACTAGGCATAAGACATCAAGTATTTATGTTTTAGACGTTCAACGGTACCATAAGCAGAAAGATTATTGAAGAGATTCTTTTTTTTTTCTTTTTATATGCATTCTTTGTTCCTATTCCTTGGTAGCTTGATGATAGTAGGCCTCTTAAGCCAGTTTAGTGGGACCAAGGGTGAGTCAACATGTGACAGAAAGAGAAAAAGAATGATACTGTGGTAGGATAAAGGAGATAAGGTTGTAATGGATGGCTGGCAGAGTTAAGCAAGTGATACAAAAGGAACTCTTCATAGTGGGACAGTATCCAGTATCCACTATCCAGTCTATTTGAGGGGAGTCCTGCCTACATTCAGGGGCCCACTGTGGGCACCTACACCAAACCAAGGAAAAAAGGAGAGTGGACAAAGATGAATGGATTATTTATAAAAAGGAAAGATGATAAATAAAAGGATACAATCAGAAATTCATATAACACAGCTCATGGGTTTGGAAGGCATCATATGCCCTCACAGCCGCACAGGTTCTTAGCTAATAGAGGGCATCTCAACCTATGGTCATAATATACCCTTTTGCCAAACATTGACATCTTGCTTAAGCATTAAAGATGTCTATGGTCAAAATGCAGGAAAATAAGCAGCAAGTGAAACTTAAAAAGTCAACCAAAAAGAGGTATAGAGCTAAGAATCAGTGAAAAAAACCTTTACACCCAAGGCATGCCACTTTTCTAGAGCTTCTGGTACATCATCAAAAACTATTCCCTCCAATTCATTATTCTCATAACCAGTTCTCCATATGTGACCCTGCATAGCAAATGTCAGCAAGATCGCAAATATGAATTCAACAGAGACACAATTCAACCCAAAGTTTCACTACCTGCAACTCTTTTAAGGCAGTGATTTTTCTATCAGCCTTGATCATAGCATCCACATTAGCAACGATTGCAGCAATCACTTCCTCTTTCCCAGCATCATCTGAAGGGATAGGCAAAGCACCTGCAATCCCTTGTTCAAGGTCACTTTGAACCTGTTATAAAAAATGAATGAGATGTCAATGGTCCAAATTCTCTGAATGCAATGTATACAAGTTATTGTAAAGCAAACTATTCTTCTAGTCTCAGTTGGTAGGTGATTTCTTTTCTTGTAACTATCTCAGTTAGTTATGACCATCAGTAACCAGTCACATCAGCGCTGAGTCAACGCTGTGCCATTAGCTTCTTCAGCACTCTTCTCAAAATGCCTGTAAACATATGTACTTCACTGAATATTTCATTGCCAATAAATCTTTCTCTCTGTTCATATTCTCCGAATATTAGAATCTCTATCAGTCCCTGGTTCCATACTTCCCTATTACTACAATAGAGTTTATCTATGTGACTTCAGGGAACACTTCCATAATACTTTTTTTTATCATTTCCTATTAAATTTTTTTATCATTTGTAAAGCAGTGATATTTTTGTAATCATTAGTGAAAACATAGCTACTGAAAATTCAAAAATTAAAAAAAAAAAAAAAAAAAGCACACCCTTGGCTTCCTGTTCATCTCTTTTCTGCATTCATGGACCACTTCTATATAACTTAATGCTTTAATAAACTCCAAAAAAAGTATAATCACTTGAGGAAGAATTGAATGACATAAACAAGATAAACAATTCAATCATTAATGTTTTTAATAATCATGGTCGGAGTAGTTCAAAACCATAATCTCACTCACACCATAGTACTGTATTACAATTATTCAATGCATAAACCAAATATTCCAATTGGAGAAATATAAATATCTATAACCTTAAAAATCTTACTTGGGAACGAAGCAACTCGATATCAGCTTTGGTATCTGGGGTATCATATGTTAGAGACAGATGCTTCCCAACATTATCACGGGCATATGGGAAGAGAACCTCTGAAACAAATGATATGGGCGTAGTAGTTCCTTCAATGTCAAGAACAATGCAACGCTGCAAACCAAATAGAGATTTAAATCAATAATTTAATTTGAAACCATAATAAGACAATCACTGCAAGATATGTAAAGTATCTTTTATTCTATGAATTGGGAACTACAATTATCAGTCAACTGTGAATAGAGAGGATATTGTTTCAAGAATTTAAGAAAATAAAGATACTCATGAGTATAAAAGTCATTTGGTTTGAGAAAAAGTTTTCTATTTTTATTTTCTTCTATCACTTTGTTTCTGTTCTCAAAATTTTGTATAGGAAATTGTAAATATAGAAAACAATAAAAAGTTTTTTTCACTGATTTTTGTATAAACTTTTGAAATTGGAATACAGTAAAAACAAGGTGCCATTTTTGTAATTAAATGTAAAAAGAGAAAATAAAACAAAGTATATTTTCTCAGAACAAAGCTCCTTAGTGACCTAAAGCTTTAAACAAAAATGGGAGGATTATAATAACTCACTGGGAATGGATCAATTTCACCATTAGATTTCCTTGCTTTAACTGACACATGAGTCTCGCCAGCAATACTTAGACCCCTTCTAGCACTTTGTATTGGACCATGATTTGGAGTTGACCAGTCCAATCCCATTTGGTGAAGTTTGAGAGCAGCATCAAAGAGGTAATGGTAACACTCAGACTGAAAACAATACCATCAGTTTACTACAAAGTATGTATGCCAACCCCCCCCCTGCCCCCAGCCAAAAAAATTGTTCCAAAAAGCAACTGTCGTTTCGAAGTGTATTATATTTTATTGAAACTCCAAGTACGAGCTTGACAACTGTAAATAGCACCCCTTTCCAAAAAAACCTGTTGTTTAGAGTATTCTATTTTATTGAAAACTTCAAGCAGAATGCTAAAATATTGAACTCTTCCTGGGGAATGTAGATAGAAAACCTGAGTTTTAGCACTGATCCACGAATCTCCCCAGACAAATACCCCATGGTTGCGAACAAGTACTGCTGTTGCTTTTGGGTAGTCTTCAATCTACAAAAGGGGGGAAATAATAACAAATAATATTACATCACCCATGGTTTTCTTCTGAGAAAAAAAAAGTAAATAAAAATCAACCATATTTCCCAACAGATATTTAATACATATGTAGAAGCATCAGAAGAAACATACAGCTTTAGCGAAAGAATCTGTGAGCTGATACTCATAGGCTGTGTTCTCAATTATAGGGACCACAAGTTCATCATAATAACCATGCCCCTTGATTCCTTTTATCATTTCCATGTGAGTGATCTGCCATTTGTAGAGCAACCATAATCAAATCAAGATAGTATTATAGGAAGAGGAAATAAAAGCATGGGGCAAGACAATGTGAAAAAGAAACGTTATTTAAAAAGTATGTTTGGTCTTTCTCAGAGTACTACGTAATAAGCAACAACAGCAGAAAATCAGCATCCTACGTTTGATCAGGAAAATAACAATAGAAAAACATGAAAAGGGTGCAAGGGATGCAGGATGCCAGATGCCTTCCACCAACCACCCCTCTTCCAAGAAAAAAATTAAAATTCTTCATTCAAAGTGACATGTTAAAAAGTATTTGTTCTATAGAAGTATAACATATAAATGCTCTACCCCTGCCCTCCACTCCTCCTTCACAACTTTTCAGTATTAGAAACAGAGCTACACTTCCAATTCTGGGTATAAATTTCTACATACGTGTGGTAGAAGCCAATAATTCTCAAGAAATTTCAACATTTTTAGAAAATAACTAATAATCATATCCAAATACAATAGAGATGAACTGCAAGATGTTCATCAAGTGTCAATATTTCTCATTTAATTATTTCACTGTTTTTGAGTGTAATGTATTGCTTATAATTCTGAAATAAGTGTAACAGATAGAGGATTTCAAATCAAGAAGGATAGCCCATGCAAGTTCTTGCTTATAATGCAACTAAAGCTCTAATCATGCCTCCAAGAAGGATATCCCATGCAAGTTCTTGCTTTTAGTATATTATTTGGAACTTGAATCTTTTCTCCACTTAATTCTCTGGAATAAAGAAACTCTTTTTTTTTCAAGAGATAGTTACCTGTGTGGAATTGAGCACTCAACGAATAGTCTTATACTCAGGCAACGAGACTATTGCTCAGCTGCATTCTCTATTAACAATCTAAACCCCGTTCAAACATATATTGATATTGACAACTACTAATTATGTCTTTAATCTCAAACAAAAATCATCCACGTACAAAATACTTACTCGAAACTCCTTTGATA
The DNA here is from genome assembly GCA_016859785.1 of Macrotyloma uniflorum. Lineage (NCBI taxonomy): Eukaryota > Viridiplantae > Streptophyta > Magnoliopsida > Fabales > Fabaceae > Macrotyloma > Macrotyloma uniflorum. Next base: position 3,630,048 of record BDMB01000014.1, read on the forward strand.
ATGGATTGATCATTGTTACAAGACAAGATTCTATTCCGTGACTGTGGAAAACAGCTGCAGCATCTCGCATTTCATATGCCTAAAAAAGGAAGTGAAAGAAATGTATAAAGCTTATATCAGTAGCTAATTTATCAAAAGAGATAAGAGTTGTAAGTTTCTAAGGTTAGCCAACAGTGGATTTGACAAAAAGATAATTATTTCCAAGAAAATTCAGTCACACTTTAATTTGCCAAATAGTAGACATTTCCTGTTTAATGTGAAAACTTGCAGATATTATAGCATTTATCAGATTAAAAAGAAATGGTATGGAGCCACTTATCAACAAAATTTCGCAGTTATTTAATGCCAGTATAAGTCCAAATGTCCGGTACCATTAACCTTAACTCCGGAATTTTAGTGACACCACTCACATATTCAAAAGTATAATAAAAACTATTATACACGAAAAAAAAAATATAAAGAGAATTTTATACGGTGGTTTAACAATGTCTTGTAGTATTGAGAAAATATCAAAAGAAGAATGTGCATATCAAACTCTGTATCACTCAATTACAGTAACTAATATCTTTTTAAACCAAACTTACTTTCCTGAAAAGTGGATCACAATCACTACATTTGGGAGGTCTGTGTGGGTAAGGTTTAGGAGATGGAGCATGCAAAATGCTTCCACTGTGTGATAACACATACATGTCCTCTGCCTCCATTCTTTCTTTCTGAACACCTGCACACATTTTTCAGCAAAAAGGAAGATCAAAATGAATCAATTAACAGAGCATAATAATAGTGTTTTATGATCTCTAGCACAAAGATACCATATTAAATTATCAAGGAGCGTCTGAAAAAGCTTCATCTTCTAGCACAAAGAAACCATATTAAATTATCAAGGATTGTATGAAAAAGCTTCTAAAGATCTTATTTGAACTCATGAAAAATTACTTGTAATTCTCTTTTTAGCTTATTTCAACAACCTTCTATGTAAAATTTATCAATAATATAAGTTTTTTTTCCAGACTTATTAGATTAGATTTCATCATCAAATTTATAACACGATCAAAGTTGTGTTTGGATAAATTTCTCCAAAAGAACTTACAAATGGAAAAAAATAAAAAGGAAAAATGATTTAAATCAGCTTGTACACATAATTTTTTAGACAAGTTAGATCTGATAGCTTCTATAAAAAGTTAAAATTCAAAAATTTATTTTAACTTAAGAAAAAATTTAAGGCAGTCTTTGGATAAATTTCACCAAAAGCATTTATAAGAAAATGATGAATTGAGTTTTTGCTATAAGTGCTATCCGAAAGTCTTCTTAGTCTTCGTCTGCTCTCAATGCCCGGAACAGGCTTTGAATGAAATAGAAATCCCGTCAGTGAAGTAAGTCACTCTCAGAGTTGAAAACGACTAAGCCTTTTGCCTTGCGACTTGCCTCTCTCAATCAAGATAAGGTTGCCGATGATATAACTAGTATATACGTTCCGCCTCATGTGAACATATTTTATTGTTTAGGAGGAATTACACTGACTTGTTTTTTAGTCCAAGTAGCAACGGGATTTGCTATGACTTTTTATTATCGTAAAATCAACTTATGTCCTTAACTTTTATGGAAGAAGTTCTCTTATCTCATCTAACTTTGTCAAAAAGCTAAAATACATAAATCAATTTGAACTTATGAGAGAAGCTAAACTCATTTTAATAAGGTCTAATTCATCTTACATTCTTGTGTTCTTCTACAAGTGCATATGGAAAAGTTTATCCAATAAGGGTTTAAGCTATTCATCCAAACACTCCTTGAGCAATGAGGCAATAACCACATTAAATGTAAGTTTGTTTCGATTAACTTCTACATAAACAATACATAATCATTTATAGGACACCAAAACAAAGAAAAAAAATCTCCATCATAAAAAACTAACTTATGCATAAATTAAAAACCAGCTTTTAGATAAGCTAAAACGCGAAAGATTTTAGAAATTTTAGGGAGATTATTTTGTTTTTCTTCTTCTATATAGTTAAGTTAGTCCAAACTATGTTCAAGTTGACTTAAAAGGATCTACAACAGAGAAGAATCTGGAACAGACCCAGAAACCAAACAAGCCCGAGATGGCAAAAAAGCACAAACAGAATCTAAACTTGTGACACAAACGAAAGGGTGGAAAAAAGGAAAATACCAGAAGGGGCCATGAGTATGAGCTGTTGAGACCTGGGAATGGAGTCATCATGGACCCTCATGGATATGCTGCCACCAGTCCCTGTTACCCATCCAAGGGAGTAGAAATGGCGACACAGTTCAGCCATCAACGCCTTGGTCTCTTTGACAGCCTTGCCTTCAAGGTACGCCTGAGACGACGCCGTCCCGACCTTCAAGCCGTTCAAACTAACTGCTGCCATGGATTCTAGAGAGAGAGAAAGAGAAAGAGTGTGTGCGAGTGAATGAATGGAGCTTAATTTGTAAGCTAAAGTATTTCTCTATCTACATTACATTACGAGAGTGTGTGTGTTTTGTTGGAATATCAAATATCTCACTATCAGTCAAATATGGGAATTTAGGATAGGAATATGTAGGTTTTGCAATTCAATTTATAATCTAGGGTTTTCAACTCCATGTTTTGTGCATTATTTATTCTGATTAATCAATATTTTTGTCTTTCAGTTACATGTAAGAGGCCCAAGGTTACAAAAATAATCCAAATGTACTTGTAATAACGCTTAAATATAATTAAAATTAATTATTTTTAAGTTAATTATTATTATTATTATTTAATTCTATTTAAAATTATTATTTTTTAGAGAGTGTGAAACTTGATATAAAAAATAAAAAATAACTATAACTGACGTTGTGAAATCATTTTACTCAATTGACCAATTATAAAATATAACTTGTTCATTTTATAGTAGTTATCTAAAAATATATGCTTATTATACTCAATTTAAAAGGAGTTATTGAAAGTAATATCTCAACTAATCCAATGGTATCTTTAGACATCTCTGAAAGATATTTTAGAATAATATATAATTACATTCAAGTGTATATTTTAACATATAATTAAGATTTATTTATATTAAGGTTAGCTGATTTTTTTATTAAATAATTGACTTTAAGTTTTATTTAGGTGGCTATTCTAAATCGGGTAGAATTTAAATGAGTTTAGTTTAGAAGAAAGGTCATCATTTTAAATAATAAATTTGATCAATTATTATTACTTTTGAGTGACTTAAAAAATAAGAAAAAAACAACTTTAAGGCAAGCATAAGGAAAAGCGTGAAAAGTTAAAATACCAATATCTAAATGTCTTCTTTACAAATATGATTTTTTTTTATATAAATCTTTCAAATAATTAAAATAAATATTAAATAAAATTATTAAAAATAAATAAATTCTAAAAAATATTTTATTATAATAATAATAATTTAAGAGTAATATTAAAATAATAAATAAAATTATTAATAATAAAAAAATTTATTTAAACTTCTAGTCATTTTCATTTTCTTAATGTAAAGAACATTATTTTTTATTCTCTTTTACTTTATTTCTCCTCCTTCAAATTTATTCTACCATCTAAACAAACCATAATAAATAATGTTCTATATTTATGATTGAATTACTAATATGACGCGTGTTTACTCAATAATTAAAACCTACATATTTATATTAGTTTTGCATAATTAATTCTATAATTATATAATAAAATATGCATGATTCACATTTAACTATATAGAATTGAAAATATTTTATTTTTTATTATATTTTTAACATAATCAATTATGTAGCTTTTTTTTTATATATATAAAATGTATATTTTGAATAAATGTTTTCACTAATCTTTATCATTTTCTTCATTACATGTTTAAATTTTCAAAAAATGAACACAAGGGTGATTTGAAGTTTTTTTAAAAAACTATCAGAATCCTTTTCAGTTGTATAAAATCAATCATATATATATATATATATATATATATATATTATTTGAATAGTAAAATATTCGATAGAGTAACACTAGTAAGATAGTTAAATGAATCATATTAATTGATTTCTCCCATAATTTATTTCATTCAAAGAAAAATGGAAAATGAAATTGATTTTATTACATCAATAACAATGTGATAATTTTATTAAATTGGATTATTTTCTAGCCAATACATAATGTTTGTTCTGTTAGTTATTTCATATACATTATACTTTTGAGAACCTAAATGGATAGACAATGGTTATTATTTTAATGACTGAAAATCATTGATTGATATTAATATTATTTTAATCATTGATTAATTTCTTTAACCATTTTAAATCTTATAAACACTTACTTACCAAACATTAAAAATCTTTCTACGCTTTAAAAAGTCTTGTAAATATGACTGAAATTTCTTAACTTAGTTTTTTTAGACTAGAAAAATTTGTTAAATCAATTTTGAGCTTAAAATTTAAGTGACTATTTAAATCCAATTGACTAATTATTAATTAATCATTTATCAAGTGAAAACACACTAAATCAAACTCTTAAATTTTTTTTTTCTTTCTGATTACACCAATTATTAGACCAAGTTTTATTATTTAAATATCAAATAATTGAGATTGTACTTAACAATGTATAAAAATACAATTTTTATATTTTTTATATGCACATTTTGCATTAAAACAAAACGAAATTTAGTGTGGTAAAGGAAAATTTATATTTAACATGGCAATTGTGGAATTTCACGAGTTTTTAACCTTCAAGTCTTAAACCCTATGGAATTGTGGAATTTGAAGGATAACTAAACTCTTATCTATCCATCATTCTATCTTCTTCTTCACTTTCAGACTTTGAGTGAGTGTGTATGTGTTGGAGTAGCGATGTCGAGTTCTCGAGAGCGATTGGTGAGGGCGGTGAAGAAGTTCGTGACGGTCCGGTACAAGGTTTTCAGCAATCGTTATGGCCAAAACATCATCGACATATTGGACTTCCCAATTAAGGTGGTCTTGTCTCCCTTCACTCTCGCCTTCGACATTGTTGGCTCTGCTCCTCGTGGCTTCGGCGTTCCCGAACTCATCTCCAAGCTCTCTGCCACTTCCGTCTTCGTCAGTCCCCTTTCCCTTTTCCCTATGCAATTTTCTTCTCTCTCACATTTTTCATGCAATTTCTCTATTTTCTTTTATCCAATTTGATTCCCTTTTCTGGGTGTGTGAGGAAATGCAGGGTAGAGGTCACTTCCTGAATGCTGTGTTATTTGTTTCTTTGAATTAAGAGAATGTTCTTGTTTATATTCGGTTATTATAATTATCTATCAAAATGTCATTTTCTTTTCACTATACGGCTATACTATCATCAACAATTGGCAAGAAATTATTCCTGTTTAGCTAGTGGTTTTGAGTTCAAGTCCGAGTTGAGAGAATGCAATTGCGTTAAATTGTCAGAGAAAGAGATTTTGCAGCTAATAGTGGTAGCAGGATTGCCTCTGTGGAGAATACTTGTAGAGGACACATGTGGTCTTGAAAAATATTATTTTCGCCATCCTGCACTATTGTATTTATATAGATATAGAAAATAACGAAAATAAGTGCTGTTGTTATGATCTGTTTTTTTTTTCCCAGTTTCATAAAAAAAAAAGTTGAAATGAAAAAGCTGAAAAAAATGTAAGACTCTCTGGTAGTGATTAGTGAAATTGAAAATGAATACAAAATGATTTATCTTCAACCAAATAAGTATTTTTGGAAACCATTTTACTTTGTAATTTTGTTATGAATTGGATTATTGGTTTGATATTGGTGGGAATTGTGTTCTCTAGAAATTTCGTCTTGTTAGTCCTAGGTTCAGTTTGATTCTTTTTTTTTTTTATAATGATGGATGTTGCTGCATGGCTTGATTGTAGGCTATAGCTGCTCTTGGAACTTATGACATTGCATTTGAGCTAGGGAGGAAGGTGCTATGTCAAAGGTGCTGTTTTGTATTCCTTGATGATTTTGTTGTGTCACTTCAATACATGATACCTCTAATATTTTATTAGTGTAGTGTTGCTCATTGACTTCTGTAAAACTCTAACTAAATGTGTCTCAAAAACAGGAATTGTAATACATGTAGTGGATGGCGAGCCTTACGGTGTACAATGTGCCGAGGAAGTGGGAGGGTGCATTATCAAGTGAAGAATTACACGTTGAAGAGGTAAGTTACTCTCCATGGGGATAAATTTAGAGGTTGCTGTTAGTATTACTATGTAAACTGTGGTTTGTTGGTCCTCTTGTTGAAATTTTTAATAGGACCCACAAACAATTAAACTTGCAAAAATTATTTCAAGATCATAAAAGTTGAGAGTCTGGTTGAATTAGAATAATTTGCAATCTTTGTCATTTGGGGTCATGCATGGTTACTTATGCAAGCTTCTAAGGAAACTAAGTAATAAATGGTCACACCCATATACAAAGTTTGGATGGGAAAAAAGGTATTAGTTTTAACTCATTAATTTTATGCCAGTGAGTTTTTCTAAATGGTGGTTGACCTTGACCATCAAAGTTACACTAAATTAATATATTAATATTTTGGAGTGCAGTGAAAATACCTGCTGTCAAGTAAGAAAATGTGTATCTGATTTATATAAAAATGGGCACGTAAGATAGTGCAATATTTTTTTAATGGATAATTCTCTTCTATTTTGATTTCTTTCAATGTATCTTCGTTTATCATTTTGTGAGATTCTCCTCCAGTTTATATACACCTTATGCATTCTTCAACTTTAATGGATAATTCTCTTCTATTTTGATTTCTTTTAGTGTATCTTCTTTTATCATTTTGTGAGATTCTCCTCCAATTTATATACACCTTATATGTTATTCAACTTATTCACTTTTAGTGGAGAGAAGCCAACTGCTGAATCTGTAGCAGACGCCATTGCCAACAATCGGGCTGAGTTGGTGCATATACCATCATCCTTGGATTTTCAAAACCCACTCCCTACAAAAGAGTGTCCAACTTGTGATGGAACGGTGTGATCCAAATTCCAAGACGACTTTTCATCCAACATTTTGTTTTTTCATGGATAGGTTCATTCCCACCGAAGTAGTAATTCATGAGTAAACAGTAGTCCTTCACCCTGAACACACGCACAAACACTCACACCATACAACAATTTCTTTTGAGATAATAGTTAGTTTCATATGTGCTTCATTTGGTAATTTTAACATTGCAATGTGTTTTAATTTATTTTTTTTGAAGAATTTATTGACTTTGCACAGGGTGTAATGAGCTGTCCTGAATGCAAACACAGATTGTTGCATGTTAGGATCTCAGCAGATGATGTGAGTATTATTGATTCTTTAGTGCTTATTTTTCTCCCATTGTTGAATTGTTCATATTGTGATCTTAATAATCTATTTATTATATAGCCAAATATGGCATTGACTATTAGACTAAACCTTTGTTACCACTCCAGTATTTTGATTGATGTGTCACTTAGTGATTCGATATTTAATTTTCTCACTTTCTCTTAACCAATTTATACTCACATCAACAACTTCAATTTTTATTTTTAATTTCTTAAATGAATTAGAATCCATCAGTTACATTGTACAGTAACCATTAATTAGTCAAAACAGTGAGTTCTTTTGATGTAATTATAATTGCAATTGTTACAAAATAAAAATTTGCTTCCTCAGCAAATATTTTCACGAGCGCATGGTTGATTTCTTTTGTAACAATGACAATATTTTAAATCTTGCAAAAATATCACAACTTTTAAAGATTTATTTGATTATTTATTTACTTAATAATATGTGATATATTAAAATTAAAATACACTCTAACTAAATAGTTTTTAAAATGATTTTATTGATCAACTGTGTGACAAGTGGGTCTAAATCTAGTTCATATTGTTTTTAAGCATCCTTTTCTTTGTGCAGATTATGGAGCCCCCATGGCAAGCTTATAATGTCTTGAGAAAAATAGATTACCCATATGAGGTCAGTGTCATTTCTAAATTCAAATTTGATTCTATTAAATAATCAATTGTATTGTCATTATTTATTATTGACAACATAATACAGATTCCTCTCATGCCACTGAAACAAACCTTGATCCTAGGCATTTTTACTCATTTCTTTACTTTTGTTATGCATTGGAATTCATTTTCTCTTAGATTAACATTTTATGCAAACTTTTATCTGTTAAATAAGTGTGTCAAGAGGACTCAAAATATAATTTATTTTACTTCTCATTTATCACTCTTTTTTGACATTGAAATCCTAACTATTTTTTTTTCCCTTTTCAGCACATAGTGCACAGCATGAAAGATCCTAGTATTGCTGCATTTTGGCTGATTACATTTCCTCAGATCATGGGTGGATTTACCTATGATGATGATGTGAAGCAGAAAATATGGTGGCAATATAAGGTTGTCTCTTCATATTCGTTTCCTTAGTTCAGTTTCAGTTATTATTCATCTGCTAGCTATTATTGTATGATAAATGATTTCTTAGTAAAAGAAATAATGAAATTGCATCCTAGCTTATAGCAAATTTTTTATTAAATATGAATACAAGGTGAAAATACTATGTTACGGCTCAAAATCAAACAAAATAAAATTGTTTTTACTTGTTTACCCCTATATTTTGGTTAGGAATGTCGTCCGCAATGGCAAAAGTAATATATTTCTGTTCCTTGCTACTTCCAGTCAATCATTCCAGAGGGATGAGAATGATTTTCAATGACATGGTTTTCCTTTCTTGCTGCACACCTGCAAGTGAAAATTTAATTTTTTCTACTTTCTACTTCTGTCAATTCATTCTTACTCTGTTTGAGCTCAGTGCAATATGCACCTCTGTTCAGAGGTTGGTTTTAATAGAATTTTAATTTCATGAAAACACAAAAAACAACTGATCTGAATTGAAATATGAATCTGTCTTCTTGTAGCTTTTTGTAGGTTTCATCCCTTTTTCCAGCGCAGAATTAGTTTTCCAAGCACCTATGCGGTTTCATCTGCATATATGTATGTTTTAATAGTGAAAGACTCAAGGGACCGATTGACTGAATAATCCTGCGTATAGTTTGGACATAGTACTTTCACCTGTATGCCTGTAAACTATTTGGAATTTCAGATTGCTGAAAGGAAAGTGGTGCAGAAAATAGGATTTAATATTTAAAATGGAATTGAAAAAAGGGAATCCAGCATAGCTCTATGATTATACAACCCATGTAATTAACTATTCTGCCCTTCATTTGATTGACCTTTCCCAAAGTTAATCAGACATCATGCAGCCTAAATCATCATCTGTTACGTTCATGCTTTATAGAAGTTAAGTCTACTTTTCTAAATATATCTATTTTCCTTGTGTGGGTGAATTTAGGAATCTAGGCGGTATGATCAACTCCGAGATGTGGTGGCCAAGAGGAAACCAGGGTGGGAGTATCTGCAGGAGGTAAGCTTTTTATCCTTTGCACTAACCATGGCTATTCGCAATGCCTATGGCCGTGCTTTAGATGTGGAAGACGAGCAATGTAAATGTGGGGTATGCTAGGGATTCATCTAGTTGCTAAAATAAATGGAAAACTGTTTATTCTTTTACCATTTTTCTGATAATTATGATAGTTTTTTATTACTTGGATGCTTGATATGGTGTTATTCAAGTTGTTGATGAAACTATGGCACTCATCTTAAATTTTATATAATTTTCTCTGGATTAAATTTTACAACAATGTTTGTTTATTTTGAATATGGGTTTTCATAGGCCTTGATATCTATTGATCCTGCCCGTGCAAGGGATGATCCTGTCATAGTGAAAAATGTCCCTTACTATAAGGCTCAGAAGGCACTGGAGACAGAGGTTATGAAGCTTGATCCGCCACCAAGACCAGCAAATTGGGGTGTATGTATTACTATCTTCATTTCACATTTGCTAGTTATTCCTTTAGATAATGTGCACAATCTTCTTTAAAATTATAATGTGCTTTTGATAATTGCACTCGTTGAATTCTTTATCCTCAGTTGGTTAGAATAGGCATACATAACTATAGACACGGTTGGATGTACACAATTGACATGGTCAGTATGACTTAAATAACTACAAACTGTCATCTAAGTTGGTCCAAACAAGCCTCTTTATGGCCATGCAGTGAACAAGTCTAATGTTGGTGATCCACCTGGGATGGGCTAACTCGGTTTAAATTTTTTTAGCTTCACGAAGGTCAACTAATAGATGTGAACACTGTAAAAGGAGGACCCTTTTGAAGTGCGTTCTGCTATCAGAGCCCTTCCAATGTTTTCTCCTTTTATTTCTTTAAGCTGTTCAATTGTAAATCAGTGGGACGTAAACCTTTTGAAATTTCTGAGACTCTGGCTCAAATGCATAAAAGTTAGAATATAAATTTAAGAGCATGCAAAATTGGTAGTAGAATGCCATCACAAATTTTCACTATAAAATATATTGTTAGTTTGGTCACTCCCTTGTCCATTTGAAAAAAAATACTTGAAAAGTAGTGTAGGTTGTAGGCTTATATCCTGCTCAGAAATGAGACATAAACTGCAGAGAATTGGCAGGAACTGGACCTTCCATTGAATGCATCGTCTTGGAGTGAGGAGGATCTCAAAAATCCAGATAAGTTCTATGAAATGACTGTTCTTCTTAATGCCCAAAGAGAAATCTCTGATAAGATCTTGGATACACAGTGGGAAACTAAATGGCGTCAGGACAAGGTTGGTGATTTTTTGTCTTTACATCTGTTTGTTACTTCGTTTGTTTATGGTGAAAAGATCAACTAATCAAAACCGACATATGTTGTAATCAGGCATTTCATATAATGAAATGATGTTAATTGCATGTACAATTGTCATGTCTCAAGATTACAACCTTTGCCTTTATAGTTTACACTGTACAGTGTTCATGGTATGCTTGGTTTTTGCTTCAAATTCAAGATGCAAAGCTGTCTGGGGTTTGCGTTGTGTACTTAACCGCTTTCAGGATCATTACATTCCTTTAATATATATTCAATTTGTGAATATTATATTATTCTTGAACACTTTCAAATGTCATTGTCCATCAATCTTTTGTGCAAGGGACTGACACTTGATTTAACCTTCAGTTGAATGAGATATTGGAGGCCAAGGTGAAGCCATACATTCAGGATATTGACAACGCAGTTCTTCCTGAGCCTATTCTAATAAAACCTCAAAATCAGGAAAAGGTCTCTCTTTCTGTATGTTATATATGAGTGCAAGCTTTCATTGATTATGCATGTTGAGAGAGCACTTTTCTATTTGTGTACTGTGGAGAGTTGTAATAAGTTTAATTAACTAATAAGTAATTATATATGAATACTGGTTTTTTTTAAGACATCCGAGCGACACTCATGATTCGTTGAGCGCATATTTGAACTCAGTGCACATAGTTGAAGCCGCTGAGCTAGACACAAATATGATGCACTCAACATATTATAGGTGCCGCGTGGGTGTATTGAAAAATATGGGTGTTTATGAAACATTTTGGTTAAGTAATTTGTTCTATTTGTCATATATTGGGTTGCATCCTATGTTACTTTCTAAATGTTTTTCTCCATCATTCTATTTACTCTCACGTTATATTTGGATGAATTTTTCCATAAATATTTTTAGAAAGAGAAAATAAAATTTAACTTGTGCATAAATTAATTTGTAGATTTTTACATATTTGTTTCTTCAAAAACTTATTTTTAATTTAAGTATAAATTAATTTTAATTTTAGGATTTTTTTTTCGTTTTTCCTTATTTTATATATTATAAGTGATTTTGAAGAAATTTATCAATAACATGTCCTAATTTATTAGTTTTGGAGGTTTTTCATTTTTCCATTTTGAAGTCTACTGTATTTTTAGATATGTAGTGTAGTTTGTTGCATAACACTGAATTTTCTGATTGAACTGTGTAACTTCTACTATTAAAAAACTGGAGATCTTTCATCGTGTAGAAGATATCAAGCAGATAAATTTTTGGAAGTTCATTTGTTGCTCGTCTTTCTTTGGAATATAAAAATAGGAAGTTAATGTTTCCTTATTATCATGTTTTACTTTCTCAGCAATCTCTCCTGCTCCTAGTTTTAGGTACAGTGATGATGTGATTTTCTTAACTTGCATGTTGCTCCTGCAGAGACAACGGAGGAGGTGGTTTTTCTTTTGACAACAGGGGCAAAGCTACAATATATGCTCCAGCATGCTTGTTTGTAGTCCTAATATTATTTTATATGATCTGTAACTATGCATATTGTTGGAAGCGTAGATGCAGTGTCTATCATCAAGCACACATGTTGTGCCTCTGTTTTGGTCATTATGTGGAGGAACCTTATTTTTTGACACAAGAAATGCTACTTATTAAAAGGAAAGTCTAGAGAAACATGCAAAAAGAAACAAAAACCTTGCAGATGTCACATTTGGTTGTGTCAAACACGTCCGGAAGATACCATATTCATATTATTCCTTTCTATCCTTCTTATTGTTTACTACCAACTTCTGTTCTAAGCAATGAATTATCTTCACTGCTGATATATTTGATGATTTCAAAATTACACACTTACGTTGAGTCAAATGCTAAATCCACTTTTATTTCTTGTAGTTTCTTTAATAAGTAATTTTGATCTTTATAACAATTAAATAACTCATTTTGTTTTTTTAGTTTTTTCAACTAAGTAATTTTGATCTAACAGTGATGTATCATCTAATGACTAAATATTTTCAATGATAATAGATGTTAAAATTTATTATTAAATATTGTTGTTAACGTTCTAAGTGAAAAAGTTATTAACATTGTTATTATTAACATTTTTGTTAGAAATTAAATGACAAATTAGCCGTAGATTGGAATTGTTTAATTAGAAAAAATTATTTGCTTTGACATATACAGTTAAATTATTTTGCACTTTGATGAAATTATAAGGGTGGATTTAATCCTTGAAACAATCAAAATTGCCTGTTTTTATCAAATTTAAAATTTTTCACAAATCATTATGTTACTATAATTAGACAGAACTCAAGTTACACGCACAGTCACTTAATATAAATGCCAAGAAAAACAGTTTTATTTTAGGAAAAGTTTGTCTAAAACGCTGCAACATTTAGTCCACGAATTTAGCTTGTAACAACCTTGCTTCTAAATAATAGTTAAATTAGTTATTTAATTTATTTTAGAACTTTGATATTTTATCCGAGTAATGTTTGAAAAATGATAAATTAGTCGATAAATTAAAAAATATATATATAATGAGGTAAAATAAAAATGATATTTAAAAAGTTTTAAAAATTACTTTTAATTAATTAATACATTTTACATAATTTATGATAATTTTGATTTTTTTAAAATTTATTGATATATATTTTTTTAAATAGTCCGTAAATTCTAAACTGGAATATTTTTTAAGAAAAATTTTGATGGAATCATAAGAATATATAGCAACTTTTGGTTAAATTATTTATAAAAAAGTTATAATTTATTACATTACTACTTTCTACCTACTTTCTTATAAATAAATTGTAGAAATAAGTACCTTTGAATTTTCTACTTATTTGGTCAAGTTTGGTGGGCATATAAAATCTTTTTTCTCAATTATTCATATAATTTATTTTTATTTTAGTTACAAATTCTTAGTTTTTCTTTCTCTTACAAAATTCCAATATTATTCTCCATATTTTTTTTTATTGATAATTGACCTGCATATGTCTGAGATATAAATGAAAGAGAAATTTTAGTTGATGAAAGATACTTTTATAATTTGCTAATAGCTAATTGTATATCTCCCAATTGATAGTCACACATTAATTATTTTTGAAGGTATAAAAGTTATTGAGATGAATGATATTTCTTGTGCCAAAATCCTCAGTATATCAGAAATCGAACATAGAACAAGATAGTTAAATAATGTAGTTATCTATGAACTATTGTAGAACTTGTGAAAACCCTTAGTATGTTCTAAACCTTGATATCCAATTTGTTATCTTCTAATTGGAGCATCATGGTTTAGTGTTTTGCTTGACCATGTTATTTGTTCCAATTTTTCTTTAGTTATTTTCTTTTGTCACATCACAATGTATGGTGTTACATCATTGTCCATACCAAGACATTACACTTGGAAAGAGGTTTTTGGTTTCATGTTCATTGACTTGACCATACACAAACAATCTAGCTTTTCCAATTTACACTCCAATCCCTTTGCCGACACAGCTGCTTCTTTTTTTCTACGATTTCTCATTCACGAAGGGGATAACTTCAAATGTAACACACCATTTATATACGTTTTAATATAAACCATTGAATATATCGTATTTATATTCAGATTAATATACGAAAAAATGTTTAATGAAATAAATATTAGCGTGTTAATTACAAATATAATATATTTAATAATTTATACGTATCTCATGTGAAAGTAGGAACCATTTTTCATTTATTTTATTATTATAATATTTAATTTGTACCCTGAAACCTTTAAAGAAAAATGTACGGTGAAAATGATGGCAGGCAATAAGTCAATAGTTCATTAAAGGAAAAGAAGACCAAAAAAGAAAAGAAAGAACAGTTTATCTTCAATTTAATGCATGGATGAGTGTTGAAGTTCTGACATGCATGTTTGTTTGACGTAATCAATGTCTTGGTTTGTACATGCTACTCCATCTGTTTCTAGGCTTGTTCTTCAATATTATGTGAATGATAAAATTATAAATGACAAAAAAAATTAATGTTATTTTTAACTTTAAAAAAAGTTAGTTAAATAAATAAAAAAATCTTTTTTTCTAATAAAATGTCAATAATTAGAGTCTTTCAATAAATTGATATAATTTATACTTTAATCTCTTTAATTTCTCAATTTATTGAAAGATTCCAATAATTAATATATCATTAAAAAAAAGTTCAATCAGAATTATCAAGGCTCAAATAATAAAGTTCAGTCTAGTAAACGGATCAATCGTTTGTAAATGAATGATAATTAATTTTACTGTACACATTAATTACTTAGAACTTATTACTGATTTGAGTGACGGACTAATAAAATAACGAATACCGAGTCTAATTAATAAATAGATAGTGATGAAAGAAAAATAGATGTGTGATCCGTTCACCTTGTTATTTGTTTTAAATGAGAATTTTCTTTCACTTTATTTTTTATTTATTACGTGTTTAGATGGAAAATTTATAAAAGATAATTTATTTTTATAATAAATTTAAAATGTTTTATCAAATAATATATTATTTAAATAGAAAAATTGAAAGAAATTATAATTTTAAAATTTTATAATAATAATAATAATTTAATTGTTCAAAATTAGATCATTTCAAATTCTATTTAAAAATAAAAATTTAAAAATTTTCAATTTTAAAAAAATTTAGATCTCTTATATTTATTTTTCTTTTATTTAATCCAATGAAATTAAGCCAGTGAAGTTAAGAAGAGAGTGAAGTTAAGAAGAGATAAGTTATGAAGAATGAAACTATATTATAATAAATTAGGTTATTAAGTTATGATAAACTAAGTCAAATTTAAGTGATCAAAATGGTTTATATTGGTTTATGAATTATCAAATTAAATTAAAATAAATTAGATTGAATCAAGATAATGTAAACTAGGATAAGATGATTAAATTGTGATACAATTGAAGAAGGTTATGACAAACTAATTTAAAATGAACTGAATTAAATTAAATTAAGATAAATCAATTAAATGAAACTTAATTTATGATAAGTTTGAGTAACTCAAATCAAATTTGATTGAGTAAGATTAAATTTTTTCTATTAAATTTGATTGAATTAAATTAAATTGATTCAAATTAAATATAAATCTAAATTTTTAATATTTTTAAGTCGGATTAACTTGTTTAATAATAATATAATACATTTAATATAATTTTTTATATTGAATGATAATTAAATTATTAATTTAAAAAATTAATAAATTTAAATAAAATATTTATAAAATTAAATAATTTAAAATTAAAAAATATATTTAATATATTTAAAAAATTTTAAATATAAAATTCTTATCCAACCATAAGTATTTTTTTTGAACTTTATTTAAAACAATAATAATAAATAAATAAAATGCGAAAATAATATTTTAATCTATTCTATGCAATAGCACATAGTATTAATAAATATATTCATATAAGAAAATTACTGATAAAAATTTTCTGAGCACTAAAAAAAATTGTAATGTGAAATAGAATAACCTTAATTAGTTTCGACGTTCATTTTACTCTTAATATGCGCAATGTATACACGTGTTGAATAAAAAAAATAAAGCTACTTTTAATTTGTTCCATTTTTTTTTATTCTCTTTCTTCTATTAAAGAAATGCAACACAAAATGTCTTTTCTTCCACTGTGCAAAGAATAATATAATTAAAGATAATTAGTTTTACTTTAAATTTAAAATATTAAATTACTACTTTAAAGTACATCATAGCAGATGGACCAATCGGATTTAATTTAATCAAACACCCAACCATTCACAAACTTTATTTTCATCTCTAAACTTAATTTTCCTTAGCTTCAATTTTATAAAGTGATTTTAGGTAAAAATACAAAACGACAAAAATAAATTTAGTCACATTATTTATTTGTGTCATACACTTTCCATAATACATGTCTTAATAGTTAAATCTAGATATCCAAAAGCTATTCCCAATTAAATGACGATATAAATACACTATGATTCCAATTAAAATTAAACTCTTGTTTTTATTAATTAAGATAAGATTAACGACAAGTTTATCTTTAACAAACCTTTTCTGAATGGATGATAAATTTTTTATTGATGGAACGTTATGGGTCATGTGAGTCATATAAACATTGAAGGAAAAACTATTCATTCACATTTATTATAAAGGACGATGCTATGCTTTCTATAAGATATTCATATATCTTCTCGTGAACTTTCTTTTTCCTTTTTCTTTTTACCAATGCTCGTGACTTCATTAAAACTTGGATTAGGACTATCAATAATTCATAAATTAAATTAATATTAACATGTCTACCATAATGTTGAATGACTTCTTGAAGCTTAAATTTTAATGAAAATTTTATTTTTTTTATTTCTCTCAAATAATTTAAAAACATTGTTTAACAATTCCTTAAAAGTGATAGATAATTAATTATGTAGTTTTATCTAAACAATAAACATGATTAAAATTGATAAAGTTAAAATAAAAAAGGATAAAGGAGAGCTAAAAGTGAAGTATTATAAAATTAGAAAATATCATTAAATTGTGAAATGTTGGCACGGGTAAAAGCTGGTCCCTAAAGTGACATGCTTTTGGAATGGTCCTCTCTTTTTTATTTTTAAATCGCAAACATCGTGCAATGCATGGCTCTATTTACATTATTTTTTTTTTAAATTGTTTTCAATTCATTTCAACTTCATAGAAGTGGAAGATGACACGTAATTACGAGAAAGAAAATTATATGTGAACCAAATATTATTTAAATAAAAAAATTAAATTTATTAAATCAATAAAATATCTTAATTATCATCCAATATAAAATTTATTTTAATATTAAATAACATGTTCAAAAATATCACTTATGGAACTTATTTTATTTTTGTTTGATGTTGGTCACTATTTATTCTTAGAATAATATAAAAAAATGGAGAAATAGCATTTTTTTAAAATAATTCCAAAAAGTAAATAACTATTTCTCAATTAGAACCATATCCAACATGTTATGTTACGTTGGCATTTTTGGGAACATAGTGGAACAAGAACAAAAGTTGCCGAAGTAGCAGCTGAGGAATTTGAAGGCAAGGCACGTAACCATAGATACACAGATTTGAGATTCTTATTACTCAATAAAATTAAATTATGAGATGTGATCTCATATGTCCAAATAACAATATTAATAAAATAAAATGTGCAGATTATATACTATAATAACACAAGTTCGAAGAAGAAAAATTAATAATAACAACAAGTTTGATTTTCTAACCAAGAATGGTACTAAGAGCAGCACCGACCAGAATGGTTAGTGAGTACACTCCTAAAGGCGACGCCGTTACAGACGCTGCGCTGTTTGGCCGGGCCGGCGTCGTTTCGTTCGACGATGATTCCGACGGCGATGGAGTTGTTGCTGCCGGGAGGGACCCCGTAGGAGAAGCAGCGGTTCCCCGAGGAGAAGCGGCGGTTCCCGGAGACGGCGCTGGTGGCGACGTAGTGGAGGGAAGCGGAGTAGCAGCCGGAGTAGCAACCGGAGCTAAGGAGGAAGGTGGGTAAGAAGTGGTTGAAGGTGAAAGTGAAGGTGGATATGATGGAGGAGGGGTGGTGGATGGATAGGGTGATGCTGGTGAGAGTGGTGATGGGTAAGTTGGGGATGATGATGGAGGTTGGGGGATAGGGGAATTGGGTTTTGGAGTTGGGGCATAAGGGTAGGGTGGTTGAGATGTTGGGGAATGAGTATTTGGAGGTGGGGGAATGGGAGAAGGAGTGGTGGTGGGTGGAGATGAAATGTAAGGTGGCTGAGATATTGGGGAAGGAGTGTTTGGAGGTGTTGGAAGGTAAGGAGGTTGGGAAGTCGGAGAAGGAGTTTTTGGTGGTGTTGGAATGTAAGGTGGTTGGGATATTGGAGAGGCAGTGTTTGGAGGTGATGGGATGTAAGGAGGTTGGGAAGTAGGAGAAGGAGTTTTGGGTGGTGTTGGCACATAAGGTGGTTGATGGGTAGGGGAAGGGGTTTTTGGAGGGTTTGGAGTGTATGGAGGTTGGGAGATAGGAGAAGGAGTGTTTGGAGGAATTGGGACGAAAGGTTGGTGACCAGGGGAAGGGGTTTTTGGAGGGTTTGGAGTATATGGAGGTTGGGAGATAGGAGAAGGAGTGTTTGGAGGAACTGGGACGTAAGGTTGGTGAGCAGGGGAAGGAGTTTTTGGAGGAGTGGGAACATTTGGAGAAGGAGTTTGTGGAGGTTGAGGAAGATAGGGTGGATGGTTATTAGGGGAAGGAGCTTTTGGAGGATAGGGAAGATTAGGGGGAGTGTAAGTAGGAGAAGGTGTTTTGGGAGGTATTGGAACATAGGGTGGATGTGGATGGTTACTTGGGGAAGGAGCTTTTGGAGGAAGAGGAACATTTGGTGGAGTGTAAACAGGAGAGGGTGTTTTGGGAGGTGTTGGAACACTGGGAGGTGCTGGAACATAGGGTGGATGGTAAGTAGGTGAAGGTGCTTTTGGAGGAGTAGGAGGAACAATGGGAGGATAATGAATAGGTGAAGGTGTTTTTGGAGGGTTTGGAACATTTGGAGGAGTATAAACAGGGGAAGGTGTTTGGGGTGGATAAGGAGTTACTGGAGGAGTGGGAACATGAGGAGGTGTTGGAACATAAGGGGGATTATAAGGTACTTTTGGAGGAGTTGGGAGATAGGGAGTGTTTGGAGGTGTTGGAGAGTACGGAGGAGGTTCTCTCACAGCCAAAACAACAATAATCAGTTTCTGACCCTTCTCACAATTATCATCTTTTCCACTTATGAAGTAAAAAGGACCTGACCGATCAAACTGAAACTCCGACTCACCATCCTCAAACTTCTTGATCGGCTTCTTCTTGTTACATTTCTCGTAATCCTCCTTGTTCACCACCAGAACCGTGTCGGATCCCTTCTTGTACTTAAAAACTGTCATCACAAAAAACCATAAAAGTTAAACCCATGCAGAAGCTAGCAAAAAAGTTGATATCTTTGCAATGAAAAGCAACTCACCAAGAGTGTCACTGACTTGGAACCTCATCCTTTCAGCCCAGTGATTATAATTCTCAGAAGGGTACAAAACCCACCCATCTTTTCCACCAACGTAGAACGTGTAGGCCTGAGACCCGGCGACGATACTAAAGAGAAACAAGAAGAGACAAAAACGACGTATCTCGAGTTCCATGAGGTAAAGAAAGAAAGAGAGAAAGAAAGAAAAGTTGTGAAGAAGTTGGATCGTGTGTAGAGTACATAAACTTGCAGAGACTCGAGAGAGGTGGCAGAAGTGATGGGAATGGATTGCGATATAAAGAGAAAGTTTTCTCCCTGGTTACCGTTGTGGTGGTGCTTGTATTGTAGGACCAATCAAGCGTGTTAAACGCGGAGGCTTTAGGTGTGAAGAGTTTACATGTGGCGAAATCATAGAGTTAGAAAAGTTGAAGTTTGAGAAAGTTTGTTTATTAGGGTTGAATGGTGGGACATAGAAGACCTAGTATCTTTCTAGCTACGTGCCACACTAGCCACCCATGCCATCTATCATCATTCATCACTGCTTCATGTTCCTCACTTTTTTATTTTATAATTTCCAACCTTACCGTTGCTATGGTTGTTAGACATTAAAAATGTTCAGAAAACAATGATAATAGTAAGAAGGAAAGAAAACGAAAGAAAACGCTTGTTTTGTAAGAGCATCACGGGACCCTATTCACTCTATGCTATTGATTCCGATTCTGATTTCAGACCCATTAATAATTGTGTTATTCTATAAAACATGGTTAGATTGTTCCAGATTATGTTCTGCATCAAGTGAAAGATCAATGCTGATTTGGAATTATTGGATTATTGGATTATTTAATGTTGTGTCTACTTTACTTTCAGAGATTAAAGTAATGTGAGCAATAATGGAAAAAGGATTGGATCGTCAATCTACATTTATGCCTTGGGTCCGCAATCACTGTAATAGAATTTGTGTGATTGGTTTAATTTCTTTTATTTATGAAATTATTTTGTTATTAAAATGCATATTTAAGCTCTAATTTAATAAAAATAAAAACTATAGACTATTTTAATATAAAATTATGATATTAAAAAGTTAATTTTTTTTTACATATTTAAAGATTAAATCATTTTTTTAATCTGAAATTAGCAGCACCTCAATCACACATCCAACACTAAATTGGCGATCTTTTGCGTTTAAGAAATAAATGTGTAATGATCCTATCTTTTTAGGTAGTCAAAATGTGCTTTGTTTTGCTTTTCCATAGACTATTTGGTAGGTGAAATGGACTACCCAGTTAGGAGTTAATCACATCCACTTTACTATATTGTTGGCTATGATTAACTTTTTTTCTTATTTGTTGATTTAATTTTTTTTATTAGGTGACAGTTGTAAAGTACTTAAAAATCTCATTAATAGCTAATTTCTATCATATACGAGAATTATTGAATTAAACTATTTTATATTTAAAATAGTTTATAGCTTTAAAATTGAAAGTTTTTATATAAAAAAAAAATTATTAGCCAAATATACCATAATTATTACATTTTGACGAAGTCATTACTGGTATCTAATATTGTACTTGTAATTTATTCGGGGAAGACTAGAAAGTTCCTATATCTGAAAATCATTATTGTTTGGTACTATGAAGTTACCATTTTTTAAATCAGTGTATATGATGCGACATGGGTGCTTCTTTCCTCTAAAAACTTTACTTTTAATAACTCTCCAATTAAATTACTAAAATTACATAATTTTTCATTAAAAATCAAATTATACCTGTTTCAAATCATAGACATTTTTTTTTTCTATCTTAAACAATTTTTTCAATTGATACAATGTCTTATGTCATGCAGTTATGTTATTTAATTTATATTCGGGTACTCAATAGTATACTACTAATTAAAACACGTCTCTTTACCGTTAGTATTTAATATTGGGTTTACACATGCCGACATTTGTAACTGTGTTATTAATATTAAACAGTTTTTAACATATTCCCTCTTAATTAATATGTGTTTGTATGGTTTCTTTCTCTCATTAGATGTACACTCACTCTACATATATGGTTCATATGAAATGCTTACAATAAAAATGAATAATTAATACAGTATTAAGAGGATGATTCATATTAAACATCCATGTTCCTTAATGATATGGTATAAGTAAAAATAAATTTCATTTCATAAGTTGATTTTATGAGATTAAATTAGGTTTAAAATTCACTTTTTTTTTTTTTATAATATTGGGCTTATCACACCATCCTCACTTACATATCTCTGTTCTATAATTTTCTTAACGTATGAATATACGATTAATCATCATGCCTTATCTTTATAAGTTTAAGTTTCGTATTCCAACCAATTAAAAATGACTTTTAACATGATTTTAAACATAATTAATAAAAATATTTATGAAACACCATTAAAACTAATTTCAAGTTTATTGATTGAAGAAAAAAGGAAATACCGTACTCTCTTACATTGAAGGAGCAGGGAGAGTTTACTATACAAGTTACGACCCATCACATAGGTCTACACAAAAATCCAACATGATCTATAGTTACACAAACTATTGTAAACCAGAACATTAAAAAACAAAAATATTAAACGAAGCAACGATAAATACATGCATGAAAATATGCATGAATTATTAGGATGTTAAAACTGAGATCTCCATAACATTTTGTGTGTGTTGTTGATGCCTTTCAAAGATGGCACTGATCTTTGCACTTCTTAACACAGGTGCTCTCTACTTTAGAGACGCTAGGGTTGATACATCCATCAAAGCACTTTCCATAACACTTTTCAGCTGGTGTTCCTTCGTGAACCTTCTCGTTTGCACGTCGCATCACATGTTCAGACTGACCGTATCCGTTGCCTTGATTGTCACCCTTAGTCTCCCCTACAGGAGCATCGTTTCTAACAACAGTTACAACACGAGCGTTGCTCGTCATGAACATGATGGCAACCAAGAGGATCAATGCAACTTGTTTAGAACTCATTTTCATTCGGTTAATTGTTTGTGTCAAGTTTGGTTTGCTTCATTTCCCAAGAGAAAAAAACAACCTAAATAACATGTGGGGTGTGCTTAATTTGGTGTGTTGTGGTCGTGAATGACGCTAATGAAGCATCTATTTTTTGACATGAATATATTTAGATTGGTGAATGTGTGTTCATGTGGCTTTTCTCTCTAAATATATTGCACTAAATTAATAGAGTTGACTTTTGTATTGTCTTATTTTCCTGTGTCATCCACCACTAAACAACGCCTGAGGAGTAATATTTACCATTCCCTTTCTCCTTTCCTTCCCTTATTTTGGTATATTATAGTTATTAACATAAATCTCTTTTTAGCAAAGTTGATTATCCATTAACAATATGAATTTCTGACCGTAATTTTGTTTGATGCTTGCCTCTCAAATATTATATCAAGGTGTGAGAAATATTTGCGTCGATATATATTGTTTGCACCGAAAAATGTCCAAACAAATCCATATAATGTAGGTCAAACTTACTGATGCTACTTGAACAAGGATTATAGGGAGTTCTTTGCTTTGAAAGAAAATATCACGTTAAAGTTTCAAGCCTAGCTAAGGAAGTGTGAACTAAAATGCTTAAGAGGTGACTCTAAAATGGAAACAATGTACACATTTTAATACAATTTTCATTTCTCAGTCATTGGTGGGTTGTGAACTAGTACCTTACATGCAGTAACCTACCTGAACAAGTCCTCCTCCTCGTTGCATCCTGTGTTGAACACTTTTTATCAGAAAAGATAAAGGAGCATCACATTTGCGAGGCTATTGTGTCAATCCCATATACTTCCTCTGATAAGTCAAATATTCAAGAAAGAGGTTTCTTCATTCAAATATAAATTCAAGTGAAGAATGCTGGGGAAAAAGTATTTTGAGAGAGGTTCCACTTCTTATGCAAGAAATACTCTCTCATCAATCAAGTGATTTACCAGGCTCAATTTCTCTTAGTTGTTTAGTTGATAGTATTCTCAAAATGAGTATAAGCAAGAAACGTTATACCAAAATCATGTTCACCCCGTTTTGTGATAATCATTTTGGAAGACGATCAGTTAAACAACAAGAGGATGAAGGTCTTTATCTTTGTCTTTGAGAAGATCCAATTTAGTCCATTTGGCACGCCTTAAGAAAAGGAAGAGAGTTCCAGCTTGACATAGCAACCCACAAATGAGACCAATCCATAAACCCTATATATTTTAAGACACGCATATAATAAAACTTATGAACGCAAAAAGTCTCATAATCAAGATGACTCTTCAAGATATCATAACAAAAAGAATCAGAATGTGTAATAAATATTTTATTTACCTTATACTGCAAATTTGTCTTAAATCCCAGGAGACACGATATTGGTAAACCAACAAGATAAAAAGTTGCAAGGTTAATATATGCAGTGGAGTGTTGCAGGCCACATCCTCTGGCTGCTCCTGTAAACACAATTTTCGCCTAAGAATTTGATGAAGTTTTTCAGATTTCGTATAATTTCTAGCTTTTTAACGTTCACAATAATTTTCTGGAGACATAGTAATGTTTTTTAGACAAATGAGGGATCAGGTCAAACAATTAATGGAGTCATAAGGATAAAAGAAATGAGAGGTAGGGCAAGGAAATTTGACAAAACATCAAAGATGTTAGTGTAAGTTAATTAATTCAAACCTTGCATAACACCTTGGACAGCATCCAGTACTATGGAAATGGCAAGCAAGGGTGTCACTGAAGTAAACTCATCTTTAATTTTGGAACTATCACTAAAAAGCTGAATCCAGATATTATGTCCAAATCCAAGTGCCA
Organism: Macrotyloma uniflorum; assembly: GCA_016859785.1. Lineage (NCBI taxonomy): Eukaryota > Viridiplantae > Streptophyta > Magnoliopsida > Fabales > Fabaceae > Macrotyloma > Macrotyloma uniflorum. The sequence goes on from BDMB01000014.1 coordinate 3,654,504, forward strand.
AAGCAAAACAGAAACTAAGGAGGAAAGAGAGCTTCACAGTGACATTCATTGCATGTTTAGCTCCTTCCGGGTTGCCTGCTCCCAATTCATTGGATACCCTTGTGCTATCCAAGTTAAATTTCAACTTTTCAATTGATATACTATAATGTCGATTCAAAACATATGCAAAAATGAAAGCAAAGAAGAATGTGGTTCAACCAACTAACCTTGCAGCCGCACCGAGACCAATAGGGATCATGTATGCAATGAATTGTGTGTTTAAACTGCGGATTTTTTGAAGATTACAACAATAATAAATTATATGAACGTTTTGTGTTTTTAGAGGAAAATAAGTATATAAAGCTATCAGAACTATACCATATTGCAATCAATGAAGTTGTTATCTGTGAATCGGGCAATAGACCAGCTAAGAAAACCAGAACTTCAAAAGCCCAATACTCCAAACTTGCATAGCATAAAGAACAGTTAAGTATGTATCTTTAGCAAATTAGGCTACTTCATTTCATTGTGAAAAGATCAATAGTCTAAAGGACTAGCAAAGTGAAAGGTTGTTAGTGACTCATACCATACCATTGCAGCAGAGGGCAGAGCTAGTTTCATGTTTGAGAATACGTAATGGAATGAACGCATTGAAAATCCTTGCCATGTCTGCTTGAACTTCTTACCATACATGACATACAAGGCCAGTAATAGCATTGATATCCATTGTGAAATAGAAGCTGCAACTGGTGCACCTGTAAAACTCAGACCTGACCACTGAACCAAGGCATATGCAATACCAATATGAACCAGAAATGGAAGAGCTGAAAGTACAACCAATGGCATTACCACAGATTGTGTCTGTAGAAACCTCAGGATATTTTGCAAGAAGCTATATGCAAATAATCCGGGGATCATAAACTTCATATAAAGAGCAGTTGTTCTTGCAATGTCCTGGGATTGATGAAGCAACACTAGGACAGGTTCTGTATAGAACCAAATAATGGATATAACGATGGAAAAAATAAGAGATATGATGCAAGAGGCTTGTAGGTAAATTCCCAAAACTTGGTATTCCTTTGCGCCAAATCCTTGCCCACAGAGTGTTTCCAGTGCCCCACTCAAACCAACCTAAGAATAGAATAAAGGTATGATCAAGGAGTATAATCTCGTAAGTAGAATTCAGTTCAACGAGCTCTAAGACAATGTTATGATGTTAAGTTTGCACTAGGATTCGTGAGCCAGAATTCAGTATAGAAATAAAGATTAGAAATAATAACACTTCGGTATAATTATTACGGTACAAATTGTAAACACCAAAGACAAAAGTCTTTTTAAACATTATTGCTCAGACCAAGTACTGACATAGAAATGTTTGTCATATCTACTAGTATGACTCTTCTATTCTACGAACTAAGTACATTAATTAAGAGGATAAAAAAAGAAAATTTTTGTTAAAAAATAATTACTTATTATTTTATAAGGAAGGCTTTTACGAAGAGATAGAGGAATTACCATGACGGCAGAGCCAGTGACATTGAACCATGAGTTTGCAAGAGTAGCACCAGCAAGCTGAAGCTCTCCAAGGTGACCAACTAGCATGACAGAAACCGAAGTGATCAAGTAATAGAATATGTTAGTTAGAATCATTGGAAGTGAAAACAAGAGTTGCTTCTTGGCTTCTTCCATGTCCAACACTCTATTCCACCATACCCCAAATTGGGGTCTTGTGTTTTCTTTTCCATCATCAGTTACCCTTAATAGAGGTGTTGTTGTGCCATCTGAACTGGGACTTTCTTCCATCTTCTCGATCTCCTCTTTCATCTGCTCTATGCTATCTATGTATATATGTGTGTGATGAGGAAGTACTTCAATGATTGGTGGTCCCTATATCTATGTCGTCAAACAACTTTATTGTACAAAAATATGCGCCAAAAATTACTTTGCCACAGATAACTTCTTAAAGCACCTTCTTTAAGTTTCACAAATGTTCTTCGCGTTTAATCATAAACGCAGAATATGAGAATAACTTTCTCTAAGTTCTCGTGCAGCTTTTGTCTTGTTCTAAATTATTTGACTTCGGGTTGTAGCCAATGCCACGTAATGAATTTATTTTCATAATTTCTTCTGGCTTACTTTGTCTTATTTTATAAATTTATCCAAGTCTTGAGTTAAAGTATTGATTATTCGAATATTCTTCACGAGTATGTTAATGTTTGTCTGACCCTGCTCCAATCTGACCTTGGTCATATGAGAAAATTTATTCCTTTTACAAATCTCACCTCCTTTCCGTGAACTTACTATATTTTTAGTAAGTTTGATGATGATAGTCTGATAGCATGCTTAAGTATACTGGTTGAACAAGTAATAAATTGACAACAAGTTGGATCGGATATCATTTTTTACGTTGGAGTAACCAAAATTCTTACAACTTATTACAGTCTAGGCTGAACAGGACAATGATTGTGAAAATCAAGATATAATATAGCAGAAAATTAAACTCTAAGACTGTTGTTTATTAATTTTTCCAAACTATGATGACAATGATGGTGAGAATGGTTAAGGATTGGAATGCTTTAGTGTCATTTTTTTCATAATTTCACCCCAATCCAATACAAGCATAGTTGAAGTTTAGGTTTCACAAAAACAGATTTAAGTTCAAACTCCTTTGGAATTAAACCTAATGTATTAAAAAGTTCAATCTCTTGGCTCCATTAAGATGAACTCATTGAGTTCAGAAATCATAACGAACTCATGTATTAAAAAAAGTTCTGTCTACGATAATTGTTTAATGAAAATTACCATGAAAATAGTAGCTACCAAAAAAAGAGGTTCAAAACTATATATGCTAATTTCTATCCATTTTCAAAATTTTCATTCTTTTATATATTGTTATCATTAATATTTTTTAATGTGATGCACATAAAATTAATCAAATATTAATTTATCAATCATCACATAGGATTTTCATATTTTTAATAAAATATTGTAGGTAAACTTCTATATTGTGTGATTTTGGGTAAAATGCAGAACTGAGATAAATTGTAAATCACTAACAGAACCGATCATAAACCATGTGTACTACTAATATTGTCATAAGAATTCATTCTATCTCTTTGAAGCGTGAGGGAGATGTTTTTAATTCATTGTAGAACCTAAGAAATAATATTTGGTCAATTTTCTTCCAATTGACAAGAACCATTTTTAATCACCAAGTTTTTTATCACACTCTATCATGGTCATCATCTCATCTCTATTTGCATCATTTTTATAAACAAACAAATACTTGAACGTTAGTATAATTGGAATATATAATCTCTCTTAGCCATCACATCTGCATCCTTATTTTTCACTTTGACCCATGATGCCTCATATTCCTTAATTGGAATATATAATCTCTCTTAGCCATCACCTTATATATGCATCTTCTAATTCGTTATATTCAGCGCACAAAACTTTCGTTATCTCGAAGTTACGATGGAACAGTGTATTATACTTTTAGGAACATATCTTTCAACAACTCAAATAATATGTAAAACTCGTATCACTCCACCTGATTTACTTTCAAACTGTGTAAAACTTGTACACATTAGCACATATATTATTAATTTTAAACAAGTTAAACATATCGGAAAAATATAATTTTAAGAAAGGTCCTCACATCACATGAGAAATCTCTCATGAATTGTATGATTCTCTAGAGACAAATCTACTTTGTTTCATTATATGTATCTGGAAATCTGATAATTTCTTCTATGATAAAAATATCCAATTGGAGAGCTTGTTTATGCAACTTAACTCTCAAAAAAGGAAAAAAGTGTTCTTACTTTTCTCAAAATGAATATAAGCAAGAAATATGTTCTACCAAAAACATGTTCACCCTATCCATCTGTGATCATTTTTTGCATATAGAATGTGAAATTTTTACTTTTCATAAATTCAGTTCTAGTTTGGCAGAAATTTAAACAAGAAGAGGACTATCTTTATCTTTGTCTCCGTAGGAAAGATCCAATTTAGACCAATCGGCACGCCTTGTGAAAAAGAAGAGAGTCACAGTCTGACAGAGCAGCCCACAAATCAGACCAATCCATAAACCCTATATCATAAAGCAAGTTCAAGAGAAATATATTAGTAAAACTAGTGAATGCAAACTATTTCTCAGAATCAAGATGATTTTTCTTGATATAAGAATAAACATAACCAGAATGTGAATTAAATATTTTATTTACCTTATACTGCAAATTGGTCTTAAACCCTAGGAGACATGAAATTGGTAAACCAATAAGATAAAAAGTTGCAAGGTTAATGTAAACAGCCAGGTGCTGCCAGCCACATCCTCTGGCCACCCCTGCAGCATTAAGCACAATTTACCTCTTAAGAACTTTTAATTAATGTTCAAGGTTTAATGATAGCAGGTTAAAAGTAATGAGGAATTCAAACCTGACAAGACACCTTGGATGGCATCTAGTAATATGGAAATGGCAAGCAAAGGTGTCACTGATGCAAACTCCTCTTTAATTGTAGAACTATCAGTGAAAAACTGAATCCAGAAGTTATGTCCAACTCCAAGTGCCAAAACAAAACAGAAACCAAGGAGGAGAGAGAGCTTGAGAGTGACATTCATCGCATGTTTAGCTCGTTCAGGGTTGCCTGCTCCCAATTCATTGGATACCCTTGTGCTATTAAAGTTAAACTTCAACTTTTCAATACATGTATTAGAAAAGAAATGAAACATTGCAAGTAAAAGGAATATGTTCAACCAACTAACCTTGCAGCTGCACTGAGACCATAAGTGATCATGTAGGCAATGAATTCTGTATTTGCACTGTAGAGTTTTTGAAGATTAACAATATTAAATTACATGAACCTCTTAATTAGGAAGAGAAATATAAAGCTATTAGAACCTTACCATAAGGCAATCAAAGAAGTTGTTCTCTGTGAGTCAGGCAAAAGTCCAGCTAAGAAAACCAAAACTTCAAAAGCCCAATACTCCAAACTTGCATAACATAAACAACGGATAGTAATAAGAATCTTATACATTCATACATTAAATTAGAACAATATTCACTTAATGTGAATATCAGAAATTGTTTCAATCTATAAGCTGTAATGTAAGTTTAGCAAAAGAAGCTACTACTCCTCATTCAGCTTTAAAGGGCAACAGTTAAAGGTTGTTAGTGACTCATACCATACCATTCCTGCAGAGGGTAGAGATAGTTTCATGTTTGTGAATACGTAATGGAATGAATGCATTGAAAATCCTTGCCATGTCTGCTTGAACTTCTTAGCATACATTACATACAAGACTAGTAGTAGCGTTGATATCCATAGTGAAATAGAAGCTGCAACTGGTGCACCTGTAAAACTCAGACCTGACCCCTGAACCAAGGGATATGCAATGCTGATATGAACCAACAACGGAAGAGCTGAGAGTACAACCAATGGCATTACTACAGATTGTGTCTGAAGAAATCTCAAGATGTTTTGCAAGAAGCTATACGCAAACAATCCCGGGATAAGAAACTTCATATAAAGAGCAGCTGATCTTGCAATGTCATGAGATTGATGAAGCAACACTAGAATGGGTTCTGTGAAGAGCCAAATAATGGATATAATGACGGAAAAAATAAGAGATATGATGCATGAGGATTGAAGGTAAATTCCCAACAGATAGTATTCCTTTGCACCAAATCCTTGCCCGCACAATGTTTCCAGTGCCCCACTCAAACCAACCTAAGACAAGAATAAGGGTATGAACCTGGAGTTAAATCTAGTAACTTTTAGAAATAATATCTTAAAAATTAAGTGTTACTAGATGAAGGGATGCAAGCTACTAAACAAAAACATTATTCTTGTTTATATAGTATTACTATGTGACCATTAAGCATTCAAAGGGGATTTCGCTTTATGTCCATTTAATATTGTAATTGAGAAGTCACGAGGTATGACTTAAAAAGTATCAACTCATTGTGTCATACACCAATATAATCTTCTCAATATTTTAATCTCTATTTGTAGCATTCAATTCGATGAGCTTTGAGATGTTAAATTTGTACTGACATTTATAAGCCAAAGTAAGTCAAGTATATATATAAAAAAAAAAAACTAGAAACCATAACTGACATAATGTTTGCTATGTATGTGAGGAATGCTTGTTATGTCATGTTCATGTAATTAGCATTAAAAGTTATAGTTGTGAAAAAAATCATTAATAATTACATCTCATCTTTTTTCCTGTTTCAAACTTATGTACAAATTCTATTATTCTAGACATGGTGAAACGTACACTAAAAAGCACAAGACAAAGTGAAGATTTTTTTGTACTGCTGAATGAGTTGTGAATTTGGTTAAGTAGGTTTTCAAACATTTATAGCGGTTTGTGAGACCAGTACCAGAAGCTGTATAAGAATACATTTTTGTTGAAAAAAGTAGATGACAGAAAAACCATATATCATATTACAAACTTATTTATCTTCTGAATTCCAATCTACACACTGATGGACAGAAAAGCAAGGAGGGGGAGAAAGGAATGAATTACCATAACAGCCACGCCGGTGACACTGAACCATGAGTTTGCAAGAGTAGCACCAGCAAGCTGAAGCTCTCCAAGGTGACCAACAAGCATGACAGAAACCAAAGTGATTAAGTAATAGAACAAGTTGGTAAGAATCATTGGAAGTGAAAACAAGAGTTGGTGCTTGGCCTCTTCCATGTCCAACACTTTGTTCCACCATCCCATAACTTGGAGTCTTGTGTTTTCTCTTCCATTGTCAGATTCTCCCAATAGATGTGTTGTTGTCCTATCATCTGAAATGGTGCTTGCCATCTTCTGTACCTTCTCGTTCATCTGCTATACGTTATGGACTGATATATACGTGTGAGGAAGTTCTTTGAATGATTGCTATCTCTAGATATATATGGTCACAAACCTTTATTTTAAAATATTATATATTTAGAAAAATGGTACTATAAAAGTACAATTTCATTTCTGGTGAATACAACTCTTTTTTTTTTTTAAATTAATAAAAATTATTTCTAAATTTATATATTTCTTATTTTTAATATTAAAAAAACTAATAATTATTATTTATAAATTTATTTATCTATAAATAAAAATAAATATCTTAAACAAAATAAAATATAAATAATAATAAAAAAATAAATTATCTATTATATTTCTAATATTTATTATAATTAATAATAATTATTTATAAATTTATTTATTTACAAATAATAACAAATATCCTAATTAAAATAAAATATAAATAATAATAATAATAATAAATTTAAATTATCTATCATATTTTTAATATTTTAAAAAATTAATAATAATTTTATTTATAAATTTATTTATTTATAAATAATAATAAATATCTCTTTAAAAAATATATAAATAATAATAAATCATAAAAAATTAAATTATTTATTATATTTTTATATTTTAAAAAATTAATAATAATTATTTTAAAAAAATTATACTTTTGAAATTTCGCCGACTAAGACTGAAATTGTGTTTTTATAACCTAACTTTCTTAAATATTTAATATTTTAAATTTTTATCTATTTTAATAAAATAAAAAAATTATCAATATAAAAAATATTTTTATTTATTGTTATATAGAAAAAGAAAAATTATCAATTTCATGTTTTTTTCTGAGAGATGAAAAAAAGAAAAAAAAAAGAGTAAAATAGAAATAAAAAATTTACGAATTGAAAAAAAATATATAATTAAATTTATTTATCATTAATAATTATATTTATTATTATTTATTAATATTAATATTATTTTAATTCATTATTAGTATAAAAAAACTTTTTTAATCAATTATAAATAATCATTTCTTCTTTATTTTAACTAATTAATTATATTTTTTTATATATCAATGTAAAAAACTTTCTTCCTCTCTTGTTTTTTTCTTTTTTTTTTTCATTTATATATATATATATATATATATATATATTCATCCAAATTATTATCTATTTTGTATTTTTATATATATTTATTTCTTTTTTTTAATTTTATATATATATATATATACACTGATCCAAATTATCATTTATTTCGTATTTTTCTATACATTGTTTTTTTTTCTTTTATATTATTAATATTATCTTGTAATTGGTTTGCATCCCAATAACTACAAGATTGTGATGATGCTGAAAGTTTGATTATATTTTTTTTATTTAACCCTAGAATATTATCATAAACAGAAAATTTTGGTCCTGTAGCAGCGATTTATTAACACTTTGAAAAAGGATGACAAATCTCCCACGTCATTGGAAAAGTAATAAGAGTCATTAGATTTGATAATTTTAAGATAGAAAGTTTTAAATGTTTTTTCATAAAAGTTTCAGTGATGAGAAAGAGTAACCCCAGCTACCATTATAAATCAGAAAAAGTAAGAAAATCAATGCGTGAGTATGATTCTTATATCTTCCCTTTCTGTAGAACTTACCATTTCTACATGTTTTGTTGAGAAAGTTTTCGTTGATTATATACAATTTTGGATACTGAATTTTGACAATATTTGACTGAAAATTTCTGTAGATGTAAATGTGTGAATGAAGTTGAAGTTGTATATTAGAAGTGTAATAGTAGTTTGAGAATTTTTTCATGAGTAGTTTAATAATAATATAAGAATTTTATATTTTAAATTTAATTTATTTTTATAAAATTGATTTAATGAAATAAAATTTTTAATATTATATAGAAATACTTTTTTACCATTTCTTAAAAAAGTTTCATTATTAAAGTTGTGTTGAATGTGAGTGATTACAATGTGTCTTTTTGTCTGTGACATCTTTAAGAATGGAATCATTGGTTTGCCATGTGATTACATAACTATTCTTCTCCTTGTCTTGTCTTACAGTGTGCAAAACAATTATTATTCCAAGGATTCACTTCATTTCAAAATAATTCTCAAAAAGGTATCATTTGCTTATAACATTTATACATTAATAAATATAATTACAATATAAAAATATAAACAAGTTTTATATTAGCTATCGTCTACATCACTTACTCATCATTCAAACAGACCCTTATTATTCACCCTCTTTTTTCATGATTTCTGTTGAACAAAAATTGAGTTTAATGGAAATGCATCATTTTAGAAGAAAAAAAAAATGTTAAAATTTTATATTAAATTTATTATTAGTATCATTTTTAAAATAATTATTCAAAAAATTAATATGTATGACAATTTATGAATGAATGTTGTAAAAATTTTACAGTGTTACTGTTATTTATTATTAGAAACATAACTATTTTTAATTAAAATCAAATTTTTTTGGTAATTTGCTTTGATTTTTATGATATAATATATTGTCCATATTAATATTAAGAATAAATTAAAGGAAGTTTTATCAAATTCCACTAAAATTTCAATTTTTTTTTGAAAAATTTACATAAATCTCACTTCTAAATACTTATGTTATTATTCATGTTTACATTACAAAAATATTTTTTTAAGTTTTAAAAATATGACACTTATACTGTGGATAAAAAAATTATTATAATTATTAGAAAAATAAGGGAAGTAATGTAATTTGATAAACTTTTAAAAGGTTATCATTATAATTTTATTAGTATATAGTTTTAAAAGAGTAAATATTTAATATTAAATACTTTATTAGTAAACATATTAATACTAATTATTGTATCAAATTATTATTTATTTTAAAATATATTTCACAAATTATACATATATATATATATACATATTAAACAATTTTTCAAATTTATATTAAATTAGACTACTTTGGAGTTAAAAAGTATAATAATATTAAATTATATAATGCTATGAAAAGTTAATATATTTAAAAAATATTTGGAGTGGAGATTTAAATATATTATAGTGATGGAAACTTAAACTTGATGACACTCATTACGTCTAATCAATTTCAACATACTTATATTTAACAAAGAATTAATGTTGTACATTAAGTATAGTTATTAAATAGATATTACTGTAACACTTAATACTATTAATTTAGTATTTTTTATAAAAAAATATTTTTATTTAATATTAAATATTGCAATTACTAAAATATAAATATATAGATACATTCCTTTTTCTTCACATGTCTTGTTGTTTACGATGTTAACAATTGTAGTAGCTGTCTGATTCCATCTTTTTCATCCTTATTTCATCAAATAAGTGAGAGAAGCAAAACAAAACAAATATGTGAAGAGAATAATTAAATAAATACAAAATGTGGCATGTAATAATCATGAGATTCAACAAATGTAGTTTGATCTCTTTAAAGATAATATAAATATTATGTAACTTTTCTTTACAACGATGACAATAATATTATATTTTCTATGGATCCAACTGTAGGTGACAAGAGAAGCATGATTTAGGAGACTTTAATGTCTTCCGATGGAACCTTACCCCATCAAATTCAAATTCCATTATCATCTTCCCTTCTTATAATTATTAACAAATAAAAATAGACAAATCGTGCTGATTCATCATCCCAAAAAATTGACCAAACACAGCAGAAAAAAGGGACATCTTAGTCTATGTTCTTCACTTTATTCCAAATATACAGATACCCACAATCCAAAAATAAAGATGCTTATCATTTTTTCACTTCTCAAATTTTATATTTTATCTATATTTCTTAACTCTTTATATTTTTTATTACACTATTTATTTAATTTTACTTTTTAATTTCAACTCATCATAAAGGAATATGATTAGTATATATGTTATTTAACTGATTTTTTTTAATTTTTAATATAATATAAGATTTTAATTTATCTTAATCTATGTTAAGTGTGAGTTCTTTCTATATTAATACATATTTCTTTTCTAACAGAAATATTTATATTATCGTCGTTTAATAAGATACGTATATCTCACGTATATTTTACCTGAAACTTCATATCAAGAACACTTTTTTTTTTTTATAAGAATCCACATTAATTTAGAATCTCTCGTATATTCCTTATAAACTAGATAAACCTGATTCTGATACCATTATTAGGTATCCAAAAGAGAGTTAATATTAAAATTTTTTTATAAATAAGATAAATCACAACTATATAAGAGAATATGATTCTATCTTTTATAAAAAAAACTTTAAGGTTAATAATTTGTGTATTTTTCTCACTTATATTTTATTCAATTTTTTTATTTTTATTTATGTAAAATATCAACTCACCTTAAACTCTAATAATCTTTCTCTACAAATTTTCTTTATCTTATAATAGTAAATGAAAACCCTTTAATAAAAGTAAACCTTTCCTTATCATGCCAACGGTATATTGAGCTTTGGAAAGTTTGGTGTATTTCGCTGTTATGATTTGAATTCAAAGTCTTCAATTTTCCTACGTAAGTGATATATTCAAAGAAAAACAAATATAGTAAATTAATATAGCACACAATTATCTCTCAGAAAATATAAAACACGCAATTAATACAGTCGAAATAATGTATAAAATTGAATTGAACAAAAATTTAAACATTGATAAAAATAAAGGTAGAAGTATATAAAAATATCCAAAGAAAAGTAATTGATCTAATATATAACATATGTGATATTGAAACCATTTACAAGTTTCCATGCACAAACAGAAGAAAAAAAATATACTAGAAACGATTTTAGTGTTAAGCTGAATTTAACTTATTTTGCAACGCATTATTTCTTGTTAAAAGGACACATATAAAAGATCTGATTGGATTTGTTGGACTTCACTCTCTTTGGATATTCTCTTTTTCACTCCTTTGATGGGATGCAATGAATGTTCATCAACTTGTTTACTTTTTTTTTTTTTAAAGCAAAAAGAAGAACTTGTTTACTTTTTCTTTTTCATCCTTTTTTTTATCAACAGGGTTGGGCTCTGAGAAAAGCGAAAACTCCATAAAAAACGATTAAACTAGATATTTCATAATTTTAATAAACCCAATTTTTATTTTTTTTATATGTCTTTATTAAAGAAATAATTTTTTTATTATTAATCGATTTATTAATAATTAATAAAGATAAAAATAATATAACATATGTGTCAAATAGTAAATACCAATACCGGCATAGTAAATAGCTATTTTCAAATGTCTGTGATTAATTCCTTCTCCCTAATTCAACTCAATTGAATTTCATAATCTCCAAAGAAAATCGTAACTCAAACGTAGACAATTATTTACAAGCCACATCGTATAAAATCTAGTTTTGATCCTTTAATTCCAAATTGATGAATTGATACCTTCATAAAATGGAAAAAACAAAGATTACACATGTTTCTAGAGTTTACAAATTTATTCATCAATTTAAAAGTTACCAAATTTCACCCAAAGTATATGAGGAAGAGCACATTTTTGTCCTCAAATAAATCTCCTTCTACAGATAACATAGTGCTTACAAAAGGCTGCAAGTTGTTTTGCAAGAGAGCTGAGAACCAACAAATTGTGAAGAATAATAACATACAGACAACAAGGAAATAAGCAAGAGATGAAATACAATTTATTTTCCATTTTGAGAAGTTGATTACTTGCAAAGGCATTGTAGATTAAAGGAACAAAGAAGCAGAAATTAAGTAGACACAAATTGTTGTGCATGCTTATAATATTCGTGAGAAGAAGAAGAAGAATGCAAAAGAAAATTTAGAATTTACTGCTAATAATAATAAGCAAAGAAAGCCTGAAATGAGTTACATGTCAGTCTTTTTTCTCTTCAACCTTTTCTTCCACCTTGGTTTCTTTCACCTCCTTCTTGGCTTCCTTGACCTTGGCCTTCCCTTGTTTTGGCTTCATAAAGCAAAAGCAGGAGCAGCAGGGGCACTGGAACAAGAACTTCATTGCCTAGTTACTGCTTAGATCTCAGATTGCAGAGACAAGAAGGGTATAATGTGCAGCTTTGTGTTGGAACCTCTTTCCTATCTATCTCTATCTATCTTCTTTCTTTGTTCAATAATTTTCTGCTATTTAATTCCCTTAATTTACTCTCAACTGCCTTTTCTTTATCCAGCACTCTCCATTGGATTCCACTTGTGTCACTATCAATGTAGTGCCTATTTAGTAGTGCCAGCTCTAGAGTGAGTGAGTGTGTGAGTGTGAGGTGGTTGAGCATGGACTAGCCTTACCATGTTGAAAAAATGGGGTTTGTAGTCCCATTTGCTGTTTCTTTGTGGGTCATCTTGCCCATGCTAATGGCATAAGTATGCACTCATATCTTGCATTTTGGTCCACCAAATAGGTTTCTCTTAAGTTGGCAAGCATTTCAGATATAATTGAGGTTTTAGACTTCAAACAATAGGGTTTTTGTCATTATTATTACTATATCCAAGCCTTGATAACACTTATGTTGTAATTCGAACCCATATCAAATCTCATTTTGTGTTACAATCTCAAACCTCATCACCCCCACTAAGGTGCATGCCAACATGACCAATCAATCCAGTTGTGTGTCTCAATAGGATCTGTACAAGAAAATTCCATTCTTGCCATTATTTCAGACCTGTCATATCTACTTATTAGAGGGTGGTTATATATATAATAAACTATAAGGACAATAATTAAAGAAATTGAAATCACATGAACTCATCAAGGACTGTTAAATATTCTTGTAAACAGCATAAACATATCTCTTGGTATAACTTCTCTTCCATGTTGTTGCTCCATTAAGGTAACCTCTCAGTAATATTAGGAGTATGTAAAATGCATGAATTGGACTAAATATTGTAAAATGCAGTGCATATCAGCTTAATGTTTTCTAAAAGCCCTATAATTCCATCTAGATTGGATAAAGACATAAAGTAGTGCAGACATTTCATCATATAGTTTCAGGATGAATTTTGAAGATAATATGAGAATGTCATAATCATCTCCAAAATTTTGAATTCTTTAATCATTCTTTCCAAATTTCCTGCCTCTGTCATTGCATAATCTCATAAATTTGAATGGTATTTGGTAGATGAAGGGTGAAACATGAAACATGAAACCTACTGTGTTAAAAACAAGCACAGCTGTTAAAAGCCTGTTATTGTTGATCTCATCAAATTCAACAAGTTTGGCCCACAAGCAGAGGCAAGGTACAAGATCAAAAAAATTTCTTCCATACATTTTCAGATCGAAGCTTCGTGGTTTTATTGACTTTGTCTCTTTATGATGCTCATCATTACTCACATGCACACCAATATACCTTCTTTTCTTCTCACTCTCCTGTCAACATAGAACATGCACATGTCAAGAAGAGGGTAGGGAACATAAGTTTATTATGGTTACATGTATTTACTCCATTGCTGTTTTTATATTTTGGTAATTTAAATTTTTATGAAAGTATCAATATAATATTTATATTTTTTAAATATTTATTTGCAACTAAAAGGTTAAATAGATTAATAAAATTGATTTTCATGTCCATTAACACACTTTTAAAAGTATTAATTTGATATTTTATATTCAAATTACACCAACATCGATAATATAACTACAATGTCCTCTCAAGATATTAAATACCAAAGAAATTAGTAAAAAATTATACAAAATTTAGAGATATGAGGAAAAAAATAATTATATCCCAACAAAATCTATTTGTTTTGAACATAGAAAACAAGTATAAGAACAATAAAAGAAAAAAAAATACATCGAATAATATTGGCTCCAATATTTCATTAAGAAATTGGCCATAATATTTTTATTCTTATATCAAAATTACCTAACAAGTAGTATCAAAGAACAAAAAAAACCACCAAGTAAAGTTTGGAATCACACCAAACTACAACTCACACACCTTAATTCTATTAAATATTTTTGTTGATACACACAATTATTATTATGTTCCTAAAGAAATTTGTATGTCATCAAGTATTATTATGTGGCTAAAAAGGGCCATAATATATTGGACTATGTTAATATGATATTTGTATTACCCAATGCTCATATTTGTGGGCCAAAGTTACTAATGTTTGGGCTCTTTTTCTTAAACTTACATAACCTTGTCCTTCCTTTACAACGCGACAAAAGCCTAAACAATTGGATAATGTCAACAAAGAAAAAGGTTATATGGATTGGGCTAGCTGTCTTTCCCCTTCACTTTACAATTCAATTCAATTTCGTTTGGATCAAAGGGTATATTTGAGTTAGCAATCAAAAGAACAAAAAAAAAAAAAGTAAAAAGGAAAAGAATATATGCCATTTTTGCTTTTCTTTTCCTTTTTTTTTCCTTGTTTTGAAAGATACGTAGAGGAAATGGAGAGAATTTTGGAAGATGATTGTTCATAGTTATTTGTTCCACGGAATCTATACATCTTATGTTTAAGTATATAATTTGCATCTAATCTATTTTTCACTTCTACACATGCATACAACAAATATACCCAATAAAACCTATCCAACAAAACATCCACTATTAACATGTAAACTGAATTCTTGAACCATGTTTCAAATAATGTTTACCAGAAAGAGAAAACTAACCCCAAACAAGAATAAGATTCATGTAAATTTATTTTAATGCAAATTTTGGTGTGAAAACAAGTTCTTATGATAAAGAAAAATTACTAGTTGAGGCTCTTAAAATATAAAAAGAAAGAAAACTGCCAAAGAAGGTGGGATTGGTGATACCAACAAATTAAGTCAATGAGGAACCTGATTTTGGGCCTAATTAATTAATTAGTTTATTTTTTTCTGGTTTAAGCTGGATTTGATTACTTATAAACCAAGTTATAATTATTGTCAAGCATCTTGGGTTGACAAAGTGCCTAGAGTTAAGTGCTATTGTACTATAAAGTGAAGCTGTCTACATTTGAGTGTGGACAATGAGATTTGAGATTGCTTAATAACAATTCCTAGTGTTTTCTTTTATAGTACTTAACTAGATTCTTCATTGATTAAACAAATAAAAAAGAGAGAGACAACTTTCAAAATTTGGTTTTATAAGGCATATGGTCATTTAAGCTTATTAATTTTTCTTATTCTGTGAGATCATAATCTCAAACAGAGTCAAATTTCAACTTAAAATATTCTTTAACAAATGGGTGTTTATTAACTATTGTTTAAACTCATATATAATAAGATTGTATGTACGAAAAAATATCTATTAAAAGTCAATTCTTTAATGAGTTTTACTAATTTGAGATATTAGAGTTTGACTCTTGGTTTAAAAATACCCAGATGAGAAAAAAGAAGAATTGAAATTGAAAAGACAGAAAAACTGCTATACATAGATTGTTTGAAGACAACCAAACAGCAGTTATCATATTTTCTGCAGACAGTTTCTGATGCCAGCAAGGCCATCAGAAACTGAGAATGGAACAACTCAATATGTTGTTACTTTTACAGATTTAAGAGAGTAATATAAAGGCATTGAAACCTAAATTTTATTTATTGCTTCCATGGAAAAATGGGGTGTATTAATTACTTTAGAAATGTCAACGATCTAAAAAGAGAAGAGCATGTGAAAAAGGGCTATGATGGATGTGTCTATGGTGGAGAGTGCCATCATGCTCGACTATGAAATACCCTCTTTTATAAGCTTGCTTCTCAAGATTTATCATAACTAACCTTTGTCCCAAAAAAAGGTTGTAGAATAAAAAAGAAGAAAAAGGTTACGAGGTTCATGCCAAAATAGCATAATGACCATTCATCTTTCTTAAGTTGGTGCAACATCTTTAACCAAAATTTGGTGTCACAAATATATTTTTCACTTCTGTTTATCTCCTACCATTGTTTACTAGCTTTCACTTTACCACGTTTGAGTGAAAAGGGTAACTTTACTTTCCACCGTTTCGTATTCTACACGAGCTACCAAACATTATTTTGCATGAAAAAACTAATGTCTCCTTGTTAGCATTTTATTTAGAATGAGTTAAATTTAACAATTAAATTTGATTTAATTATAAAGATAATGTTTTCATTTAATCAGATTTTAATATGGGAAAACTCAAATTAAATATAGCATATGTTAAATTTTGATATAAAAATATGCATTTCCGTGACTAACTACAATGGTTAAGTAAAAATTACTATCATAACTAATCATGTACGAGTAATTATGTTATAACTAAAATAATAACAAGTTACTTTGAAGTACCCTTACCAAAAAAAGTTATACCTAAAAAGTTTATGCATAAGTGTGGTTTTGAAGATGAAGATTGTTTAATTAAAAGTGGAAATGGGGATTGCTTAAATTGGGGCTTTAATTGACCAAGTCCATCTTAGAACTTTGTTTGTTAAATTTTCTCTCAAGTTATAATAACTCCATATTTGATCACGTCCCATGATGATGACAAATCAAACATCGTGTTAATTTTGATTCTTTCTTCCTAACCTCTTATGCTATTAATTCTCTTTGTCTGGTTTCTTTGCTACTTTGGTTGCTTTACACGCAAAAAATGCAACAATAAAGGTTGTTTTCTTATGTAAGACAAACCCAACATTGTGTTATTGGTCAAACATTATGCCGTTAGACTTACGTTCTACACATAATATATATTCTACCTCAATCTGAAATTTCTTCCTATACACGCGTATGTTCGTTGAATTTCGAATTTACATGAAAAAAATTAGTATAAATTGGACTAGTAAAAGAAAATTAAATAAATAAATAATTGATAAATTTAAATTTAAAATTAATTGTTGCCAGAACTAAGAACTAAAAAGGGAAATGGGGGAAGAAACCTTAATGTTGAATCTAGGTTGTGTTTTTGAAATGGTTGATGAATGTTTTTCATGGCAGGTACGAGGAACTTGGTGGTGTTGTGTGTGTGTTAAAAAAACTGTTCCCAACCACAATGAATTTGATTTGCAATGTGAGGTTGGTCTCGTAGCATTAACCTGGTTCAAGCCCTAGAATTGAAGAGCTGAACCACCTTTATCGTGAAGGAAGGTGCTTCAATGGAACCCATATCATCTGCACCCAAGGGTTCTGAACTGTCACAAAAAAAAAGTATGGTGACAGTAATTAGTTGAGGCGAAAGAAAAAGATGAAGTAAATAAAATTATGGAACAAAATTAATTTGAATTAATTGTGTAGTTTGAATTTTTGTGAGGTTAAAACGACATTTATTTTAAAATTAAAAAGTTTTACCTAATCATTTGATTAATGGGAGAAAAATAACGTAATGTGGTCTAAGTCTAACCTACCCACCCCATGCACCGGTCATGGTGAAAACATTTCTCAATGTCAACGTTTTGTTAATCACTTTTCCTCTTTCAAATCTTTTCTTATGTAAAAACAATTAATAAATAATAATAATAAAGAAAAAAAAAAGGAGTAGTTATATTTGATTGAATGGAATCACGTGAGTATGAGGTGCAGGCAGTAGTAGGCTGAGTAGTTCACCCTACCAAGTACCAAATCAAATCAAATTTCTCATTAACTAACTAATCCCATTCATTTTAATTATTTAATTAATTAATTGACTAATTTATTATTATTATTATTATTATTAATCATGACTATTAGTCACTTCTCACCACGAGCCACCCATTCCCGTGACGCTCGCCCACGTACCACCCTTCCCATTCCTTCACCGTAACCCACGCTCTCTCCCTCGCGTGTATTCCACCTCTTCCCACATTTTCGCTTTTCTTTTCTTCCTCCGTGTGCCAAAGCAAGTTCAAATTTTCAAATCTGTAATTCAAAATCAGATTTCAATTTTTTATGTCTAGAGAATTGCTTTCAAGAGAAAAAAAAACAACTAAAAATTAATATTTCTTTAATAAAAAAATTAATGCATATAAATTAAAAAATATCTTTTTAGATAAATTATAAAAAAAGTTTTCGTAAATTAATTTTTATATAAATTAATTTTAATTGAAACAAATATTTTACTTTTTTTTTTCCTTTTTTTAAAAGTATATATATATATAGTGCCTTTAATTACAATCTATTTTTTTTATTGAGGAAGCAATTTAAATTTAAAAATTAAAAAATTATGTTGTATGTGTTACCCATGATATTAATAAGTAAAAATAATAAGATTAATTGATGTTAATTATATTTTAATCCATCATAAATGTTTTTTTAATAATTTTAAAATAATAAAAATTATTTAGTTGATTTTTAAAATTTTATAAATAAATAATTAAATTACTTTTGTTTTTGTAAAATTTATACGTATGTAGTTTATAAATCTTCTAAATTTTGTTTAAAAAAAAGAATATTGAAATAAGAAGGATATTGAATTTTTTTTTTTAATTTTAAATATAAAAGTAGAAAAAAAATTAAAGAGAAAAGGAAGAAAATTATCTGACCAATTTCGTAAATAGATAAATAATTTGATTTTTATCAAAAAATTTATTTAGGTTAAAGTTTTGAAAAATAATTTTTATATTAAGATATAATTATAATATTGGAAAAAAATTAGTTAAATAAAAATTATATGTAAAAATATATACGTAAGGTGAAGGTAATATTAAAAATATATTTTTAAAGATTGTGATGAATATAATGTATGAAATAAGTATAATTTGGATGGAAAATAGTTTGAAATTGAGTTTGATTGATTGGAGTGTGTTATTAGGTGTTAGGAAATTACCTAATTCATATTTCATCTTTATTAACTTTAGTTGGAGATTTATCTCTAATAAGAAGTATGATAATGGAAAAAGTGGTTTTAAAAGTGATAATTTATTTAATAAGTAAGTTGTTACTCAAATAATGAGAAGTAAATTGATAAATAAGGAACAAATCTCTTAGGTGAAAAATTTATAAAAAATAAATAATTGATATATAAACAATAATATTGGTCGTTCAAACAAAACTTCTATAAAGAAAAAAAAAGAGATTATAAATTTATTCTCGTTCAAATAACAAATTATTATTAAAGAAAATTAAGGTAAAGATATATAAATATACATGAATAAATATTAAAAAGTTGTGTTAAAAGAATGAATTAGTAAATATATATATATATATATATATATATATATATATAATATGACTTAGTTAAATCAAATGGTTGAAATCTTAAAATTTTGTGATAAGATATAAAATGATATGATTATATGTTAGTGAGACAAATAAAAAGATTATTAATAAAAAGTTGAGAAGAAGATTATTAATAAGGTTAAAAAGAAGAAGTAAGTAAAGAGAAATAGAGATGTTTATAATTTTATTTTATTGATAAGATAATAAGGTAGTATTTTAATTAATAAATTTGTATAATATCTTATTATAATCTAACATGTAAAACTTAAAAAAAATACTAAATGTTATGAAAGACGCCAACTTTATGTTATAATATATATTTTATATAACATTGATTTCAAGATTATATTATTTATAAATATGAAATGATTAATTTATTATTGTTAAATAATTAATTTATTATATTATTTTTCGTATATCTTAATTATAATGATCTTATTAATTATTAATTATATGGAAATTAATAATTTTAAAATAATATTAAACGATAAAGATAATTTAAAAAATAAAGAATAACATATTATATAAGTGTATATATATATATATATAATTTTTATATTGTATTTTATGAAAAATTCTTTAGAAGAAAATTCTAATATATATTTTTATTATATTTATGCAATACTCTAATAATCATTTCAGTATTGTTATATTTTTTTGGATACAATTTTGTTAGAATATAGTAAAATTTATAATTAAACTGAAATAATTATATTTGATGTGGTGAAAATAATTAATAATTCTAAGTGTCAACTTGAAAAATTAATTTTATAATAATTATTTTTTATATTTATTAAAAAAAAATAATGATACATCAATTAATATACACAGTGGTGGTAATTGATGATAATTAGTAATTTTTGTAAAATAATATTCTTAAGATATATCTGTTTGATCATGAAATTTACAATTTACAGAAAATAATAAATATTACATTGTTGTGTATGATTTAAAATACTGGATATTTCATTGCATTATTTAATTTTAAATACGTAGTGGTAATGTTGTAAGGTCAATTTTAACGCATTTGATTTCATGTGACACATTATTAAAAATGAAGGAAATTAAATATATGTCTCGGATTTTCGTTCCACCGAAAGCGAAGAAAGTTGGTGGTGGCTTAAAATTGTCAATGGTTGTAACTAACCATCCCCCGTTTGAAGTTTTTTCATACATTTCACAGTATTTGTTATTTTGTCCCAATCCATGAAAACAAAATCTCTTCACTCCTTCATATCTTAGTATTCTCTATATGAATTTGGATGTGAAAAAAAAAAATATAGAAAATAATTTATTTTTCATTTGATCGAATAAAAAATAGAAAAAAAAAATCATTTTCAAACATCGACAATCTATTATATAAGAAAAAAATACATGTTTTTTGCCCAAGTATTTACTTTTATATTCCAAAAAAAATTTATACATTAAAAA
Organism: Macrotyloma uniflorum; assembly: GCA_016859785.1. Classification (NCBI taxonomy): domain Eukaryota; kingdom Viridiplantae; phylum Streptophyta; class Magnoliopsida; order Fabales; family Fabaceae; genus Macrotyloma; species Macrotyloma uniflorum. Next base: position 3,675,792 of record BDMB01000014.1, read on the forward strand.
TATTCTCCTATTAATTTATTATATTATCATCTCTTATCCAACACTGACAATACCATATATTCTTATAAAAAATATAATTATAATAAATATAAATAATACATAAATACATATAGTAATATAGTATGATTATAAATGTATTAAAATCTTATAAATTAAGTTATGTTTACCGCATAATTATCACATCATATAAATATGAATTCAAATTCACTAATTTAATTTCACAATATGTCATTATTAATAAATATCACACACAATTTCTCAAATTCATTCTCTTATTATTATATAATTAATATTTGACGATTTTTAAAAGAATATATATTAAATTTCAAACACAAAAATTTATATCTATTACATATTAATATATATTTTCACCTTCTCTGTGTTATTTATTTAGCATTTCTAATAATAATGATAATGATAATTATACATTTACAACATAATAAAAATATATCAAAATTTCTCCACCATTTACTTCATCAACATCAAACTAACTCAAAATCAAACCATAGTTTATTTCACTTTTTCAAACCAAAATATTTCATTACAATTATCTAATCTTTACATTTAATAATATCAGGTATTTTAACATAGAGTATAAATGATAATTAAACTATTTTTTCTTCGAACAATCTAGCTCTCTAGTTACAAATACACAATAAGAAATTTTAACATATAATGGTCTATCATACTTAAAAAAAAAATTCTGATTGACAAACAAACAAATTACTAAGAACCTTAAGATTCATTGTGAATTCACAATTCTCACACAAGGTAAAAGAGAAAGAAGAAAAAAAAAATTTATTTAAATTAAAATTTTGATAAGACATAAATTACATTCTAGATTATGTGCTCTCATCTTGAAAAAGAAAAAAAAATTAGTAAAAAATTCAAAATTCTAGATTGAATTCATAGAAAAATTATAATTGTATAACATATGCTAATATTTTGATCACCACAAGTCTATTAAATATAATTAGAGTTGCTGAGATATTTTTAGAACCTACTCTTAATTTAAAATCTCAATTAATATGAGAATTTTGAAAATATTTGTATATAAAATTAAAATAGGTTTATTAATAAGTGGTAGAGATTAGTGTGATTTAATTAAGTGATTGTATAGAGTATTGGAATTTTAAGTATATTATTTTGAATAGGAAATAAATGGATGTATGGGAAAAGTGATATCTTGGTCCATTTTGAAGATACATCATACATGTGTTTACTTTCTAGAAATTGAGAAGACGAAAATATGTTAAAAACATGGAAACCAAGCGATGAGGAGTGGTTGACGCGCATAATGTAAAAATGGGGTTTGAAGTTTGAACGTTGAATGAAAGAAAACCCATCCATTGTTATTATTATTTCTTGTTCTGCTTCATCTTGTTCCTGGTTTTAGCGCACTCCATTCCAAAGAGAGAGAAAGGAAGAGACAAAATTAGGTGCCCCGCATTGACAATGAGAGAGAAAAATGGGGCATGCATGGTTCCTAAGTCAGCACCTCAAACACACTTTTGCTGTTTCTTCCTTTTCCTCTCATAAACATTTCTTGTCCACTTTCATCAAATCCATAAACTCCAACACACACAACTCTATTCTGCACAAGTCAGCTCCTCTGTACTCTTTTCAAATCCTTTAACTAATACTTATATAAATAATACTATAATAATCCACACCTCCTTATCAACTCTCTTCATTCTTCTTATATTAGGTGAACCATTTTCAATACTATATTGCTCTGTTACATCAACCATATTCGATAATATTTAATAAAAACATATATTAAGCTTAAGAAATGTTTGCAGATTATCCATCAATCAGCTTCACATATCATGATTTCAACTCCAGTCCTGCTGTCAATTTCTTATTAACCGGATCAAGTTTGAGTGAATATCAGTTCATTTTTTAGATAAAACCTCAAATATGAGAATATGATTGTTTTTTTAGAAATAATTATCAATTTTACATGATAGAATTTTATATATTTTATTGATAATATAGTTTTCTTATATAAATAATACATCAGTTAAAGTCTTTCCCGAGATATTTTAATATATTTTGTTTATATAAATAGTACATCTATTTAATTCTTACCTGAGATATTTAATATATTTTAGAATGAATTGAATGCATTTGATAAAAAATTCATTGGATACGACATAGACTTAAATGCTTTAATAAATTCATATACAACTTTACACGTTATTTTAATAATAAAAATGTGTTAAAGGAAATTATTTATTTATTTTTTCTAATAAATATTTAGGGGATTCTGAGTAAAGAGAGAGAACTTTCCTTTTCTGTCTTTTACCATACTACATCTCTCCTACATCATGGTTTCTTGATTTGAGATTTCTGCTATCCTTGTCTTCCTCTAGATTCTATCTATCACTGTTTAGGTTTGAAAATCAGAGAGAGCTGACAGCTATTAACCTTTGACAGAAAAAGAAAAAATCAAAATCTTAGGAGGAAGAAACAATAAAAAAAGGGTTTGGTTTGGATGCTGAAGGGGACCCGTTTGATGAAAGTTTGTTGAGAGTAGGTTCTCAGGGCACTGTTCTTGGCTCCCCTTTTCTTTGTTCTGCTCCCGCAGTTCACCTTTGGGCTTAAATTTCAAGCCTTTCTTGTTTCTGCTGCATCAAGTAAACCCAAATTTCATTTTTCTGTAAAAGGGTTGTCTTTGGGGTGTGTTTTGAGTTCTGAGAGATCCCGTCGGATTTTTTCATGCCAAATGGTAGCTGTTGAGTTGAGTTGAGTTTTGAGGTTATGGGTTTTTGTTTTTTAGCTCAAAGATCTTACATTTCAGGTGGGGACTGAGGGATCTCACACCCTCTACTTGTGTTGTTGATTGTTGTCTCACTTTCATTTTTTAATGGCCACCGTTGGTTGCTTCGTCCGCAAGCTGTTGACATATGGTCCCTGTTTTACTTTCTTTCGTGTTTGGGGATATGGGATATAAGTATCTTCATTTGGGCATCTTATCTCTTTCTTCAAGGGTGGAGTTTCTGAATCCGCTTTCAGTTTGAGTAGGGGTTCTTCCACTGTCTAGATCTCTTGTTCTTGGGATTTGGTTTTGGTGGGGATTGGTGATCCAAATCTTTACCTTCAAAGTGGGGCTTTCCTTTGCAAGGTGCAAGTTGTTTGTTGCAGTTTGTGGGTTAAAAGTCTTGGAGCTGTGACAAAAGGATACTTCAGTGCAGTTCTTCTTCTTAAGCGCAACGCTGCAATTTTCAGTCATACTAGCTTTTGCTGTGTTCATGGGAGCTTAGTCCTGATCTGAGCTGAGTATATATCAGTTTGATTTCAGCAATGGTGCTGCTCAGATGTTTCTCAGTGACACTTTTGCAGTGGTGTCTATTGGCTTGCTTAATTTGCTTGTCGCTAGGGCTTAGTAATAATCAAGCCCCCTGTGACCCTCATGATTTATCAGCTCTGAAGAAGTTTGCAGGCAAGCTTACAAGTGGCTCTATCATAACAGCATGGTCCAATGACACTGTCTGCTGCAACTGGCGTGGAGTCGTTTGTGATAATGTGATTGGAGGCGGTGGAACAGTTACTAGTAGAGTGACCAAGTTGATCCTGCCTGAAATGGGTCTCAACGGTACAATTTCACCCTCTTTAGCACAGCTAGATCAGCTCAATGTGCTGAATCTTTCATTGAATCACCTTAAAGGTGGATTGCCTGTGGAGTTCTCCCAGTTGAAGCTGTTGAAGTTCCTTGATCTGAGCCATAATATGCTGTCTGGTCCTGTTGGTGGAGCTCTTTCTGGTTTACAATCCATTGAAGTATTGAATATTTCTAGCAATTCACTTTCTGGGGTTCTCTTCCCTTTTGGGGAATTCCCTCATCTCCTTGCTCTCAACGTGAGCAACAATTCATTCACTGGCATATTCAGTTCACAAATTTGCAGTGCTACCCAGGATCTTCACACCCTTGATTTGTCAGCAAATAATTTTGTTGGTGATCTTGAAGGCTTGAACAACTGCCCCACATCTCTCCGACAGTTGCATTTGGATTCCAATTCATTTACTGGTCCTCTTCCAGATTGCTTGTATTCAATGTCGACCTTGGAGGAACTCTCAGTCTCTGCCAACAATTTATCTGGCCAGTTAAGCGAGCAACTAAGTAAGCTCTCTAACTTAAAAACTCTGGTGCTGTGTGGAAACAGGTTTTCTGGGGAACTTCCAAATGTGTTTGGGAATCTTTTGCAGCTAGAAGAATTAGAAGCACATGGCAATTCATTTTCTGGACCCTTGCCCTCCACCTTGTCTTTATGCTCTAAGCTTAGGGTGCTAAACCTTCGAAATAATACCTTGTCAGGGCCTATTAATCTTAACTTCACTGGCTTGTCTAATCTTCAAACACTCGACCTTGCTACTAATCATTTCACTGGACAACTTCCAACTTCCCTGTCCTATTGTCGTGAATTGAAGGTTTTAAGCGTTGCTAGGAATGGCTTAACTGGCTCTGTCCCAGAAAACTATGCAAACCTCAGTTCACTTTTGTTTGTATCCTTGTCAAACAACAGCATTGAGAACTTATTCGGGGCAGTGTCTGTTTTGCAGCAGTGCAAAAATCTCACCACTCTTATCCTCACTAAGAATTTCCATGGTGAGGAAATTCCTCAAAGTGTAACAGTGGGATTTGAGAGCCTTATGATTTTAGCACTTGGAAATTGTGGTCTTAAAGGCCACATTCCATCTTGGTTATCCAATTGCAGGAAGTTGGCAGTTCTTGATTTGTCTTGGAACCATTTGAATGGTAGTGTTCCTTCTTGGATTGGTCAGATGGACAGTTTGTTCTATATGGATTTCTCAAATAATTCTCTTACAGGAGAAATACCAAAAAGTTTGACAGAGTTGAAGGGCCTCATGTGTGCAAACTGTAATAGAGCAAATCTTGCTGCTTTTGCATTCATTCCTCTCTTTGTTAAGAGAAACACAAGTGGAAGTGGACTGCAATATAACCAAGCCTCAAGTTTCCCTCCTTCAATTTACTTGAGCAATAACATACTGAGTGGAATTATATGGCCCGAAATTGGTCAATTGAAAGCACTGCATGTCTTGGATTTAAGCAGGAACAACATCACTGGTACCATTCCTAGCACTATTTCGGAGATGGAGAACTTGGAATCCTTAGATTTATCTTATAATGATCTCTCTGGAGAAATACCTCCATCATTTAACAACCTCACATTCTTGTCAAAGTTCAGTGTGGCATATAATCGGTTAGATGGATCAATTCCAACTGGGGGTCAATTTTTAAGCTTCCCAAGTTCAAGCTTTGAGGGCAACATGGGGCTTTGTAGGGAAATTGATTCTCCTTGCAAAATTGTCAACAATACAAAACCCATCATTTCTTCCAGTTCTTCCAAAAAGCTTGGTAGAAGCAATGTCCTTGGCATAACAATCAGTATAGGGATAGGGCTTGCACTGCTTCTTGCAATTATTCTGCTAAGAATGTCAAGGAGGGATGGCGATAAGTCCATTGATAACTATGATGAGGAACTCAATAGCAGGCCACACAGGTTATCCGAGGCACTTGTTTCCTCAAAGTTGGTCCTTTTCCAGAATTCAGATTGCAAGGATCTTACAGTTGCAGATTTGTTAAAATCCACAAACAATTTCAACCAGGCAAATATTATTGGTTGTGGTGGGTTTGGTCTTGTCTACAAGGCATATCTTCCAAATGGCACAAAAGCAGCTATCAAGAGACTTTCAGGGGATTGTGGTCAGATGGAACGTGAATTCCAAGCTGAAGTAGAGGCCCTCTCAAGAGCTCAACACAAGAACCTTGTTTCTCTGAAAGGATATTGTCGGCATGGCAATGACAGATTGCTAATATACTCTTACTTGGAGAATGGAAGCTTGGATTATTGGCTGCATGAGTGTGTGGATGAAAGCTCAGCTCTAAAATGGGATGCAAGACTCAAGATTGCACAAGGAGCTGCACGTGGATTAGCTTACCTGCATAAGGGGTGTGAACCATTCATAGTGCATCGTGATGTTAAATCTAGCAACATTCTTTTGGATGACAAGTTTGAAGCTCATTTGGCTGATTTTGGTCTCTCACGACTACTTCAACCATATGACACTCATGTCACAACTGACTTGGTAGGGACTTTAGGATATATTCCTCCAGAGTATAGTCAGACACTGACTGCAACCTTCAGGGGTGATGTTTATAGTTTTGGTGTTGTTCTTCTAGAGCTTCTTACTGGTAGAAGGCCTGTGGAAGTGATCAAGGGGAAAAATTGCAGAAATCTGGTTTTTTGGGTGTTTCAGATGAAATCTGAGAATAAGGAGCAGGAAATTTTTGATCCAGTAATTTGGCATAAGGATCATGAGAAACAGCTACTTGAGGTGCTTGCCATTGCTTGTAAATGTCTAGACCAAGATCCTAGGCAGAGACCTTCTATTGAAGTAGTTGTTTCATGGCTTGATAGTGTAAGATTTGATGGTTCTCAACAGTGATCTTAGTTGCATTCGTGTCCTTGGGTTTTGGTTGGTGTATCATTGACTACAAAGTTGTAAAGCAAGCTTGTTGTATGAAGTTGGAATGTTATTGATATAGTTACTGCCTTATTTCGTTTTTTAGTCCTTTAGTTCATTAAAACTGATAGGTTTAATATGTATAAATGATAATTTTGGCAATGAGATGATATTGCAATAAACAGTATGAGTATTTATCTGTTTTTCCCGTTGATAATTTGTGGACAATTCTTAGTGATTTTAATGTCATGTCTTAGTCAGACTCGTTCACTGTGCCAAGCATGTGCATGTGATGCATGGCGAGTTATGACAATGATTTCTAATACTTCCAAATTTAGCTGCCTTTTCTCTGCAGACTGACTTCTTTACCTGGTCTAAATCACTTAGTTATGGATTTCTTTGTCTATTCCTGTTTGTTGGTAAGATTCACTGTGTGGCTAATATTTGTGTTTTTATGCTTGTACCCAAAAGGCATGCATGCATCATTTCTTTTTCTCAACAAGAGTTGATTCCAAGTATTTACAAATGATATTTCAAAATTAGTTTGCACACTTCATTTAGGTCTTTCCTTTATCCTTATATCAACAAGGAGAAATAACTGCATAAAAGCCTTGCAAGTTGTCTCAGCGAGCCACCTATGTAGACACACTTCTGATTTGTGTCATTGGCACGATAAATATGTCTGTCTGGCCTGTATTTAAATTGCTAATTGCTAATATTATTTTTGTAACTTAGTTTTCTTGAGCTATCTATTTCATTTTGCAACCACTCATGAATAGTCCCCAGATATAGCAAATTTTGTGGTGCGTGTTGAGCCTTCGATCTTCTGATGCCAGTTAAAACAAACAAACTCTGCAGTAGAAGTTCATTTCATCAACTCATTTTGGTGCTTATGCCCTCTTCAACTCAGGTTTGTTTAGAATTCTTGTCATAATTCTTTCTGCTATGTAACTCCTAGCAGATCCAGAAAATTTCTTTAATTGGAGCAAAAAATATTTTATAATATTTACACACAAAAAAAAATATTTAAACCAGGAAATAATATTTGCATGATACCTTGTTTTCCAACCTATTATTTTTCTTTGGAAAATAAGGACTGAAAACGATTTGTTGTTAGACTTAAATTTCAAGTCAAAACAGTATTTTTTATGGGAAGAAAACACTGACTGCTCTCTTCAAAAGAAATTGGTGAGGGGATTTTCACTTACAAAAAGAGCAATATTTCTTAGTGGTCTAAGGGAGATCATAAAAAACAAATCTGAAACGTGTGGCATCATGGCCATAAGAAGATGAGTGGAATATGCACTAAAGAATTTGTCAATTGGGTGAAGAAACAAACCCCATCATAGCATTGATGTGAAATTCCACTGCCATCTATTATACATGGGGCTGTCTTTTCCATGTTGAAAACCTTCCTATGCCATTACTTTAATTGGCAGGACCTTGCTGCGGAACACCAGCACTAAAAAGTGGCTTTCTGTAGGAAATGGAAGAAATTTCTATGGTTGCTTGAAATTCTAAATTGGCCATAAAGTTTTGATTAACCTAAAATCCCATGAAACCAACCACAAAGTTGCAATAACACATTTAAATATATGATTAAACTTTTTGGGCAGCTGAGATCTCTCTCTGTGTAGCAACTTGGTGTGTGTGAACTCACCTAATGCACAAATTGGGTGGCTATAAACATATCCAAGCAAACTCTCTTCCGCGTATGGTGACCAATAATGCCTTATATTTTAAGATGTACTTTAGACATCAAAAAGTATAAATGATATTGGTCAAGTCATCATCAATGAAAGCATAAGTGATTGAAAGTTTTCAACAAAATTTGAGGCTAAAGTAATTAGCAAATGTTCTCCTCTGACTTGATGTCTAATTGAAAACTAGTATGGTGATACTCAGATTCTGGCGTAATTTGATGGGATGATTGTGTTTATAAATTTATTCTTACAATGAATGTAAAGTAATTACAATATGAAGGAAAATAGAAATATGAATGGATAATGATCCTTGTCAGTTGAAAAATTACAACTAAATGCACAAGATAGGTCTTTAAGTTTATTTGCTTGATAAAATTATTTTAATATTTTTTTAAACAATTTACTATGTTAACTGAGATTCTGCTAAAATTGTTTCAAATAATTTAAATTTTATTCAAGTACTTCAATAAGTATATTCCATTAAAGATGTTTTAAGCAATTGTCTAGAATGAAAATATGTTAAATGATGCGAACTTTTATTATTGTGAGCAATAATAGAGTTGAAGACTCATGTATAGAACATAATGATGCAGGTTGGTTTCATGAACAAACTTGTCTCCCTATTTATTGATAGTATACACTCAACTTGAAGAGATTCAAATAAACTCAACATATACTTTTTATTATTATAATCTTTGCTGGTCACATTCTTTTATCAAACAATTTTTCTTACATACATATGAAATGAGAAACTTTTTAACTTTAAAAGATTCTTAATTCATATTATGAAAAAAGTTCCTAAGATCTAATAACAATTAGTACAGAAATAATCATTAACTTGTCTATTGTCAAGATTTAGTACATGTTTGATTTTACATCAAATCCAGTTAAACTCATTCATAATTCACATGATTCTGAATAATTTCTATTTTATTTTACATCAGAAATGTGAATCTGAGATTTCAAAGATCAATTCCAACACACTATCAATGGTGGAAAGTTTTTTCTCTTATATTTCATTAATTTTATATAAGTTGAGAAACAATTTCAAGGATTAAGATTATATTTTATTTCTCTCTCTAATTTTGAAGAATCCTCATGAGATGGTGAAGAAGGACCTTTAACTAACCCAAAACTGCAGAAACGATTCTAGTATCCCACAAATGGCACATATAGACAACCCTGTTTTCATGTTTGGACTTTTGTACTTCTGTCTTTAGCTTTTGACCAACCAGAAAGAACACAAAATCAACATTATATTTTAAAATTATCATTTTATATTCCGAACATGTAAATAGAGTACAAATAGAAAAAGAAAATGTAAATAGAATCACCCCAAATTCCAAATAGTAACATAGTGGACTGAACTGAAGACCTCTTAACATTTTCTGGGCCTCATCAAATCACAAGGAAACAACAAATACCCAAACCTACCCGTTTATTTTTTATTTATTTGGGCCCAATAATAACTACAACACTTAAAATATCACGAGTAATGCTTCCACCTAAAATATGTCATTCATTCTTATCTAAATTCTATCCATATTATTATTATTATTATCATGGTTTTAAGTTACAGTTGTTTGAAACTAAAGACATTTTTTTTTTCAGATTATAATAATCCACCGATAGGATCAGGATATTGTGACAACTTCAAGATAAACCAATGCCAAGATCGGATTGAATAAAAATGGAAGATTTTAGAAAAGAAAGACAGTCACAGAAGATACATGCATTTCTGTGATTTCTTACTCATCAAATGCTGAATGACACATGTCAAAACGTGTCTATCTATCCAAACCCTTTCGATGTGTTGTTGGTAAACAATGTTGCTTTCACCGCCTTGTCCTAATCCTAATATATAATATCAAAGCTAACAACAACATGGAGGTAGCAATTTCTAGAAGAGAAGCACCAAGGTTGTTCCAATGTTGTTAAACAAGAAAACAATCCTCAGTCTCTCCAAATCAATTCGCTGCTACGTTTTTCCTCGCCTTTCCACAGCTTCTCTATCCACTGCTTATGAACGTGCTGAAGTATGCATGTTCTGAAAATTTTATTTGTATCTTCTATGAATCATCTTCACAAGTATGCTATTGAATGGTTTTAAAAAAACACATGTTAAGAATTATTGTGAACTTCTCACCTAAATTTTTCTCAATAAAAAGACAACTTAGCATGGATTGATTTGTAGTTACATATATTAAGAATTATTAATGATATGAAAATGGGAGTTAAAAAAATATATTAATGTTGCAGGGTAGTAATGCAGTGGCAGAAGGAAGTAGTGAGGATGGGAAGATGAAGAGAGAGGATATGTATGAAGTGAAACAAGAGGAGCTGGCAATGAGTGATGATGCAGCAAAAGATGGTCCAATAAAAGCTGTAGAAGGGGCTGACATGGTGAGAGATAGTGCCAAGGAGTCCATGGATGGAGCTTGGATGGCAGCTCAAGAAACTGCACACAAGGATAGAGACAATGACAAGAAGGGTTGAAGAGAAGAACTGAACATCACCACCACTGATTTGATTTTGCAAGATGAAAATCATAGTCTTTGTTAGCATTTCTTGGAAGGATACATGAATCAGTATAGTAGCTAATTGCTGGTTAAACTTTTTATGTGCAATATTTTAGATGTTTTTCTTTGTCTTCAAGTTTCATTTTGATAAACTTTTATGTGCAAAATTATCTTAAGTTTTTTTATTATTATAAAGATAATGAGAGATAATTTTTTTCCTGCTCAATCATGATAAAGATAATGAGAATATTATTTTTTCCTGATCAATCTCATTCGTATTGTCAATATAAATATTAAGAAGATTCCTTAATCATAAAGTCATATATTTCTAAGATTGGTAGAATATATTTTAATTTTTTGAAAATAGGAGATTTGCCTATTTTATTTTTTTTATGTATTTATTTGAGTTCTCTTCATTTTTATTATTAAGAATTAAATACATTATAAATTTATTTGAAAGAATAAAATAAAATAAAATACATTATAAGAAGTTTACGATATTTCACACCAATTAATCTTTAGAACTAAAAATCATATAAGTCAATTTTATATATATTAATTAATGATGAGGAACTCTCTTATAAATATAATAATGATGAGAAACTTGAATAAGACACGTTAATATTATTTAGAAAAACATTAATAAGTGTTTATTGATTTTCAATGCGCTTTAACATAATTTTTTTTAAAATGTTTTATTTTAATTAATTCTTTAAAACATTGATTAACAATTTGTTTATTTTTAGTTTAATTTTCTTGAACTAAATAACTTTTTTTGTTTAAAATACAGCAATATTTAGTAAGTATTCATTGGCTTAAAAACAATGTGCAATTAGTAATTTTGTTGGAAAATATGAATTATTATACTATAAAGCATATAAAATGATTTTGGATATTAGTTTTTTAAAGATGTTTGGAAAATAAAAAATTCAACATGATATTTGTGAATTTTGTATCGGTAGATTATGAATTTTGTAGTATAATTTTCATATATTATTAATGATTTTTTTTTTTAGATTATTTATCGATTAAATTTTACTATAGTGTAATTTTTAAAACGTGTATTACAAAAATTATAATTATGATTGAATATGTAGTTGAAAAGCTTTGCTAGTCATATTTTGGTTTTGTTCTAAATAACATTTTCAAGAAATATTAATTTTAAAAAAAATAATTTAACAATTTTTTATGAAAATTTTTTCATAAAAAATAAATTTCTTCAGGAAAAAAATAATTGCAATAAAAGTACAATATTGCCTTTATCAAATTAATATGATAAATAATTAAAGTTTATAATAAAAATGTTTTAATTATCATTTTATTCATTATTTTAAAAATTAATAATTTCAGATATGATTTTTTTCTTTTACCAAATAAACCCTAATATTAAACACGCCTTCAATGAGGGAATTAAAATCCAATGTCAAATTAAATACTTGTTACAATGCCCCCAGCATACGATAGGGTGGGCTCGCAGTTCCAAATTTCGATTTTTATCACGAGTTGACAAGCCCAATATGAGTTGGGCCAGATTCACACAGATAACTTGGGCTACCTTTATTCTATTTACTTTTCGCAATTAACTTTACATTATTTATTCCTAGTGCCACACTCTCAAATCAAATCAGTAGAAAGAAAATGTTTTAAGATAAGAGAAATCAAATATTCCTAATCTAATCTAAAGTACATTTTATCATAGAGGTGTTTGATAGAAGATAATTTTAAAATTCATAAATTGGCGGTTATCATAAATTATGATTTTTGATATAAAAACATTTAAAGAAAAAGATAATCACAATGAAAAAAATGGAGGTAGAAAACTTGTGTAAATCTGAAGTAAAGAGAAACAGCATGTGGAGGTGACAGAGAAATTAGAAGCATCATGGTACAATAATTGGAGAAAGAGAATTTAAAGGTTGTAGCAGATGTAATAAGAAGATTCAGCGTATAAATCCTTTTATTTTGGAAAGATGTGTCTGCGAAAACAAATTCTCATGTTATCCTTTGTTCTTGTCTCCTCCCTTCAATTCACTTCATTTCCACCGATCAAGCTCTTAACATGTGTCATGCAAATACCACAGTAAACGTGTTGAGTTGCTCATTCTCCATCTTTAATGACTCATGCTTCAGCATATGCGTTTCTTCCACCGCGTGTCACACTCCTTTTTCTCCCTCTCTCTCTACTCTTTCTTATATAGCCTTTACTAGCTCATCATCCTTTTAGGGTATGAGAGTTATTGTCCCATACACACAGAAAAATGGCCAAGAGATTTCCCCTTGTTTTCTCCAACAAAAACTTTCTGGTCAAACACCTCCAATCAACTACTCCTGTAGTTGCTATAGTTAGTAACAATGGATTGTGCATCCCAAATGCATATGCAAATGCTCATGTGCATACTCAAGTACAACCCTTCCTTATATTAACTCTTTGTTAGTTAATTGCACATACCATGGAAAAATAGATTATGCAGTAGAAGATTTTTTACACTATTATTTAATTACAAATCGTAGTAACTAATGAACTTGTTTAATTTTACTTAACTATTTTAAAAGTTGTACTATTCATGGTCTTTTATCGGTTTATAGTGAACCTGTTTTAGGATTTATACTGATCATTCCATAGTGTAAAACTGTTTTATATCAGGGTGGTGATTCAATTGTGGGAGCAGCAGCAACAGGGGCAGTGAAGGCAACAGAGGTGGTGCTGGAGAATGTGGGAGAAAGGGCTAAGGAGAGTGTGGACACTGCTTTGGATGCAGCAAAGAAAACTGCAGAGTTGGTGACAGAGTCTACTATGGCTGAGGCTGATACCAATGTTGTGGACACAGCTGAGTACAGATGTTCAGAGGATTTGGGGGGGCATCTTGGAGAAGGCCATGATAGTTACAATTGACTATGACTGCATGAGCTGAGAATTGATGGAAGATCCTATGGTTTTTGCTTTTGTGACTTTTAAGATAATATAGTGACTTGAAAGATTGAAGAAAAGTTTATGATATGTTCTATATTGTTGATGTAACTACGAACATAACTAGCTTTCTTTGGAGATAAGAACAATATTGTATTTTTTTTTATGCTACTAGCAATATTGTATATTAATGCCACTTGAATAATCTTGTGATATTAAAATCAAATTCATCACCGCTAAGTACACTTCACTTGTCAATTTATGTTTTTTCTGATCTACTTTATATATACCCTTTGGACTTAACTTCTCTTTGGCAGATTCTTCTTAATGTAATAATAGCCACAATTAAATTTGTATTAACCAATTAATCAACATTAGGCCACAATAAAAAGTAATGATTGATATCATCAAAATAGGTGAAATTTTTATCAATTACTTTTAATGAAATCTTTTCTCTCAAATCAAAATTCAATTTTAAGAATTTTCCTACACAAATTCTTCTTAATATAATTAATAGAGACTATTAAATTAAGTTATATGGGGAAAAATTTGGGATATTTAGATTGATTTACTTTTGCACTATTTACTCTTTTATTATGTTTGAATTTTTTAACCAAACAAAGGAGAAGATCAAAATCTTTAATCTATCTAAATCATTCAAAACATAAATCATATATATAGAGAGAGAGAGAAGAGAGGGGTTGGTTTCTTACTGTATTCACCAAAATAATGTATTAAAACAAGTTAAGAAAACCTTTATATTATAAATATAATGACTAATTTTAACCTTTGTATTAAATAATATTTCCTAATTAATAACTACTCAACTAAATGCATATTTAATTTTGTTCATTTTAAATGAATAATTATATATATTTTTAATACCTTTACTAAATAACTTTTAAAGTATAAGTAATTATATATTAATTTAAAAATGATCTATATTAAATATGTACTGAATTTTCCTTAACAAAGTATTATTTTCAAGATAAAAATTATTAGTAGTTAAATGGAAAATAGTATAATAATCAGAAGTGTGAAAATTTATCAAAAACCTCTTAGCTCTTTTAAACGGAAAAACTCACTTTAAATGCTAAAGTAGATAACTTTAATAATTGACCATTAATATTTTATGCACATTAATTATAAATTATGTATATGTTATTAATTTATCAATGAATAAAATTATATATTATTTTGATTATTCATATGAGTTGAAAATTAAAATGATAAATATATTAATGAGTAAAGAGATTAAGACAATTAAAAATGTTTAAGAAACAAAAGTATGTCTTAATAATGTAAAGAATAGTTTATATATATATATATATATATAATATTTAATTTAACTATTATCTGTATTAAAAAAAAAGTTAAACTGACAACTTAATTTATTTGCTTGTTTTTATCAAATCAATTCAAAATGTAAATTTAACAAGCCCAAACTATTTGAACTTGTATAAAACTAATGAAATCAAAAGGGAGTGATGGTGAAACTCTATTCTAATTTAGACTAAGTATATGATTTTAAGAGAAATGATAAAAACTTCAAATTTAAATGAATTTTAAAAATAAATAAATAATGATGAATGAATTTTTAATAAACATAATATACTATGATACTATCTTTATCTATATATTTGAATGGAGAATATATATAACTATGATATTTAAGTATGAATGTATGAAAATACAGCAGAATCAGATACTGTTGTGGGTTTCTTTTCCATAAATTCTGCAGGTATAAAGGTAAAAGCGACAAAGGGTTGATCAGAGAAAAGCCATTGCATGGAAAAGAGCCAATGGTTTGTTTTTCTGTATCTTTGAAGAAGACACAAAGGTAACTTCAAGACTTGATCATGTATCTATGCTACAAAAGTGTGCCTGTGAAAACAAGATTTTGATTTTATGCCTTTATTCTCATAGGTTACCAAAATCTTGGGACCAACAATAAATTCCAAGCTTCTTGAATCAGATGATGACTTGTAGTCATTAGTGCCCTTGCAAGCTGTCTCTGCACTATCCCTTCTTTTCAAACACAAAACAAGAATCTCATTACAACTGTTTCTTCTCACTTCTTTCTCTTGTCCTTTCGTATACAATTCTCCACAACTTTTTCTTCTTCACACTTTGCTAAAGACACAGACATGATGGACCATTTCACATCCGATCATAACTCCTCATTACTATGCCATAATGGATAACCATGGGATGATGGGATCATTCTGTACTCACAATTTCATTATTATAATTTCAAGTTTGAATCTTCAATATGTAAATATTTTGTATAGGTTTCTGTTTGAATATCTATATTATAACAGAAAAATTTTAAAAATAACATTTTTTAACTTAATTTGTAAAAATTATCATATATATTCATAGAAGAACCTAACCAATCATATCTATCTTGATCAACCTTTCTGAAATCCAACAAAACTGTTTTGCATAAAGAATATAATAGGATAATGGACTAGTTAGGTTTTAATAGACTCGTAGCATGATTAGGAAAAAGAAAAGGATCAATAATAATAACAGAAAGAATAAAAAGGAAGAAGGGGTCCAAACCCAACTCAATGTGAGAGTGATGGCCATGAGTTTTTGGAGAAGTCTGTACATTGTGATATTCCGATTCTCATGGCCAGAGGGAAATTAAGAGAAGGCAAGCAATATTACGACTGATTCTACATTTGTGGCCAAACATCATTTATGCCCACGAAAATTGATTTGTATTGATTAAGTTTTCAGCTTTACCATGTTTTTTGTCATGATGCGGCCAATTTTCACCTTAAATTATATATATATACTGTGACTAATTGCCTTGTGAGTTGAAGGGATGCTTACAGAAGTAAAAGATTTGGTTTAAGAGGCTAACTTACATATGCAGCACAGACAAATTTGGATTCAGTGACATAGCATATATCAAGGTATCTAAAATCCTTATCAGATATAGGAGCCTACTGAAACATATTATAAGAACATATGTGCAAGTCTAACTTGCTTTACCTTTAAAATGTCATTTTCCTCTCTCCTTTAGAGATGGCTTTCAGAAAAGTTTTATAAAGTTTATCTGGACTTATTTTATTACTAAGTAATGGTTGTGTTGTGCTTAATTAAGTTCATGAAAATAACTTCAGACCCTTTTATAAACTTGTTTTTTTAAATTTTTTTGATAAACTTTAGAGTGAAAACCTATCAAAAACAAGTTATAAATTAATTCTCATATGAATACTCTACCTTAAAGAATACAAGGGTTTAATTAAATTATCTACTGAAATACAACCTTAGTTACTCCATCAAGGGTTAATTAAGCAGGCATGACCATAAGATTGAAAACCATAAAATCCTCTAGGATAAGAGACATCAAGTTTTATGTTTTTATAACTTTGAAATGAAACTACCTCTCCTGTTTTCTATTCCTCCTAATTGAAAATAAAATCCTTTTTGTAACATTGATAAGGCTGAATCCATTTGCTTTTGTCTGTTACAACTAGAAGCCATCCATGATGGAAACTCACATCAAGTGCCAAGTACAATGGCATCTTGCCGTCTTGTGAAACCATGGTGTTAGCGTGCTGGATCATGTCAGTACCACATGATTGTTGTGGCCAAAGTAGTACTATTGAAACATGCATGTGTCAAGATGACTAGCTAATGCAGTAATGCTATCCTCCCAAGTTTGTGACATCATTCTATGTATCAGAAAAAGAGTTTATGATATCATTTTATGCTGAGTGGTTGAGCGAGTACAGTTTTCATATTTTCATATTTCCAAGCACTAAATGTTTTAACCATTTAATCACATAGACATCATTAAATCTACTATTTCCTTTCACTCATTTGCTTATAATTAAAGACAAAGTAAAGTAGGTTGAATTAAAAACAAGGAACATAATCTATTGTTTGATTTCATAATTGAAGTCCAGATCTATGTTTCAGATGTAAGAAATATATGTCTCCTTCAATTTCCTACCCTCTCCCACTGCCATGAGTACTCCACAGGCTTTTGATTTAAAATCCAGTTCACAAGTACATTTGGCTCTGTGCATCTCAATAAAATATTTTAGTAATATAACTAACAGAGAGAACGGACCTATATACCTAAACCCTATGTTTAGGTTTGCTACTCCTAGTAACTTCCATATTGGGAGTGAACAATAAGAGCACTTGTTAAAATGGAATTGTGACTTAAGCTGATTTCAGTTTCCAATAATCTAATTGGAAAATTTCTCTTCATATGAAGCCTACTGTGCAAAAGTCCAAGTTGGCCCTGCTGGTACTATCTTTCTGATTCTGTTTTTAATCTGCAGATTTTGCATGAAGTCATTAGTCATATCATATATATCTTTCTGTAAATACAGTAGTTGAAGGCGTGGAACGGCTCTGCATGTGATATGGGTCCTTCACCTGCGTATCAGAAATCACATCAACGAACAGAAGAGAAAAATCCTTCTCTTCTAAACTCCTTGAGCACCATTAGATAAGCATTTACCACAAAGGAACCTAGATTGACAGCACTATCACTTTCAACACATCATTCATGCAAAATCAATCCCCACTTCCCACTTATTACAACAAGTGATATTTAAAATTTGCTTTATTTGCTTATCATTACAGACAAAACAAAACATATCCCCATGCATTACTTCCCCCACCCTATGCTAACCAAAGCAAACAACCAACAAAATGGAGTTTGTGGTCCACACCCCTTCCCCCTTCTTTTTCAACCTTTTTGGCTCCATATAAACTCCCTCATTCACTCACAATGCTCCCAGAGTAAGGCTATAACCGTTTTCTTGCCCCAGCATCTTCTTCATAATTGTCAGCACTTATAATGGAGATCAAGAGTAGAGATAGGAGGCAAGTGTCAATTGAGAAGGTGAGGAGAGACAGCACAGTTGAAATAGAATATGAGGAAGAGGAGGACGACGAAAGTGTGGCTGGTGGTGAGGGCTGTCTTGCAGAAGATGAGAGGAAGAAGGGTGGTGGAGGTGGTGGGAGAAGAGGGTCAAGTGTTTCTCTACCTTCTTGTCAGGCAGAGATGTGTGGTGCTGATTTGACTGTTGCAAAGAGGTACCATCGCCGCCATAAGGTGTGAGCTTCATTCCAAGGCAGCTTTTGTGATGGTTGCAGGAATGAGGCAGAGGTTTTGCCAGCAATGTAGCAGGTGTTAAATCCCTCATATAAACTAAAGCATTTTCTCTTATGTGAATTTGTATTACCTTTAGCATCTTCTTTATATGTAGTAGAGTTGATCATTCTTTCCATTACGCGTTTAAAATTTTGAAACTAAGCATGCACTACTATTGAAGTAGTCCTTAAAAATTCAAACTATGAACAGACTTCTTATAATTTGAGGCATGCCTTAAATCTTGATCACTGACTAAAGAATTTGATGTTGCGTCACTTTACGAAACATTTTTTCAAGCATACATCAGAAACACACATTAAGAATTGAACTTCAGTGCTTAGATCTTTTAACTTATCTTTCCTTATAAAAAAACAAAGTGTCAAATATTTCAAAGCACTGCTTCTATGCATTTGCCTTGTTAGAAACCTGTGATGTGACTGTGCAGGTTCCATGAGCTGGCAGAGTTTGACGAAGCTAAAAGAAGCTGCCGGAGACGCTTGGCCAGACACAACGAGCGGCGCCGGAAAAGCAATGCTGAAACTTGCAATGAAGGATGCAGCGGCAGCAAAGGGCAGCACCCTACAGAAAGCCTCTGCAGAAATGCTGATGACTGGGGAAGAATTCAGATGAACTTGGCAAGGAATTCTGGTTACAGGTCCTTCCATTTCAGATGAATTCAATGTGTTCATTAGCATGCTCCCTCTCTTCTGTCAATGGATCTTTAAAATATGCCAAGGCATATAATAAAGTCCTCTGTTACGAGAATAAGCATCTAAACTAGAATGAAAAACTCCCAACATTTAAAGGTGGCGTCATATGTAAACTACTTCATAGTCCTGAAGCTCTATATTTTATTATTTACTTAGCAAGAGTCTTATGTTTCTGTGTGCCTTGCAATATAAGTATTTTATTGTATCACCCTTAAATGTTGATAAACCCATTTCCCCTTTATTAGAATAAAATCTATTGTTCATTGAGTAAATTCACGTATCTCATTCAATTATTTCTATATATCAAACGTTTATGTAAATAAACTTCGTGGATTCATTTGTGTATAAAATGATAAAATAAAATCTCCACAATATATCTGTAGGATGTATTTGCACCTCCAGTAAATAAAATGGTAAAAGAGCTCTAAGAGCGACAAACATGCTCCTTGTCTGCCACTATCAATGATTGATATGCTTATGTTACTGCAAAGCCATCACCCTCCATCATTTATGAAAAGATATTGTCGAAGATCATTCCCAGGTTCGTTCTGAAAAATAACAATAAATTATAAGAAAACTTCCCACACACTCTGGCCTAGACAGTGATCTAAAAGTAAGGTTCCAAGATCACTGGCATAGACCAAACTTCCTTGCAAACTCGCAGATTAAAGTTTGGTTTATATAATCAGAATCTACATCTTGCCCACATTTTTAATTTGCATGAAGAACTCAACATAATAACACCACCGGATGGCTATCAGGTATTATCATTTTATTCATTACACCGCAGTATATGTTACACTTGCAAGTTGCTGGATAAAGTATGTCATGTGAGTCTTGTGATCACTGAAATTTCACAACAATGCACGAGATATCATCGGTGCTTTTCTTGTTAACTGCTTCTTCAGTGAGGCGCCTTGCTGAAGACCGAGCATCCTTTATATTTCTGATACAATTAACTGCATCTTGATTTGACATTACCTGGAATAATTTGAATAAACAGATTTTAACATTAGATAAAAATCCATGAGTACCAAACATGACTGCATAGAAACTACTTTCTTTAGTCCCTACCCTACACATACACTTTTTGATCCCTTTTAGTCCCTGATGTCCAAAACTCTAAGGACTAAAACCAATTAAAAACCGAGTTAAAAGAATGTGTGCATGGACTAAAAACAAGTAGCTTCTAAATCGTTACGATTATGCAAACATAGGAATCAAATAAGTAATTAAACCCATCAAATATATACATTAATATATAAATAGTCATAAGTTGCTTGCATCATGCTTCATTTATCAAAACTGACCTTCCATAATCCATCACTGGCTAATATAATGAACTCTGCATCATCATCTATAATCTCCACTGTTACAAATGGCTCTGAACTCAAGTGTTTCTTCAGGCTTTTGTCACCAAATGCCCTTGACACTGCCAGCCGTCCATCAACCCGTGGAACATCCCCTGAAGTAATGACAAAAGTTGTATCCTTAGTAATGGAACAATGTCTATGCTGTTCTAAGTGAAGTTTTTAGAGCAAGCAATTCAACTAGATCAGAAAAGCAGCAAGAATCATTAGCTCTCTAAGCTACAAATCCCACAACTGACAACCTAGTGGAGCATTTTAGTAAGATCGAGGCAAAGTTATATACATTTTAAATTATGTCATACCTGGAAAGTTTGATACAAAACCACCTCTATTTTTTATATCCTCATGTTCTGTGTTTGGCTCATGATCCACTGATAATTGTTTGGCCACACCCTTCTTGCATAAGACAGCCCGAGAATCCCCAATGTTGGCAACTATTAACTTCTGACAATTGACTAATATTGCTGTAACTGCAGTTGAACCCCCTCTACCTAATTCACCCGACATCTCTAAAATATTAGAATCAGTTTTACTGTAAGCTCTCTTGACAGCATCTGCAGGTTCTTTCCAGAAGTCAGGCTACACAAGACAAAAACATGATTGAACTTCTATTACAAATAATCATATTCATTCAACTAGAGTCAGCACTATGAATTTTTCAATTTTGAGGATAAGCCTGAAATTAATCTCCTTTACATTTAAGTAACCAGTAAAAGCTAAAACATGCATTACCTCTTTTAAGATATTATCAAACAAATGAGACTGCAGGTAATTAGGTACATTGTGACCTGCGTGGCCATCAAATATTGCAAACAAACCCAACTCATTGCTATCTACTTGCTTAAATTGAGCAACAACATAGTCCTCCATGTCATGATATGATTTTCCTTTTACCAAGTGAAAGCCATGAGTTATGTTCTTTGACATCTTGCTCTTGCCTTTCCCTGAATCAGTGTCTGATGAACCCAAACCAACTTTTACCTGCAAGCAACATGCTCATGTCAACAAAATGACTATAGACTCATGCTATGGTTATTATTATGTCAAGTAGTTAATCAAGTGGGTGATTGAACTTGCCATATATAGTCTTGTGGTAATTAAGAAGATGCATTCAATTCTGAAGGTTGTAGACCACATGTAAAAAAATATGTTCTGACCTGAGAGACCAGTAGTGCTCTCCCACCCTCTCCATTTCAACAAGAAAACTTTATCTCATAAAGTGAAATAGGTTACATGAATCACACAATCACTCTCCCAACTCTCCACTAAATAATCAATTTATTATTAATGGCATGATTGTTTGTTACACTTCATGTCAGAGCTGTCAAAATGATCCGGCTCACATAGTAGGTCAAGCCAAAAAGGCCAAAACCCACAAAAGGAAAATCTTAAAAGGCCAGAAGCCCACAAGCCCGATGGGCTAAGTCTAGCCCATGGGACTAAAACTTCAAGAGCTTTATTCATTGTTAAAATTTGACCTAGCTCATTCAAAGTGATTTATTTTCAATTGCGATTTTGCAACATTCCTTGAAGAAAGTTAGAAAGCCCTCACCTTCTTTTACCGTAGTTTTTGGAAAATTCATTGAGGAAAACCCCAGATTAATGACAAGGAACAGATGGATCTTAATGACACAAAGAACCAGGTTTTGGAAGAAAGCACTCTTAACATGTTTATTTGTAACTTTGTCATATCAGAGAAAGCCTAGGGTGTGATAGAAATGAGCAAACATAGAACTAAACAGGCTAGTTCTGGAATAAGCCCTCGCTCATCCCAATTTATACACTCATACACATTATAACCAATTGAAGTATTTGACATAATCTGGTATATTTATCTCACCCCGGAAACAAAGATGCATATCAGTTTTAGTGATATTGTTTCCTACAGATCGGAGATAGCTGAAAGAGTATAACATTAGATTGCCAAAAAGTAATTGGAGACACTCTCATACAAGTCAAAGTCAATGATGGAAGACCAGAGGCACTGCATGAATCGGTTCAATAACAACCGCAAAAGGCATACAAATAAAACAAGTTTAGTTTATTAACTTTAGTAATATAAGCAACACAAACAATACACAGAATCGAATATGAAGATTAATACCAACAAATGAAGATCTACATCATTTCTCAATTGATGAATATAAAGCCAAGAAAAATGTGATCCAAGTCCAACCATAAATAATTTTCTACATAAGCAAAAGGGAGTGACCTGTACCTTCATCTTGTGAAGGATTTCTCTGGTAGTCATAGCTGTTTTCCTTGAGCTGAAGAAAGAGAGGAAGAAAAAGAAGAAGGCAAAAAAGGAGAGAAAGATGAGTGACTGTGCTATATGCTGATGAGGATGGAAAATAGTGGCGTTGACAGACAGGTCTAAAAAGGACAAGTCCACCATGTTTGATTTTTTTATAATTTCTTTTATGTATATTAAAGATATCTCTATATTGATAATCAAAACTTTATATTTTCTTATGTAAAATTTATCAAATTAAATTTCGTTTTGAGATAAATTTTCTGTTACATAGTAAGAATCAAAACAACATTCTTAAAGAATCTTTCTATTATTTGTTGTTGTTTATTGTAACTACTAAAACTGTTATTTAACTTCTCCGTTTACACCCTTCTCAAAAAATTTCTATATTTTATTAACCTTCCCACAGATTTGGTTTCTTCTCTTATACTCTATATCAGGTGTTGTCAATAGCTAGGCCTCCACGTGGAACAGAGTAAAATTTTATAGTTTATTTTTTTTTTCTAAACTATACACTTTAACTTTTATCTTCAATTTAAAGATTTGACCTTTTAAGTTTATAATTTTCTTTTCCTCTAAGTTTAAATTTTAATCCTTTTAATTTAGCAAAAAGTGCTTTTTTAAAACTATAATAAAGTATAAAAACTAAAATTATAGAAACTGCAATCTAATCTTTTAAAAGTATGTTAATAACTAAGGTAAAAATTAAAATATATTTTTAAAAAACAAATATAAGTTTTTCAGTAGTTATTTAAAAATTTTAAATTAATTTGTTAATATAGAAGGTAATTCGAAGAAAAAAATTTACTCTTAAAAATATATATTTGTGACTTTTAACTTGACATTTTTTCGTCTTTTAACTTTTGTAGATGATTCTTCATTAGGAAAGATATTAACTATAAGAAGTACTCATTCGCTCAATAATAAATATTTATTAAAAGCAGATAATCTGAATTTATATTTATATGACTAAATAAAATAATTTTTATTTATAATTTATCTCATGAAGATTGTGTTAAACGGAGGATTCATATTACTTAATAAAAAAATAGTTTGTGAATAAAATATATCAAACTAAAAAATTGAAAGAAAATGTATGTACCTGAACATACAAAA
This sequence comes from Macrotyloma uniflorum, assembly GCA_016859785.1. NCBI lineage: Eukaryota > Viridiplantae > Streptophyta > Magnoliopsida > Fabales > Fabaceae > Macrotyloma > Macrotyloma uniflorum. The sequence goes on from BDMB01000014.1 coordinate 3,699,986, forward strand.
CTTTAAAATTTTCTTCAATTTAACCATGTTGAGACTAATCTCTACTGTGAATCCTTCTATCAATGAAAATTGTAAAATATAGCTATCATTTTTATAATTTAATGTGTATAAATAGAAAATTTTAATTGGGTGGAATGTGGCCAATATTTTATCTAAATAGAAATCATTAAACTGAAAAACTGATTTGATCACATTTTTACTATACCTCATTTTCAATTATATTTAAAAATAATTGATTATCTTATTTGTCTTGCTAAAATTTATTTTTAATTATTTATAAAAAAAAAAACTTAACAAATTTTGTTTACTAACAATTTTACCAAATTTAACTTACTTTAATTTATTTTATATTTATATTTTTTGTGCTGATAAAAGATTATAATAATATTCACTAAAATATTCTTTTCATCAAATCAAAATTTAAATTTTCAATTATCAAAAATAAATTTATTTTCTTATAAAAATATTAAGATAACGTAACTTCGTATTATATTTAATCACATATTGATTTGTTTCCAAATCTTTTCACAAAATCCCATCTTTAACCTATTTTGGAATTATATATATATATATTATATGATTTTTTTGTAAAAAATTAATTATTTTTAATTAAATTAAATTAAATTAACTATTTTAGCAGATATTGAAAAAATAAATTAAATTAGTTTTTCCAAAAATTATAAATCACCTGTAGAAGCTCTCCCAAATCAGTCTTTCTAACAGATGTTTTAAAAATTTTACATATAAGTTAATATTAGGTTAGGAAAAAGCTTATCCAAACAAACCCTAATTCACAATTTTTCATTTTTCTTCCTCTATTTTTATCCTGAACCAGAATTTATAATCGACTCGTTTTTCAAGATTTAGAACCCTAACGATGAGTTTCAGGTTCAGGTGTTAAAAAACCTAGATTCGTGAATGGGAAAATAAATTAAAAATTTAGCATGATTCATAAATCTAACATAACAAAATTTGAAGCGAAGTTTCTCTTTCATTCTATAAAAGAAGTAATAAAATTATAGTCTTCAGATTGAATGTAAGATCTTTATGGTGCCCATATAACCTGGTTTAAGGGATGCCAGAAAAAAAAGAAGAAGCCATAAAGAGATCTTGTAAAGGTTAAAACTTTTGGGGTTGGTGTGCAAGGTTAAAACTTCTCTTAGTTTTAATTAAATCTAAAACCAAAAAGTTATCAGTTATTATTCCATTCATCCTTTACCATCATTATTTCATTGTTCAAAAGAATAGTGGATTAATAGGGTTAATTATCAAATAGCTATATTCCTGAAACAGTATCTACTAACTACTTTTTTAACTTGTATGATGATTCTACTAACTTTTCACAACCTAATTTACCTAACTGTTTTAAAGAGTTACTATGTGAGGACTTTATTACTCAACAAGTTATAAATATATCTCTGAATGTTCTTTTAAGTCTTAAGTGACAATCACTAATAAAATTCAAACTCATACTATTCATTTTGATTTGTTTTTATCAGTGAACAATTTATAAATACCTCTGTGAATTTCTTTAAAGTCTTGAGTAATGCTCTAATACTCATATAAAGTTTTGATTTAGGAATAAGTTGGTTGGGTTGAAAGAGGAAATTAGAGGTATGAATGTGGGTTATGAGTGGTCCCAAAAGAACAATAATCTGAGTTGGAGCCATGGACTCTGCCACAGAAACCCAAAATAGAGACTAGGATTTTTCAAAGTGCTACTTGTCCCTTTGCCATTGTTTCCTCATACAAAGAAAGTTTAAACCTTTCTCTCTCTCTCTCTCTCTCTGACCACACTATTCCTTTGGCTCCTATCTCCTCTAGTCTTCTTACTTTCCTTTTTACTTTTCTTTATTGCTTTCTCTGAATAGTGATGGGTGTATGTATTTGGGACTCTGTCCTCAACGATAATAACAAAATGCTACTTGCAAAAGAGTAGTGTTTGATTCATTGTACTTGGGATAAACAAAGATTAATTCAATCAACAATCATTAACCCATAAGCTAACATCCATTTCTTACTAAAGTAATATTAGTTAAGGAATATCTTCAAAAACCTAGATTAAGAGAATTATTGGGAAAGTGTTGCAAAAGGAATTACAATTAATCTTTTTTTAATATGTTATGCAGCCAAGAGAGGCATCATGATTAAATGTCTTTTTCTTTCTAAGCCCACTACTCGATTAATTATCAACATGATGCATCTGTCTCCAAAACCAGACAAATTGATCAGGTTTTCATATATGTGTTTACGGTTCAGGGAAATAATTTATGCATGAAATGGCTACTTCATCATTTGGGTCAAGCTAAAACTAAAAGGAAGCAACTCCAAAATTAATATGCAACATGATTTGAAACACTCATTTTTAAAATGTTGATAATGTGCTCAGACAAAAGCAATGAAATGAAAAGATCTTCAACAATAAATTTAACATCTTATTCAATACAAAACTTTAAAATGTTAGATTTGTAATAATTTTTGCCTAAATATGAAGAACCTTGAGCGAAGAGAATGAATCTGCTAAAACTTGTAAGCTTTGTGAATATTGTTCAAATTATGAACATTCAATTTTGAATTATGTTAAAATATATATATATATATATATATATATATAAAAATTGAGTGTAAATTTTTTTTTATTGAATTAGATTTTATAAAGATAATGATGAGTTAAATTTAAAATCTATTTTTATTATATCTTAAAAATTTTATATTAATTAAAAATAAGATTAAATTAATATATATAAAATTTTATATTTTTTCTTAAAATATTGTTTATAAAAAAATAATTTTATCTTTTTAATTTTCAATTCGATTCATTCAATATTTTATCAAATATTTATTTAAATTAAATATAAAAATTATTACATTACTTATCTTATAATAAAAAATAATTAAATATAAAAATATTTTATATTTATAAATAAATTATATAATATTATATTTATAAATTATAATATAAATTTATTATAATAATTTATAAGAATAAATATATTATAAATAACAATAAAAATAAAAATATTATATATTTGTATGTTAATATTTTTTTAATATATTTTTATTAATAATAATAAAATATGTTTTTAAAATTTAAGTAAAAAAAATAAAAATTAATTAATAAATAAAGAAGTTGATGAGAAAAAAATTAAAAAATTAAAAATTTAAATAACTATTAAAAGAAAAAAATAGAAAATTAATTGATAAAAAATAATAATAAAATATATTTTAAATAAAAATAAAACTAATTTTAAAATATATTAACACGAGGATATAAAAATACAATAATATAAAAAATAATTATAAAAAAATTATTTATATATTATTATAGATAATATAATAAAAAATTATGAAACTTTTTATATACATTATTATAAATAATATAATAAAAAAATTTATATATATATATATTTATTAATTATTATTTAATTTTAAAAATATAATGATTTGATTCAATTTTTTATTTAACATCCAAAATTTAAATTAAATTATATAGTTTAAAAAAATATATTCTATATATTTTTAATTTATTTTTAACTTTCTTTTAATTAATTTTTTATTATATTTTTTAGATTGTGATAATAAAAAAATGAATAATGTATTAATTTTTATAAATAAAATATTTTATTATTTTAATTTTTATAAATATATTATTTTTTTATATTAATCTTTAGTATGATATACTCACATGACAATTTTTTTATAATAGCAATGATACTGAGATTTGAGAATTTTATTAACGTGTTATGTAATGATATTATTATGATGGTATGTTTATTATTAGAATTAACAAAATATATTAAATATACAGAGAAATTAAATAAAAGATAAAGTATCACAACAAATTTTTATATTATGAGAATAATTTAATTTAAAAAAAAATTATATATAATTGATTATTTATAGAGAATGAAGTGAAAAATAAAAAGAAGAAATTTTAAAATGAAAAAAAAATATATATTAAAAGTAAATTTTTATGATATATCCTTTCACTACATAAAAAAAATTTGATGTTATATTAAAAATAAATTTAAATATAATTTATTCTTATTTATTTATAAAATAAAATTTATATTTATTTAATATATTTTAATTTAATATTATCTTTATACTATTTAAAAAATTTTAAAATTCACTAGCTTATTTTACTATTGTGTCTCTTTTTAGATACATAACATGACTAGACCACAAACTACTCTCAACAAGCATGGTATATATAAACTTTATAATCCTAAAAGGAATTTCATCTACCTTAATAATTACTAAAGTTTTATAAGCTACAGAATATATAGGACCCTAGATTTTGAAGAAGAAAAAATGGAAATTAAGATTAGAGAAGTTGATAAAATAAAAAATAAAATAAAAGTAAAGAAACAAAGAAGAAACTAGAGTGATGTGTATGTCCCCACACACTACTACTAGCTATTAATCAGATGAGTGAGTAAAAATGGAACCAAACATATATAGTGAGTGATAATAGAGACACTATTCTCATGCTTTTCTGGATGGAAAACATCAAAACTTGTTCTCATAAGTTCATAAAATTGTCACACTCCCTCATATCCAACTTCCAAGTTATCCATTAATTTGGAAATTTCCAGAATCTATTCTGAGGATATCAAATCCACTTTCTGGTTTGCTTGTTTCCAAAGAAACTCCAATTCAAAATGCCTACCTTTTCCATATGATATAATCTAACATTACCCATATATGCATTCACTATTTGAAATATTCATATTCATTCCAAAAATGAGATTTACCATCTAATCCAATTTATGGTTGAGTTTAAAACAAGGGATTAAGCAGTAAATGTCACTTAATTGGGTGACATTTACTAATAATATATAATAGCTATTAGTTTATTAAAATCTGATTAAATTGCATGTTACTCTTAGTCAGCATGTATCTGCAAAAAGATTCTTCGACATACATGATATAAATGTGCATGTTTAGATTCTAGTTAATACGTCCCAACCCTGGTTTCCACAGTGTAAACGGGATTTTCATATATAAAAATATAACGACTTGTCTTTTGCATGAGTATGGACACATTATAAAACATAAAAGAAAAGTTCAAAATAGAATATTTTACTGAAAAGGAAAATATTTATTATATTCTAAATACAGAACTCATTCAATGTTTAGTTTTAAAAATAATTTTAAGCCTTTTAATAAAGTGCTCAATACTTACAACGTTTGAGTAAACTTTTGTACAAGTGTTCTAGTAAAAAGGTTATATATAAGATAAAAATTAGGTTATGCATAAATTAAAATGTTGATTCTGAACATAATTTTGGGTCCCAGATAATGACTTAAATAAAAGTAAACCAAAAAAATTAATACTTTTTCCTTAGGGGCCTAACTATGATTTGCAAACTATAATGCATATACACTAATAATCATTCAAAGTCACATTAGCTTACCCGGGTCATCATGTTACTTTGCATTGAAAATCTTGATATTAATATCATGCCTAAACAAATTGCTGATAAATTAATAAATGCTTTAAATAATTAGTGTGACCTTTCATGATTTTTCTTCAATGTACAATGATGAGTTAGAATCCAAAATTTAAAAATCTGATTGTAAGACAGCATGAAAACTTTATGTCTAATTGAAGTAGAAGAAACAAACAAATGATCATTAATCAAGTCTGATTAAGTGGAAGACAGAAGAAACACAAGATACAAAGTGAAAAGCCAACACAGGAAAAAGGAACACAAGTAACTTTTCCTAGATACAAATTCTCATCTCTCATTTTTCCTTACTAAAACTCACCTTTTTCAACCCCCCAATTCACTCCAAAAAGGTTTCCATGACATCCGGGTACATACCTCCTTCTGAATTCCTATACTCCACACCTTGTTGATGGTGATCCATTGAAGTGGATGAAGATGATGAGGCCACTCTTGCAGGTAGAGTGAAGCTCCTCTTGAACTTGTCCATCTTCCTTGCATCATCTTGGTGGTTATCCAAGCTCAAGAAATCATTTGGGTTGGTTGCACTAGCATTTTGCATATTGGAGGCATCTGAATTGGGATTTTGACTAAGAGGGTGATGCTGATTTTGATCACCTGGTTTGCTCCCCAAGGTATCAGGATTGAACAAAAGCTTAGCATCATCTGTTCTTCCAGTGAGAGCACTGAAGAAAGACAGGCCATTGGGCCATTTTATGTCGTTTTCATGCTCCCCCATCATGTCCTCGATTCTTGCACTCTCAGATGATGCATGAGGAATAAGAAACATGTTTGCCCCATCTTTAGGGAACCCAAGCCTAGCTGCATGTTGCTGAAAATTGGGCGAGGATAACATGGAGGTGGCAGAAGTAAGTGGTCTCTGACCCCAGTTGAAGAGTGGAGGTGGCCTAATTGGAATGGTGGATGGTTTAGAAGGAACAGAAGTAGAAGAGGAAGTGTTCCTTGTTGAAGAGAAGAGTTGGGAGAGGTAGAAACCAGATTGGTAGCCAAGGGACTCAAAAGTGTGTCTCATTCTAAGCACAAAATGGAGGTCTTCTGGAATCTGAAAATAGAACCAAAAATATCAAACATTTGATATTTTTTTAGTGAGTTTTTCTATCCGATGAAAATAGTAAGCCAAGCAAATTTAAACAGTATATAAAACTAGTGAAAACTCTAAAATGAGTAAAAACAAATTATGGAGGAGAAAAAGTGATACTCACAATCTTGCAGGAACCAAGTTGGAGAAGGCCATGCCCAGCTTGAATTACAGCTATGGTCTGGTCATGGAACAAAAGCAATAAAATTGGGTTGAAAAATTTAAAACAAAATCTGTTGAGACCAATAATAACAACAAAAGCCAAATAAAACCAACAATGATTCTGTTCTGACCTGAATGCCTGACTCAAACTGGTCTGTCCACTCAGGAGGAAGCTGCAATTAATGGCATCAAAAAGGAGGTTGAGTCAATCAATCATCAAGCAAACAGCTCCACATAATAACCACCAGAAAAAACAAAACATATAACTAGTTCAAATGCAAATATTATTGTCCAAATCTACATCTACGTTTATATTCTAAATAAACAAAAAAGAAATAAAAAATCGGAGAGAAGTTGAGAATATGCTGCATACATACAGCATCAAAGGAGCTCTGCCAATAGTTGGAGATATTCGGTTCACATTCTGTGGGCTCTTTAAAGACCCACTTGTGGCACTTATCAGATGCAACCTTCCCCATCAACCTGTTCCAAAATCCAAATCCACCCAATCAGAGCAAAGTTCAGAGGAGGGAAAGAAACCATGCTTGTGCATAAGTAACTCCCTAGTCCCTCCACATGGTATTGGATATTGAACAAGATTTCAGAGAAAGTGATAGACAAAGAAAGAATGAGGAGAAAAACCACAACATAACAAACACCTACCCAGTACCCACCCTTCTCCATAATTATACAACTGAATGGACATTTTGCTGAAGGCCTTTCTCACAGGATCCTCTCCATCAATATTTCCTCGGCAGAAACCATCTTCCCACATCAACATCCTTCAAAACACACACACATCAACACAAACAAACAACCCATGTAAACAAACAGCTACCAAAACCAAGTTAAACTAGCTACATGAGGAGAGAGAGAGAGAGAGAGGAATATGCTTACAAGCTACCGTTGTCATCTCCAACCTTGCAGCCATTACCACCTCGAACTCTCCTGCAAGAAATGGAGAAGACCCAGTTGAGGATGAAAGATAGAGTTAGAGAGAGAATGAAAAAAAGTTAGAAGCATGGCATGGCATGGCATGGCATACGGTCGAGGACGAATAGTCCAGAAGACAGAGTAAGTCCAGTCTGAGTTGAGACAGACTCTTTTGAGGGCCTCATGAAGGGCCATCATCCCAACAGCTTCTTTGCTCCTATCTGATGCTCCTGAGCCCACCATTTCTCTCTCTATCTCTCACTATGCACTTTTTTTCCCTTTCACTTCACAATTACACACACAAACACACACCACACTTTTTTTCTCTTCTTCTAAAAATGTTTTTGATCTGAGCAAGTCTACAATGCTTTGCTTAACAACCACAGAGAAGACCGATTCTCCATCTCTCTCTCTCTTTCCCTCTGGAGTTGCAATGTTTGTTTGTTTGTGTGTATATTTATTTGGCTAAGGTAAGGCCTAAGGGCTCTTTATCTTACTCACTCAGCTTTTTGTTTGAACCTAAGGACCAAGCTTGGTTTTTTACTTTCACATAAAGCAGTAAAAGAGAAGTGAGTGTAGAGAAGAGGTGCTTTTTTTCTTCTCTTCCATGGACACAATCAGTCTGGTTTTTCAGACAATCTGAAATAAAATCTGACATGGAGAAAAATTTAATCAATTTTTGAATGTGTACAAACTATAACAATTTTATTGGATATTAAATCAGTTTTTTTTCAATAATTAAACGAAATGTGATGTATTTAATTAAGTATCAAATTAATTATTTATTTATTTTATTCTTAGGGGTTGAATGGAATGAAACATTTTTAACCATAAAAACTGTGGGGACAGCTTTTATCTTCTTTCTCTGTCTTTTTTTTTACAAGAACCACAACAAAGAGGAAAGTAAAAACAAAAATCAGGTTATCCAGTGCCCTATTTCACATTTTTACATAATCATTTTATTTATCGAGTGCATGGTGCACACATATTATTTGCATAATTTTGTTCAATAATTTTTCATATTATTTATTAGGTTTTGAATAATGTGTATCACTACAATTCATATAGAGAGGGTTGGGTTTTACACTCAATACATTTTACTTTATAATATTGACTTGCTATTAAATAACTTAACCATCTCAGTAAAATTTACCGAATATATAAATTAAAATAATTAACTCATACTTAATTAATTTTATTTTTTTTAATTATTTTCTTATTTTATTTTTTCTTTAGTAATTTACAAGTAGATTTCAAGCACTACTCTTATTCAAAAAGTTCTTACATGTTATAATATATTTAAAACCACCAAAACATATTTTAAATAAGAGTAAGTATAAATCATTATTTTAAACAATTAAAGTATAAAAAATAAAAAAAAATAAAAATCTCTTACACTTACTATAAAAGATAATCATAAAATAAAATAAAAGAAAATTATTATATATATTAAATCTCATCTCATGTCAATAAACTTAACTCATCTCAAATACTTAAAAATACAGTCAATGTTACAACTTTCAATAAATATTAATTATATATTATTACAATTATTTTAAGAAAAATAAACAAATAAAAATTGACTAAGTGTATTTATTATGTTCACATTTTCTAAGTTGCTTTAAACTACAACATGTATGTCCATATACTTCAAATCTGAATGAAACAATCCCAACAGTCAAAGACTAGATCAATTTAGACACAAAACATAGTGTTCTTTAAAAAGTATAATTAAAAATTAAAAATTAAAAAAAAAATTATGTTGTTTGGTTGGGGAGGTCGGTTGATTGAGATGAGACTAAAAATATTAATTTGTTGAATTAACATTATGTAATTATTAAATATTATTAAATAATAAATTTAAATATATTTTTTATTCATATAAAATAAATATGATTTCATCTATCTTTTATTTTTTAATTAACATCACGTAATAATACATTTTTTACGTCAGTTTTTTAATTCTTATCATTAACCATAGTTTAAAGTTAAAAATAAAAATAATAACTAATATAATTAAGACAACAAATAAATTTTTGAATTAAGAATTAATTTTTTTAAAACATATAATTTAATTCAACAATATATTTATTTTTTTAATATAAATAAGATTTTTTATATGTTAATTTTACCTTTTTCGTTCAATAATTTATATTTATATTATATTTTTTAAAAAGCTATATTTTACTTATAACATATAATTATTTTCTATATATTAATTTTGATATTATAATATTAGATCATTATAAAATAATTTTTTCAATATATTATAAACAAGTATTTTATTTCTAAAGATAAAAATAATAAAATATATTTAAATTTTCGAAGTTAGAAATAAGTTATATCAAATATAAAAAAAATTATTATTCTTATTTTCATTTCTACTTTTATACAATTTAAAACTGTTATAATATAATTGACATAAATATGTTCTAAGTATATTTAAGTAAATACAAATATTATTCTTTCGTAGTTTTTAAAATTTTTATTTTTAAATCTTTATCATTTTTGTTAGTGCTTTTTTAATTTTATTATTAACTATAATTAGTTTAATACCAAAAAAATAAATATTAATTAAATAATTATATTATTTTTAAGAAAAATATTAAATTAATTAATATATTTAATATTTTTATAGATAAGATGATACCTTATCGTTTTTTTTTTAATTTTAAAATGTTATGAGAAATCATTTTTATATTCTTTTTTGGAATAATAATTAAATTTTATTTATAAAATACTAACTAAAATGATTATTACATATAATTCGTATTTTATAGTTATAGATTTATCATTTTATATGTACAGAATTATTAATGACAAAAATATATTAATCTATGAATACAGTTATTTGATATTAGTTTAAAATTGTGTAAAGACAATTTTTTTTTTTTCTATATTGCATATAATTTTAATATACTATATTTAATAATTTTAGAATATAAAAAATATTTTTTTTTATTTTAGATATAAAATCTCTGCTTTAGAAAATTAAAATAAATGATTTTACAGTCCTTCAGAATTATAATGCCACAATTAATATATATATAAAATAAATTAAAATCATATAAATAATTTATAGTTATTTTTAATAGAATGTACAAAGAAAAATATTGATAAGTTTTATTTATAACTATTTTATTTATATTAAATAAATAATATATTATTTAGTTAAATTAATTTTTTTAAAATATTATCTTAATTTGAAATATTTTATTATAAAATTAATATTTATCATTTTTAATATTAAACTAATCATGATTTAAGAAAAAAACAAAATAAAGTTAAGGTTTTCAAACAAAAATAATCTCTCTTATATGTTTATTTTGTTGATTGATATATTTAGACTTTCACGAGAAGCGAATGTTTTAAACATCTTTAATAGTGTTTTAGACTAAAAAATTCTAATATTTAAAAATAAACTTGGTCATAAATATTAAAACTTATAAAAATTATGATTTTGTTATAAGATAATGAAATTGATTATTGTTTCGAATTTTCTTTACCTTTTGATTAGTTCTAATTATAATTTTGAAAAAAAAAAAGAATGAATAGTTTGATTTAGTTAAAATTTGTATAAATGATTGATGATATAGTGAGATAATATATAAAATATTGTGTGAAAAAATATTATTTTCGATATATATGTTTGAAATGAAAATAGAATTAAATAAGGAACTACCATTATTATTCAAGTAATACATTATAGAAAATAAATTAACATAATTTTAGTTTGTAAATTAAATAATAAATATAATTTAAAATAGCATGTAAATATATATATATATATATTATATTGTTTTGAATTATTTATTTTAAATATAAATAAGTTTTAAAATCGAATAATTATGAATTGTATGATTTATAATATGATGTTATTCAATTATATAATGTTAAAAATGAATAATAGTAAATTGTGAATTTATGATAATTTATAAAGATAATAAGTATTAATAAGATATTGTATTTGGTAAAAATATGTATGTATTGAGTTTAGAACAGCTTTAGTTTCAATAGCTTTAGTTTCAATGAGATATCTTGAATATTGATATCTAATCATATAGAGAAAAATATTATATGACAAAAATTAATAAAAAAAAAATTCATTTACTTTAGAACGTTTATATGTTAAAAAACGGTTAAATATTTATCTTATTTAATATCATTATTATCAATAATACAAAAATTTGAGAACATGTCAAACTATAATAAATACAAGTCTCAACATTCGAGTTTTAATATAATAAAATATTCCAGAAATCATATAATACCTAGTAACTATAAAAATAAAAACAAATTTTAAAAGATATATGTGAATGACACTTAATATAATATTTTGTATTAAGATGATAATTTCTTTATAAATTTTGAATATATTTTTAATTATATTAATTGTTTTTTTATAATTTTTATAGGAAAGTATACAATCGATATAATAATTATAAATAACTAATAAAATATTTATTTTATTTTATTTTGTGATATACATATTAAAATATATTTTATGTATTTTTTTATAATATCATACTTCGTCGAATAATAATAAAAGTTAAATATATTTATATATTTTACATATTATTCTAATTATTTTGATAATGATAAATGAATTCGTTATTCTATCCCGTAAATCTCACTATTATCACTAAAATCAATCATATAACAATTAATTTACGATGAAAATTTGTTACAAGGTTTTTACATAAACAACTTTTAATGAATTAAATTACTCTTACTTTATTGAAAATCATGTGATAAATAATAGAATTATTCCTATCAAACAATTCTCGAAGTTTGCACATACGCTTGTTACATCAAGGACAATTGTCTCATACTCTAATCTTTCATCATAGTTTTCTCTCATATTTGGAAATTCTCAAAAGAATGTAAAGATAATTAAACTCATCTTTTTACCGAAACAACTCATAAGATGTGATGAAATATGTTATAATATTATAATCTATGTCATCTTCAAAACTTGTTTACAGAATATACAAATGAAAGAAAAATTTAAAGCTATTTGAAGAGCAATAAGGGGAATTTGTCTAGGGTTTAGGCTCACTCGTTTCCCCATGGTGGCTTCGTGCATTGTCTTCCCAACGGGAATGAATACACTTTCTTCTTCACCTTATTTGCATGCGGTAGATGCGTTCATTATTTGATTATTGCAAGTTTCCAAACACACCTTAATGACTATTCTAATAGCGAATGCAAATTGCAAAGGATAACTACGACAAAAATGGCAACGCCAGAGAATCTTTACTGGTCAAAAGTGAAACACTTGAGTTAGGATTAATATTTTAAGATCATATCATAATGTTCATATCTTATGTTATTATTATAGTTTTCTTCTACGCCTGAAACTCATCGCCATGGTCCATCGTGCCTGCTTCTTCCATCTTCCCAACTAAGCCAAATCAAAACCCATCACTACCTTCCACCTTACTCATCGCTTACATTCTTCATTACTCTTTCCCAACTACATATATTACAAATATTACTATCTATCACCTACCATTTAAATATATATTACTTGGGTAATGAAAGTGTTATTAGCTAAAAATAATATCAAAATGTTGCCATCAATGTCTATCAGAACTTTGTGTCTTTCTGCCATCAATGTTGTCAAGGAATCCTTTCATGTCATGTACAAATTATACACTAAAATACTCAGATAAAGGTTCGAATTTTTTATTCTCTTAGATCAACCCTGTAAAAGAAAAAGGTTCACTTTAAGAACTTCATTATGGGTGCTTATAGCTTTTCTTTGTGGATGAAGGAAATCGTTATGATGTTCCATTCGAGGATCATCTCTTAAACCTTTAAAATTATTTATATTAACTTAGTTCCAGTGTTTGTGGATTCTAATTAATCTGATGAATGATGGATCCTACTATCAAAATTAACTAATCAGTAACTATTTATAAAAGTTAAATTCAACATTTTTTAATATTGTTTAATATCAAAATTAACTAATCAGTAACTGTAAAATATGTTTAACATTCTCTTACTTTATCTATTTATTCAAAATATCAATTTCAAAATAAATTAAATATACGAATCATTATAATAAGTTTTCAATGAATATTATCTTTCATATATCATTACATATATTCTCATAAAAAACTCTCAACATTATATAATAATTAAAATAACTACTAGGATTCGTATTTATTATATCAGTTTTTCAGAAATTAATTTGATTTATTTTAAAAATTAGATTACACGTTCTTAAGATTTTTTTTCTGAAAAAATATATTCTCATAATGAACCTTTTTCGAGCATGCTCAATATCACCTAACCCTCGTCGTCTGTATTTTAGATTGCTGTGTTTTTCTGCCCACAATGTCGGCATCATGTTTTCAGACTTCAATTAAAAAGAATAGATGTGCTAACCGCTATTTAAAAATCTTGATAAAAAATTATTAACAAAAAACAATTAATAAATTTTGAATGTACTTTTAAGATTTTATTCTTTAATTAGTAATATCTTTAAAATATTTGTTTACGACATTTTTGCAAATTAGTAATAATTGTTGTTGAATTGTGATAAATATACTAGTAGTTTCATGTAGATGGGAGATTTCATAGTCAAAACCCAAAACCAAAGAAAGGTTAGGTTACCCCAAAAAAAGTCATTGAGATGCAACACGAGGCAGAGAACAAAGCACGAATTATGTTATTTATTATTTATTTATTTATGTGGTGCAAGTAATCGAGATTAACCTGTCACGTGCACACGTGCCATGCCACTGAGTCGGTGCATCGTTTCTCATAAACAACAACGAACCGCACGAATTGCGGGGTTGCTCCACCTATTATCCCACGCGCTTCAACTTCACGCGCCGCAGATCAGGCCACGCGGACATACCTGCACGATGTCAGAAACTTAAAGTCGCACAAACGGGGTTTTTATTAAACGCGCCTTGCTTAGCGCGTGACTATGAGAACTGGATGCGTCAATCTAAATCCTCGGTGTCTCTCTCCTCCGTATTGCACGGCTCAGGCCTCGGTCTGGTCCCCACGACCGTTTTCTCGGTGGGGCCCACGTTCGAATCGCTTAAATTAAACCCCTTTTCAATAAACCCTAACCCTAATCCTTCATACGTTATTATGACCCAAACAGAACCAATGCATTGCATCAAGGTTATTGAGGATATTTGATTTGACAATTGTCCAAGCAAAGAAAAATAATATTATTTTCGTAATAAAGGAATTTTAACTATTAGTAGATGCACGAATCAATTGTATAATTACATTAAATAATAATTATTTTATTATCATTAATATATATATAGGTTTTACTTGACTCGAAGAACTTACTTGCTTCACAGAATACTCATGATCTCAGTACTAAAAAAAAAAAAAAGAAATGTAATTATTTTTTATAAAACCCACATTATATTCTTTATTAAGCAAATCTCTTAATTTAAAAGAGGCCAAACATTATAATGATATTTTTTTATTGATGTTATTAATACATATATTAATTAAAAATTGTACCATTTGGTTATTAAACTAAGATTGATTTTATACTATGTTAATACGTTTAAATTTTATTTACATCACTTTAATAAAATATGAAAGGTGCCTTATAATTATAGTTGAGACGAAAGTATGATTAGTCATAATTCATATTATAGTTTGGTTGAATCGATGAGCCTCTGTTATGTTCAGTCTTTTCTTATTTAATAGTGTTACATTTTGAAACGAAACAAGTTGTTTTTTGACAGTATAGTTTATAAAATAAATAAATAAATAAATTGTAGTCTTAGTTTCGAGATTGTGATGTGAGCAAAGTGAGAAGAAGCCAAAGATAATGATATAATATTTGTGAAGTAAATCTTCTGAGAGATTTTGATTTATACTTTGTCTTTAAGTTAGGTTGTATATGGGACAAAATCAGCAACTCATATGCATATGCCTTACCTTACCTCACTCACAACATCAATTTACTTCAAATTTTCCTTTTAAGTTCCAACTTAAAAGAGTAATTCATGATTGATAAGTAGCCATAACTGCGAAGCTTTTTTAATGCTAAGTCTAAATTCTTCCTTTGAAAACCCAAATCTTAGCTAAGAAAACGATGGAAATGGTTCAAATTTAATCAATATGCATGAAAACGCAGTGTCGGCAGCAATGGCTATTAATGTAGTAATTATGTTAATGACAATATTTTCATTCCTAATCATGCTTTAGCTACTATTCTTAAGGAGACATTAATGAGCCAAATGCTGCACATGTATACACTATTTCTAATGTTATGTTCTCTTCATAGATTATCCATTTTAATTATTTCAAGAATATTTTTTCCTGATAATTTTACTCAACATTTTCTCTAATTAAAACAAAATTAATGCATATTTCTTTGTTAACTTTGCATTTCAAGGTATTTTCATTTTGGGCTGAAACAAAAGGAAAGAATGAAAGCTGGCTCACCCAAATCAATGTGTTGTCGATCTTCAACTTCCAATTATTACCACTAAAACTTAGTCATAAATTCAATGCTCAAACAATGTCACTTTTTTCCAAGTATATGTAAATAAGAAAAATAAGTAAAATTAATTTATATATAAATAAAAAAATTTAATCTTAACAAAGATAATATAATAATATTTTACATATTAGTTTATACGTAATTAATTTAAATTTAAGATTTTTTTAAATTTCTTATAAAAATTATTTATTTTAATAAATTTATTTACTAATTTCGGAAATCAGATGATAGAGTTTAGAATAAATTTTTGTTTAAAATATTTATTTTTCATGATTTCTGGCTAAGTTTTCTTCTTACCATCTAATCTAATTTATCAAGAAAAATAATATTTATATGACCAAAATTTCCAATGTTTTTAAGAATAATAATCTTTGTAAAATGTTAAATGTTTTATCATATGAGAAATATGTGACTTATCTAAAAATTAATAAATAATTAATTAGATAATTCAAATTGATTAAATGAGAAATAATTTTTAAATTTTAAATAATTACTTCTTAATGAGGTTAGTCATTTAAAGAAGTAATATCAATTAAAAGACGTAAAACTAATTCTTCTTCTTATTCTAATGTATTTTTTCTTCAGCTCACCATTAATAACATAGAAAAAAAAAATAGAAAGATAGACTAAGAAGTAGAAATTTATTTTTCTTTTTCTCATCAATGAAATTCAAATATGTTAGAATTTTTTTATCTTTCTCTAACAATGAATAAAAGTCAATTATTATTTATAATTACCTATTATGTGAAAATTGTGAAATTTTAATATCTTATAATAATTTTCTACCATCATCAATCTATTATCAATTTTTTTAAAAAAACTTTACAATCTTATTCAATATTCCTAAATCAATTCTTTACTTTTTCATGTTTTCAAACAAAATTTTTAATAATTTTATTTTCACTTTCACAAACACTTTAAAAAATCAATTTATATACTAAAAAAACATTTGGAACAAAATATGCTAGAGTTCTCACATAGATTTTGAAGGGACTAGTCTCTACAACTTATCTATGATAAACATGTGTAAGGACCCAATGTGTAGTAATAGTCCTAGCAAGATAGTAACTTAAGTAATGAAGGATAAAGGTGATTGGTAAAATTTTTAAAAGAATTACAAATAGAAAATTTAACCTTTTAACCTTCATTTTCTTAAGTTCACCATCTCTCTAGAAAACCTTTTCTCTAAACTTTCTCTCTACCTTCTCTCTAACAAATTTTCCAACCTTCCATCCTTTTCAAGATTTGACTACACCACTGTGAAGCTTGAGGAGAATAAAACCACTTGGACCGATCAAAATTTTAATTTGGGTGAGTTTCCTAATTTTTCCACCTTTGGCCTGAGAAGAAGATTTGGAATTTTAGGTTAAATCTGTGATTTTATGCGTTAATAGGACCAATTGGAGCTTCTAGGCTTTGATTCATAGAGAAATCTACAAATTGGACTAAGGAATTTGAGGTAAGGGAAGCTAGAACTTTGACCTTTCCTTTTCTTGAGAAATCTGTGTTTTTGCTTCAAAATGGTGCAAATTGAGTTGCTTTATGTTGTCCTGTGTGTTTGCTTGAAATTCGGAACCCATTGCATGTTGAATCGGAGCTTGGCCTGAGAAAATCCGCTGAGCGCAGGGGCCCTGCGCTGAGCGGATTTTGTTACAGGGATGACTGTAAAATTTCGCTCAGCGCACGAAATTGCGCTAAGCGGAATTTTACAGCGAGCGGAGGGCGAAAAATTCGCTGAGCGGAGGAACGAGACGCAGCGCAAGATGCGCTCAGCGCAGTAATGCGCTGAGCGGATTTAAAAAAAAAAAAAAAAAATTTCGCTGAGCGGATCTGGGCTGCGCTGAGCGAATTCTTCCCTGCTTGTTTGGCTTTATTTGAATTGAAAGAGTGAAATTTGATATATGTATGTAAGTATGATGATCTGAGATAAGTATATATGATGTATGAACTGAAATTCTGATGAATGAAAGTGATGAGGAGCTGATGATTGTGTATGTTAGAGGTGAGTAAGTGTGATGATGAGTAAGGATGGCATGTGACTTGTGGTAGACTAGTTTGTATGGATCTAGGGATATCATATAAGGTATCCAGACCTCAATGTGAGTCCTTGTCATGTAGACTAAGATCACATGTGGTGAGAGGTCGATGAAGGTCCCATCAGTTACTCAGAGGAGACAGCTTGATGGGGCTACCCTGATGTTGTGAGTAATGAGAGGATGACGCTGGGGTGAAAAAGACTCAGTTAGCCAGTTGTTATAAGACCCTCGGTCCATGGTTTGATACATCAGGTGCTAGCCTTAGATGTCTGAGATCCATACAATCTTCCGGAAGGAGTCGATCTTGTTTGTGATGTGTGAATGTAAACATGTGTGTAAAGCCTTCGGTAGGCCCTTACACTTGATTGTAATATAAATTATTTATCTCTGTAAATTGTTTTAATTATGCGTGCTTTTATATATATCTAGCTTACCCTGCTTGTTATTTTGTTGTCTTTCCTTGACTGCTATGATCGTGTGTGTTGCACGGTAGCAGATGCCAGGTCAGGAGAGGGCTCCTCTGCTGGAAGACAGTAGATTTAGGAGACTGTAATAGGGCTGTAATAATATATGTTATGTATTTTAAGACTCTTATTTAGCCCTTTTGAAACATCTTTTGTAAATGTATTAATATTTAGCACTTAAATATTTAGATCTTGTGGAACTGAGTAGTATAATACAGTAAAACTGGTATGTTACAACATGAGACTTTAGTTTTTTATTCTTCCATTTTAAATAAGAAAATCCAGATACATCCTGCTAAATTGTTTATAAATATAATATATAATTATTAATTTTTTTAAATCATATTCAACTAAATTTTAAGTATTATATTATGTTACTTACCCTAGCTAGATATTATGAAAAGGATTCTCCTATTCTACCTAAAGAACTAATCAATAGTTGGTCAAAATTTTAACTTAAAAGAGGTCAACACTGATGAAGGTTCTGTGTCTGCTACCAATGCATGCATGTGCATTACAATATTGAAAATTCTCATCTACCTCGTGAAACTTAGGGATATCAATGGAGTCTTTTTCTCTAATTGATACCATAAAGCATTCTTCTAACTGTTTTTTGTACCAAATTTGGAATGTGATAGCTTAGGTATTTTTTGACCAAAAATAAACTCTTCTCATTATTCTTTTTATACTACAGTTTTCTTTTTTTTGACCTTTTTCTTGACCTAATACTAACTTTCCAAAAATCAGATTGACTCATCTTTTCTTTATATATATTTTTACATAATTTGATGCACGTACATGTGAATCATATAATATATATTTAATTACTTTCTAGGAGGATGATATTAACCAGATTTCAAATGTTGTTAGCAAAAAGAAAGTCAAATTAGAATAAGAATTCAAAGTTGAATCAAATTTAAACTGTTCATTAATCAACAAATACCCTACTTTCCAAACCAATAAAGATATGAAATTTTTTCTTCATGCATGCATGCCAGCCATAGCTAGCTATAGCTTTGGTGTTTTACACGACCATTTTGATGACTATATTCACCAACAAACACTGTTTCATAATAATCTGAATCTGGAATTGGTTAAGAATTCATTGTAGATTGATATAAAGCATTCAAACTTCAAACCCTTGCATCTTGGTGTGTATGTGAGACTTATTTTAGTCCCAAAAGCTGCATGATTGCATGCATATATGAGTGCATCACCACACTGTAGAGTGATGTCGATTTTCTCAAATTAAACGCTTTTAATCACATTAATTAGAGAAAAAAGACAATAAAAAAACACATTTTTCCTTTCATTCATTTTCTATTACATTTTATCTACTGATACTATCGTTTAATTAATATTTTTTCTAAATACCTTCATTATATGGTTTTCTTATCACGTTACAATCACTAAATATTATTAACTTTATCACTAATAACTATTTTTTTTTTCGCAAAATTCAAACAGAAAACTTTAAATAAAAGATAAAATTAAGTTCTAATAAGATTAGTAATATTTATTCTTTTGTTAATTAATTTAGTTAAGGTACTCGTTTCATATAAATACAAATAATAATAAATAAATAAGTAAATAAATAAAAAAATCATATTACATAATTTTTATTAAATACTATATCATAATAGTTTTATCTGAAAAATAATTTTATCAATCAACTATTAAATTATATTTTTTATCATTATGAATATCTATCAAAATATGATCAAATATTTTATATTTTAATATATTTTAAAAAATATACATTACATTATACTTTAATTTATATAAATGAAATATTAATAAAAAAGTGATAGATATAATATATGTGAAAGACATTTTCAATTTAATATTGAGTTTTGAAAAAGTATGATTTATTTAAAAAATATTAAAATATATAATATATAGTAAAATTTACATCAATATAATTTTATCCTTTCAATCTATTATATTCTATTCTATTCTATTATATATACTCTAAATAATCAAATTATTTTCGTAATAATTTAAAAAAAAAAGTTATTTTTTATCTTCATCTTTCGTAATAACATAAAACTGAAAAATAAATTTGATATTTTTCATACTATTTTAATTTATTTTACTAAATTGAAGGCATATTATCTTTACCATTTAGGAGTCATTAATTATTATTGTTAGTATCTAAATAATGGACCTTGAAGCCCGGTTACACCTTCCTGATGATAACCAAGCAAACCCGGTGGACCAAGAAAAAATAGAAAAGCAATCCACCAAAAATTATGAGTTTCTATTATTTTATTTTATTTTGTACTTCATCTTTATGGGTCTTTTGAATGTACTTTTTAGAATCAAAATGTCCATCAAAAAAGACTATAGAAAATGTTGATGTCGTTATTAGCTGGAGAAATAATCATGGTGAAATTTATGATTTCTTGCACCTATGTTAGAATAATGTGAATAGACATTATTTTTTTCACATTACCAACCAAAAAAACATGATTACTTCAGTTGTTGTTTGCTATCTAAGCACTAGAGAATATGAAAAAAAGCATTGAAAATATAGTTTGCAATTCCTTTTAGTCTATGGTAAAAAAAGTGCAACCAATAAGGGATAAGAAATCAATAAATATTTATTTGGTAAAGAGAAGGATAATGGAAGATAATGGAGTTGCAATGTATTTGAAGAATAAAATGTTAAGTTATTTGTATAAATAGTTTAGAAACTTATATCTTTTATATATTTTTTTAACCAAACAATCTATCCAATACTTTTTTTTTTATCTCCCTTTAATCAAATTATATTTTTTTTCAATTTATTTTCTTTCTCTCTCTTCTTATCTCACTTATTTTTTTCCTCTATTATGTCCAAACAAATTTGATTTGAAGGGAAATAAAAAAATATATTTATTATTATATCGTAAAGATTAAAATTAACCACTAACATACTTCAAATATTTGAAATATTTGAGTTTAAGTCTATTTCTCTAAGTTAAAAAATAAATCTCTCTGATAAGTGAAATAGTGTATTATGAAATATTTATATATTAATTTTTCTTCCACTTGATCCTTCCAATTTTCAAGTAAAGATAGAAAAATCAATTATATTGTAAGTCAAGATGCAAAATCAACTATAATTAAAGATTTTTTTACAACAAACTGAACCACATGAATTCCTAAATTTACTTTTATAAAAATATCGTGACTAAATTAATCTCTAAAATCAAAATTACTTTATTTATATTTTATTATTATTATTATAAATTTTATACAAACAATGTTGAAAATTTATTAAAGTTTAACCCTCTCTTCTTCCTAATCATTGGCAAATTATACACAAATCACGCTCAACCCAAAACATACAACAAAACCAAAGAAGAGAGAAATAACAATGAGCAACAGATCTGTTCCTTAAACCGTCATTGATAATCGAAATCGTATTCATTTATGGGTGAGTTCCAATTGATTTCGAATGCCACATTCTCGATTTGGGTGTTGCCGTTTCGCTTTCCTTGCTTTTGTTTCCAGGAACGAAATCTCTGTCATTCGCCCCATTCCATTTTGTTGCAAAGTCAATTTTGTATCCTAACTTCCACCTAACAATTGTTGCCCTACTCCACCGAGTTCGCACGCTTTGCTTTCAGTCCACAGTTTCACTGCATTGTGCATCTGTTCTTATTTGTTTTGTTTATTAAGTTTTGATTTGATTCCTTCATTTAGAAATTGAGTTGCGGCTGAATTGGGGTTGGTGAATTGTGCAAAAGTTTGGTTTTTTATTTGATCCATTTGCTGTTGTGGTTGTAAAATATGGTAAATTTTTAATGTGAAAGTTTGGTTTTGATTTTATTTTTAATTGGTGGAATTTGGAGGATCAAGGGGGATTGGAGATGTGTGATTTTAATCATGCGTGTGTCTGAGTTGTGTTGTTGGGATTTTCAGGTGCATGTGGTGTAGTCTTTGTGTGAGGCTTCGAGGAGTTGCTGCTGAGAATGGCTGAGGTGGCAGGTCTAATTGAGGCAGCGGGATCGAGATTCACTTCATTGGAGCTTATTGGGCAGGGATCGTTTGGAGACGTCTATAAAGCGTAGGTGTTAGTTTTAGGACTGGTATCATGAGCCCTGCTGAGTTAAACTAACTTTGCACATTGAATTTAAATCATAGTTATGCTCTATGCAAATTGCTTGTTCATTGGGCTAATAAATAATTCTAGTGTAATGTTGTTGTTTCTTCAGGTGGAATAATGTTAAGAATTATTTTGTTAATAAAATTCTTAAGCTTGTTCTTTAGATGCTTGTTTGATAAAAATACTAAGGTATATGAAATCTAAGATTTGATGATAGTGTGAATAAAGAGCCATTAATGGATGCAAACAGTAGATAAACATTACTATAAAATCGACTGGATGGAAATTTGGATAAAAAGTTTGTGTTGTAATGAAAATGTATGCTATGGTATCCGATCAAGGATTAGTTTGAATTCTTTTTCCTGAATTTGGAAAATAAGCATGAAGATTAGCTGTAGAAAAGGAACTGACAGTAAAATTGAGCCTCATTTTTAAGAGCAAGAGTCCAATTGCATTTGTCTGTTACCTGAAAGAAGTATATTATGTGCATTTGATAATTGATAAGTGGTTTTGAATTTACTATATAGACAACAACAACGACAGAGGTTTTTCAGATTCCATGAGGTTGGCTACATGAATCTGATGATGCCATTGTGCTCTATCCAAAACCAATTCCTTAGTCTGGGTCTTAGGCTATTTAATCATAGATAATTTTTAATGGTTTCACTTGGAGCCTATCTTGGTCTATTTCTATCTTCACAATTGGGCTATCCTCCATTTGATCAACTCTTCTAAATGAACTTTTTGTTAGTCTTCTGGTAATATGTATAAAACCATGTTACACAAATACTTTTACAAATTTTTCCTCAATAGATGTCTTTCCAAGTTTCTCCTAAGACATGATTCCTGATTTTTTTTTCCCTATATGATTGCTTATCCAATACAGCATGTTCATCTATTATACTCTTACATTCTTTTTGACCTTTTATCACCAATCACTGAACATGTAGTATTGTAAAGTCTTGCTTGTCTATACTTTATGCAGTCCATTTAAAGTGGCACCTGTTAATCACAAGTAAAGCTTGAAGTTTTCATCTGTTTCAACTTCTCTTTTGCTTTGTATGATAGATGTAGGACATCTAAACTGTAGTACTTGTGGTATGTATGATTCCCAATGTTCACCTTCAAGCTAATGCCAGAGCATGTCTTGCTGAATTTTCATTTCACGCACTCTGTTTTTGTCTCTAGTTAAATGGAAACTATATTTTCTCCATAGAACTATATCATAAGCAAAAAATGTGTATTGATGCATTGTATCCTGGATATGTTCGATATGAATGTCCAAAACAATGGTAAAAATACAAGGGGTGTGTAAACCTCTAGAACACATACACATGGTCTATCCATGTAATGTTACAAACATTTGACAAAGTTTAACGGTTTTTATCATTTCCTAACTCTATCTCTCTTTTTTTATGGGGTTTGTCACTGTCTTTGTAAAAGTTTGCTACAAGGCACAACATACACTGTTACTATAAAAAGGATATTTGTCCTTTTCAGATCAGTTTCACTTCTTAACTTTTCAATAATTATAACAATCCTTACTTTGGATTTTCATTTTCTTTTTTCTGTTTTGTATTTTTTAGAAATGGAATTTAAAGTGACATGAACAGTTTAGAAAATTCATTGCTGGCCTCTTAACATGACATGTTCCGCGAGAACTAAACCTTGGGGGCAGATATACATAGCCAAACATATATGTATTTCATGCTTTTGTTCTTGTTGGTAGGTAGTAGTTAATAGTTGTGCTTAACTAACTATTTTTTTATGGATATCAAGATTATTAAAACTAGAATTCACATCATGATCACTGGAAATTCTTATGTTTTGCAAACTAAAACCCTGTATGTGTTACTTATTTGAGCTCTGTTCAGTGAAAATATCTGAGAATAAAATTTTACTGGCAAGGATAAAAAATTCTACTGGAGCAAGTTTGTGGATATTGTTTATATAATCAAGAGAGAAAATAAATAATAACAAAAGAATACATTTAGGAACTTGCATAACATTATTTGCTTTTTGTTGTCAGTCGTTACTGTAACATAACATAAAATGTATAAATGTGGTCTAAAGAACTAGTTATTATTCTTTGGACATCATTTATTTACTGGCCTTAAGTTAGACATGGACAATGAGTTGTCTGTCTCTTTTTTGTACTATCTTATCTCCAGGTTTGACAGGGAGCTCAACAAACAAGTCGCCATCAAAGTAATTGACTTGGAAGAATCGTATGTCTGTTGTCCCCTTTCTATTATATTTAAGAATGTTTTAATTCTTGGAACTGCTGTATTGGCCGGCCATATTAAGAGTGATTTCCAATTTTATAGTAATGAGAACCTTATAATATGTTGAAAACATATTTCATTACATTATAAAAGATTGCCTGTTTTTTAGAATTTTGGAACTATAAAACTAGAAAAATCTAAGTAGTCAATCCTGGACTGGGGAATGGAGCAGCCACCCCCCAAAAACGCTATAGCTGGATACCACCATTGGGAAGGCAAGAAAACAATATAAATAATATGATAAGTACCCAAGCAATTAGGAACTCACCTTTAAAAGCTAGTTATTAAGGAGGAAAACCAAACACTTAAATACTCCACCGAACATCACATACTACTTGGGTCTTAGGTACCCCACAATATCTGAGTTCCTATCATGGCAATTTTATATCACACATGTAAATATTGAAAAATAGAAAAAATGCATAAAATTAAAGAGTAAAGACATAGTCATAATGAATATTAATAATCACAATCCATTGTCATTGTCATACCATCCAAATCCAATACTAAATAAGACTAAATATCAAAGTTAATATGTTTCCTAGTGCCTATTACAAGTGATTCCTTGAATAGAATCACTATCTCCATTTCCCAGTTCTTTCTCACCATTGTTCTCTTTTTCCTCATCACCAGAGATATGTTCTTTCTCCTTCTCTTCAATATCTGCAGGTGGAGTGAGTGTCATGTGTTGTATAGTGACTAACTAGATCACCAACCCCATTTGCATCACTAACACTCTCCAAGTCAAGCTATCATGCCAAGGACCGGTTCATCTTCAACTGCCCCTCCTCCATCTTTCCCTATTGATGTGTTGCATTTTTAGGTCTTATCAAGTCCCATTTTAGATAGAATTATCTGCTTTGTCATCTCGGCCTTAGTCCTTGCATGTTCATTTGTCATTTTTCATCTTTTGTCAAGTTTGTTACGCTTTTGGTGTTTTGTGTTTCAATTCAAGAGAGGATTTTGCCATGATTAGAGTTGCCCAAGGAGTGATTGAGTGAATTATGGATCTTGCAAAATTCCAACTGTTAAAAAGGCCATAGGAAGTTTACTAAGAAGATGAAATTGGTTAGAAGTGGATTGACAAGGTTTGCCACAACATTACCCACCCTTCAGAGGTTTCATAAAGATAAAAAGAAACCTTGGAGGAGTGGCTGAACACGAAGACCAAAAGTGAAATGGAATGAAGAAACTAAGTCGTTTTCTTATTAAGTGAACTGGTAGTTGTTTTCTTATTTTTCAACTGAGTTGGTGTATGATGTTGTTCTCTGTGAGAAAGGTGTCCCATTCTGTATCATTCTCTCCACAATAAGTTGAAAAACACAGAACTGTTTAATTTTTTTTTTCATTGGAAATTACCCCATATTCTGTATACTATTTAGCCTCTTCATCTTCTTTCTTGGTAAGTTACATATGGGAAAAGGTGAAGTGGGGGTGAGATTGGACTTGGAGAAGCATTTTGACTCCAGAAAGAAATAGGTCAGTAGATTTCTACACAAAAGTCTGATGGTGCAATTTGAATTGCTATGCAAATTCTCACTGAAAATTCCAAGAGCTTGATTTGTGCCTTTATACTTGGAAATCTTGTTCCACAAGGTAAATTAGAAGGAGGCACAATTTTCAACTTCTTGCACTGAATTGGAAATTGCTATATGCATGGAATTGGAGGCTGACTACGAGACTCTGCTGATGATAAGAAAAACTTTCTGCATATGAGGAAAGTAAAATGCACCTCAATAGTTGTAGTAACAATTAACAAATGGCGGATCTTCCACATCCTTGATTTTATTTTCTGCATTAGAAGGCTGAACATTATTAACTGAACTGAAAGTGTTTTATCTTCATTGTGTATACTAATATGCATTTCATGCTTTTTGTTCTGCTTTGAAGTTGGTGGACCTCATTTATATTGACTATTTTAGTTTGAGATTTTTTCTCTGCCTACAATGTCACAACTTATTAACTTCGTATATTTTCTGCATTGCACTCTGAATTATGCTTTTCTTTCTTACTACTTCCTAATTTTTTTTTTCCTCTCTTGTTGTCACTTCACAGAGAGGATGAAATTGATGATATCCAGAAGGTATAATTTTGTAGATTACTTGCACTTGACATTTTCTGTACTCAAATGTTTATGTTTTAATTTTGTTTAATATTTTCAGGAAATTTCTGTTTTGTCCCAATGCCGATGTCCATACATAACTGAGTATTATGCTTCCTATTGCAATCAAACTAAACTTTGGATAATAATGGAATACATGGCTGGTGGCTCAGTTGCTGATCTAGTAGGTTACTTCTGTTTCCTTGCTTCTATATGTTCAGTGCATGAAAATTGAAATTGATGTATGTCAGAAATCATCCTTTAATGAAACTTCTTCTTATCCTTGAA
The DNA here is from genome assembly GCA_016859785.1 of Macrotyloma uniflorum. NCBI lineage: Eukaryota > Viridiplantae > Streptophyta > Magnoliopsida > Fabales > Fabaceae > Macrotyloma > Macrotyloma uniflorum. The sequence continues at coordinate 3,727,394 of BDMB01000014.1, forward strand.
CTGTCTGATGATATGTTTTTTACTCTTCTATATAAAGAGAACCATGAAGACAAAGACAATTACAAAGACTTAGGAGGATAAGAGACCATCGTTTAAAAAAAGCTAGGAAAGGGCAACCAAAACTTTGCAGAGAACAACTAAGATAAAAAATGCTTACTTGAATTCTTGGGGCATAATCTCTGACTATAGAAAATAGTTACAAGCATGTATAAGCATTCAGCATATAGGAGAGTGTCCAAGGGGGAAACATTAATGGTTAGGTACTCAGTACTCCATCTTTGGTCCAAGGTTCAGATTCCTTTAGGAGTTCACTGCTGGGGATGGGCTATGTTTAGACTCCAATGGACCAAAGAAATTATATGCATAAAACTGGACTATAATATTACATATTTGAATGAAGTTTGATGTTTTAATTGTAATTCTTGTACGTTTATAATGTAACCTTATTATTTGTATATGGAAACAAAATTTGTGGATTGATGTTGGTCGTTTTAGTTTGTAAAAGTAGGGATGCTCATAAATTTTTTCTTTTACCTTCTGTCTTGTTACTTTTTTTCTAATTGGTTGTCCTAGGGAGCTTTTTTATCCTTCTTTTTAATTTCCCTGTTATTAAATTTTCTATCATTAAAAACCAAGAAAAAGAAATTCATATTTTGAATGGTCAGTTTTTGTGTGCCACTATTTTTATCATATTGATATCTGTTGAAATTAATTTTCAATATGGTTGTATGCTGTGTTTTTTCTGCGAAGTTAATTCTGGTCTTTCTTCTTTAGCTCCAAGCAGGTCATCCCCTTGATGAAATGTCAATTGCTTGCATTCTACGTGACTTGCTGCATGCTGTTGATTATCTACACAGTGAAGGGAAAATTCACAGAGACATTAAAGGTATCAGTAGCAACCCCATCTTCTTTTGAATTTGTACATTGAATTTCTTTTTCCTTGTCCATATGTGGTTATGTAGTTAAGGAATTTTCTTTTTGTTTTATATTAGCTTTATAATTGACAGTATTTACTTGTTAATTATACAGCTGCAAACATTTTATTGACTGAGAATGGTGATGTAAAGGTACGTTATATTCTGAAAGAGGTTATATCCAACTAGTTTATTTTGTATGACTACATTGAAAAATGATGCGAATTATAATTTGAGATGGGGACTTACATACATGTGGAATGTCACCAGGTTGCAGATTTTGGTGTTTCAGCACAATTAACAAGGACTATTTCAAGGAGAAAGGTATTTTTTTGAAGTTAATTTATCATGGATGGGTTATTGATTTAGTATTTTTCTGGTTACATTTAAATTAAACTTTATGTCTGTTATTTTATGCTTGATCATCTTAATCTTAAGTTCTTAACCTCCTTTGAAGAGCACAAAATTTCTTTCTTTTTTTTTTCATCAAATTGAATGTATAGACTCCCAAAGTGAAGGAATGGTTGTTCAGAATATTGTGTCTTGTTGTAATTTGAGTTGGGCAAACTGAATTTGAAGTTGCTATTGTTTTTCTTGTATCGGCTGTATGTTTCTGTCATAACTCTCACTGCATTTAAGGGTTTGTTAGTTGAAAAACCACCTGGAGTTCTAAATTATTACTCTTCTAAGGCTGGATATGCTAACATTTTTTTTTAATCATAACAGACATTTGTAGGAACACCATTCTGGATGGCACCTGAGGTTATTCAGAATACTGATGGATATAATGAGAAGGTTTTAATATATTTATTCTATATATATATATTCAGTTATGTTTCTCTTTGGTTCTGTTTTTCTACCTTTATTTTAGTTTCTGCTATTATTCTTTTCTCAGAATTGTCACTGGAGTGTTCGTTTACGCAGGCAGATATTTGGTCTTTGGGGATCACTGCTATTGAGATGGCAAAGGGGGAGCCTCCACTTGCTGATCTTCACCCGATGAGAGTGCTTTTCATCATACCCCGGGAGAGTCCTCCACAGGTTGTGTTCGTCTCAATCAAGTCAATCTTTCAAGTTTTGAATCATTTTAAGTAACTTTAGTTTTCTCAAACCCGTATATTATTTTTTCCAGCATAACAGCTGACATTTAATCTCATTTTCTTCAGCTAGATGATCATTTTTCCCGTCCAATGAAAGAATTTGTCTCATTGTGCTTGAAGAAGGTTCCTGCTGAGGCAAGTGTCTGCTTTTCATGCACTATTATTTCATTTTCTTTAGTTCTATTGGGCATAGTTGTACTGAAAAGATTCTGCTTTATCGGTCCAATTGAGTGAAATGTTTACTTTATGCATTGTATGAGAGCATCCATAAGATATTCTTTTTTATACTGAATATGCTTTTCTAGAACATTTATTTTTTGGGGGAAAAAGGTTATAATAAGAAATATTAATTGAAATATTGGGCTTAGGGTATGTTAATTTGCCTCCTAATTTAGTCATAGTCAGAACAGTAATAACAGAATTATTTGTTTATATTTTTCCTGTTGAAATTTGTAGTTGTCAACTTGATGTGATGTATTATTTAGTTTTCCCTAATTAGAAGCTTTTTAGACTAGCTTGGAGTGGAACTGGTGAAGTTGATCTCTCTCTGTCAGGCTCTTAATTCCCCCCTTTTAATGGATTCAATTCCAGAGGCCAAGTGCTAAGGAACTTCTCAAGGACCGTTTTATTCGCAATGCTAGGAGGAGTTCAAAGCTTGCAGAAAGAATAAGGTGCGAATCATTGATAAAGGTCTCACTATATTTTAGATACGCAATTATTGTAACTATTTTTGCTTTTGGCTGCATCCCCTTTTCTTCCATTTTATTTTTTCAAAAGCTAATACTACATCTCAGATAAAGTAAATGATGAGAGACAATTAATTTCTGAATCCTTTTTCTGCAACTTTAGCATGTTGTCCATCAGAAAATTGAAAATAACAAGTATTATTCCCCAGCTTGTGGTTGAAATGATCATGCCTTGTGATTATGTTATAGGGAGCGTCCAAAATACCAAATAAAGGAAGAAGATCAGGAAACACCTAGAAATGTCTCAAGAGCATCAGATACTGTAAAAGTGGCTAGAGATGTAAGAGGTGAAGAAAATAATCGGCCCAGGTAGGTTATGACTGTTGACTACTAGTTTTTAGTTTACATATTGAATTTTTTTATGGACTGTTCTAATTTGCAGTGATCAGGGTAAAACCCTGAAAAGTGCCGGATGGGACTTCAATATTGGTGGATCACAGGGTACTGGAACCTTTCGTAGTGTTTCTCGACCACCTCAGTTTAGAGAGAAGAAAATTGAAGTTTCACATAATCAGCTAACCCAAAGAAAAGCTCCAGAGAGTGGTTATCAAGGGGGATCTGCCAATAGAAGTGCACTTAATGAGTCACTTGAAAGTTCCTTTGGAAGAGATGTTAGAGTTCCCCACCATGATGAGCATCTGGATAATCAACTTGAAGATGTAAATGACTCTTACTTTGAGTGTCTCTCTTTGTCAAATAAGTTAACCTAATCAACTGCATGATATATTTAGCAGCCACATCTTCATTTACCTTTGGGTTTTTGGTACTTATAAAACATTGGACGTATGATTAATGCTTAACCGGTAAACTCTAAATAATTACCTGCTGATCTTTAGATACTTGTGTTGAAATGAAACTGATAAAATTATGTACAGCTAATGTTGCTATCCATTCAGCGGACATGAACAACAATTAAATTGTCTCTAGTGGTATAATTATTAGGAGAATTCATCTCGATAATATTATTTGAAAGAATTGTATCCATCATGAAGTATAGATGGAATTCCTATGAACTAATTGAAGTTTCATTTTAAACAACCTGGACAGCTTTGATCTTCTGAAATCTTCAATTGCAGGATGATGGATCAGGAACTGTTGTTATTCGATCTCCGAAAGGGTCAAGGACATCTGTATTCCGTGACCAGAGCTCTTCGGTATGTTCAAGCTGTGTTACTTTGATTAGAAACTGATAAGTTCTGATAGCTGTTCTGTACAATCACAATCTGAGAGTTTTAATTAAATGTAGTTTAGTAGCAGCTTTGCTTCTTTTGACGATGCTTCTACAAGTGGGACAGTTGTTGTACGTGGGCAGCATGATGAGCCTGATTCTCCACAGCCACTAAGGTCTCGACTGGGACTTAATGACAGAAATTCAAATGCCACAATGGAAGATAGTGTGGCAAATCTTGCTGAGGTTCTATTTCTGTGATATAAGTCGTAAATTTCACTTGCATGTTGATTAATTTAGCACAAGAAGAGCCTCCCCCTTTCTTGTGTGTAGGTTTTTCCATGATGTTGTAGATTTATTTAACATACAATATTTTATTATTTTCCGTTGCTCTATAATTGCTTGAGTTACTTGAGTTACCCACCCAGTTTGTTTTGTCGGAGGTCTACTCTTAAACTATTTCCTAAACACCCGTGTTAAAAAAAAATTCACTTTTTGTTCAATTGTAATTTATTACAAGACTTGTTATGCTTGTGATTACTTGTTCAAATTGATATTTTTCTTCTAAACAGTATTTTCCACCTGTTTGTCTTCATAGGCAAAGGCTGCTATCCAAGGAGGGCTCAGGAAAGTGAGTTCTCGAGAGAAATTGGCCTGGGGAAAAATGAACAATGAAAGACAGGAAGACAAGAAAGATCGAAAGGCTAGCAGCTCTGATTCTTCAAGGTACATCCAAAACAATAGAGCTAGTAACTATTCTGTTACTGAATTAAAAATGTGTTTATACATTCTTAGGGATATCTTTTTCAGACTACGCGGTGAACATGATGCACACAAGGGCATGTCAAAATCACATCATGCTAGTAATGATGAAGGAAGTGCTAAAATAATGTCATCGTCAGTGCCATTATCTGTTTTACTTGTTCCTTCATTAAAAGAGGTAAATTCGTACATATGTTCCATCCTTACCATTTCTATGCAGTGTCTTAGAGTAAACATTGTATTATAACTTCCCTTCATTCTAATTAAGTGTGTAAATCCAAATAGAGCATCCTACATTGTTCTAATTGCTCCTCAAGATTCCATAATTAAAATTGTTTCATACATTTATTTTTTTTAGTTTTGATTATGATGTACAGGCCTTACTTACTATTTATTGAAAATTGGTTATTACTATTAATTGCCTACATGATGATTTTTTGTACTAAGACTTGACATTACAAAAACAGAGTGAAATTGTATATGAAGAAACTTCTATGGTATTCTTTTACTAGGAAAAATTGTTCTGGTTTGTGTTTTGTATGCAGGCCTTTGCTGATGATCCAGAAGGGTCAATTGTGCGGGCAGTTATCAATTCTTTTATAAACATGGAGCGCACAAAACCTAAATCCTGTGATGCTCTTGTCAAACAGTTGCTTCAGCGATTGGCAAGGTTTTCCTTCTACTCAAGTTCTTTAGACAAACCAAAAATGGAAAATATATGTATCTCATTCTCTTGTGCTGCAGTTCAAAGGAAGATTCACTGAAGGACCTGCAGGGACTAGCAGGGCAACTATTCAGCAAGACCAAGTCAACCGAAGAAACCCGAAATGCAGAGATTGATAACAGGAGGAAACAACAAAACAATTTAAGTCCACTAGCAAGATTTCTTCTCTCAAGGTTTATGGAAGTTATCATTTCCCCTGTTGATAACTTTTTTTAATAGTACTAGTTATCTAATGGTTCGCTTTTTCATAATACGCTCGTTCTCTCTTTATATTCACATTATATGGCATTGATTATGCTCGTGAATGATCTCTGGTTCTTTGTTTGACAGATGGCAAGGCCAAACCTCACGGGATCTAAACTCATCTTGAGAAGATACCATTTTGTGTTTGTCTCCATTTATGCATTTTTTTCCAATTAATTGTACATATATTATTGTAAGAAATTGCTTTTCTATGTTCTATTAGCTTTATTAATTATTTATTTATTTTACTTAATTTTTTTGCTCATAGTGATAGCGAGAGCAGTGCTGTATAATTTAGAGGGTTTTCTAAGTTACAAGTGAATTGTAACAAATACATTGTTTTGTATTTCTATTAGTTGTCTCTTTGCAAAATGGGATAATATGCCAATACGCGAATAAATATCTCATTGATTATTATAGTTCCCTTTGAACAGATAGTGAGAAACAATACTGACTTGTGAAAGTTCAACTTCCAAAACCTTTTTCTAAATGTATATTTACTTTTGTATCTTGAGGTTTCCAATAGTGGGAGCAATTTCGCCTATTGGAAAGACTTGACAAATTATCTTAATATAGTCAAACAAATGAGAACTCAATCTTTTTAAGAATACCTCAACAGACAAGTAAAATATTTATGATGACTTTCAATTCAGCAACCATTATTTTGTAAACACTTGCAAGCTGCTCAACCTACAGGATATGCTTGTAGAGAAATATACATTTTGAAAAACTCATTATTAAGTGGACTGAAATAGAAGTTTGGTTCAACTGAGTATTGTCATTCCATCTAAATAGTAATATAATTTAACTTGAAAAGTGAACATAATTAATCCCGGCAGAGGGTTTTTTTTTTTTCCCTTCTAATAGCAATTGAAAAACTCTTAAATCATCTTGGGGAAGGAGTGTTTTCTTTCCTTTCATTATTGAAACATGTGCCGTGGTATAAAATCTCATGATCTTTAAACATGTTTGTCTAAGATATTTGTGATTGGAAATTCTTGATAACGCACATTTGACAACCGAAATGAGAGTTTCCTTCTCTCAAAGGCCTTGCGGCGTTGAAAGAAATTTTAAACAAAACAACAGTTTGTCATCCTTTCAACTACGAGACTGGAATTTCTTTTAGACTCTGTTAACTGTAGGCTGTATAACCTGGTAAATACAGTAGAAAATGCGATTGTGACTAAAGAAAAGGTGGGTGACATGCATAAAAATGTTACTTGGATGGTGTTCATAAAACGTTGGACTTGGACTTTAAAATCACTGTGACTTCACTTGTGGCAATTCCCACACTGGCAACTATAACTTAGCTACAACAAATTTGCTTTGTTTTCACTATCTATGTGTTTAACTTGAAGAGGTAGTACTGCTGCTTGCTCCTCATTTTTATGTTTCTTTATCCCAGGATGATATGTAAGCAGTAGATGCTGGAAAGAGTTCAACTTTCGGAACGGTTGACTTTACTTTGGGAAGGTTGATGTCTACGTTGAAGAACCTAGGAGAAAGTTGGAAGTTGTTCTTCAACAACCTCGTGAAACTATATATTAACCATATAAATAATTATACATAACTACAATAATTTACTTTAAACACCAGTAAAACAAGATTAAATAAAATTATACTCATAGTTAACCACGCATTCTCTTAGTAGACATTATTGTAAATTTACAGCAGGATGATTATCAGTACTCCTATTTCAATGACTATCTAGTTAATACGTACATTATGCTTAAAAATTCTGAGTAGCAGAAAATCATCTGCTACATTGCCTCTCTTCAAGACTTATTCAACACTAGAAATATATCTTTCTTTGCACAGGTATCTAGAGTTTTTAAATAAAAAATAATACTAATTAAATGTTTAAAGAGATAAAATAAGTTAAATAGAGATAAATGCTTTTTATTTAGAATTTTATTGTGTAATTAAATTTAGTTGAGTGATATTTAAAATTGAAATATTTAGATGTTAATATTAGCATTTTTTTTTTAATTTGGTACTTTTCTTTTTATAAAGGAATTTGAAGACATTTCGTTAGTGTGGAAAGTGTTATTTATTATTATTTAAACTTGTTAATTAATCAAAATCAATATACTTATAAATGCACTTAAAGTAAAACTTATTTTAATTACTTAAAAACATAAGACATGGAAGAAATAGATGAAAGAAAATAATTTATATGAAGATAACTGGTAAGAAAAAGCTTATATGGCTAAATGATAAAGACGGTTTATAAATGGATAGAGATGAAATGAGAGGAAATGCATGCAGCAACATTTGACTTGAGTGGGTATTCTCTCAGGACTTGCCACGTAGCTTCTCCAATCAAATCCAAATGCAACAATTTTTATGGAATCAATTCCCATGCGGATCTATAATCCATATTTAAACTGAAACTATTTGAAAATTTTCAATTTTTTTATATATGAAAGGAGGTGAAACACAATTAAAATTGTTGATATTTCATATATTTTATGAGTTTTTTATAAAAATTTATAAGAAATGATATTTTTTTTAAAATTTCAAGCGAATTTATAAGATAAAAAAATTACAAGAAAATCTCACAAAATATAAAAAATTTACTACGGAATTCAAATTTGGAAGAAAAAATGTACTTGTAAACCCACCCAAGTAAAAAAAAATATCACCAGACAACAAAAGAATAAAGGAATAGAGAAAAGGACACAAAAGCCACACCCTTGTATGATGTGTATGAATGTATCTGTTTTCATCTAAATTTAATTTGTGTTACTGTAGGTTTTACTTCTCAGTTTTTTTGACTTATGAAGCTTGAAAAAAACCCTCCTCTCCTTGTTTAATTCAAACTAACAATTAAAGGAGGTTTCCCTTCAGACATTTTAAGTTTGATTCATATCTAGAAGGCATCTGAGATAAGATTAAACAATGGACTTCTCTACTTAGAAACTTGGGCCAATATTGCTGTTGCAGATACATAACTATTGGAAAAATCAAAGTCCAATGGTTCTTGCACAAAGTAGTGCAGAGTCTTTATTACTATTATTTTTTCATTACAACAATGTGAAACAGTTCAGGATTACATATCTGCTACGAAATTTTTTGTGTAGCAGAAACAACTGCTGCTTCACTTGTTCAGTTTTCAGACTTGAAATACATAAAGCAATTCAAAGAGAAACCTCTTGGTAGATCTTTGCAGCGAGAAAAACATGACGCATTGAGAAAGTTGTTCCCAACCTTTAATTTGATAAGTTTGTAGGTTCACTAAACGTAAGGAACAGGTATTCTCTGTGTGTCCGGGCCAGTTACCATATCATCCCACAGCAAATTTGAAAGTAGCATTGTTAATTCTCCAACACTTCCTGTAAAACATATATAGTTGAATCAACCAAAAGAGGAGAAAACGGGAAAAAGAAAGACTCAACCACTCACACATGTATGAGTGGAAGAGAAGTAAATTTTGATCACTATGAACAGTAAAGATTAGAACACAAAAAGTCTTGTAATTTATCTAAAGATATCCTATATGAATTATGTCAAAACAGCCTATGATGAAATATTCATGTGCATCAAAAATGAGAAGAAAGTAAACAAGGTTAAGAAGACTTCAGCCTAACATGCCATACAAAAGCAAATTTATGTCAGCTAATTGCTGTTAGTCTGTTATTAAGTACCAACTTACCATTGCCAATGGGTTGATCATCCCACACGATGATAGGCAACAGAGGAAGGGTGCTTCCCACATACATCATTTCAGCAGCAGCTTTACCTTCCTCCACAGTTAGTTTTTTAGTTGCTACACCTTTCAGAAGCCCTTGATCAACCAACTTGGGTGCCAATTCAAGAAGCCTTTTTGCAGTGCAACCATGTAGGATGTTATCAAAAGGAGGCATGACAAGTTCTTTGTCTTGAGTTATGAAAGCAACATTCACATTTGGACCTTCAGCTATATAACCTTCCTCATCAACCCATATAGAAGAAGATGCTCCTTGCTCTTCAGCTTCCATTACTGAAAGGACATTTGGAAGATAATTCACATTTTTAGCTGTGGCAAATAGAGGAGGCTTCATTGGCACGTTGGAAGTAATCACTTTAACTCCCTCTTTGCGTTGGGAAAAATCATCGTCAATGACTACTGCATAGAATGCAGATACTGGACATCCTGCTGATGACAGCAAGAAATCCCCAGGACCTGCACTCAGCCAAAATCTTAGAGTTCCCTTCTTGCATTTTGATGCTGCAGTCAGTTGTATAATGATGTTGCGAAGCGTTGATTGAGAAAAGGGAGAGGATATCTTTGCTTTGGAGGCTGACCTCAGAAATCTATCAAGATGAACATCCAGTTCATAGAGGTATCTGGAGAGGACAAACAATAGAAGCAATAAAGTCAGAGAAAAATGTGTTTCAAATGCAAAAAAAATATGAAAATTTAAAGTAAAACCCAATGCTATGTTACAAGAATATCTAAGTATTGTAATTGAGTTGTATAGAGTAAACCAAAAATTAGCATTACCTACCCATCTAGAACAATGGATGTATCAAACACACCATGCCCTCTGTGTACCATGTGATCATCGATGGGGATTACCATCATCGCTGGATCAAGTGTGATGCCTCCAAAAATACTAGAATACATAGCAGGGTATGGTTGTTTCTCCACTGAACTCCATTTTTCATGAAGCTTTTCAAGCAACTGAACAATGCAACCCAATGAAAATTGCAAAGCTTATGGAATTAATGATGGCCAAAGGTAAGTAATAAGTATAAATTTATTCAAATATACTTTTAGATCTCTCAAGTCTCTATCATCACTAGTCAATGAACTTGACATTTCTGTGCAGTTTGATGACAGCCTAATCATAAGTGACTCAATAAGCCTAATAATCAAATATGACAATTATTCCAACTCATATAATCTATCTTCGTCACATCACTAGTCAACAACATGAGATCTTGATAGTATTTTCAATTATTATGCAAATCCTGGTGAATTGAAAAGCAGATTCAGAAAAAACCTTTTGCTTCTCCTCTCTTTCTCCCTTACTGGTTTGCAAACTCCAATTGTGAAACAATAAGCTTTGGGTTCTTCCACTCACGCAGATTAAACAGTTTAACTCCATAATAATCTATTAATTTATAGACTGACTTGAATAAGTTATGATGGTATAAAAAGAAAAGCTGAAAAATCTCACCTCAGATGATGAAGAGAACACATGAACGCTAAAATCGTCATCATTTTCAACCTCTGGGACACCCCAATAAAAGAATTTTTAGCAAAAAAGTCAGAGAGAAGAATTAGCACATTACACCAAGTTTATTCAATTGAAAAGACTACACTGCTAAAGTACCAACAAAGTTTAAATATTTCAAGAGGATCACATAAACAGAAGATAACCCAGAACTCAAACTCACCAGGTGCCTTCTGAGAAGTCACAGTGGGATTCCCCATGTTGAAAGGATAAAGTCCAAATAGTAATCAAATTGGGTTTAGGAAACAAGTATATATTTGGAATTGGAAGGAGGTCACAAAATATTATCTAATAAAGAACAGAAGAACATCACAAAGGACAATTTGCATTATTATTTGTTTGTGTTCTTGTTTGTTTCAGACGGATGAAACTCTAATGCTGTTTGTTTTTGCTTAATTGCTTCTTCTTGGAGTAGTTATCTCGTCAAACTTTGGAAGCATAAAGTTCTGATAGATGTGACAACCAGAATTAGTGAGATGAAATCATTGATAGTGGACGTTCGGTGGATAAAAAATATATATCTTTCACACAAAAGAATTTCCCCATACCTTATCTTTCCTATTCATCACATCAATCACTTTCTTTATCGATTTTTTTTTTCTTGTGGAATTAAATATTAATATTCAATCAGAACCATCAAATGATATATAAATATAGTAATATAATTTTTTTAAAAAGAATAATGAAATTCAATTTACTTAATTAATATTTCTTTATAACTTGGAAAAAATGCATTGATCTTTGAAAGTACGCAAACTTTGATAGATTATTTTTCAAGAATCTTGATAAACTTCATGTTACTTTGTGGTAAGATATTTATTAAATAATTTAACCTTTGACACTTTTTTAAACACTTTACCTTTTTCTACCAATTATAAGATTTTTTTTTCTCTCGTCACGCATAAACTCTCTTCCCTTGTTGAAAAGTGGCATTGATATTCATATATAATAGTTGATAAATTTCTAATTGAACAAATAAATCAAATATCCATTCATTCTATAAGGTAATGAAGAACATAAATTTAAATAAGATGCTCATTCTATAAGGTAATGAAGTACATAGAGGACTAACATAGAAAAAAAAATGAAATTATAATCAATTAACTAAAAAAAATATTGGTGTACTTTTCTTTATGTATTTTTTTTGTTTGCTGTCACTTGTAATTTTGAATGTTTCTTAAAATAATCATACGATTCTCTCAATCCTTACATAAAACTATACCTTTGGTAGTTTATTTTTCTTATTTTACCAAAAAAAATCTTATACTCCTATAAGATTTAATAAATTTCAAACTATAAAATCTTATTTATTAAAGTCTTTTTATAAAATCTTATAAATTTATAAGATATTTTAATTAAAGAGGAAAAATTGTTTAAAAATAAAGATAAAAGACTATGTAAAGATAATTATTATATTAAATTATTAAATTTAAAAAAAAATACTAAAAATGAAGAAACGGAATATTTACTTATTCTTATCATTTATTTTATTATAATTTTCGTAATTAAAGAGGAAAATTTGTTTAAAAATAGAGATAAAAGACTATGTGAAGATGAATTATTAAATTTTAAAAAAATACTAAAAATGAAGAAACAAAAATATTCACTTATTCTTATCATTTATTTAATTATAATTTTCATTAGATTTTAAAAAATGAAAAGTAAATTTTTTATATTATTATAGAAGTAAATAATTATTTTTTTTATATATATATATATATATATATATATATATATATATCACAACAAAACTCAACGCAAAAACTCTTTAATGTTGAAAAAAAAAAATCACAAAACTTCATTTCTAAAAACAATATTCTTGATTACACTGTAAGATAATATAAGATAATAGTATAAAATTATCTTATAAATAATTCTAATAACAAATCTTTCTTTTATTTCTCTCTTTTGAGAATTACAAAATATTTGTCTATTTTTTAAGAGATTTGCCTTTCTGATCCTATCAAACCTTTGGCTATTAAATTAATAAAAGGTAATGAGTGATTTGAAGTAATCAAAACAAGTGTTTAATCTTAATCTTTTCACCTACACCTTTCTAGGAGAAAATTAAACACTTTTAGTAAAAATTGTTTCAATCAAGAGAATCCCAATTGTAACAAAAAACATGACAATCCAATGAACATTGACGTGCCTTAAATGGGAGTCAAACACAACATTCTTAATTGAATGCATTGCTCTTAGATTATCACAATGTAAAATTAGCCTTTCTTGGTTTGTAACATAATTTACATTGGGAATTCTTCATTTATAGTACTTTTTTTTTTTTGTAAGCTTTAAACACTAGAACACTTTTGTAGTTTATATTGTCATAATAACTCACATGCAAATATGATTTGAACAATTTTATTTTATTTTTTAATTTTATAACCCTTTAACATCTCATTACACCACTCAGTTTAAAGTATAATAAAATTTATTAAAATATAAATAAACTTACTTAACTACAAATGATCAATTTTTCACCTCTGCTCTATTGCCGGCCAGTGTGCCACATAGACCTTATCACCTTTTTCTCTTAAATTATTGTCCGAATCATTTAGGTGAACTACTATTGTCTTGTGCCTGTTAAAAAACCATTATTCATTTCTTAAAATATTTACATTTTATAATCAAACAAGATTCTTGCTTTTTTTTTTTTTTTTTATAAAATCCTAATAATAAATTATAACAACTGGCCTCAGTTTGTGTTTTTTCTTTTGTTCTGTATTACCCACGGACAATAATAAAAAAATAATAATTACTGCTAGTACATAAGAAAACAAAAAAAAACAACATATACATCCCGAAAAATATTGGTGCCATCTTAAAGAAATTTATAAATATTTTAGTGTAGACATGTAACATGCCATTATTTTTATATTTCAACAAACCATCCATAATTGATGATATAATAACCTTTTCTTGAAGGATATAATAACATACAATTTATTAATATGGGATAAAGCATATACCAGACAAAATATCTCGTCATATTTGGTTTAATGATTAACCTTATCAACTTTGTATGGGCTGATATGAACATATCATCAAGTTGAGGAAGATCACATTATCTCATAAAAAAAATTCATATAATTTTACTGAAGATAATAAGGCAAGTATATACTTAAAACTATTGATTAAATAATAATAACTTTACTCTAAATATTTAACACAACTGTGAACATTTAGAACTTATACCTCTACTCTGTGTTTCTAGATATTTCATATCTTTAGTATGTCTACAAATTATAAAGTGCAGGAAGAAATATCCATACATTACTGTCACTCGAGGCCATGTCCAAGCCCATATAACCTGTCAATACATACATGACAAACATCTGGACCCTCCGGCCCATACTTCTGCACATTCTTTAACATAATTCAAATATATTTGCAATATAAATTTGAAAACTCTAAAAAAAAATTTCTTCATCTCTAAATTTTTAAAATTCTAAAATATTAAAGTGGGTCTTTAACTTAATTTATCTCATTTTGCATTCTTCCCTTAAAAATGCTTCCTTTGTCTCGTTATAATTGTCATATAAGAGAAAAAAATCCAAAATAATTGTTATTTCAACCTTCAAATGCACTGTTAATTATTTTTCTATCTATATTCTTATTATTAATGAGTTGAAGAAAATACAATAAGAGAGTAGTTTGTCATAAATTATGACTAAGATTAATTATGATTTTTAATTCTTTTTTATATCTTATTGAATTTTCTCATTCAGTGTAAAATTATAATAAAAAGGAGATAGTAGCTTTTTTTTATAGATAAAAATAGTTAAATATTTTATATAAAAAATTGAGTTTATATGAAAAACGACACTTCATATAGTCTTTCCATTTACAAAACATTAAATAATTTGACGTGTGTCTGTGTTGTAAATATATCTTAAATTATTTCAATTTTTTATAGACATAGTCCTCTAGTAAAAGAAGATTTCGTTTTATATCATTCATATTCGGTTAAGAGATAAGAAAAGTCTAACCAATAGAATAATTTAATTTGAGATTTAAAATTATTTATTATTATTATCACATAATCAATTATTTGAATCTACAAATCATTATTGTTTAGTTTTAAAAAAAAAATCATATAATCAATTACGTCATGTCTACATGTAATTTTTTACTCTTTTTTTTTTTTTTTTCTTTCACAATCACAATCTTGTCAGAAAGTTGATTATCTTTCTTTTTGGATTTTTTCATATCTTTCTTCTAAATGAAACTGGATAAGTAAAGTATATCTCTTCTTTATGCTTAAATCCGTATCCTCCCTCTTTGGTACAAACCAAAGGTAAGAGTTTGAAGAATAATTTGAGTTGTACTTTAAAAAACAATTTTAGAAGAAAGATAAAAATAAAACCTAAATAGCCATTCCTTGGTATTTTTTTATTGTAGTTGAATTTGTATATGAAAAGATGAAGAGCATTGGATGAGAGAGGGGCTAGGTAGGAGTAGTTGAATTAGATGTTTTATAAAAGGAGAAGTATTAAAAGGGCGTTGCATAGTTCACCACAAAGGTTAAAAGGGTGTGGGGGTGAAGCATTAGTACAAGAATAGAGGAGAAAGGTGAAAGAAAGTGTGTGTGTGTGAGGATAAGGAGAGGAAAGAAAGCCAAAGAACATAAGAATAAAAAAATGGAGCAGAGAGAAAGTACCAAGTACAAAACCACCTCTGTTTTGAAGGTCATGATTCCCTTGTGTTTGTATAAGTTCCAAACCCAAGCTTTTGGCGTTTGGCCTTTAGCACATGCATCTTATTCTTTGCCTTATATTTCAGAGCCATCACAAGGTTCAGACCAAAACTTTGGAAAGCAGAGAGATTATGAGCTTCAAATAATTGTAAGAAACTCCAAAACCAAAACCATTTTATATATGCAACATATTGTCTTCAGTTCAGTAGTAGGGTACACCGCGTGCCATCCCATTTCCATGCACACGCACCTGCCCTAACACTTTTTTTTTCCCATAACCGATTGATCCACCCATCATCATCATCATGATCATAATCACAACTCACAAACACAAACATACCCCCATAACATATGGTGAAATATTCATTATTACTACCCCAATCATGCACATCATCACATACCCCATTTCAACCTTAATGTACCTCAAAGTCCAATTTCATCATCACCATCATTATGATCATCCTTATACCCAATCACACCACCCCATTCCCTTGGCTAACCCCTATAAGTACATAGCCATCATCATGATTGCTGTTAGTGCTTCTGCACCAATGGCTAGAAACTCAGAAACATGTTTGATTCGTTGTAGGCAAATAAGAAGCCACTGTCTCAGTTGAAAGCTAAGCATCAATGTGTGCTTCAACCCTCCTTCATCTACAAAGGAGAAAAAACAAATCCAATGTAATAATGTCTTCTGTTCTCTTCTGGACTATTCTAATACTTGAATCAATAGGACAAAAGGAATGATAGTAAGAACCTTTATAATACATTTTTTTCACAATTTTATTCATTGACATTTTTTTTGTAAATTATGAACTGTGTAAAAGGTATTCATTAAGTACTGATTAAACTTTTTATAATTTCTCATATAAATTTCAAGAGATACGAAAACCTTATTAGATTATTCTATATCACTGTAATCACAATAAATTATAAATTTGAATATGCATTATGCAACTTTGATTGGGAGTACTGACACTTGTTAATCTCGAATACTTGATCATTTCTCATGTTAAAATATTTTTAAGTATATTATTTTTCATACAATAATATCAAGATCCATTGCAGGGCCAAGGCCTTTCCCTTATGCCCCATATATAAAAATCATTTTACTTTTTTTATATTATTTTTATATTCTTTTATTTAAACATTAGCATACAATTTCTTAATCTTATAGTTTTATTATTTCATTTTATTTTTAAAAAATAATTTTTATAGTAATAGAAAAATTCGAATCAACAGTATGGTTTTGATTCTAAAAACTTAAAAGAAAAAAATAATATGTTAAAAATTAAATTAATTTCAATGTAGTACTCTTAATAAATTTATTATCGTTGTAAGAGAAATGTAAAAACAACTTCACAGTTAATGAAAAAAATAATTAAACAATTAATCATAGATCAACCATATAAAAACTATAATTTCACTCGACAGCAATGATAAGATTTTTAAAAACCTTTCGGCAAGTGTATCGAATTAAGGGTATTGAATTTAGGGATTCGGAAAAAATTTTACTCTTAAGAATTTCATGTAGAATCAGCTTTTGATTAATTGGATGATAATAGTATAAATAAAGAAGTAATATAACAGATCAATTGCAATAAACTGTATAGGAATTAGATTTTATTTTAAACTCTTCAAACTTGTAAACATTTTTATTAAAACCTTTATTTTAATTAGCAAAATAATAATAGCTTCTGTCAATTCCTTAATCAGAAACCTTAAAAATTCCCAAAACCCTTTAAATTCTTTTAAAGACTAACAGAAATTTCAGCATTGAAGTTAATTTTGTCAAACCCAATTATCCTAATTTCGTTCCCAAAATTAGATCAATTGGGAGTTTAGATTGAGTTCAGAAAAAGTACCTGTTCCCACAATATACCTTTTCCAAAAGATAAATATAAAAGTGCGCAATTAAGAACCTTTAAAATCAAAGCCTTAAATAAATGCAGAAGATGAAGAGTTTACAAATATAACCCAATCCCTATACAAAAGAAGTACCTTTAGCCACTCATGGTGGGTCGTTTCCCTAGAAGATTACACAAGAGAGAACTTTAGACTCAATTGCCTCCGGATGTTCCGGATGCTTTTCCAAGCCAGACTCTGAACTCTAGAAGTCTTCGTTGTTTTTCTCTCTGAAAGTGATGATTTGAAAGTTTCGTGACTTCCTCTTTATATAGGAAGAATTCGGCCTAAGTTGGTTAAGATCCGCTCAGCGAAATAGGAATGCGCTGAGCGGACCAAAACAAATTCAATTTCACTTCGCTTAGCACAAGGATCCGCTCAGCGCGAGGTTCCGCTCAGCGCAAGCATCAGCTCAGCGCAATATCCGCTGAGCGCCTCTTTCTTTAGCTTTTTGTCACTTTTTCATTCTCTTCTTCTCTTTTCATGGTCTGTACTTGGATTAAGCGAATCTGGGGCTTTTGTAGTCATTTAACTCTATTTTTCTTTAATTAATACTTTGAATTAATTTCTTTTTCATGAACATATAAACACTTATCAAGCAAATATATAATAAAAACACTAACATTGTCAATTTTATTTTAGAAAAAATATATAAATAATTAAATATGCATGAAAAATTAAATATTTAATAATAACAAAAATAAAATTACATGACATATGTAGTATCTAAAAGTTAAAAAAACATATATAATTTTATAACTCAAAAATTTAACAAAAAAAACAAAATAATTTACATATATATATATATATATATATTTTAAATTATCTTCGGACTTAAATTTCGTAGAGACGGTTCTAGTCCATTGCAATTCTCCACTGGGCGTCTAAGCGATCCAGTTAAGTATTTTTAAGAAGAATTATGACAGTAGTGTTAATCATTTTAATAGCTTATGATAATGTTATGATATCATGAAAGTATGTAATTATGGTTAAATTTATGTTGGAATTCCAACAGTAGAGTAATTGGTAGAGTGAATGAATATGACATTAAAAAAAGTGTTTAAAATGTTGATTTTGAATTAAAGGTAAAATAGTTAATTTTTTGGTTGATCATTTGATTTGATTAATTAGAAGGTGATTTGGTAAGAATGGCGCAGTAAGAGAGAGCTGAGAAATTATGGAAAGGAGAGATGATAAAAATCTGGCATAGTTTTGGCATGGTGATGCCACACGCCCACTTTTTCAACGTGGCTTTTTATCTAGCTTTCCATTTTCATGCTATGGCTGGCAGGCACCATCTGCTTCACCCACACTTGCAATAATTTCGCTGTTTCAATCTTCAGAACGGGACAAGAAGAGAACAGGGTAAAGTTTGAGTAAATGGATCAAAGTGTTCAAGATGTTGTTGGCTTTTTTAAGGTCCTCTGCCCTAAGATTCAACAAATAAATAAATACAATTGAAAAGGAAAACAAGCAAAAAGAGTTACTTTCTTAACAGAAGCTGCATTAAATTTGTCCCTCCCACAAGTAGGAGGTGTTTACCTATAGGTGATGCTTAGGAGTGACTCACTCACTAACTCACTCACTCACTCACTCACTCACCAAGTCCAACACTAGATTGAGAGCACAGAACCCCATGTGAAGGAAGATAAACCAAGACATTCCTCACGCCATCTTTCTCTATCTCACCCTCTACAACTACCCATTAGATGTAGCAACACCACAAACATTTCTCCTACATCAACCAAGTAATCACTAAAATTAAATCACTGAATCAAATAGTACATTCTTAACTTCATATTTCTAAAAGTCAAAACACTATTTCCGTGTATTTAAAAACTTATTGGAGTGGTATATGTAGGTAAAAGTGAAACTGAGGGGCATTCTAAATTACCATATTATGAATGTGCAAGTGTTTGTAAAAGGTTGTGGTAACTTCTGAAGAAGAATGTCCACCGCATATAAAATTTTATTCCGTTAACTCTAGCACCCTTACTCGTAGTTTTCGTTGCGAAACTTACGTGAAAAACAATAATCAGTGTCGGTTCATCATTGCACATCAAAGAGTTGTTGGCACACATGGAAAACCAGCGCCCAGCCATAACAACCTTTGTTATTGTCTCGTCTTCAACCTTCGAACGCACGTTTCTTTAACACAAAAACTATTGCATCACGTCACAAAAAACCGTACACGATTATATATATAACGAGACAAGTTGGTGTTAGATTTATGAAATGATTAACATAGTCTTAGTCATACAAACTATTTTCAATTCAGATTCTCATGGGACGAACTCCTCTTTCTTATTAAATTAGTGATTTTCATTAGTTAAAATTGAAACAATAAGGTGTGAAGATGAAATAAAGATAATAATAATAATAAATTTATTTTTTAACACTGAAATGGTAGTAGAAGTATTTTGAGGGCAAGATGAAGATGTAGTACATATATATCTATAAAATCCTGTAGATTTATTTATGCTTTGTTATATAATATGTGTGGATACATTTTTTCTTTTAAATGGGGGCAATGGCTCATATGTCTCGCCATTTGTAGGACTGTAATAAAATTCTCATGTACCTTGTAGAAGCTGTGCACCTTGGTTTGTTGAAGGTGCATTTAAATTTTATGCGTACTCAGATTAATTAATTTATTTCCTTGTCCTTTTTATTTAAAGGTTTTCATTTATGACTTTCATTTTTATACTCTCACATAAATATTTTTACGCTATTAATTCATTAGAAATTATCATCATATAATTTCTAAAATAATTTATGGAATCACGGGAACAGGATGGAACACGTGGAGAAAACATTTAGTTGGAACTTAAAGTATTGGGCATGGTTTGTTGATTTAGAAGAAAAAATACTAAGAGGTGTTGGATATAAGTAGATGGTGATGGAGACACAATCTTTTCCCATAATTTGCGTGGTATTATCGTACACTAAGGTATATTCCTCATTAAATATAGTTAAGAAAACAAGTTAGTATACTGTATTAGAAGCATTATGATGATATAAAATCTGAACCACGTGTGGTGAAGTGCAATGAATCAAGAACAAATCAATGCATGTTCGGATGAAATAAACTGTTTGGGATTGGTACGTGATAGCTACCAAATTATTGTTTTCAACAATGGCTGGTCGATTGAGTTATATCAAAACAGTCATAATCCAGTACAACAAGATAAATTATTCATGTGGGGTACATTTTTTTTCCACGGATTCATTTCGTGCTTGCAAATCATCTTTAACCAACACAAAAAAAAACTTCCATAACTATGCTTTTAATCAAATGAAACATCAACTCGTTACTTTCTTTGTGTTTTGGAAATTTTAATCATTATTTTCGAATATAAATTTTAAATTTAATTCTTTTATATTTATCTTTTGACATTGTATGAAGTAGGATTAATGGATATTGAAAGAGAACACTTTAAGATATTTGAATTTGAGTACGTCACATTGTGCAGATTTGTTTTATCATTTTAATGGGAGTTTCATTTCAAAGGCCTCTTTTTTTTTCTAAGTTTTTATGTGTTAATTTTACTAATGAAAAAGTGTGACATCATTTTAATAATGTTTTAGAACATTTTATGCTCATGTTAAAAAAATTTTAGCTGCAAAAATCTCATGTACATTTTCAAAGTCTAACAATGTAGATAATACCTACATAAAACTAGACACGTTATTTATTTATTTTTTAGTAGAAGATAAGTTACATGCCTAACTCAACAAAATAACCCAGCAAATTACAGTTATATAATATCCTAACTCAACAATTATATTTTATCATTTTGTTAAATGAGGTTCTGGTTTATGTTTGGATAACAACAAAATAACCTCATTTTGTTAAATGAGGTTCTGGTTTATGTTTGTGTATTCTTCAACATTAATTGGCATAAAAACAAAAAACACAACGATTATTGCTTCTTGAAGTGTCACGCATTCAGTCGATGACATGCAAAAGTAATCTCGCAATGTTTTTCATATAAAAAATTACATCATGTATTCCATTTTTCATGTAATATCATCATGTATTGATATTTAAAAATTCAGTTAAAGAACAAAAATCATATGACAACATTCTTAATAATTTAATTTATTTCATTAATTTTTAAATACATGTCATTCTTATATAATTTAATTATTTATAAAATTGTTAACTTTTTTGTTTATTATTTTCAAAGTAATCAATTCATAATTTTTCATACACCCTTACTATCAAACAATTTTGTTTTTCAAAACTATTGATTTCATTCACAAAACTATCTTCTTTATTGTTATCATGTTAATGTTAATCATGCATCTTATTTTAGGTAGTCTTTATCAATTCAATGGATGTTTTTAGTGTAAATTGTTAACATTGATAAAGATTACACAACCTTGTTATGAAAGTAATCTTATCTGTTAGTAGAAAAAATATGAGTTGATAGATATTTGTCGTGGTTTCACTTAAATAGGGCTTATTTTAATTGACATGCAGTTGAATATTTAATAATATTTTCCGATAATACCAATTAATATAATACCATAAACATGTAAACTAAATAATTATTTAACTTAGAGAATTTTTAAAAATGTATTATTCTTAAGTCTCGAGAATAGTGAATAAATTATCCACTTTCGAATTTTTTTTCCTACAATTAGACTAAGTTTAAAAATACAATAAAGATACAGAAATTATAGTTTCATTGATAAAATAAAAATATCATTTGACAATAAATAAATCAAACAGAAAACTTAGCGGTTCTTGAAAGTAAATCATAAAATAAAAGTTGTTATATCTTTAAGTTGTACAAGGTTGCGAACGTATCTAGCACTAGCAAACAAGATCCTGCACTGATACTCCTTAAATAATAAGCATTTAGTTACAAGTCCCACACGTCAGAAGCGCAAACATTTGTAATTCTATAACGGTCCATAGATGATAGCTCAAACGCAGAAAACCCAAAGACATCGAAAGACATATAAATCATATAATGGTCCAGAAATCAAAATCAAACCCCACACGATCTGAAACTCTTAAATAACATACATTTACTCTCAGGATCAGCACGCCAGACATCGCAAATACTTCCAAGAACATAAATCCAAACAGTGGACCATACCAAAACACAACCCCATCACATAATATCCAAACTACCCTTACATAAACTATTCCTAGTAATCCCAAAAACAACACTCACACAACGTCATAATCATAGTTCATGCCATACAAGGCCTTCATGAAACATAACTACAATGCTTAAATAACATAACACAAGACAAAATGTGCTTATCAAAGACTTGTTTAAGTGGTCAACGCTTAACAAAGTCAACAAAAGATTAACTAGTAGCCCCACATGCAATCAAGCTCCGACACCCCCATTGGCATGTTGGAGGCACTATCAACCAGCCTTTGCTCCTCCGCCAACGGCCAGAGAAGGTCACCGGAACCACCGCCGAAGGGCTGCGCCGTCGGAGGAAAAAAGAAAGGTAGCTGAAGGTTGTCTTGCAGTGACCTCAAACTCGGGAAGGCAGAGACGCCAACGTTTCTCTGAAACCGAGCGAAGGGGTCCGTTGCAAGAGGCTGGGACGGTGGAAGATCGAAGCTTGCATTGTTGAAGTTGCTGGGTGAGACAACAGCAGCGGTGGCTGCAGCGATTGTGGAGAAACAGGACACGTGCTCCTTTTTGGTAGTGCTGTCATAGGAACAGTTGTTACGGTCGGCGAAGTTAACTGCTGTAGTTGTGGAGGTGTAGGGAGAAGAGTCTAGAAGAGGTGGAAGGTAAACTAAAGAGGGTGAACTTGGTTCTGGGCAGAGAGAGGTGGTGGTGGTGCTCATTCTTGTTTTCTTGGAGCCACTTGAAGCAGACATGGTGGAGCCTCCGTTGGTTGTGTTGCTCTTTTTGAAAACGCGTGAGATGACCCACTCATCCTTCATTAAATCACAACGATTGTTGTTAGTAAAATGTACCACACCAACAACTATAATAATATACATTAATGCATGTAGCATAACAGGATATAGGACATAAATGCTCTTAAATTGTTTTGTTAGGATAATAGCCGAGTGTTAAAAGCTATTATTTTGAATATCTTGTAAACCCTATGCAAAAATAGAATATGGAATCACTGGATATAACCACGTTGTAATTAGCTTGGGATTGTGGTGCTCATGCAAACATGTGTTGACAGCAGGCAAATTGAGAAACAGATCATGCACCTTGGGCAATGACCGGAGGTCACAATTTAGCAAAAACATTTGTTGAGAGGAGATTGAGCGAGAACAAACAAGGGAAGGGGAACAAAATCTTAATCGAGAACCAAAACATGGAAACAAATGAAAGGGAAAACTCATCTCAACATTGGTAAATGGAACCTACTTATGGAAGGGTAAAGGAAACCCAGATTCTACCTAACTATAGTTATTTCACTGCAAATTTGGAGGGTGAAAATGCGGCTCATCATGGGTAAAAAGTACACGTTCTTCAATGCTTTAGAGTGTTGAGAAAAGTAACAAAAGATAGAAGATAGATAAAAGATGAATTAATTAAATAAAATAATACTGACCTTGGAGTTGCGAGAAAGGTAATGGTAAGCAAATTTGCCTTCAAGACGATACTCATGCATGACCCAGTTACTTTTCTCCCCCTTGGGAGCTCTACCTCGGTAGAAAACCAAGGTTTTCTTCATCCCCACCAAAGAGCAAGTCTTGGAACTATAAATCTCTCTATCTTTCCCAGTGGCTTTCCAGTAACCAGCTTCCGTAGCCCTATTGGTTCGTAACCCAGTTGGGTACTTCCTGTCACGTAAGCTGAAGAAGTACCACTCTTTCTCACCCATCTTAGCTTTCTCTGCCATCAATAAACAACCACAGAGTTAGGAAGATAAATCAATCTTTATGTGACCAGTATTTAAAGTAAGTAACTAAATGAAGAAGAAAGAAAGAAAAAACAGTTGTTATGTGTTTACCTGGGAGCTCCCATGGTTCACTCTTGTTAAGGTCAACTTCAGCTATGGCTCTACCAGTGAAAGTGCTGTCTAGAACCTTTTTGAGAAGGTAGTACGTTATGAGCTCCTCGTCAGTGGGATGGAACCTAAAGCCAGGTGGCAGGTGAGCTTCAGTGTGGTCCAAATGGTGGTAGGAGGAGTCCATTGGAGAAAAGGAAGAGGGACTTGCAAAAGAGAGGTGAAAAGTGAGAGAGAATTTAATTTAACCGGAAGAGAATCTTAGATACTAACACTTCATGGCTTTCATTATATATAGGAGATGAGACTCATGGCATGGGGAAGGGGAACAACAGAAGCAAAATAGTGAAAGAAGGATTTATAACTTGGCTTGGGCCTTGGGTTGTCACTTTTTTTTTTACACTTTGGTGGGTGTGGTTTTTTTGGTTTGGTTTGGGATTGGAGATAAGAGGGTGGTTTATAAGGGGTGGTCTCATGGGGATTTGATGAATCGGGTGGCAGAGAGAAAAAGGTGAAATAATAAGGTATGATATGGCTGGAAAAATCTGTGTTTTCTCTGCACTATCCTCTTCTGATAGCTCTCTCTACTCTCTGACAGGGTCCTCATCATGATCCACATAGCTAGAGAGAGAAAGAGAAAGAGAGATGGAGAGAGAGAGAGAGAGAGGGTGATGTACGAGGGAGTGGTGGCGATTGAGTATGCGTGCGTGCGTGAGGAAATGTGCAGGTATTCCTTTGTCAGTGAAGAAATTGTAAGAAAGGGAACAGAAAGTGGTTTCATGAGAGATGTTGCAACTAGCAAGAAAATAAAAAGGAAAAAAGGGAAAACATTGAAACAGAAAAAAGAATAGAGATAGGAAAAACAGAAAAAAAAGAAAAGAAAGGAAAAGAAAAGCTTTTTAAACAGAAAAAAGAATAGGAAAATAGAATGCGAGATTTTTCACCATGTATATGTATCGATAAAGCTGTTTCATATCTTCTTTGTCAGCACAGGACAAAAATTGTATAATCAGAAACACCAACCATGTTTATTACACGCCAACTTCCCCACTTTTTATTTATGTATAACTTGGTACTCTTTTGGTTCACCCCTCTCAATCTCAACAACTCTATTAAAATTTATTTTGTCTTTCTATGGTTGTGATGACTGTTTGTTATTTTTGTTCACGCCTAATTTACTTTGTATTCTCGGACTTGGGATCCCTTAAACAAGACACAGTTAAAACACAAAAAAAATAAAACAAAAACTCCAAGTACAGACAGCGTTATTGAATTTGGTTTCTAACAACTCACAGGAGAATTCTATTATTTTAGTGATGCTTTCACGAAATCCTTTCTCTGATAATAATTTTGCAATGTACTTCTGGTCCCAAGATAATTTTATTATACAATGTTAGGAGGTGCTTTTATAATATTATTTATTTTTATGTCATCAATATAACATTAAATTAATTAAGTGTTACAAAACGTTTATACGGGAAGTTACAGCCACACTTGCTGATGATGACATACAGTTAGTGACATATACAAGACAAACAAATAAACCTCCTCTTTTTTATCAAAAATATAAAGCTATGAATGAAAAAACTGAGACTATACACAATTTTTCTTTTTCCTTTTAGCCGTAGGGGTGTCATGGGATTTTCCTACCTCGTTTTCCCATCATATTATAGGCATGTCCTAACCTTTATTGGTATCCGTTGTTAAAATTCATTTTTAGGTTCAAAAAAATGCTATTTTTTTCCTCTCAGCTTTTTCTGATCATACTTCTTTTCTTTGGTGAAAAAATCAATATTTTCACTGTAAAAATCTAGAACCATGTGGGTTGGAGATTCATATTCCAAAAGAGAAAGGCTCAGTAACTCTGAATTACCATGATAGTTAGCAGGATTTGCATGACATATCAATGGTTGATTGATACATTTAACTGTTCTATCATAATCATAGCTACTACCGGAAATTTTATTTGCTGCAAGAGAAAATAAAATACCTCCTTTTCCCATAGTACAATACAATTAATTTTCAATAGCCATCAATTTTACATGACATATCAAAAATAGAAAAGAGAAAATGAAACAAAATACTGATAGCACAGAAAGACTCTTGTACAAGTGCGAATACAACCAAAACTAGAGAATTATTACTGTTATATATACAATCTAATCACAATAGGTATCAATATCATGACATGTCAAAGCATCAGCTTTTAATACCATAACACATTTGGCGACCAGATGACCATTCACAGAACAAAACAAATGTTACTGAAAGTGAGTATTGTGCAACTGAGAGAGGAAAAAGTGAATCAGAAAGAAGGGCATAAATAGCTGAAGATGGATTCATTGATTTTACACCCAGAGGGGCCAATCACCCAAGACATTGGATATAATGTCTCACTTTTTGAGACGCCCTTTTCCTTCTTCAACAAACATTAGCCGAAGAAAAAATGTGGGAACAAACTGAAACATACATACATATAAAGCTGAAAATGGTGATGGATTGTATTGATTTTACCCTCTTCAACCACAACAAGCTGAATGAATCCATTAAAAGTGAAAAGTTTTTAACATACATGTTGTTATGTTATGCTTTTATGTTTCATGTTCCTCGCTTTTTAAGGGCTAATTAGGACCCTTAAACCGTGTGATTTTGAATTGAAGAATTTGCTAATTGAAAACATGAATGACCCCACTCAGCCATCTCATCTATCCATCCATCCAATCCAATCCATCACTATCAAGCAAGAAGGGGAAGGTGATGCTAGGTGGGGGTGTGAGAGATTGATGCCATGGGAATTTGACACATCATGCTCGGATTTTGAGAGCACAGCCCCAACTTCACAGGCTTTACATCAAATCAAATCATCTCTTCAATCTGCATGCTGAGGTCTTTCTCTCCCACCCACCCCTTCTCTCTCTCTCACTCTCTCTCATTTCCATCATTGGCTCATTTCTGCACTACCCAATTTCCCAATGTTACAACCAACCCTTTTTTACATCTATTAAAAAATACAACCCCAATTGCAAAATGAAAAAACCCACCATCTCTTTTATTTTTTCTTCTAACAATGAAACAACTTTCTAATGGTAGTTCCCAAAAAAGCATGAAATTCCTCCACAATTTACTCTCAGGGCTCACCTACCTTCCTATATGCAACCTTTATGGCTTGCAACATACGGTTCCTCTTGTTAAGTCCCTCTCCTGTTACCTTCGAAATCAGAACCGGATCCGGGTCCACACCCACCCATCCCAGAAACCCAAAAACTATTTTTTTACGTATGTTTGTATTTAAGGCTCTAAACTTTATAATTTAATAAACATGGGTGGTGGAAAATTAAAAACTTTAAAGAGAAAAAAATTGACAATGAAAGGTGGCAAGACAACACAGAAACTCATTGCAGATGGAGACACACTCCTTGTTTGTGATTGATATTGATTTTGATGGACATGGACTGAACCGGCCGGTCCAAGTCCAACGCTGGGAAACCGGGTTGTGTCTGCTTCAGATATAGACAAATGGTGGCGGTTGACTTTTTTGGGGTAAAAATGAAAAAGGCAAGGTGAAAAAGGGTGTCTCGTAATTTTCCCTCAAGTGTTACTGTTCATGTTGCTGTATCGTGTTTTTTCTTTTATTTTATTTTTCAAAAAGAAAGGAACACAAAAAAAGAAGATAAAAAGGGTGAAAAAAGACAACACGGCGCGTGAACCGAGAGAGATCGCAGATCGCGCGTGACGACAAAGCTTAGGTCATCCCCGCCGCCCTCCGGCTACGGCGTCAGAAGGATGCATGGGGTCATAATTTTATTTTTTATTTTTTATTTTTTATTTATTTAGTTATAACCAGCAATAATAGTGAGGTAATGTTAATAGAATTTATTGGTGTTGAAATTTCTACAAAAAGGAATCCTTCAAGAATTACAGATCCAGCTTTTAGAAGAAAAAAGATATATTACTATTATTTTTTTCAAAATTTAATATTTCAATCATTCATAAAAGAATTATATTTTACAATCTAAAACATTGTAAAGGTGTTAACTTATTCTAACATGTTTTCGGTGTTATCAAATTTAAATATTTTACACTGTCATAATATTTTTTCTATATTATTAATCATCTAAAACTGTTCTTGTTGCTTTTTAATATAGATATTATCAAATTTATTTAATAATCAATTTAGTAGTTGTTTTAACTTAATTAATAATATGCTATTTAAATTGTAAACATGTTTCACTTAATAATGTACATTATGGAGAGATGATTTCTAAATAAAGAAACATGAAAGTTAAAGAACGTAATTTCATAATTTGTAAATTACTAATATGTCCATGGATTACACTCACATGAAAATATTAACATGTAGTAACATTCATTTGATTAATTTTTAAAAAATAATATTAATTATATAAATTTTAAAAATTATGTCATGATAATTTAGATTTTCAATTCCATCAAATCAATCACTACAAATTTATAATTTTTTATTCATTTTAATTATATTTTCATTAATCAAAACAATTTCCAATTTTGAAATTATAATTAAGATGAGAATTGTGAGGGGGTGTGTAAAATAAGAAGGGTTAAGAATAGTAATAATAATAATGTGAAGTGGGTGGGTGGGATGTGGTGTTAGATTGGATGAGATTGGTAATGGAATGGGACCATTTTGCGCCGTTTGATTAATTGATTGGGTGGCTGCAACTTAGCTACCGTGTACGGCGTAGCAGCACCAACTTGTCGTGTGTCGGTTCTACACCACGCCCCCTCTCTCTCTCTCTTCTTACAACTACAAACACACCACTGTTTCAAGGTCCAATTTAAGAATCAATATCGTACTTCCAATAAAATACTTTATAGTATTCTATTATTCATCGTAATAAAATATTTCAAACATAAAAAAAAGATTATAAAAATTATTTAATAAAGCAGATTTTAAAACCTAAAACACCGCAAGTATTAATTATGTGAAAAGGTACATTCCCTTCCCAACATGTACTGTACACAATAAAATTGTACTCTAGAAAAATACAAACCTAAAACAGCTAAAGTAATAACATATTTAATAATTAAATTCTCCAGTAATGAAACGGTGTTGTCATCTACACAATACCTCTTTCAACAAGTACTGTGCAAAGTAAATTGTACTTTAAAATATCAAGTTTCTGCATAATATATTATGTGAGACATCAAAAGTTTATAAAATTCATGACAACAAAGATTCAACATAATACTTACAAACTTTGATGACGTTCTTCGTCCTTGCAAGATTGCTAACTTTTTGTTTTCTTTTTCTTCACTTTTAACACCTCACTTTTCATTTAACTATTTTTCAAACATCCACAATTTCATCACTTACTTTGTGTTAGGTACACAAAAGAAAAAAAGTGAAATAAGTAGTTGAAAAATATATAAAATAGTCAAATGAGTTGTTTTCCCAGTATCAAGACCATAAATATTTTTCAATCAATTTTGACTATATTTATTGAAGACATGTGTGAACACAATCAATTGTGAACAAAAATATACCAAAGTCAGTTATAGGACTTCAAAAATCAATTTTTTTGATTTCATATAACAACAACACTTTGTGGAAACGAGTTCCAATATCAGCACAAGAAACTCAATTACAAGTACAAGAGTGAGTCAAAAACATTAAATAATGTCACATAAATTCATCTCAAAATAAAGATATTAACAAAACATTAAATAATGTTTCATACATTAATATGAAATTAATTTATCACTTAATTTATCAAGCATTAAAAAATAAAATATTAGTAACACATCACCATATCATCGATTTTACAATCTATTACACGTAATTTATTTACATATAATCTATAATGTATAATTAATTAGATATGATTAATTATATAATTGATTATTTAAAATAAAAGATAACTTGTAACACTTATACTATATTTAATCAATTATTTTATAAATAACTAATTAATTACATATTTTTACGTATGTAATACATATTCATTTCATTATAAATATTATCATAAATTATGTCTTATTTTAAAATAAATTTAAATATAACTTTTGTTGATGTCAAAAGATATTTAAAAAAAATATTGAAAAATGTAGTTTTAAGAATCAAAACAGGTTGAGGAGATATCTTGCTAAAAAATGTGCAGGTGCAGGTGGAAAACATGGGTTCAGGAAGCAAAAGCCCTTCTAGGTTGTCTAAAGCCCAAAAACAAACCCGATAATGGGTCTTGAAAAAGAAATTCATCGATTGGGTATCTGTTTACACTTTAATGGGCCTTTCACCATGTATTTCAACACTCCCAAGAGTCCACGTCGTAATGGAACTTTGCTTTGATAAGGAAAACATTCAATAACCCATCATCAATTTCCGAAAAGCAATGATCACTCTCGTAAATAATATTTAAAGATAATAAAACTATATAATTAATTATTAACATATTAAAAAATATTTTAAATAATATCTCTAGTATTAAAACATGTAAACTAGTTTTCATCGTTAATAAAATATAACAACGCAGGGACTAAAATGATGAGTTTTTAGTTGTTAAAGATTTTTTATAATTATATTACTTTAAGATCTTTATTTTAAAGGGATAATACTTCATCAAAAGAACAAATTGACAATTTACTCAGAACATTTGTCGAATCGACGACGATGACAGGAAACATAGCTGGGCCATTTTCTTAAAATGTTCTGGACTGGGCCACTGCTTATCCCAGCCATATGTTATTTCTTTTCAGTTTTCCTTCATCTTCGTTTAAGACTGGAAGGTTAGTAATACTCCTTGGTCCAAACAAATTAATTTTTAGATTCGATATTTTGTGAATAAAAAATATAATTAAAAAACTAATAAAAAGAATAAACTAAATTATGATGACTGAGTGTATTATATTCTTATATTTTTCTAATTGTTTGTCGGATAACTCACATTTATAATATAATTAAAAAAAATTATGTAGATTAAGCCCATCATATTCTTTTATTTTTCTGTTAGTCTGTCAGATGATTCATTTCATATAACCAAAAAATTGTGATTGATTCTCACTGTAAATATTTTTCAGATTAATAATAATTATCTTACAATATATCTAAGTAAGTAGACTCGGCTAAAATCTTAAGTTTTTCATTTTCATAGTTTTATTAATGTGCAATTGGTAGCACAGTTGATTTTCTAAATTTTAAACAATAAACAAAAATTTTCTAATGTGATATATTATCTAATTACTAATAAAAATATTTGAACGTATTTATTTTCTGTTACTATAATATTAAAGTTTATAATTAAATATTTAAATAAGTAATTAATACGTTTTCACTATGCCAACATTTAAAAAATAATAAAAATTCACTAATAAAATAAAATTATTTAATTTTGAAAGATTAAATAACCAAATGTAAAATTAAATTTTTAGTGTAAAATTACACAATGACGAAGACATGGTTCTGTATTATACAAGAATTAATAGAGTCGACATTCTTAAATAGCCGCAGGTACTGGTCCTTGGCGGTTTACCTTATCTTATCCTGTAGGAAGAGAAAGAAGAGAAATGGCGAGTGCAACTGCACATGTTTTTTCAGGGCTCACTATTTCTGGTGGTAAAGGAAATTCATTCTTCAAATTCAATCGCTCTCCTTTTTCTTCCACTCTTCTTCCCTCAAATTTCGGGCCCTTCAACTCTTTCTCATCCAATGGTCTTTTCTCCAGAGGTAATGTAAATTCACAAATCCTTGTATCGTTAACTTTACAAAAAAACTGAATTGGTGGGGTTGATTGATTGCATGTAGATTACTTGTCAAAGGACATGTTTTGCCGCCCAACACGTTCTCCCGTTGTTTGTATGGCCGGAAAAGGTTCTAGTAAGAAAAAGGTAGCCAGCCCCCATTTCTACAAAGTTTACCAGTGAATCCATTGGTCATTCATTGTTTCATTTGGTACATGCTAAATATTGCCACATTTTTTTTTTATGTAGAACAAAACTTAGATACAGTGCTGTTTGTGTTGTTCTCCAATTAGAATTGAAGTTTGGTATTAGTAATTCGTAATAGTACAAGCAACATTTGAGAAACTGTTTATGTTTTAACCTAAAGTCTATGGGGTTAAGGATTAACAGTGACTCATAACCTAAATGTTCTTACCTTAAGTTTGCAGGTATAATTAAGGTCAGGTCATCGAGGGTATTGTTTACTTTACTTTAGGCCTTAATGTTTCGACCTTAAGTCTGAAGATATTGTTAAAGTCAGGTCATTTAAGGTATTGTTCGCTCTGGTATTCACCGGCTTTATCACGATTTTGTTTAGAAAATATATCTCAGTGGATATAAAGGGAAAATGGTGATTATAAATTCCTCTTAATTCGATTTCTAAATGATGCGAGATTTTTGGATATATAGGATAAGTTTTGTTCTTTTATTTACCATTATTTCCCCCTTTATTCAATACCATGCCAAAAAAAACTTCTTACTTTTGTCACAGATTATGTGTGTGTGTGTGTGTGTGTTTTTTTTCACATTTTGTGTCTTCATTAACTGTTAGCTTGTTTATCTGGATAACTAAGTGAGATTGTTGTTGTTGTTGTCATAGTCTAAGGTTATCAGGCTTGTCTCAACTGCTGGAACTGGATTCTTTTATGCCATAAAGAAAAGCAAGAAGCAGGAAAAACTTGAGCTGAAGAAGTATGATCCAAAGGTGAAGCGCCATGTTGTGTTCAAAGAATCTAAATAAGATAAGCCTTTTTTTGTTGAATCTGGTTTTGACTATCTGTTGCTCTTGTTGTAATACCATCACGTATTCATTGATTTTATTTCTGTACAAGAATTGTGCTAAAAACTAAAAGCAAACTGTTATTATGTGTTTTGTTTTTCCCTCCTGACTAGAAGGAGGAGCAAAAAAATTGTTCCAAGGTATGTATGTTGGAGGTTACAATTTGTTACAAGCGATTGTTCATTTTTCCGATTTTGATTCTGATTAATCTATAACTTAGAAGTACAGAGTCCTCTTATTTGAAGTGTCACGGTGTTGGAGACGTTTCAATACTGAGACCTGTCCAACGTGCCTTTGATACTCCTTATTAGCTGTCTTGTCGAAAACAAATTTGTTGACTCATACTTGAATTTACACTTCCATATGGCTGGAGTATTTTAGTAGACATATTCCACTAGACAGACAGTATTATCATTAAACTGTTAGAAAAGTCAATTTGAATTATAATACATATATTATAAATAGTGGCTCATTTTTTTGTGAGAATGGTTATCATAATGAAATAAATGTAATTTTGAAAATGCTAATATATCTTTCTTAAAAATATAATTTCATTTTCGTAGAAGTGAATATAAAAATATTGATTCTAAATTTAGATCTTTTGTTATGGTACTGCCTTCATTTCCTTTGAGCTTCTCCTTGTCTCTGCTTCTGTTTGCTTATTTTTTGTCCTAGTGTCGGAATGTCAGTGTCATGTCCTTTGTCATTGTTAGAGTTTGTGCTTCATATTGTACAACTGTCTAAATTTTCAAACTTGTAAATTAAACTGATTACATGTGGTTCCAACAAAACTGAGGTTGCCTAGATGAACTACAAAGTTGAAGGAAACATTGTGAATCTGTTTTTCAATGAACCAACATTCCTAGACTCAAAGATTTGTTGTCTCCCCTTAGATTCTTCCTTGTTTTCGAGCTCTCTCCTTCAACTGAATCTTCATGGAATTTACAAGTTTCTCCACCCTGAGCTCTGCCACCATTCCTTTATTCAAAGTTATCATCAATCATGGTGGTATATTTTTCTTAATACTCAAGTTTCTGTTTCTGTAACCCTATTATCTCATTTTATGTAAGTCTTCAACACCAAGTTGTAAACATCATCATTCATGCTGCATCAATTTTTCACCATCCTCGTCAAACCCCAAGAATTTACTGTGGCTTCTTCAAGGAGTTGAGCATATAAGCAACAGTATTGGGCAAGCATTCCCCTTCCTCCTCTAAATCTCATCCACTAGTTCATACATCTCCTTCATTATCTTTCACATGTACTTAATAAACAAATTGTAAGTAGCCACATTGGGTTGCAATCTTGCTCATTCATGTCATGGAAAATCTTCAAAGCTTTACATATCCTCTTCTTGAAACAAAAAGCCTCGATGATGTAGTTGCAGGTAAGATTACATTCCTTTGCATCCTACATGCCACGTTACAACCTTTGAGTGTACCAAGTTTCCCATTTTTGGTGCTTGTTAGGCCACACATCGACAATGCACGCAGGAGAAAAAATTCACGTCAATCCAGTGGATAGCAAAGAAGTTACTCTCACTACTTTCTCATTTGATGCGGGTCCTTTATGATTTAATTCAGAACCAAACAAGCTTTGGCCAATGCCTTAATGAAGGTGGTGGATGCCAAAGAAGTAGTAGAGAAATTGAGTTTTCCAAACATTTGTTTGGTTGAAGAGAAAACTAGAGTGACTAAAAATAAGTTTTTCTTAAAAGGCATATTTGTTCTTAATATATATATATATATATATATATATATATATATATAGGGTTATATAATTTTAAATAGGTCTGCAATTTTTCTCTCTCTGTCTTCCCACCAATACACACATTTTTTGAGGTTGGACCCACACTATATTAATTTTTCTCATCATCACTTCTCTCTTCTCAATCTCTCTCGAAACAAGATGTTGGTCTAAACTTTAAAAAATAAGGTGAGTTAAAGTGATCATACTAACAAAAAGCCTAAGGACTAAAATAACAATAGATAGTTAAATTTAAAGACTAGGGTGATAATGATATGCAGATTTATTATGATTATTTTATTTTCAAATACTAATGAAGTTTCACACACTTGGGACTAAACTACTGGTTTATCCCACTAATATCAGTATGGCA
The DNA here is from genome assembly GCA_016859785.1 of Macrotyloma uniflorum. Lineage (NCBI taxonomy): Eukaryota > Viridiplantae > Streptophyta > Magnoliopsida > Fabales > Fabaceae > Macrotyloma > Macrotyloma uniflorum. The sequence continues at coordinate 3,762,702 of BDMB01000014.1, forward strand.
TATATATGCTGTATAGCTTTTCGAATATTTGAAAAAGTCCATAACGTTGTCTATTTAATTTCTAAAAGTGTGAAAATTAAAGATAGTTTTTAAAAGTATGATTTGTCATGTTAATTCTAGTGTGGATGACTGTTAGTTAACAAAATTGATGTGTCATGTCAAGTGATCATTTATATTTCAGGTGATCTTTATATAGATGTCAGCTCACAAAAGACCAAGCGAAAAGTTCCTTCAATTTCTTATTGGTATTGCTAGTAAACAAAAGTACCATTAATGCGAACACCAAACCTACACAACGGTTCAGATCGAGTAAAAATGAAAGCACACAAACCAAACAAGTTCTGGAACTCACATCAGCAAATCCATAACTATGCCTATCAATTTTGCCAACAAGAGAAACTGCAATCTGCATCAGTTAAAAAACTTAAACATGAAGGCAATGATTCCAAGTATCTCTACACCATATTAAAACTTCATTCATGGGTAAATTATTCATTCTTTGAAGACAACCTCGCAAAGAAACTTAAAATCCGTTTTCTAAAATCAACCAATAGACCTAGACATTCTCAATAAACAAGATTAGATCATATATTGAAGAAAATTAAATAAATTTAATTAGAACAAGAAAAAAAATCGTCTTTTTCTTTTTAATTTTGTGAAAGGGGATCAAATTTTTTATCTTGAAGAATACAGACCAATGGTCCAGAGTTAACTGTAGTTGTAACTTAATCTTTCACCGCCACATCAAAGATCTCAAAATAAGACATGAATTTCCTTTGTAAATTGAAACAAATCTGTCATAGTGTCACACAGTTAATACTAAGAGATCATTTCTTTTTGTGACCTATAAAGGTACAAATTGTTAAGAGCCAAAATCCCCAAAACATTTTTAAGTGTTCATTAAATGTATACTAGTAATTCTTGTATTTCTCATGGTTGAGATGTACACCACTTTACTCTTAAAATAATTTAATTAAATAAGATTAAAACTACTATAGGGATGCTTTACTGAAATTTAAAAAAGAATAAGAGACATAAAAGAAGAAGAACAACTAATCTCGTAATTAAGTCTATGTGATGTGGTATCAAGTAGAACACTATGTGACAAAGAATGTCACTTAAAGTGATTCATTATCAAATTTAACTAAGATTAGAGATGAATTATAGATCTAGGAACTATTTTTTAATTTTGAAGCTTTTAAATATAAAAAAATAGAAATTTTTAAGAGTCCAAAAAAGATATTCAGCCTCTAATTCACAAAAAGATTAATAAAAATTGTGAAAATTGGTGGGATTATGATAGTTTTGAACATGTATAGTTTAGAGAGGTTACTCAGTCTTTATCACATCAAATATGGATGTTAGCAACTAACTCAGACAAGTAACATCAAGTGGCTTCATGTTTCCAAACCAATCCAAATGTTAAACAACTCTGCTCTCACCTCTACCATGTTTGAGGTTGTATCTCCCAAGTAGTGCATTAGAGCTCCCAACAATTCACCTCTGCTCCTAATGTCACTGTGGTGAGTGATGTTTGCCCCTTCCATTTTTAGTGGCAGATAACATTTGAGGTTGTAACTTTAACATTATGATATTGGCATAACTGTTTTGCGTCAAATATAAAAGTTGTTCTTTTACAAAACTATTGTAAAAAAATTTGACTTGTAAAACGAATTTATTTTCTGAATAGAATCAACTCAATGCAAATCTCATTGTTTAAGTGGATTGAATTTTATTGCCGGTTCAAATCAGACCAAATTACTCCTACTCTGTCTATGCATGTTCACCCCTATATGTAGCCTGAAATAGACCAACTAGCATACGTTTTTAATCCACATACTCCTAATATTTCTACGTCCAAGAAAAGCACAATGCAGAAAAGCCTTTTACATAAATAAATAATATTAAAACTAGACAATCTTAGTCATAAAAAATCGTAGAAGCTACACTCCATGTTTAGCATCTGGTTAATATGAGAGGAGTCTCATTTCCACATCCTCACAGAAGTTATAATATTATAAGATTTTTAAGAAAGAGAAAAAAAAAGAATTAAAACTAGTTCATTGATAATCTAAAATTAATTTATACATAAAATAATTTGTAAAAATTCTCTTATAATTTTTTCTATCATAAAAGTGTTTAGAAGAAAACTGATCCAAACATCAGTAACTTAACTTTCATTTTGACATAGACAAGTGTTTTGAGACGTGCGACCAAACAATAGGCACTTAGTTTTCTCACATGACTATCAAACTCAGAATTGGGAAGAAAAAGGGAACCAATTACTTAGATTTAGTATAGCACAACTACAATCTTGAATTAATCTTACATCATTTATAATTCCAATAAGAGTAACTAGAATTCATAATTTAAAAGATGTTCTATAAAAAATAATAATTTAAAAGATGTTTAAAGTACGTATATGTACGTGTGACTCAATATAAACAAACATCTTAACAATGATAATAATTACGAATGAGCCTTCTAAGAACAATTTTCCTTTCTTTACGACTTTCAGCATTGCCGACATCTAATTTTCAAAATTTAACTATTATTGATTTATTCTAAAACTTCAAAAGATGTAATTTTCATATATTACTCGTATAATACTTTTAATATTTTTATCAATTAAAATTTATTTAAAATTAATTATTAATGATGGCAAACTAAGTATTACATTGCAATAAATTAAATAAGAAAAGCATAACATATATTTATCTTTGAATAGAATAAATATTAAGAGTGAACTGAAGCATAATTAGAGTTATCTTAGTACCTTAATTAATTAAGTGCTTACTCATGTTATGTAAGTGTTGAAGAGTTAGTGAGAGTAATTTGATTAATAAATGGCAAAATCGTGTGAATGAGGGTGAGAAAGAATTGATGAGAATTTAAGAGAAAGAGATTTGATGAGTTGAGTGAGTAGGAGTAACTAAAAGACAAGTTACAATAAATCTATGACAGTAATCTAATTCCTAATTATTTCAAAAAATAGAAGTTATGTTATAGCAACGTTGTTATGTTCATTCTTCCCATAAGGGAACCTTGTCTATATGAATGATATAAGCCAAGTTCAATATCATTTTCGTCTTAAATTTGGAGGTTCTTTGTCACATCCACAGTTAAAATTCGATCTAAAAACAAAACAAACATAATTATTGTTCTTTTAAAAATATTTGGATTTCTTGTCACGTCTCTTCCCTCTAATCATATTTGGATCACTCATACCTCTTGCTGCGGAATTAGGTAACAAAAATATCAGTTTCAGTGATTTATATTTAATTACGTAGCTTGCAATTTTGTGTCAATCTCTTAAATTAATTGGTTAATTATAACCATACAACCCAACTATCCTACAAAACTGATACTGATAACAACTCTCTATTAAAGGAAAAATTAGAATAAAAAACATTTCTCAATACATCATCTTCCTTATCTAATTTCAATTTGATAAATTATGCGTCATATTATACAAATTTGTTCTAGATTTATGACAAATAAATTTAGTTTTTTTTTTAATTTATTCTAATATTTTTTTCTTAAATTAAATTACATTTTTTTTTATTAATAACAAAGTTAAAAGATATAAAAGTTAATGCCATTTGTTAATAAATAAATGTTAATAAATATTTGACGTAGTTATAATAAAAAAAAGTATATAAAAAAAATATTAGAAGATTGAGATGAGTTAAAATTAAGGATTGAGATTTATAAATTAATTTCAATTTTTTTATACGATGATTTTGTGTAAGATATTGGAGTAGCGGAATTAGATATTTAAAACATTTGCGTGGGGTTGTTTTAATGTATACATTTTTAGAGATTAAATAACATATTTATCAATATTATATAAATATGTTGTATCAATCCTAATTTAATATTAATAAAAATTAATAAGTATTAGAATAAATAATTAAAGCATGATCCTAAATATTTTTGTTTAAAATGATATATATACATGAGGTTGAGATAGGTAAAAGATTTGTATATTATTTTTCTAATATTATTGTGTTAAGATGTGAAATGATAAAAGTATACATAAAGGAAAGGAATATGAGGTTTTGATTTTTTAATAATTATTGATAAGTTTGTAAAGGATGTATTTATAAAAAAAATATTTAACTAATATGTAAAAAAGTTAGATTAATTTTTTTTATGAAATAATTCCTATATTTTATTTTTAACAGTCAATTATATGAATTTCATTTTTAAGATTTATACGACAAAAACATAAGTTTATATGTGAATAATTTTTATAAAATTTTTGATAGACTTATATGTTCTATGTTCACAAATATTTTTTATCAAGATTAAAAATAAGAAATGAAAATTTACTCTAAACATTGTTTTACCTCTAAACCTCTGGTAGAGTATATTATTATTAAATTGAGGTAAAATTTGAGGACATAGATAAAATAACAGAATATCAAATATTTAAAGATAAAGAATTAAAATATACAAGAATATTAAAATATATAATAAAAATTAAAATATTTTTTTAAAATAAAATTATTTATTTTAAAATAGGTTGAATATATATATATATATATTTTAAATTATTAATATATAAGAAAAATATTAAAAAAATATTTAAGAAAAATACTAATACATATAAAAAATTGTTAAGAAAATATTTCACAAATTTATTATTAACAATAGAACAAATATTTATATTTATACTAAATAATAATTTTGTTATTTTAATTCAAAAATTAATATTATACATAACTTAAACAATGATAATATTATTAATAAAATAAAACAAAAATATTTTATAATTAAATATAATTTCTATTTTTATTATTAATTAAATTAAACAAAAATTCTAAAATATTTTTAAATTTGAACTTAGTTGAAAATATATACCAACTAAAATTTAAAACCTTACCAAAAAAATATAAATAATAAGTAATAACATATCTTTTTACTGCTTATCATAATAAAAATCATCCTTCTTTCTACAATTTTACTTTTCACGCAATTCGGAAGATCATGCATTTTCCATTCAAACTATAAAAAATAGAGATTTTTATTTTAATATTATAATATAAAAAACTAAAATATTGTAATATTAAATTAGAAAAATAATAGTATTATAATATCTGTGGTGGAAGGAAAAAGAAGGACGGCAGTACATATATATGATTATATTTTGTGATAGTGCCGTATGCATTACCGTGTCTCCCGCCAGGGATCCAAAGCACCACGTGTCACTATTTCACCCTGTCTCATTCTCCACCGTTCGATTCATCTGACCGATTCCAACACCTTCCCTCCTTCTCGTTTATTCCTCTGATCCTGATCCAACTCACGCGGCGAGGAGGCGGAGCGTGCCGACAAATGTTCCCGTGATAATCCTCACTTACCAACGCCGTTACCCAGCGCAACCGCTCCGTTAGTGCTGCACGCACATTCGCAAACGGCGTCAAGGGAAAACGCCGCCTCTTCGGTAGTTGCTAGTGTCAGGTCCACGTGTCGCACTTCTAGGGCAGCGACGTGACCCCCTTCGGCCCTCCCTTCGCAATTATTAATGTTGACGTGGGCCCGGCCATCACGCTCTCTATCGCGGCTGGGGCGGCGCGGCGCTTTATAGAGCATACCATGATGATGCGCTAGTGCATGAATGAACACAGTGCAGTCAACGCACCTCGTTGACCGTGCCATATGTTTTGTAAGTGCTTACCACCCACGTGTAGGGAGCGTTCCAATACGCGCTTCTACCCTGGTCCACTTTTACTTACACGTGTAACTGCCTTTTTTTTTTTTTTTATTGCTCTCACTGTCGCGTTTTAATGGCGGAGCTTTCATCTCTGCTCCTTTTTCTCCTTATATGCATAAGATAAGTTATGTACGAGTTCCTTTATTACAAATTAACGGAAATTTGGAACTTCTGTATAATTTGTTTCCTTATACCAAAGTTTTCGGATAACTACGTGCCTATCTTTTTATTTTTGCTTATTTAGGATTTAGTGTGTGATAATTGATTTGAAGTAACGTTTATTGAAATTAAATAAGTATAATGGACTGATTGAGTGTTGTTTTATAAGTTACCCTAAAGACTACGAGTACGAAAAAGAGTAATATTTGTTTAAGTGCAGCAATAACATTTTTGTTGCTTGTTGCACACAAAAAAAGAAAAAGAAATCATCATTTACGTTTTGCCACATATCAACGATCAAGTACCCACGAGAATTATACTTTTGGTGCCGTTAAACTTTATTTCCAAGCTAGAAAATATGTTTGAATCATACTATCATTAATTTATAGTATTTTGTTTCTATAAAATGAAGAACTTTTTATTTGTATGAATTAAATTTTATCTTTTGAAAATAAGAAATTATTTTTTTTATTTCTATTACAAACAGTGGTAGCCAATTTATGTGTCTAAGAGGAACTAAAGAAATTATTGAAAATGACAAGAGTAAAAAAATTGAAAAAAGGAAAATAAAAGAGTGTAGTGAGGTGGCAGGAAGGGAGTGGCGAGAAGCATGAAGCGAAGAGGTTCGTGTGAGAGAAGGAAAGTAGAGTGGTGAGGACGCGTGTGAGTGGAGCGTAGCATTAAAGAGGCACGCACACGGTGTGCTTTCTCTCTCTCGATTAGGGCCTATAAAATCACTCCAACTCCTTTTCTTTCCCTCAGACATTGTCTCAATCCCACACGCCTTCTTACTCCTCTCACTTTTCTCTCTGTGTTTGTGTTCCCGTGGAGGAAAAAAACTTGATTGATTTGAATTACAAGGAAATGGCTCCAAGGGACAGAGCCACCGCACTCACCGGGCCCGGCCTAGCCCCAACACCGGCCCACAAAGAGATCCGCTACAGAGGCGTCAGGAAACGCCCCTGGGGCCGCTACGCCGCCGAGATCCGCGACCCTGGCAAGAAAACCCGCGTCTGGCTCGGCACCTTCGACACCGCCGAAGAAGCCGCACGAGCCTACGATGCCGCCGCGCGCGAGTTCCGAGGCGCCAAAGCGAAGACCAATTTTCCCACACCTTCCGAGCTTCTCATAAACAACAATAGCAGCAACAACAATAACAACGCCCGTAGCCCTAGCCAGAGCAGCACGCTCGACTCTTCCTCTCCTCCACCGCCGCCGCTTGACCTCACGCTCACCCCGCTCTCCTCCGCCGTCTTCCCGGTGGCGCGTCCCGTCCTCTTCTTCGACGCCTTCGCGCGTGCAGACTCCGTGATCGCCGTCGGCCGCCGCGACACTTGCGGCTTTGAACGTCCGGTGGCTGATTTTCGCCGTAGTGACTCGAATTCTGAGCGACGCGCGCTCCTGGATCTCGATCTCAACGTTCCACCTCTTCCGGAGGTTGCGTGATTGAAGCACCTCATGAATAGATCTGGCTTTTTTGCAATTTTTGCAGTTTTTTTTCAAAGCATGTGTGAAGTATTACCCATTTTGTATGGACGGAATCAGCAAAGTGAGTAGTAGCTGACATCATGCTCGGATTTGTTGACCATTGTGATGAAGATAACCCAGCACGTTGTGTAAATACGTTATGACGACTTAAAGCAAACGCGCTTTTACTTCTTTGCAACTGAGAGAACTTATTCACAGTATCTCATGGTTGTTTCTGCAATTTCTCAGATATATAAATATTCTCATTTCTCTTTTTACTCTGAGAATTTTCCATTATCAACTAACATTATCATAGCCACTTTATCCATTTTTTGTGTTGTCATTTTTCTGGTTAATCAAATAGACAAATATTAGATATATAAATTTTTTGGTGTTGCTGGATTTGTTGGTTGAGATCTAACAGACATGTTGCCGGCATTGTTGTGCTATTGATTAGGTTTTTGTTTATTAACTACATAAAATGATTTTTAATTAAAAGAACTTGGTATTGCTTTGTGGTGTCACCACGGGTCCCACTCAGTTGCAAATTTTTTTCTTAACCTAAACAAAGATTGATCAGTGAGACCCTTAAGTTAGGTTTAAGTGATAATATTGGTGAAAGCAAATGTGATTACATAACAATTGAATTGTGATTAAACTGGCTAATATCTTAAAGATAGGGGTCGATTCTAAGTAATTTTATTCTAATCTAATCCGTGTAGCTGGTGAATCCGATTCTTTTTTTTATAAGCAAAGGGGGAATTAAAAAAAGAGAAAAAAAAGGTGCTTTTTGAGGGTTATGATGAGTAGCGTGGGTACTTGATCTAAATGGTTCAGATGAGAGGGTGTTCGCGTGATTCGTGTAGTGTCTTATCTTATCCTGTTGCGGCGCGGATCTCAAAGGTATTCTTGATCCTACGGCTATGCGAGTGGGTCCACATAGTTTAGAGTGAAGAGTCATTGATTAGTTTCTTATTTTGGTACTAAGGACGCGTTCATATATTGTTCTTGTATTGGATGAAGTGCGTGGGAAGTTATTTAATTTTTGTAATGATTAAATAAATGTGGATTAAATAAATGTTAATTGCAGCACAGGCGGCACCGACGGCGAAAACGCTGCGTAGAAAGGAAGAGCGAATCAGAAGCGGGCGTGTCTGGCGGTGGGTCCCATGTGGGCATTCCGTGTTGACTATGTGGCTGTCGGAGTTGATGTTGTCTTCACGTGATGTTTCTGCGCCCCCATCTTTCCTGTGTCTCCACCTTTTCCTACTCCTTCTTCGTCCTTTCCAATTCCCTCTCATTTTTTAATGCTTTTTCTCATTGCTTCACAGTAATAATCAATCAATAAAATAATGAAAAAATCATATTGCTGTGAATAAATTAAAATTCTATTTTTATTATAACATGATGGTCATCCCTTTTTAGGATTAAGTTTCTCTTTGGTTTTTCTCAGGTTAAATTTTAATCCAGTTCTATTTTTAAATGTAAATAACAAACATGAAACCAATATCATTCAAATTTGTTCAATTATTTTATTATATTGTTAACCAAAAATAATGAATTTTAGTGGGTAATAAATAAATACATTTTTTTAATGAATTTGTTTTCTCTAGAATGTGTGGGTTCAATATCAATAGGAGAAAGAAACATGATAATGAATGACAGTCAATTATTGTTGATATTTTGATAAACTCCTCAAAAATAAATTATAAAATTATCAATTTTTGAGATTTATATTTAAAGAATCTAAAATTTGTCCATTTATTATTCCTAATTGGTGATGTTTGACTTTGTAACAGGAATAATTTCCTAATTCAATTTATTCATACATTTTTACATGCTTTTTAAGCACATACTTTTTAATAAGAAAAAAATAAAATAAAATTTTTGTATTATTTAAATATAATTTGTGGTATAGGTTAATTGAAAATACATTAAACATACTTTTAGAAACGAATATTATAAAACGCAACCATCATATCATATAATTTTTTTTTTTATTATTAAAAGAGAATCATGTATTGGAACCTGTTACTGAAAGGGGCGGCGTATAAGTGTATTTAATAAAATTCTAAAAAAGAATGATGATAAATATTGTAATTGTTTTTTGAGGTGAATCTATATTCTTTGAAAGAATTAGTGGGTATATATATAAAAATGAAAGCTATAGCATCATTGCTGTTAACATCATATTGGATTAAACTAGTTTCTTGTTTATAAAAATTGATTTATTGAAATTATAAGAATTTAAAAAGAGAGTATAGCTATTTAACTAATCAAGTTTGAAAGAACAAATTCCTTATTAGAAAAAAAAATTAATAAAATTTTTGTAATATTAATATTTTTCCTTCCATTAATCATAGTCATTTGAAAAATTAGAATCACATTTGTTTCAACCTGGATTTTGTTGACAAAGGTAATCTAACCAGGTTCACCACTTGTTATATTAAAGAATATAGTATTTATAAATTATATTTGATATCAATAATAAGTTATATAGAGGTTTAAATATGATAAAAAAATTCAGATGTGTAAAACTTATTTGCAGATAAAAATTCCAAGTCTTTAATATTCAACAATTAATAGTACTGTTACAAAATAATACAATAAAATAATAAAAAAAATATTACCGGCATAGTCCTACAAGGTCTACGATAAACTAAATTATTTGATTTGATGTATCATTCAAATATTTCTTAATGACAACGTTATACTTATACAAAATGGAAACATCAAAATAAAAAATATACTTTAAAAAGTTTAGAAAAGAAAAATAAAATTAAGAGATCTTATTGATAAAAACATATTTTATATCATAACCACTATAATTTATTACAGTTATCGTGATATTTTACTTAATTCTAATTTTATCATATTTAATCTAAATTAAAGTAGGTTAATAATACATTTCAAATCATAAAAAAATAAAATAATCAAACTAAACTTCCTAGTTCAATAATATTTTTCTGTGAGTAAAAATTTTTTAGGATAAATAAGTGGATAAAGCAAATTATCCATCCAACATAATTATAATAAAACATATAGTTTTGTAAGATACTTTTATTATTTTCATGATAACACATGATACATTTATCATAAATAATTTTTTTATATTTGTTGGATTTGTGTTATTCTCTTTGTCAGCAATAAACAAAAAAACAACAAATTCTACCATTATAAAAAATTAAATAAAAACGATATTATAAATATGTGTTTTTTCTTTAATAAGATTAATATTCATTTACATATTTTCAATATTATAATAATAATTAAATAAAAAAATATTATAATTTAAAATCAAATAATACATTAAAACTAAATAGTATTAAACATGAAAAATATTATAAATAAAGTGATGGTAACATTTAAAATGATGGTAGTGTTTATTTTGATACAAGAAATTTAATTTATTTTAAGACATAGATCTTTTTAGTTAGTATGAATATGATGGAGGCAAAAGATGATAAGAAAGTTTAAGAAAAACTTAAGATGAGTGGAATATATTATGAAAATATCATGTTACAACCATTTATGTACCTAAGTAGTTGGATTATGATACAACATAGTTTATCTTTATTTTTCGTATAATATACTCGATTTTCCATGATTTTTAATTTACATATTAATTATTTGGCTAATATTTTATATTACCAGTCATATTTTTGATCTAAAGAAATGGAATCCTTAGTGGGAAGAGTTGGAGAGGCAATCCACTAAAACTAAAGTAAGTGGTTATTGAAACTTCAATTTAAACTTTTGATATATTTTTTTGTTGGTAAAAAGTTTTGTCGGGGATTGAAGAAAAAACTTAGAAAGATTGAAAAGAAGGAACAAGGAGGGGTCCAGGTGTCACGTGTGAAACGGTCTGGTCGATGGAGGCGCGGCGGCCGCTGTTCCGTGGGCCCCAAAGATTCCTCCCTCTCTCCCTAATCGCAAACAAACGCAGTCACTCCCTCACATCATTTTTTTATATTTTTTATTTATTTAAAATTATAAAAATATCTAAAATTAGAAAATGTGGTAAGAGAGGGAGAGGTGAGATACATGATTGGGAGACGCGTGGAGGGAAATGAAAGAAGAGTGACGTGTTGTTGGGAGTGAGATAGAAAGGAGTGGCACGTGGCACACGGCACGTGATCTCGGATAATGAATCCGTTTAGATAAGAGGTTGTTAGGGTTTGGGCGGCTGTTTTATAAAAAATGTGACCACTGTCTCTCACTGATTCTTCTAGACCCAACTCCACACCCATCATTAATCTTAAATATTAAATAAACACTTTTTTAAAATTTATTTTTTTCCATTAAATTTTTTAAAAATATTAATTTTATTTATATCAATATTTTATGATACAATTTTATTTAAAGATAAAAAATTATTTAAACTTATATATTAAAATATAATTTTTAAATAATTTTGTTTATTTAAAAAAAATCCTCATTGCCATCCTTACTCTTGTCCTTTCATTAAGCTAGAGAAGGAGGGAACTATGAATATGTAATGCAAAGAAATGGTTGAAGTTATGACCAGGTAGTGAAGTTGAAATTGAAATTGAGGAACAGAAATTAGGGATTAGGGAGGGACCAAATATCACTTTGATAAGTTTGTTTGGAACACGCTTTTGTGTAAAGCTACGATTAAATGTGAACACCGGTAACAACTCAACTCACTGTAGTGCCCATGCATCGTCATATAACTCTTCTTCACGCAATCAATTGCATTACAAGAAACAAAAGAAAGAAAAGGTTAAAGGATTTATTTTTGTTCGTTTATATAAAACATAGAATTAAGGGGACGGATTAAATGTATGATAGATTATACCATATATAATTAATTATGTAATATAAATATTTATATCAGTTCATTTTTTTACTATAACTTAATAAAAAAATAAAATTATCTTAATATTTTTCAAAAATTACGTTTTATGACTTTGGTCCAAAACAGAGCATGGCTGCGATACTGCATAAAGAAAGGGAATAATAGGAAAGTAGTTGTAGTTGAACTTTAACGTAAGAGAAGAACAAAAGGAATACCAACTCTATTGGCATACTTCATCTTTCTTTTTTTATTTTATTTTAGTTAAAACATTCTTAAGTTTATTTTCTGTCTTTTATATATATATATATGAAGTTTTTTCTTTTCCTTTTGGATATATGTTTGTTAAGATTCTTTAAAGTTGACGAAAATTACTTTATATATATATATATATATATATATATATATATATATATCCTCTATGTTATTATTTTGTTGATGTAAGATAACATTATTTTTCTTTTCATGTTATTTAGTATTTTTTTAATATTATTATTTTTCCATCAATGTTAATTAGGATTTTTTAATCAATATTAAAAATATTATTTTTTATTAATATAAATAAAAAGTTTTCATTAATATTAATAAGAGGTTATTTTTCTATTAATATTGTTAAAACTATTTTTTTTTATCTAATCAATATATTTTTTTTCAATTAATGAATTATTTGAAAGTTAATATTCGATGGGTTTGTCAACTTTTTTTTTATTAGTAGTTGTAAGAATAATTCTTTAATATCTCTAAAGTTTATTTTTCAATTCATCTCAACAATTCGTTTCCAATAAATCATTCAGAATTTTTCTTTTAATATTGACTAGGAAATTTTCATTATAACTCGTTTGTGCCAATGTTAGGTAGAAAAAATTTTCGACTGACACTAGTTAAAAAATGGACTAAAAAATACTCTCAATTAATGAAAATAAAATAGCTCCGACATAAATTAAAATAATTATAGTTATTATCAGACAAATTTTGTATCAATATTAATTAAAAAAAATCTTATTAGTAGGAGCTGAACAAATATTTACATACTTCAACCAAAAAGTAGTTTCAATAAAAATGAGCTAAAAAATATCACTGATTAATATTTTTAAATTATTAAATGTAATTTAGTATTAAATAATTTTTAAATTTAGTTAATAAAATTAAACATAATAAATTTAAATTACTTTATCAGCTTTCTGTTTCCATATCCTTCTCAGAAATTACACGTTTTAGGATGAGAAAGGAGAGAAATCCAAAAACCTTGGATGGATCAAGATCCATTGAAGCCCATTGAACCTTACTTGTTTATCCCTTTGCTTCAGTTCAAAGAAACAAATCTATCATCATTATCATGGTTAGTAAAACATTGCAACAATGTTTATATCGTAACCTAAATTGTTATTGAGATTAATCACATAAATTATGACCAATTAATTTTTTACAGATCACATCCACTAATACATTTTTTAAATTTGACCTATTATTTACTTATTTATTATTAACCTTCATGAATAATAGATATAAATTTGACATGCATTAAATTAAATACTCGAAAACTAAAGTTTGCAGGTGTTAATAGATACATATTAACTATAAAAAACATTTATTAAATTAGTACAGTTAATTAATATTAATATTAATATTTTTATTTTCTGAGAGCAGGAACACCAACACGTGTCTCTTTGAACAGCTAGTTTCCAGTGTCAGAGGCACTGTTATTGTTCCTTCTCTTTCCGTGAACCGCTATGAGCAATTCAACCAAGTGAAGGTGGTGACATCAAAACCAAAAGAAAGCAGCAAGAAGATGGGAAGAATCTTTGTGGTGGAGCTTGAGGGCAGGTCTTATAGATGCAAGTTCTGTAGAACTCACTTGGCCCTTGCAGATGATCTCATCTCCAGGGTACTTTACCTTCTGCTTGCTTTTGTTTTATTCTGCCTACGTTTTCATTTTTCTCTATAAATTGCTGTTGGAGCAACTGTTTCTGAATGAAGAATACCACCTTTTAGGACATGTTCAATTTTGAGACAACAGTTAATCTTTTTATGGGCATTTTCATATGCTGGAATATAAACACCACTTGCCACATTGAACTGAAACCATAGATTGTACCTTGACTGAAGCTGGATCAGAGGATTTGAATTGAGTTAGGTTATTTTTAATATGAGAATTTTGTGTTGGTAGTTTTGTTAGTTAAATTAGAGGTGTTTTTTTGCAGTTTTTAAACCAGTCAATGTCAACTATGTATTTTGAGTTGTAGGATGTTTGTTGGAATTTTTTGTGTTTGGTACTTGACTTATAATTGTGTTTCTTACTCTATCTGCCTTCAAAGTTTGTACTCTTTCTGAACTCAGGTTTTCTAGCATCTCTACCATATTTTTGAATCTTATCCTTCCACCATGTAAGCATTCCCATTTTGCACCCCCTACTACATCCACATGAGAGTTAAAAAAATGTCGAACTTACACTGGTTCATCTGATAAATAAACAAGCCCTATAAATAGCCTTTGGATTGAGTGGGGATAGCATAGTTGCTCATCTATTCTTACTGGAAAAGAATTTCCGATGGTTTCGCGACAAATCCTAATAAATAAGTGGTTTGCTGCATGAGTCCTGTATGCCATTCAATTCAATCCTTGTGCTTTTCAATCCAATTCAGAAATAATTGGGGATCAAAATTATCTAATGGGAAAATAATTGGACTGTGATGAAACATAGGTAGTTCTTCCATTAATGCTGTACTTTGTAAAATACTCTAAGGGGGACTAATCTGTCTGCATGATGGGTTCAGAAATTAACTATCCAACGAATATACACTAGAGGTTCATGTAGCAAGTTTCAGTGTGAACTCACTATATGCCCTTGGAAACTTTGAGTGCTTTCTTTCATGATTTCTTTCTATGATATTCATAGCTTCATGTTTCATTCGATTAAATATATAGCTCACATATAGTGTGTGACGTGGGAAAAGATATAAAGCTAAATGTATTATTTCTAAAGTCATGCATAATATCTGTCATACTGATTTTGCTTGGTTTTCCCAATATGATGCTCTAAGTCAACTGCTTTGCTGGGTTGTTAAATTACTTCTCATATTAATCTTCTATCACCCTTCTTTCAGTCGTTTCATTGCCGGAGGGGGAAAGCATACTTATTCCATAACGCGTAAGTACATTTAAGTTTTTCTTGGATAATCCATTGTTGATCAAGAAATTAAAGCTCATTTTTCAATGTATTCGTATTGTTAGAATAATATTGCATGCAACATATTCTGAATTGTTCTGCATGTTCTGCAAAAGTCAAACCTTTATTGAGACTGCATTATGTAATTTACCAAGAGTACTAATTGTTCTTAGTGTCTTTAATATATTTATTTACTTAAATAAATCCTTCACCTCTTTTTACTATATTGACGGAATTTAAGTGTAATACATCCACATCTTTGGAAACAATTTAAGATTGAGGCTTCTTGATAGAAACTAAAAGTGACGATGGTATTCAACTAGAAATCTAGAAGAAATGGAGCTCCAATTCTTTTTTTATCAAAAAAAAAAAGAATTGAATTTCACTAATCTTCTTAGACTCGCAATTAAGGATATTTCATAAAAAACATCTATAAAACCATGAATATATGATCAATCATACACCTTTCAATAGTGAAAATTTCTCTTGAAAACTAGAAATAAAAAATAGAAATAGTAAACTACCTCAAACTGTACTGAAATCAGTCACCGAGTAAAAAAAGAATACTATTACTATTCGTCCTCATATTCTGGCCAAGGTCATCCCTTTGATTTCTCCCATCATGATCCTTATTGTTCTCCGATTACCAATGGGGTAAACCACAACTATATAAGTGAATACGATTCCACTTCTTACCCAAAACCTTAAGGCTAAGAGTTTGTGTCTTTCTCCCTTATATGCTATTCGAGCTTCCCATTTCGACCCAATGTGGGATTCCAACTCACTTTGAACTCCAACACAAAATATACCGATTTCTAATAAATTTAAACCAATAGAAGAGAGTGTGTACAAAAGGGCTTATTGTTAGCATTTTGAAATTATAAATTCCAACATAACAACACACACAAATTTGAATTATTGTTAATTTTTGTCACTATTTTCAGATTTTTTTTATGTAGAATTTGGTATTATGTAATAAGTGTTAAATTTATGTTTTGAAAGAATGTCTCTGGGGAATATGATTAGCATACAAACATTTTAATAGCAAAAAAATGTTTTAATGCATTGATAGCCTTCCAAGTCTTTACACAAGAGTTCAAAACCTTAGTTGCTTGGGAAAACTGATCCATTGGAGCAATTTTCACGATTTGAATTCTAGTGTTGTGCTTTGATTGGAAAAGTATGTACATGTTTGAATGCATTGGAAGAGCTTCAAAGAGCTATTCTTGCTTTTAAGCAATTGGAAAACTAACAACATTACCATCTATATATATTTGCGAGACTCTTACCAGTTGTAGTATAAGTGCGTCCTTGAATGGCCATGCTACAACACCTTGTGTAGAACCTTGCGGAGAAGCTTGAACCCCTATATGCTTTTAAATCAAGAAGCAACAAATTATACTTATTGAAGAATTTTGTTGAATTGATGTATAAGAAATGAACTCCTATTACAAATCAATTAAGTAATTTTCAAGGACACTCAATCAGCTGTAGGCATAAAATTTGATGATGTGTTGGGAGTATTCCTATTGTTAACTTTACCTAATTCTTAGGAGACCTTTTGAATTTCCATGATTAGTATTGCCCCTAATGGTGATATTTGTTGGAGATCCCACATCGCCTAGTGATATGGCCAAATTAGAATATATTAGATAGGTCCAAACCTCATGTCATTAACTGGTTTTATAATGATGAGTTAGACTTGAAGTCTAGTCTGGGTAATTGAAGTGCCTAACATTTACCTCTATATAAGAATACCATGAAGGAGTAATTATGACCTTGAACTGTTTACTCTCCACATTGAACTCAAGAAGTGTTGTTTATTTATACAACCATTCATACAAAGGTCTTAATTGAAAAAACGGGACAAAAGGTCATGATACATTTGAACTCTCCATCAAGCATGCCACCAAGAGTGAAAATGTTGAGTTTTTCAAAGTCTCAATCTTGAACTTGTGTTGAATAGGGTTGTGTCCAAAAAAAATTGATGTGGAAAATCTTGAATTTTTTCTTACAGAGTGGTCGATGAAGAGTGAAAGAAGTTGTCTACTAATGAGATTGGCAATGAAAGTGAAAGCATAGTCAGGATTCCAAAATAAGATGAAGTCTCTAGCCTCTAGGGTAGAAACAAAGCAAATTGTGGATACACTTGACGCATATTAGGGAGAAGCTAACATTTGATGCGAGAGTGGAAGAGGAGTGAGGTTGTGTTGGAGTGAAAGGGTGTTATGAAAATTTGGGACTTGAAGCTTGAAAAATAGAAATCTTATAGGTCAGGTGAGAAGCAGAGGAAAGGTTATCGGTGAGTGTGAAAAGATGAAAGAACAAAGGATATTGTATTAAAAGGTCTTATAACACGAATACACAGGTGAAACGAAAGAAGGTCTTTGATGGAAGTTATGAGAGGATGTGCAATAATACTATCTCAAGAGTCCTCTGTCTTGTGTAGTCCTTACTAAAATGATAACAACACATCTACTGAAAAGGAATGATGGGTTGCTTTGAGCTGGAAAATAGAAGGCTTTTAGGTCGGGTGAGAAGCAAAGAATGATGGATGACATTATCGATAAGTGTGCAAAGACCAAAAGAATATAGGGTGGTTATGAAAAAGTCTCATGACTTGCATACACATGTGAAATGAAGATTTTAATGGAAGTCGTGGGAGGATGTGAAACAATACTTTCATGAGTTCCCCGTCTTGTGTAATCCTAACTGCAATAGTCAGAGTGTGTTCACCGAAAAGGTATGGTAAGTTTGAACCTACTACCCTGACTACCACCTTATCTACATCTCCAATTCTACATGTTATTTATATTCTACAAGATTCACGTTGGGTAGAAGCAATACAGGAAGAGTTGCAGGAACTTGAAGAGAATATGAGTGTACTCTATGAAGCTAAATTCAAATGGTTCTCTCAATCGCTTCAAGACTCGCTTAGTTGATTTGGTTAACAAACAAGAATATAAATTGAATTATCATGAGATGTTTGTCAATGTTGTTAAAATGACTATTATTTAAATTATTATCTACCTTTCAGTTAGGAAAAGATGGTTTCTTCATCAAATGAATGTGAAAAATGTCTTCTTTTGTGGCAACTTGACACAAGATATCTATATGATTCCGCCTTCAAGATTGTTCTCCTCTTTTGCCAAATTGTGCAAACTATAATGTTCCTTATATGATTTATGACATACTCCTCGAGTATGGTTTGAGAAATTTGTTTTACTATACTTGGATTCTTTTTACTTAGAGTTACAATACACCTCTTTGTTTATTCATCACATGCCTATTGACATCATTCTCCTTCTTACCTATGATGTTGAAATAGTCACTATGATTCGATCAAGCATCCACACAACAACTTTAGTCCTCTTTTCAAATGAAATCTTGGTTGTCTTCGTTATTTCTAAGGATTTGAGGTGTATTCTAACTCCAAGGGTGACTTTATTAATCTTGAGGATCTAATTTCTATGATTGACCTTTGAGTCTTTTATTCTTGTGGATGCTCTTCTTGAGGTCAATGTCAAATATCATTGAGACGAGGGTGATCTTGTGCTTGCCAATTGGTGGTTCGCATAATTATTTGACTATTATACATCATAAATATCCTTTGCAACAAGTTAGTCAATTCATGCACACTCTTTGTCATTTTTGCTTAGCTATTGTTTGTCGTGTTATCCATTACCAGCCTATACCAATGCAGATTGAGCGTGTTGTCCGCATAATAGGACGTTTGTCTCTGGTTAGTACATGTTTCTTAGTCCTGTTTTAATTTCTTGAAAGAGTATAAAGCATGTAAGAGTCTCCATGTCATCCAATGAGTCTGAATTCCAGGCTATGTCTATACCATGCTCTTTGGCTTCTCAGATTGCTGGCTGAACTTGACATTCCTCAAACCAATACAACACTTCTGTATGTTGAAAACACTGGTGCCATTCAGCTTGTTGCTAATCATGGTTTTTATGAATACAGCAAGCATATGCAAGCATATAGAGGTGGATTGTCAATCTACCCTTGAGGCTCTTAATGACTATGCTATCTCTTTTGTTCATGTCAGCTTAGACTTCAGCTTGTAGATATCTTTACCAAAGTCGTCCCACATCCCCGAAATCTGTTTATATCCAACAAATTGATGCTTATGGATCAACTACATCAATTTGAGGGGATATTAGTCATGGACCCGATATTATTATTGTTTCCTTTTATTCGACGAATAGAATCTGCAAATAATTATATATTATTTGATTTCTGTTTTTAGCTTATACAAATTAGGAATTAATTTAATTGTCATTTAGAACTATAATTGAGGATGTGTTGTTTATAGAAGAGAATACAATAAAAGAAGGCAAACAGCCTTATTTGACAGAGAAGACACACAATTTGGCACTTTTTGCCTTAATCTTCTTTGATATGTTTTTCTTGTACAACAACTTTATATGTAATCCTCTTTCTTAGATTGTTGTGGTTTTAGATGACATTTACAAACTTACTTGCTGTTTGCATTATAAGTGAATAAAAGTTAGAGAATGTTTGGTTTGTCATTATTAGTTGAAAGTACCACTAGACCTGAATAATCTATACTGATGATGGGTATGTATATGTTTCGGGACTATGATCCAGTGTCAACTTCACAATTGGAGCACCAGAAGAAAGGGTGATGCTTTCAGGATTACATACTGTGGCAGATATTTTTTGCTGTTGCTGTGGTCAAATAATTGGCTGGAAATATGTAATACTCCTCTCTTACTCTCTCTGGAATTCATTTAATCAGTAACCAATGGTCCAGAATTTTTAATATATAGAGATAGGCTCTGATACTATAAGAAAAGTGGGTTTTGAACCTAACTCAATCTCATAAAATTGGTTTATGAAGTAAGGTTTGCCCCACTTATATATATTAATTTATATTAATTTGGCCATATCACTAAGTAATGTGGGATCTTTAACCGAAATAATTATTGTAAAAGTCTACAAACTCAATTCATTTTGTTTATGATCTGTTGATGGTATTGTATATATTTTGTATCAACCCTCATTTTTAAAATTTACTATTCTCTTTCAGGAATCTGCACACGAGAAGAGTCAAAAGTATAAAGAAGGGAAGTTTGTTCTTGAAAGGTATTTATATTTATATATTTTCCCATTGACTATTGTATATTGGTTAAGGCAATTTGGTTGCACTTTTTTTTTATGGTGTTTATACTAACTATGGTTATCCTGTGTGTCAATACTACAGAGGAAGGATTGTTGATGAAGTTGATTTCTCCACTGAATTCTACATCGACAGTCGTGCCAGTATGAGTGATGGTGAAGATGCTTAAAACATGCTGCTGGACTTGTTGGATCAGGAGAAAAGATGCACTGCTTCTGTATATTATGAACAATAATAAAGGTTACCCTTGAAAATGTTAAAAATTAATAAAGTTTATTTTTTTATTGGTAAGTGGTGTATGAAAATGAGAGTTGCCGATAGTGTGTAAATTGTGGGGCAAAGAAAAAAGATGAAACATAGAAACGGCAGTTTCAGATTTGCTGCAAAACATTTGGAAAGAACTTGACTGTTTACTTGGTGTCAGTATAGGAACTCTTCAAAGCTTTAGAACACTTTGTGTTGTGCTTGGATTAGAAGTGGAATATATAAGAAAGAAAAAAGAAAAATAGAAGTAAAAGAAAAACTATAATATGATATTACATGTTTGGATGGTAAAAATAATAAAAAAATAGAGGATCGTTGTTTAGTTGGTTGGATCAGTGAAAAAATTCTTACTGTCATTGAGATGTGTGTACATCATGTTTCCAAGTATTAAGTAAGGTTATGTTTGGTAAAATCTTTCATAACTTTAACATTATTTTAAAGTTAAAATTAAAGATAAGTTTTTTAAAAATAAAGTGAAGTAAAAATAAAAATAAAACTTGTTAACTATAAACAACTATGCACAGGAGAATGAATCTAATAATTTTTTTCCAATTTTATTGTGTTAATGATAACAATCTGTTTTTTTTTCTAAATAAAAAATATATTATTTTAATTTAAAGTAAGTTTGTTTATTAAATCTATTAATTTATAGTTGACAGCTCAACCAGAATTTTAATATTGAATATTACATAAACAACCAATTTATTTATGAAATAAATCAAAATAAATTGGATTCGATAAATTAAGTGCAGTTTTTTAAAAAAAATAATATTATTTTAATATTTTATTACTTATTTTTGTTAAATATAATAAAAAATTTAATATATATATCTATAAAATATAATAAAAAATTATTATTTATTATTAATAATAAATAATAATTTTTTATTATATTTAACAAAATACAATTTTATAATAAAATATTAAAATAATATTATTTTTTAAAAAATCTCAAAAATTAGATTACTTAACGTATAAAAATGTTTATTATTGGTATGATATGAATATTTTTCTTCCAATATGATTCATTTTATATTTAAATAATATTTATCAAGACTTGAATTGGTAATTATTTAATTAAAAATACAAATAATTATTATTTAATTTAATGTATGTTGATATAAGAATTTGATTTTATCTTAATTAATAAAACAAATAAATTTACCTATAAATAATTAATTAATTATAACTTTAAATAAGTTGAATTACCTAATCAAATTAATTGTAAAAAAAATATTATACAATTTTTTCATGGATAGATAAGATATATCCTAACTTAATGTAATTGATTGTTTGTTGCACTAATATAATATAAATTTGATAATATTATTTTATTATATTTTAATTGATTTTTTTACATTAATATAATATAATATTATCTTGTAATATTTTCTTTTATCTTAATCTAGAATATATTTGTAATTCTCAAGATTGGAATGAGTTAGGACGGGATAAAAGATATCTCTCTTTCTTTTTCTATATATATAATCTTAACACATAATTTTTAATCATTATGATAATTAAAATGTTTAAAAAATAATTTTATTATTCAAATATTTTATTCAGAATATTATCTTATATGTATTTATATTTATTTGACATATAAATTTAACTCATATTATTTATTAAAATATTAAATAAGATATTACTTATTTAATATATTTTTTAAAATTAATTAAATTTTTAAATTTTTATATAAATTTTTATAATATAGAAGTATTTGTATGAATAAAATATAATTTTGTATAGATTAGTTAAAATTATAATTTTTATAACTTGTAAAGAAATATAAAATAAAGATCAATTTTAAGAAAATTATAAGTAATTTAATGAAAAATTGACATTCAAACCTAATTTAAATTAGATTGTGTTCTTGTAAAATTTTAAAATATTAACATATTAATTTTTTTATAAATTTAAATATATTTGTTAGATCTTATTACTAATGATAGATGAAAAAAAAAATGTAAATAACGTTTAACACTTTATAAGTAATTTTGATCAGATATATAATTGATACTATATTAAACATATTTTTTAAATTTATAAACATATTGATTTTTAAAAAAATAATAATATATGGAAAACATAACCAAAATTACTTTTATTTATAAAATTTAGGTGTCAAAACTGTAATGTAAATTTCTGTCTATCATTATTATTAAATAAGATCTAAAAAATATATTTAAATTAAAAAAAGAACTTAATATAAAATATTTTAAGAAGATATATTTAATATGTTTAGTTGTAGAGAATAAAATATTATTTCGATTATCATTTATCTTATCAAATAATTCATAAATTTATAGTTTATATATTTTTATCATATCTTATTTCCTACTGTGTGATATCATTTTTTTTTTAAATATTTTTACAAAGATATGTTCTCAATTTTTGTAAAATTATCTTTATAACTGCAAAGTCATTGATACTAATTCTCAATTTCTTTTATCTTTATATTATTTTAAAAAGATGATTTAAATTATTATATAATTTGTTATTTGGAAGAGTTTAAATTATTGTATAAAGATGAATCTTGCCATATAAAGCAAACAAAGAAAAACTCATTTGGTGCAACAGTTGGTTTACCTCAAAGGGGCACAAATTGGCAGTGTTCCGATTGCAGAAAAAGAGAGATTGGACACAATTGGGTTTGTTCGTTAACAAAAAAAAGCATCATTTTTTCATACACCCTTTTGCTTTTTCCACATTTCCCTTTCCTAAATTCCTCTTCAACTATTCACACCTCTCTTTCCCCTCCCACTCTTTCTTCCTCCCACAATTTCTTTTCCTCTTTTATTTTTTTGGAAGTTTGATTTTGCTGGTCGCTCCAATGGAGAAATCATCCTCTTCACTCAAGAGGAAACGTTCTAAGAAAGTATCCAAGGTATTATCATATTTCTTATTATTGTTTGACTTTTAGGGTATTTAATTCTAAGTTTCGGATTTATTTCAAGGCAATCTCATTACTCTAATTTTTAGGAAAAATAAATGAATGTTCTGTTTCTGTTATTACCTGTTTTTGTGAACTGAAATTTGTCAATCTGTATGTGAATCATGTAAATGACTAGGATGTTTTATATTTCTGGGGTTATAGGTTTTCTTTTTCTTGATTATAAATGTGTTGATTATTTATATTTGGTTTGGTTGTTGAGTATTCCAACCTGAGGGTGTGTAGTTTGTTGAGTGGATTGATTTAACCTAGTGTGGATTTTCCTGTTTTTTTTTTTTGTCATAACAAAGTAAATTCATCTTGATTTTATGCCTAATTGATGGTTTAGGCCAAGTTAAGCAGTAGAAGTAAGAAGATTAGGAAAAATAAATCCAAGAAGGTTCGCCGTCAGGTCTCTCTTTCGAGTTCTGACTATGATGATTCAAGAAGTTTGGACATATCAGCATCCTCTAGTTCTGAAGATAACAGAAGAAAAAGGGATAGGTCTAGCACAAGAAAAGATGTGAAAGGTCGTAAGAGGAAGGCTAGGGGACGATCTTACAGCCGTGACAGCAGTGAGGACTCTCATTATGCTAGGAAGAGAAAAAAGGTGAAGAGGAAAAATGAGCGTGATGAGCCAAGGAAGAAACGTTTCCAGAAGAAGAAGATTAGGAGAGAAGCAAGTGTTGATTTAATGAGTAGCAGATCACAGAGTTGCTCGACGTGTCAGGATGGTAGTGATGACAATCGATATAAGAACCACAGGGGAAGATCGGAAAGGAAAGAGAAAGACAGAAGATTAAGAGGAAGAAGTGGAAGTAAAAGGAGTAGTAGATACAGGGCTAGAAGTTGTTCTTCGTGCAGTAGTGAAAATAGTTTTGAAACTATTAAGGAGAAATATGTAGGTGAGAAGAATTCCAGGCGGCTCCGATCAGTTATTATTGTCACAAAAGAAGTGGAAGAATATGGGGAATTATGTAGAAATGAAACCAAGGAGGAGATTGTTGATGATCATGATTACCCTTGTAGAAGTAACGACAGTAATGATGGGGGCACAAAGAGAGAGTTGGATCATAATACACATCTTGCATCAGAAGAGACATTGAGTATTGACAATGAGGCAGGAGATGTGAATGCTGATCTTAACTTTGCAGAGCCCGGACTAAGGGATAGGAGCTACAATGACAGCAGTAACCTTAAAGCATATAGTGCTGGGACAAGTGAATCTGCTAAGGAAATAAGCGAGACTTCAGGTGCTAATGTTAATAATGATGACTTGGAGAAAATTCTAAGACAAAGAGCATTGGAAAACTTGAGAAAATTTCGCGGTGAGATGCAGTCTAGTGCAAAAGCTCCTGGTCAGAAAAATAAAATTGTTAGCCAGGTGAAGCAACCAATTACTTATATACTTGAGCCAGTTCAAGGTAAGTCTGTTGTCAATAATGCAGTTGTAGGAACAAAATCTGATAAGCGAATCCCTGGAGAAGAAACTAATTTTCCTGTTGGGAGGAGAACTTTAATTGCTTCTCCAAGAAACAATGAAAGAATTTTAGACACGGATACAGATAAAGTTATATCTGCTTCTGCAAAGTGTAGTTTGGCCAGTGCACCAGAGAAGGTGATTGATTCACACAATCGTAGTGGAACAGTCACTGAATCCACTAATTACAATACAACCAGTTTAGAATTGGCCAAACAAACACAAAACCCGTGCCTTGATTCATTTCAAACATCTGCTTCACATGAACCTACCAATGCAAAGTTACTGGAGACTGAGGGTGATGTAGAAAGGAATGCAGCTAAGACTCCTCATGCTGCAATTCAGAGTATTAATAACGGTAGAAATGGTGATGTTTCATCAGTAGAGAACAAATCAGACAAATTGCAAGTTGAATCCAACCAGGGTTCCCAGTTTGAGAAGAAAACAATGAATGTGATGCGGGGTGGTGAAATGGTACAGGTGAGTGTGTGGCAAACTTTCCAATATTCTGAATGTTACTGACATAATGTTGGCCCTAGAATATGGTATGTAATCCTTTCCTTTACCTTTCCTTTTAATTACTAGTATTTTGTGAATATGTGCAGGTTAGCTACAAGGTCTATATCCCTAATAAAGTCCCTGCTTTGGCTAGAAGACAACTCAAGCGATGATCTACTATTTATCTTCTGGTGAACAAAAGGTTTTTGAAGTTGTCTTTATCTTGTTTGGCACATGAAAAGGGGAGAAATATGGGCAAGAAAGTGAAGTGAAGAGAATATCTGTGGATTCATCCGTATATGAACTCTAAAAGTAGCACCAATTTCCCTATTAGCTATGGTTTAGGTAACATTGTATTCGTAGATTATTTGAATGTGGTATGTCACAATAATATTAATGCAACCTTTGCAACATGAAAAGATCTTTATAATTTCCTTTTGGTAGAACATGAAAGACCTTGCCTAAGTCTTCTGTGTCATCTGCAAACAATATATTTTCTTTTTGTTTAGGATGTTTATTTGAAGGAACAGTCACTTATTTTTTAGAACTTCTAAAATCAGCATATTTGGATGAAATATAGATCGAGGCTGACTTGGAATTTCCAAATCTCTCATTTTGGGGACACAACCAATTGCCTATGGACCCTCACTAACTTCAAACATCAATAATTTCTTCATAGAATAATATCAAAACTAGTTGTAACAGGTGGTTCAAATTTTGGTTCGTTAATGGCTTAATTATTTCTTTCGTTCTAGTATTTTTATATTTAGTTCCAATATTATTAAAAATTTGGTCCAATATTTTCTAAAAGGTAATCATGTTACCAAATTTGTCAACTCTGTTAAGTTATTAAGTGGTGTTGAGCTGGACTTTGTGTAGCAGAAAAATAAATGGTATTTAACTCTCTTCGACACCCTCCAATTTCTCTTCCCCAAATGGTTAAAAAATGGTTAAGACTCAATCTTAAAATGGTTAAAAAAGAACGATGCATATGGATGGTTTTGGAGAGTCTTAAGGAGAGAAGGTAAGTTTTAAAGAACAAGAACAATAGTGTTGTTTATAAGTGTTTAAGTCTGGGCAAATGTTCATAAACTCACATTATAAGTCAACTCATTTGAAAAAGAACAACAATAATGCTCTTTCTATTTGGTTTATCGATGTTATATAATCATATTATAAGTCAACTTAAATTTATTAATGCATATTTTTTTCATAAACTTTTTAGTATTATATCACGAATTTCATTTTAAAGTTGTTTCCATATAACATGGAAATATATGTATAACTTGTCAAATCTTCCTCTGCAAACATGAATTTCTTCATTTTATTTAATGGGCATGCTTTGCTTTTAATATCAATGACAAGTATCATGAATTTGCAACCAAGTATCATCATAGCATGTGGAAAAATATTGGGACCAAATTGAACAAATATAAAATAATGGAACAAAATAAATAATTAATCATTCTTTAAACAAGGACCAAGGTTTTCGGAGTCATGTTTGAAGGTACCACCATTTCATCTTAAAGTTGGTATTCTTGATTAAACCAAAAAACAATTCTTAGAATAGCTAGATAGATGAATTTTAAAAATTTGCAATGTAATATACATTATATTGGTACAATATACACACATAAAGAGGAGAAAATTATGTTATATAAGAAACTTTAACTATTAAATCTTATTATGAATAAATAAAATTAAAATATACAATTATATAAATTTTTATGTAAAAATAATGAATGTTTAAATTGTATGTATCTTTTTAATTGATTCATAATTTTGATAATTTATACGTAATTTTGATTATGTAGTTAATATTTGCTCTTCTTATTTCTGTATATTTTGATTATTTTTAGTAGACAAGACTTTACAAGAAGTGTGTTATTAAGAAAATGCAAGCTTAAAAAAATAACAAACGGAAAATTTTGATAATAGACTTTAGATCTTTTAAGGACAATAGATAATATGACCAATGACTATGTCACTATATGATAAAATATTAAAATAAATATAAAAAAAATTATTATTTATATAAGGTTTATTAATTTTATTTTTATATATTTTCTTTCCTGATTTCTCAAAATTTCAGTTTTAATGAGAAATGGAGATTGTGTATCAATCTAAATTAAAATACTATGAATGAATTAAAGCAAAATACAATAACTAGGAGTATAATATTTGCAATTTGGTGTAAAAGTTTTTAGAATGTAAATTAATAAAAAAATTATCATTACTATTGTGACTTTAAGATATTTATTATAAAAATCAATAAATTTATCAAACGAAAAGTGTCATAAATAAATCATATCTTTATTTCTTTATTTTATTTTCAAGATTTATATTGATATTTTATATTTAAAAAAAATATTTTGATTCTTTATCTTTTAAATTTGATTTAATTTATTCCTAATAAAATAGTGATAGTTTTCGATATTTGAACATAATTTTTAACATTTTTTTTTGCAATACTCAAGACACAAAACCTATATAATTGGATTCATCTATAAGAAAATAATAGTACTTAATTATTTTTTGAAAAAAAAAAATGATCATAAATACAATGTAAAGTGACTAATAGGCAACCAAAATTTTGAAAAATCTAATGTTAGATTCTTTTTGGATTTGTTCGTGAACTCATTTTTTATCGTTATTAAATTGACGTGAGACCTATTAGATGCAGAAAACGTAATTTGCATATATTTTTTTTAATGCACATCTTTAATGATATTTTTTCCTGTTTTTATTTTTCTTAAAAAAATTATTATTGAAATAGTTCTACGTAACATTGTAAATTTTTTCCTCTCAAAAAATAATTCTTTATAAAAGAATTATTTTTCATATAAGAAATTTATTTTGTGAAAATGTAAATTTATTGGTATTTTTTGAGTTGTATTAGTTTATAATAACTGATATGAAATTGTGGGACTACCAAACATGCAAGTTTCTATCATTAAAAATATCTCATATTTTTATTAACTAAAATATATCATCAGTCCAAATTATTTGCCATTTTAACATTTTAATTTGACAAAAAATAACTTATATTTTTTTAATTTGTGCTCGTATGAATATAGAGTATTTATCTTAATTAATATTTCAACCACCGCAATTTAAATGTATTTATTAGGAAAGTGAAACTATTTTAATAAAATTATACCAAAAATATAAATTTATCAGTATTCTTAATTTATATGTAAAAGTTTTAAACTTTAGTTTTTTTAGGATGGATGGAATAAAATCAAGAGACATTCATAAAATGCAAAGTTAAATGTATGACTTTGAATAAATTGTAATTAAAAATGCATTTTTTCTAAAAGAGAGTGATAAAAAGTGTTATTAGCATTTATTAACAAAAAAACACAATGTTGTTAGTAGTTAGAGATGTGCGTATGGTGTTAGAGAAGAGTGGAGCGAAGCGATGGTGTTCTCTTCCAACCCGTTAGCTCTCAGCGTTCCGGAACCCGCCTTCGAGTCATGGCTCCGCGACACCGGCTACCTCGAAATCCTCGACCACCGCACCTCCTCCTCCGCCGACGCTTCCCCCTCCCCCTCCTCCGCCGCTGGCAGCCTCTTCTCCCGTCTCCTCACCTTCCTCTCCATCTTCACTCTCAATCCCTTCGCCAAGCTCGCCGCCGATGACTTCGCCGCTGACACCCCCTCCTGGTCCCGCTCCTTCTTCGGTTACTCCAACTCCTACTCCTTCCCTTCCTCCCCCTCCCAAGCTCGTCTCAGAGTTCAAGAAAACGTCAAGCGCTATGCCCGCAACTACGCCTATCTCTTCATCCTTTTCTTTGCCTGCACTCTGTACGCTCTCGCTCACGCCTCTCTACTCTTTGTTAATTTCAAGGTTTTTGGTTTAATTGGAGAATCTGTGGTCTGTTTAGCGAAATTAGGTTCTTGAATTTGTGAATGCTCTTGATTAGTTAAACTTCTCTATAGGGAAAAATAGATTGATTTTCAAATTAAAGTCAACTTATAGGCCACATGCACAGGAAAAAGACTAGGAAGGTAAAATGAAATAGTTTTCACTCATAAGCTAATTTAGCTCATGCATAACTTTTGAAGAATTTTCTCAATTTTTCAAAAAGTTGATTTTAACTTACAGTTGAATGGCTATATGTTGTCATTATAAACACAGTCAACCAATTAGAAATTACTTTTGGTATGATTTTAGCTAGTTATTATAAAAATCGATAAATTTTGTAATTAGATTAGATGACAGTATAAAATTGCCTTACACTGTCGATGCATAAGCTGTTTTTTTCCTTAACTTATTAATATACTAATTGTAGTTCATAAAAAATAAGTATTTTTTTTTTTCCTGCTTATGTAATAGTTTATTCAAACTGGTCTTAATTTTTAGAGAAAATATATCATCTAACTTTAACAAAAGCTGAAGTGCTTAGGTTGATTTTCACTTGAGAAGCTGAATCATTTTGCCTCTTTATTTAACAGAACTATGATGTTATTCTTGCTTAATGAATTGTAGAATTTAATGTGGATATTTGTCATGCCTTGCTATTTGGTGTAATGGAACTCTGTGTGTTTTGGTTGTTACGGCTGCAGGTATAAGA
Organism: Macrotyloma uniflorum; assembly: GCA_016859785.1. Lineage (NCBI taxonomy): Eukaryota > Viridiplantae > Streptophyta > Magnoliopsida > Fabales > Fabaceae > Macrotyloma > Macrotyloma uniflorum. The sequence goes on from BDMB01000014.1 coordinate 3,792,932, forward strand.
TGCCGGTTGCTCTTGTTGGGCTGATATTGTGCTTGGCATTGTGGGATTTCTTCAAGTTTTGTAGCCACAGATGGGGATTGGAGCAGTATCCCTTGACTCGTCAGTGTTTGATTCGTGTTGCCCAATGTGGTGAGCAATCATTTCCTACAGGAGAGATTTTGTTTTTTCTTGTGGTTTTTAGTACTTAAGAGTATTAACTGGTTTTTTATTTGGACAAAGCTTAGATGCACTGTCCGAAATGTTTCCAGTTTTGTTTTTCAATCTGAATTGAAGTCCTTAAATATTTCCAGAGTCCTCTTTTCAATCATATTTGAAGTTTTATCTAGATAATCTACATAATAAAGTTTTCTTATAGAGACAAAACTTATATGTAGTTTCTTGAGGGAGAAGGGAATCAAACAGGCCAGTTTTTCTTCTTTGTTTTTTATCACTTAGAGTATCAACTGGTTTTTTATCAGAACAGATGCAATTCTTTAAATGCTTTGGTTTTATTTTTTTATTTGAATTGAATTGCATTAAAGAGGAATATAGGTTATTGAGTTGAAATTTGAGTTTGACTGAAAAGCAGCACAAGAAACATCTGAAAACTTGTCTAAGCGTCTTTTTTTTATTAGTGAATTTATTCTTAAAAAACAAAATGGTTGTTTTTCTTATGATTTTGATATGGTTTTTCTGGTATCGATAAAATTCAAATGGCCTATGTTGCCTGGACGTTGCTTAAGCTGTTGTTTCATCCAGTGCATAATCTATCATCCCCACCAATAAATATGAAGAAATTTACTCACCTTCCTATACATGAATGGAAAATTTTGAATATGTTATGTATTTGGATGTGCAGTTTTATGTAGAAATGTCTTCTACTAAGCTCATGTGGCGGGAACATCTTGTTCTTTATAGCACATTGCTTTTGATGCTGGAAAAATATCTCTTAATTTGATGTGCATAAGTTTAATTGGAACTCTTGTTTCTCGATCTCATCTTTTGCAGCAACCGCAGTTATTCTGATCTTTTCCAACGTTCAAATGGCTCTCTTTTGTGCCATATGCGTCAGCTATGCAGGTTAGTCTTTCTACTTTTGTACTCTTATTCCTAACTTGTTCCCTTCCAGTTCCACAACGGGTTATTAAGTTATAAAAAAATCTTGTAGGCTTGATACTTCATGCTGCTTTTCGCAAGTTGAGCCCTGTAAAGCAACCTTCAGTGGGAAGAAGTAGGTAGTTGGTGAATCAAATAAACTATGGTGCACTTGCCTTTATCTAGCACGTATTACTTCGGTGATTCAAGGACCTTTGGTAGAGAAGATTATTGGGGTTTACACAGTAGATCTTAAGGGACATGACTTCGGTACAGCAAATCAGGCATTGTAAAAAAGGTTGGATTATTTTTTGTTTTGGATTAATCAATGTTTTGAATAAATGTTGAGTTAGTAAATATATCAATTATTAAGATTATTAATTTATTCATAACACTTGAGGTTTTACAACTGGAATTGAGCTTTTGGATGATTCGAATTGGGTTAAGCACACTCATGTAGTGCTCATTGCTAGGTTTTTCATCTGGTATGACTAAAAATTGTTTTCCCTTGTGAAGCTCTGTCAAGTAAGTGTAAACTCCTAATCATCAAAGAGAAGGTTGTCATTCTCACATTTCCATTTTCTTCCTTATTTCCTAAATACAATTGGACAATTGAACAAGGATATATACTTTTTAATTGCTCGACTCACAATTTTAATCTTAACTCATGACCCTAGGCAACAATATTCGATTACAATAATATTTCTGAAATAATTCTTACTTTCATATTGAAAATTTGTCAGAATTTTCTCAGTATTTCAAATATTCTCAAAACGTTATAGATAATTTCATGAGACATAATATACATTTATACAAAATTAAATAGATATTACACCTCAAAGTATGTTGATCTAGAGACTTCTTTTAATTGTAAAATATACACATAACTTCAAAATGACATCAAAGATGGTTCTAATAACAAAGATTTACAAAAAGATGAAGAAACTAAACAATATAGATAGGTGTGGAAGAGTTTTGTGTAAAAAAAAAAATTAAGATGAAGGAACAAGTTAAAAAAATTAGTGAAAAGATAATAATTATTATAATTTTGTAGAAAAAATAGAATTACATACTAGTAGTTCTTTTTTATTTTTTTATTTGGTGACAGCATACATAAAAAGATAGGAGTTTAGATTATGTTACTTATTTTATATCCGTCCAAATTTGAATAAACCAAGAGGGTTAACTTTTTTTTTTAGAAAAAGGTTAATTTTTTTAAAATTATTATTTAATACATATGTTTTTCTTTCTTTGATATTTTTCAAAGAAAATTAGTTATTTTTTCTTTCGTTGTCTCTAACAAAAAATATCTAAAAAGTTCTCCATTTTGGTTTTTTTAAATAAAAAATATTCTTATATTACGCGTGGAACTTCAACAATGTTATCTGTACCTTTTGAAGAATAAATATGCAATTGGATTTCATTCCTACAGGAAAAATTTACGAATAAATAAGATGCTTCATTAAAGTTCTTATCATATAGCATCATTGCATGTTACATTTTTTTTAACCCCATGACAGAGGGGTGGATTCTCATTCTTTGCCGTATACCTTTATTCCCACCAGACATAATTAATCTTTGACAGTGCAATACATGTGGCTGACATTTTTCCCAAATATACATTTATTTTTTCTCTTGAAGATTTTCAAAGTTGGCTATAAAAATTTTGAGGATCTTGTGCTTACCAATCACCCTTTAAATTCAATAGAATAGCCTTGTTCAACTTGTAGGAATTCATTTTTGACAAGCTTAATCACTTAGTTATTAAGTGTCTACTACAAACCAGCAGCAATTAAGGCATTATGGCATAATGTAAGTGTAGGCCAATTGGATTCTTGATAGGGCTACCCTTTGCATTTCTTTCCCTGGTTTTATCTGTTGTCGGAGCTGTTGTTTGGATCTTTGAGTAAGTTCCATTATATTTTGACTAATTTTACTCCTCCATGTTATTTTTCTTTGCACCTTAATTTCCAAGCAGCTTATAAAACAGGGTTAACAAGACTATCAACAATATATTCTCATGTTTTTGAGATTTTTTAGATAATTATAAAAATCAACAAAATTTATCATATATATAATTTTACTCAATCAATATATAATTCTTTTTAAGTATTAATTTGATGTTGGACAGGTCTTCGTTGAGCTGCTTGTGCCCTTGTTGCACATGCTTCTCAGAGCTTGCCTTTTCAGTTTGGCTCCTGAAATTTCCAGTAAAAGTGACTCTGTGGTTTACTTGTAAGATACCTTGCTGATCAACTGCAAACAGATTCCACCAATTTGATGTTGATGGAGTTAATGAGAGCAACCATGACATGATGAACATGGTAATTTACAAAATAAGTGAATTTAAAATCTAAAAATTGTTAAGTGATAGGCGACTATATGCCAACACTACTTCCACGAATTATTTCCCTCTTTAAGATTTTAAATTAAATTGTTTTGTGCTTGACAATTTTTCAGAGAACTTTTTGGTACATCACATTTATTTATCATTAAAGTGAAAAAAATAGTTAATTTGTTTTGAGAGAGATTTTAAGTGAAAGAATGAAATTAATTAATTTTTTTTAGTTTTATCAAATTAATTAATATATAAGTTTTATAATTTTAATGAGAATAATTATTTAAATTTAAGAGCTGATATATGTTTATAATATTCAAATGTTATATAATTTTAATTTTAAATTTATGAATATTTTTTATAATTATATATCAAATTATTATTATTATTATTAATAATTTTTATAATTTTAGAAAGATATTATTAAATAAATTAATAAATAATTTATATTATAAGTTGTTCTATAATATTTTAATATTATTTATTGAATTTAAATTTCAAAATTTATTTTATCCATTTTATTAATTTCTTTTATCTTAAAAATAAGTCTATAATTTTTACAAAATTATAAACACAAAAATTAAAACAAATTAATATAAATAAAATTAATTATAATAATATATAATCTATAATTTTATCGTTATAATAATATTATATTTAAATATTTAAATACTTGATTACATAATGATGATAAACATGATCATAGAGATCGTCAATTATTTATATATATTTAATATTTTAAATATATTATTTTAGAAAACTATATGATATTCTTGATCTTTAATGTTAACACCTCGTTATGCATAGGGTTACGAAATTATGGACACAATATTCTTCCATTCCCGTCTTTTTTACCTTGAAAGATTACATATTACTATCATATAAGAAATCGCATGAGAGGATGGTTTTTTAGTCACATATGAAAGAATTGATAACTTAATCCATCAAGTGATAAGTGAAGTTGAAATATTAATTAATTTTTCATTATATGGTACTTCTTTCTATGTGACTGACTAAAATATTATTGAAATCTGGATATCCTATATGATGATATCTTTAAATTTCCATATATATACTAAAATTATATCAAATAATACTTCATGGTAATTATTTGATTCACACACATATAACACATAATCATTCCATAATCATAACAACATATAAATTAATCTCATTAGAATCACTAATATTTCCATTTTCATTAGTTCCCTACTATCATAATTTCCTTATCATTACTACCATCACAATTTTATTGTCATTCACATTATCTATCACTTATATAATCTCACAACTTATCACAAATCATAATATATTTAATCTCAATAATTAGTACGTATACGTTTACATATTATATTCTATAAACTCTACGATTGCATCAAATTCATAAATCATTTCTCCATAATTTGCACAGTTAATATATTTTTACAAATATATAATCTCAATAATTTACAACAATTTTATTTTCATATCATACAATACCTCATTTCATAACAATTCAAATATATATCAATCACTTCATCATAATCCATAAATATAATCCTTTTCATTCATTTAACAACTTAATAATTAATTATTTTCTTATATTAGTTTATTTTTTTTAAATTATTATTAATTATAAAATAATTAATTTCCAAATAATAATAGAAAAAAAATATAATAAATAGAGAAAATAAATTTATAATTTTTTTAATATATATATATATATATATATTAATATTTCATAAAAAAAATATTACTCTCTTTATATAATATAATAATAAATGTAGTAGAACACTCACCACAAGTTTTTTTTGCATAAATTGAAGACTTCAAACTTTATTATTAATACAAGAAGAGCTTACATAATACAAGAGAATACTATGGTCAATTTTAATTTTCATATTTAAAAATAAATTATTACATTTATTATCAAGACTTAAAAGAATTTTTCTTAAAATGTTTTTCCAGAATATATTTTATAAAGAATTTTAGAAAAGAGAAATAAAATCAATAATAAAATAATTTTTTTAAAGTTAAAACTAATTTATGTATAAGATATAATATTTTAAAATTTGTATTTATTAATTTGTATATTAATTAATTTTAATCAATTAAAAATATTTATCAATCAAGGAACTAAACTTTACCACATTTGCAAATAGCAAATCAAATCAAATAAATCATTGTGATTTGAGCATGGCATGCAACGCTAGAATCAGTAGCCGAGTTTTCCAAACTCTGTTCAATTTTGGAACTTCAAGGCCTCGATTCGTCCATTCGTGTCCAGCCTCGTTGATCCAGAATCTTCTCAAGTTCAGAAGAGACAAGCCGACCGATCAATTGCATCGAGCCCTTGACCAGTGCGGCGTCGACCTCAACCACCACCTCGTTCTTGACGTCCTGCGACGACACCGTTCCGATTGGCGACCCGCCTACGTTTTCTTCAACTGGTCCAAAACCGCCGGCTACGAACCCAGTTCCGATGTCTGCAACGAGATTCTCGACATTCTCGGCAAAATGCAGCGATTTCAGGAGTTGCACCAGCTGCTCGACGAAATGTCAAAGAGAGAGGGACTTGTCGACGAAAAGATGTTTGCAACCCTGCTTCGTAGGTTCGTCGGTGCTCATAAAGTGGACAATGCAGTTCAGTTATTCCACAGGAGGAAGGAGTTCGGGTTGGAGCTTGGTTCCGAGGCTTTTCGCACCCTCTTGATGTGGCTGTGCAGGTACAAGCACGTGGAAGAAGCCGAAACTTTGTTCCATAATGTGATGAAGAAGGATTTGAGGTATTATAAAATAAATTAAGGTATCAGTGATCAGATTTAGTGATGAAAATTGCTTGATTTAGGGCTTACAAAAGCTTTCCATATAACTTTTCCAATTTTTTATTTTAATTTGTATATAAATTAGTTTTAACTGATAAAAATAATCATCTTTATTCTTATTTTCATATTTCTCTCAAATCCTTATGGAAAAGTCTTTTTAAACATGTTCTTATTTTATCATCTATTTCTTTTTTCTTACATATTTTTCGATTTAGTGTATTTTACTATTATGTAATAAAGTGTTGACATATCCGTAAGAGGCGAGTAAAAGGTGATAACTTTTTATTATCAATCTTTGCAAAACCAAGAACATTTTGCTAGCAAGATTATGGTAAAATGTGTATGATTTGAAAAACAAAATGATTCAGCGTGAAAAAAAAAAAAGTTGACAAAATATGCGAAAAGTAAAAATTTGATGGTAAAATAAGTGGAAAAAAAATAGATGGTAAACTTTAAAGTTATAGGTATTTTTTTTTTTCTTACTGGGTAATTAATCATTTGACCTAATACTTGCACAACTTTTCGCTTTAGTGTTTACACCTTTTTTATGTCTGAGTTTTTATGTCTATTTTGTGGCAGTTTTAGGGCATAAAAAAACTAAGTAGGACTACAAAATAAAAATTACTTGTACATGGACTAAAATATAGAGTTTTTATATATAAGAACAAAAATGAAAAGTTAATTAAAACTCCTTATTAATATTGAGATCACAAAAATTTAGTAATGATTTTTCTTTTTAAATTACATATAATGTTTTTATCTCTAACTTTAATGTTTCTTGTAGTGCCGATATAAAGACCTGGAACGTGATCCTGAATGGTTGGTGTGTTTTGGGGAACGTGCATGAGGCAAAGAGGGTGTGGAGAGACATAGTGGCTTCTCCATGCAAGCCTGATGTATTCACTTACGGTACCTTCATCAAGGCGTTGACCAAGAAAGGAAAACTTGGGACAGCCCTGAGGTTGTTCCGTGTTATGTGGGACAAGGATTGTAAACCGGATGTTGTGATATGCAACTGCATCATTGATGCTCTTTGTTTCAAGAAGAGGATTCCTGAGGCGTTGGAGATTTTCCGTGACATGAGTAAGCGAGGTTGTGAACCGGATGTTGCTACTTACAATTCTCTTATTAAGTACATGTGCAAGATACGGCGAATGGAGAAGATGTATGAGCTGGTGGATGAGATGGAGAGGAGGAAGGGGATTTGCGGGCCAAATGCTGTTACTTATTGTTACTTGCTCAAGAGCTTGAAGGAGCCAGGGGAAGTTCACGGGGTTTTGGAGAGGATGGAGAGGAATGGGTGCAGCATGAATGATGATGTTTATAACTTGGTGTTAAGGTTGTACCTGAAATGGGATGATGAGGATGGAGTCAGAAAAACGTGGGAAGAAATGGAGAGGAATGGATGGGGGCCAGATAGGAGATCCTATACCATCATGATTCATGCGCACTTTGAGAAAGGAAGGGTAAAGGATGTTGTGCGTTATTTTGAGGAGATGATAGCTAAGGGAATGGTGCCAGAGCCAAGGACAGAGAAGTTAGTAAGTTCCTTGAACATTCGGGTGAAGGGGAGGACAGAAAAACATGAAGGTATTGAAGAGGAGAGAACTAGGCTTTGAGGTCTTGGAATTTGGTCCTATTGGAATTGGATATTCTCTCTACTGCCTCCTGCAGTTTTATGAAGCGTTATATGTGCCTCAAGTCATGGTTGGGACTAAAATGGAGTGGTTTTCGTTGCCAATTCTCCCACCGCATTCTCTACAATTGAATTTTCCTTGTTTATACATGGAACTTGAAGTGCCTCAACCGAATGCCACCACCAACATGGTACTGCAACTGCCAAGATTTTGCAAATGAATGGGGGTTTCCGCCATTGTTGTCCAAGACTTTTGGCCTTGTGGACGACCCATTTCTGCCTCACTATCTCTTTGAAGAGGAATTGGTCCACACTAGCATCCTCAGGTGGCAAAGGGATCCAATTCTGGAATGGCAGAAACATGGCTCTTGTTCAGAGTCAGTCCTGAGGCAACAAGTTCGTTTGCATCTTCCCCTTTATGTACCTTTGCTGATATTTGTTTGCAAGGATATGGAGGTCTTGTAGTTATTCTCATAATGACTATTCAAACAATCTGCAAATTGTAAGTGTTCTTTATTCCATATCTTGCAACTGTAAATTTTATAATATTGGATAATAGGGCAATTTCTTTTATGAAGTAGGGTTAAAGTATGTAGCTGAGAACCAATGGAAACACGCTTTTTTAAGCTTTATGTTAATTAGTTATTACCCTTGACTCTGTCTTGTCTCACTTGAAGGTGTTTAAAAACACTCAGGATTGTTAACGGCAGTTAGAAGTTAATGTCCTTTTTAGGGTATAGTTAGAAACTCAAACACAGTTAGGAATAGCTTTAATGATATACATATGTATATATATAGTCCAAGTAATTTTCCTTTTCAATTTTCACTACTTATTGCTTTATTGCCTCTCTATCACAGAGAAATCCTTAGAACGACTACGCGATCAAGCTCTTTATTACAAATAAAATATTTTTTTATTTGAGCAATAATGGAAACTACCTACGGGAATAAATAAAATGTGGCAGATCAATTTTACATCTAAGATTTCATTCCCAGCCAGCCCATGCAAGCAACCAATTCGGCCAATTCAGCTGCACGATCCACTCAATTAAGTGGCTCTAGGATTGAAGATGTTTATGTACTGTAATATTCTGTTAGAGTTGCTTAGTGTTTTCTTTTTCATTTTCTTCTGTACTAACTCCAGGATGTTAGACACGTTTGTACATTGCATATAGCTTAGAAAGTCAAATGCAGCTGTAGACACCAGTGGCGGAACCTGAGATAGATTCAGCTGTTAAAAAAATTGTAAATTGTTCACATTGCTCAATAATAACTATTAATTAGAATATCAATGATTGAGGTTTTTAATTAATTTTAAATTTTGATAAACATTTATTTTATTTTATCACAAGTTTTAATTGTTATTTTTAATCAATTCACTTTAAAAAATTCAAATCCTATCAGGCATCCAGTCCTCACACATGATTGTCCCTTTCACTTAAACCAGAAGCATAAACAGTGCTGCAATTGCAAGACTTATTTAGATGGTCCTTCTTGTCAAGATTTGAGTGAACGAAAGATATCTGAAATTGGACTACACTACAGAGTCACCCCCAAACTCTATTGAATCGAATTCTGCAATTCTCAAGTAACAAGAAACAGTGTTCTCTTCTCTCTATAACCTCAACAATAAAAAGCAACAGGTGATGGAAAAAGGTAAATGGACACTTATGTGTCTCTTCTCTCAACCCTAACAAAATTGCAGCATAATTCAAAACAAAGAAAAAAAGGAACCACCAAAAATCGCTTCAATTTGCAACTGTAACCTTTTGATGTCAGCCATTGGATTGATCTAACTGTTAATAAGTCTACTGGAGAGGGCATGTTGTAGGAGAGAAAGTTAACAGGAATAAAAATTAAAAAAATAATTATGCAGAAATTAAAAATAAAAATATATTTACAAATACTTCAAACACATTTCAACTTTTCTAATTTGTGTGTCAATTGACCAAACATATTTATTGTCTTAAAATTGATACTAGGGAACGTCACAGCCCTGCTTTTCAAGTAATAAATATATGGATGGATAAAGTGTGTTTTCATTTCTTTAAAATAAATAATTTTTTTCCTACTCAAATAAAATAATTGAAATTTTCAGTTAAAAAATAATTGATTTTTTTTTAAATTTTTTATATGATTTAATTTTTTTAATGACGTTAGAATAATATATTACATATTTTATAAATTGCTTTATCACACCGAAAGAAAAATAAATAAATATAATGGTCATACATAGCCTCAAAGGAGAAAAGAGCGTCTAAAGTTGTTTTCGCGAACTTGAATTTATTGGCTTTCTCCCTCCAAAATTCCATCCGTCCCGTCGGAGAATGGCGTCAACTTCACATAGCGGCGGCGTCACTGCACGAATGAGAAACGCCGCTTCCACCTTCTGCTCCGACTCTCAGCCTCTCATCGCCGTAACTAATTCCCACCTTCCTCTTTTCTTCACCGCTTCTCATTGCTCGTCACTCATTTCTAGGGTTCTTTCAGGATATCCGAAAAACCGTGCTTATGATGAAGGAAATCGCCGTTCAATTGGAGAAAGACAATCTCCCTGACAAGGTTTTTCTCTTTTTCAACCATTCAACTTCTTTCTTTTTTATGATATTATTTCTTGAACTAGAGTGAAATGTGAAGATCATTTCAGGTGAAGGAGCTTGAAGATGCGGTTATTGAGTTAGTAGGCCTATCTGAACTCAGTGTGCAATTTTCATCCGCGGTTCAAGTTTTTGCCAACAGATACCAGCCTGGAGAAGAGGTTCTGGAAGCTAACACCTTTTGTTTTGTTCCTCTTATTATCTTATTCTTGTTATTACTTATAATTTGGAATCTAACTATTTTATTCGTGTTCCAATTGCAGTTTACTAATTTTAATCAGTTGTTTGAGGATGAGCTTTCCAATTTTAAGACCAACCAATCTTCAGATCTTCCTAAAAATCCTTTAATACGCCAATTTAAGGAAGCTGTGTGGGTATGTTGCTTTGTTTTACCATGTAGATGAATTTATCTATAGCGCTTATTTCCTTATTTTTGGTCAGTAATCAGTGGACTTCCCTAATTTTATAGTGTAGTATCATTTATTTTTTAATATCTTGTTCATGCAATTAGTACTGGTGATTGAATTTAAAGATTGGGAAATCTACCACTCATGTAGAGACTAGAGTGTTGTCTTTATTGCTGGCAATTATTTAAATTCTGGCAATGTTAGAGATGTAACTGCTGTCTCTGGTAATAACATGATCTTTCACTAACGTACCTTCTCATCCTTGTCTTACAAGACTGGGTCTTGGTCAATAGAAGGGTACCTTCCCACTACATTTATATCATATTTGTGTTCCCATTAATGTAATTTGAAGAATCCTTTATTTGTAATTACAGGAGAATTAGTAACACACACTCTAATCCATTTCTTCTAACACCCTCTATCATTGGTTAAAATTAATTGGAAAGTGCAAAATCATGAGTGGATCTCATTAAATAAGAAGTGGAACCTACAAAATTTCATAATTTCCAATAAATTTCAGTCAATAATAAAGAGTATGTTCAAAATAAAATATTACTTTGACTGTTGCTAACATTTCTCTTTCAACGAATATTTGTGTCAAGTTTTTCAGGGCTGTGGTGGATCTTTACTACAAAGTTTTGGGGGAGCCACTAGATACTAGTTAAAATGATCTAATTAAACTTATACTTTTCATATATAATTTTATCGAAGTTTCAAATCACATACTAGTGTAAACTAACAACAAACTATGTAGAAGAAAAAATATATTTGCATTTAAATTGCTGCTCTTTGCTCCTTTATAGACTTGGAAATACCTTTTAGAAAAATATTTGGAAGTCCTCCAGGAGTGAATCAGATCTAAACATTTCAAGAATTTATTTTTCAACATAAATCACCATATTGTTTGGAAGAAGAAATTCATCTTACTTTGATTATTTTCATTGCTGAAAATGATCTTTTTGTAATAGATGTAGAAACGGGAAGAGGTAAGATAAAGCAAATTACTTGTTCGCTCAAGTTATGTGTTTTTCTTTCTCGTTTCCGCTAAAACTTCACACAGTTCAGGTCGACAAGTTATTCAAATCTGAATAACTAACAAGATCAAGAATAAAAGTGTTTAAATTAAAATCTCAAATCAATCTTCCCTTGTTCTCAGAAATCCATAGGGTTGAATTTATTTACAACTGCTCATATACCATGCATACTAAATGCTTCATAAACATCCTTAGAAACTAAACTACGTCTAGTGTTTTATAAACATCTCAAAAAACACCTCAAAGAGTCAAAGACTCACTGACCCACCTCCTCTCTTCTATGCATTTTCACTTTTTTTTTTTCTCTCTAATTGAAAATATGAATGATGATCAAAAGCATCAGCAAATTCCATTTTTTTATGTTTAAGTTAGTGTGAGTCCCTGCCACTTATAGTAAAAATATAGTTTTGGGGAGCCACTGAAATGTTTTAGGTAAAGAACAATAGGCATAAATATTTTGGAGAGCAATGGCTCCCACTGACTTCTAAGATGGTCCACCACTGCATGAGTGTATAGTTGCATTCTTTTTCTCATGCTCTCTCTCTCTCTCTCTCTATCACACACGCACAAACACACCCCAGTATTTATGTACAGAGAGAGGAGGGAGAGAGAAGTAAACAGTTGTTTGCACTTTGCTCATTTTAATATGCATGTCAGTTTGTAATATTATGCTTCAATGATCCTATTTAATATGTAACTTCTGTAATAGTATGATAATACTGCTTACTGATACTTCACTAAGTTCCTTCTGCAAGAGTTTTGTTAACTGGATTCCTGTAACAAATCTATTGTGCTTGCTGTTTATCTGGACCCTTAGAATGTTCATCACGCGGGACAGCCAATTCCAGGTGAAGAGCAAGAGGATATTGTAATGAGCAGTACCCAATCTAATATTTTAAATGTTACTTGTCCATTGAGTGGAAAACCTGTCACTGAGCTTGTGGAACCAGTTCGCAGGTAACATATGAACCATTCAAAATGTTCCTGTTTTTTTGTTAGTAATGTTTTCTTCTGTATTAGTAGTTTGAGTTACAGCTTTTTTGTTTTTGTTTTAATTAAAGTTTACATAATTTATTTGACTGAAATATTTTTCATTCATAACTTTACTTCTTGACATATGTGTATATTTGCAATGTATGCATGTCATTTGATAGGCAGAATGGGTAAACAGAAAAGAAATCCTAGGTATGTGGTGAAAAAATTGATTGCAAACTTAAAGTGCTATGTTTGGATATTCTAGGTTTAATCTATTTTTTCAGAAAATTCTTATCGAAATGATAACATATTAAGCATGTTAAGCCATCTTTCTGGTGGACTATGGTGTTATTAGGGATGTAAATGGGCTTATTTCAGGTTTAAGGCTGATGAAGCCACATGCAAATCAATAAGAAAGACATGCCTTTATCTGTCTAATTATCCATTTGGCTGTCTTGTATAAATCAAAGAAATACTTACATCCATACCCATGCCTCACTTAAAAAAAAACTTGTGGCTAATATCTTGCATCCATGGGCCATGTGCAACTTCTCTTACTGGTACCTTCTCTGAACTTGGGTCAATAAGTCAGTGAACAGGTGACCATAGGGGTTCTAAATTATTAGAGCAACTTGTAAATCATTTGACCTTGTTAAATGCTGAACCAAATTTGTTTGGTTGATTAAACAAATAAGTTCGGTCTTAAATCTAGACTCAATCATACAAATCAGATAGGCTTAGGCTTTATAGGTTTGTTAAAAGCTCAGATACAGCTTGTGTTGTGATTAGTAAATTTTGATCTTATTGATTTATTACTATATATTATTTACCTAACTTTTCAAATAGTTGCTTTACTCTCTTCATCTTCTAGTATAATGATATGTACTCAACAAAATACTAAATTAATAAACAAGAAAACACTTCTTGGAAAAATTTGATGTAGGAAGAGAAATCAATCAAGTTATAAATGAACTAATCAAGTTGAACTCATTTTTTTTAAACAAGTCAATTTCAAGCTTTAAATTTTAGTACTTCAATAAATCATCAGAGTTTGAGTAGCAATTTTATCACATACTTTGGTTTTGCTTGACTTGTTTAGGCGCCGTGAATTAGTATGTGGACTGCCCAGAGTTCCTATTTATGTAATCTTTAGCATCGCTTGTCCATGTATATGCCACATCTCTTGTATGTAGGTCCAGGAATCTGGTAAACATGGAAATGAAAATTCAAAATTTAGCAGGCAGAAGTTTTCTCATTGTATTTGATAGTGAATTTGGTGGTGATAAAGAATGCTTCATGACATGGCTGACCAGCTACATCTTAGATGCCCTTTATGTTATCACCATGGCAAGTTATGAGAAACAAGATTATTATCGATACTACAACAGACTATTAAGAATTGACTGATGGCTTATTTTGCTCTGAACTGTAACAACTGATGAAAAGAACAAATATTATGATGCCTATAAAGATGATGATATAATATAATGTATGTACTAATGTTTCTCTTTCATCGATGTAATATAAACTGTTACTCATGTTTTTCTTTCATCGATGCAGCATGGAATGTAGGCACATTTATGAAAAGGAAGTAATTATGAAATATTTGTCAAAGCAACAACGTGGTCAATGCCCAATATCAGGTAGATCATTGTTGTTTTGTCTGAACCTTTCTTAATCCTATGTCACCATTGTGTTTCTCTTAACCAAATCTTTGTGTCAGGTTGCCCAAAGATATTGCAGGCAGATAAGCTGGTGCAAGATCCGTTATTACTGATTGAGATCGATGAAATGCGCAAAATGAATAAAGAAACTGACGTAGAAGATTATACCATGCTTAATGAAGATTAGTGATTGATCAAACCAACTTCAGTTAGGATTTACTCTGTATATTGAAGTAACTTTGGGCATCCACTCACTCCTGGTCCATTACTGTGTCAATATTTTTGGGCTGTGTACGTTTGATTTCAGGATAATTATAATATGTCCTAGTTGACATGCCTGACTGAGACTGGTTAATTGAAGTGGTTTCAACTTGCAAATTTGCGACATTTGCATGTATATGAAGTTTCTATGATGGATGTATATTATTGTGTTTCCACTTCCTATTACACTTCTTATCTGACCATAGACAAGGTGTATGATTGGAATGACAATGAAAAACTATACATACTATCAGGGCATTGTCTTTTCTCTCATAAAAACAATTTGTAGGACTAAAAAAAATTACTTAAATTTAAGAAATTAAAAATATATTTAAGTCTAAATATATTATGAGACAAAAAGTTTAATTTATAGCTAAAAAAATTGAATACTGTGCATAAATGACATTTGTTGATAGTTTGTTTGAATGAAACAAATTGTAGATGATAAATATTTTTATAAAGAATTTGAAATATTTTAATAAAATATTTTATAATAAACTATAATTTTAAGAATTAATGAGAATATTTTAATTACTTAAAATTATAAAATTTGTATGAATTTTAAATAATACTTTTCATAGTACTTTTCTGAGGGATGATTTATTTATACTTGTTACACATCCACATCCACAAAAATAACTTGAACTGAATTTTCTTGTCATAGCTATTCTGCCAAAAATAGGACCAGTAAGATGGCCTGTTGACCCACAAAGTTTAATCATTTTTTATTTTTTGAGCAAAATATAATTTTCTTCAATCATAATTAATCATTTTCTAAGTTTTAACTGGTTAATTTATGTTCCTAATTGAATGAATTGAGATGATTTTTATTTTTACATGATAAATTATTTAATTATAATTAATTATTGAATTTAATTTATAATTATGTATGAGTTTAATTATATTTGTAGTTTCTAAAATTTAAAATAATTTTTAATCCTTCAAATTAAAAAAGTTTAATTATAGTTTCTCAAATTTAATAAAATATAATTTTAATTCTTAAATATTAAATTTTAAAGATTCAAAATAATTTTAAAAAAATATTATTTTAATCACTAAAATTTAATATTTAAAGATTAAAATAATATTTTCTTAACTTTTAAGATTAAAATAAATAAATTTAAATTTGATAGATGAAAATCAAAATTATCATAAATTTGAAGTATTAAAAACATAATAAGCCTTCTGCTTGATTTAAATCCAAATGTATATTTAGATTTTTCAAACAATAGAATACAAAAATTATAATAATTTTAATTTTAAAAAAAAAAAAAAAAAAAAACAATCTAATAGACCAGGTGAGGGTGAGTTAATGGGTTAAATGTGTTACTCATTCTATTAGACCTCATTGCTTTTGTCACCTTTAATCACTTTTCACACATATTTCCTTCTTCTTTTTATTATCTTTATAGCTCAAGTTTGACCTTAGTATAGAGTCAATGTTTCTTTTAGGTTGAAGTTCATCAAAGTTATTCTTTTTAACAAAATCATTAATGTTGTTTTTTTTTTACTAATGTAGGTGTATTATTTCTCAATTAATATTAATATTAGTTAAAGTTTTTCAATCAAAAGTAATATTCTTTTATTAACCAGAGATTTTTATGGATGTTATTAAATTTTTTTTTTTTAGTGAAGTAAATTAAACATTTTAATCAACGTTGATATAAGATTTTTTTTTTATTATTTTGAGATTATCTTTAGAATACAATTATTTATTTATCAAGTTTAATCATATTTTTATGATAATTTTTTTTTAACATCAATGAAAATTTTTAGTTGATATTTTTTAGGATTATTTTTTTAATGTATATTGAAATTCTTTTTCGACCAATGTCACTAATATTATTTTTTTAAAAAAAATTAATCCTATATATTTTTTTTCTAATATCAAATAAAAAAATATTTGACTAACTTTGATTAGGAATATTTCCACTAATGCTAAAAGAGAATTTTTCAATTGATATGGGTTGAAAAGTTGGAAACAAAAATTGTCAATTGAAATAATTATGAATGGTATTAATAAAAAAATTAATCTCAAAAAAATATTTATAATGATTAAGAAAACCTAGCTAGATTTTTTTTTTGAAAAGAGCATTGATTAAAAAAATATCTTATATTTTTAAATTATTAAATATTATTTAATAATTTTTTATATCCAAACACATCAAATAAAAATTCTTCCTAAAGAAAAAAAAACAATTATGATGTGGAAGACACGAATAAGTTGGGAAAATCAGTTGTTGGAGCATTAACTTTCAAAGGGCCATGTGTTGAAACATTCCTTAATGAAAAAGATACAACAGTTGGAGTATTAATCTTGGAACCTTTGTTCATGAAGATCGTGGTTATATTTTAGGGAACACAAATTTGATTTGTCATAAGAAGATTAGTTAATACACAGTAATAACTGGAGAATTTTATGGTTAAATTATCATTGCAAATTTACTTTTTGTTCTACCTTGAACACTAATCACTATTTGAAGTAGATTAGGAGCTCACAATTAATTACACATTAGTTCTTTCTCAACATCAATTGCTTAATTCATGATCATTAAGTTACTTTTTTTATACATTTTAAATGTATTAATAGCATTTTTAGATTGTAGAATTTTTAAACGTTGACTTTTGTATCTTGACTTTGAAAATATTGATTTTAGTTTCTATGATTTTTTTAAAATGTGAATTTTGTAACTAAATATAAATATTTTCAAAAATACACAGATGAAAAATTTTAATTATGAAAGACAAAAGCAAAAACTAAAATTTGAAAAATTTTCAAGATAAAAACATCATTACCGAAATTATATAAAACATTAATTTTTAGTCCAAATTGATGTTCAAAATATTCTAACTATGAAAAAAAAAATGTTTTAACTCTAGATAATATCTTAAAGATTAAAACTAAAAGTTTTTGGGGTAAATATTAAAATTGTAAAAGTATGTATATGTAATTCAAGTAAAATTTAAAAAATAAAAAATATTATGTCATATCTATTAAAAGGTAACAAATCGGTAAATAAACTATTTTGAAGATATAAAAAATACCCAAACATGTCACAACATAAAAGTGGCAATAAATGGAAAAATAAACCATTTTGTGTTGCAAGTTTTGGTTATTTTGCAAGAATGGATAGAGAGTGAGTTGGCAAGTGCAAAAGTGTCATTCAAATTTGTTGGGGCTGGTCATCTAACTCCTTTTTACTATCAATTTCAAGTCTTCCAAATGATAAATAGAGGTTTATGAAGAGAGTTTTGCACTTTAATTTCTACACACCAAACCCAACACCCTCAATTCCTTAGAAATTGAGTTTGATCTTAATGTTTACTACTATTGAGAATTAGAATCTAAAACCTAAAATTTAAGAGAAATAGAAAAAGTGAAAAAAATAGAGAAATACTGAGCATAGCACAGTTGTCCCCACTAGAGTATCCAATACCAAATATTTAAATTTTTAAAGAGCCGTTGCCCTTTCAAAATCTTAACATTTCATGCATAACCCCGATACCCTCCCAATTTTGCTTTTATGTTTGGGTCATGCAAACTTGCATATTGGCGGCAACATTGTGTGGAGAAAAAAGAAATTAAAACAAAATTTGTGAAAAATACATTATTGCCATGCATCCTAACTCTTCATCAAGCGCGTGTATCACATTTTCTTTTATTTCTATCCAAATCGACCGTCCTTGTTGCTTCAACCCACACCTAACAATCACGTGTGAATCACGGAAGATTCTCACGCGTGTTCACAAGGATACAAATATCAGAGCCAAAACCCTCTTATTTTTCACTCTCACACGCCCTAGTCTCTCTGGGCACAGAAAACAAATTTTCGTGAAGAAAGCACTGAAAAACGAAGAGACTCTGGGAATCTCAAATCCCAGAAACTCCATCTTCACTGGAAAATGGAAAACACCCTTTAATCGAACCAAAACCCCGTCGAAGAAGATGCGTTCCTGATTTGATTTCTAGGGTTTCGGTTTCTCTCCCTCCTTGGACCAACTGCTGGCAACGCCGTAACGGGGACGTTTCTCTTCCGAATCGGAGCACATTCGAACACCCAATTGGACGGAGAAGACAATCGGCGAATGCCCATTTACTAGTTTTCGAGAGAGCCAGAAACGTTTCTCGTTTTTCGTTTTCCATAGTTTGCATTTTTCGTATAATTTTTGTTATAATTTTTCCGTCTGGTGATTCTTCCGCTTTCTGGTCATGCGATCGTCGCCGTCTTCATTGGGTTCGTCGTCTCGATCGGGTTTGCGGCTTCGTAAGAAGCACAAGAGGTTGGATGCTATATGTGAGGACGAGTACACTCGAAACCATGGTGAGTTGAATGAGGATAATGATGGTTTGAACCCTGATGCAGGGATTCGTCGGAGCTCCCGGGTTCGCCGTGCCCCGGTACTGCTCGACGCATCTCCTGCTCCGCCGAAGAAGCGACGGAGGGTGGGGAAGGGTGGAATTGGCCGTGGTGTGGACAGTCCTAAGAGTTTGGGCCGGGAAAATAGAGGTTCAGGTGGGGCTTGGAGTTCTAGGTTGAGGTCAGGGGTTGGCAATGTAGGTTGTAGGGTAAAGGAGGAGAGGGAATCGCCACGTGGGAAGAGGAAGCTTTTTGAGGGTGTGGTGGGAACGAGGGTCCATAATGAGGTTGGTACGAAGGAGGAGTCTGAAGGTTTGATGCCTAAAGTGGTTAAGTCAAAGAGACCGGGGAGGATTAAAGCTACAAAGCACGAGGAAGGGCACGAAGAGGATGTCTCTCATGGGAGTTTGGAGGAGAGTAAGAGTCAGGAAGTGGAGCTTGTGTTGACCAGTGATGAGCAGAGTGATTCTGATTCAGAAACGGAATTGTCCGGAGAGGATAGGATGGATGACTCTGAAGGAAACGCCCCTTCTATGGCAGGAAATGTGGATGGGGATCAGATGGATGATTCAGATGGGAATGTGGCTCCAATGGTAGAGAATGAGGAGAGAAACTTATCCACTCATTTGCAAATGGAGGAGTGTGGTCATGACATTGAATGCTCGTCTCAGGTCGAAGATGTAGATAAAGTGGATTATCAGTTAGAGAGTGCGAAGGAAAGTAAAAGTGTAGGTAATACAGCCGAACAGGTAGATAATGAAGGATCCGTTGGTAAAGAGGTTGATGATGACGAAAATGTTGCAAACCTCGAAAAGGAGGTTGATGTGGATAAGGAGGTTGATGTGGACGAAAATGTAATAAAAGATGCAAATGCTGGAAGGAAGGACGAGTTGAAACATGCTTCAAATGATAAGCGTAGTCACATGCGTATCAAAGAGGGCAGACGGTGTGGTTTGTGTGGCGGAGGAACTGATGGTAAGCCTCCAAAGAGGTTAACTCAGGATAATGGTGAGAGTGAGAACGAAGCTTATAGTGGGTCATCATCTTCAGAAGAGACTAATTATGATATTTGGGATGGTTTTGATGATGAACCTGGTTGGCTTGGGCGCCTCTTGGGTCCTATTAATGATCACCATGGTATTGCAAGAATATGGGTTCATCTGCACTGTGCTGTATGGAGTCCAGAGGTGCGGTATTAATTTAATAGTTTCTGAAATATGGTCTACGTCGTGAAAATCATTTATTTATTTAAGCCATATTAAACAGAAATTTCTGGTCATTCTTAACGAGAGAGAATAAGTTCTAAACTGCTAATAACTATGTCTAAATATGTTCCCTTTTTCCTTGGGAATATAACTTACTTAAGCAATATGAAATGACTATTTTTTTTTACAGTTCGTGATTAAAATCCACCATTTTAATTTTGTCATGTATCCCAAATTCCAATTAAACCTATATATTTCTGTTTTGGATCTGAAAATATAAATGTTATGTTAAGATTTTATAGTAAGATATGAAGACGGTATTATATTGTCCATAGTAATGTGCAGACATGGCTAACTCTCCAACACAAATGCCTTTTTTTTTTATTTTTCTTCTCTTAAATTTTTTCAACTTAATAGTTTGATTCTCAGAGTTGACACTCCTAGATTTAACTTTAGATTTAACTTGGTCAACTTTTATAATGAAGTAAATATTTTTGTGACAAACTTTTTGCAGGTTTATTTTGCCAACTTTGGATGCTTAAAAAATGTGAGGGCTGCACTTGTCCGAGGAAGGGCATTGAAATGCACACGCTGTGGGAGACGAGGGGCAACCACTGGTTGTCGAGTTGATCGTTGTCCAAGAACTTATCACTTGGTTGGTTATGAATTCTCCTGTTAAGATGACATATTTTGAACTCCCTTTATATTGCTGCTATAAGCAAGAAAAACATTATTTTAAAACAACCGTGATCAGAATTAACATTCTATCTGGGTTTTGCAGCCTTGTGCCAGAGCCAGTGGTTGCATCTTTGATCATCGTAAATTTCTCATAGCCTGCACAGATCATCGACATTTCTTCCAACCTCGTGGTAGTAAATACTTAGCCCGGATAAAGAAGTTGAAGACTAGGAAAATGATGTGGGAGATAAGAAAGCGATCAAATGAAGCTTGCAG
This sequence comes from Macrotyloma uniflorum, assembly GCA_016859785.1. Classification (NCBI taxonomy): domain Eukaryota; kingdom Viridiplantae; phylum Streptophyta; class Magnoliopsida; order Fabales; family Fabaceae; genus Macrotyloma; species Macrotyloma uniflorum. The sequence goes on from BDMB01000014.1 coordinate 3,814,239, forward strand.
AAAAGATATTGGAGATGAAGAGAGATGGTTGGAAAATTGTGGAGAGGATGAAGAATTTTTGAAACGTGAGAACAAGAGACTTCATCGTGATTTATTGAGAATAGCTCCAGTATACATTGGGGGTTCAGACTGTGCGAGTGAAAATTCATTTCAGGGATGGGAATCTGTTGCTGGGCTCAAAGATGTCATCCGTTGTATGAAAGAAGTTGTCATTTTACCTCTGTTATATCCTGAGCTCTTTGATAATTTAGGGCTTACACCTCCAAGAGGTGTTCTTTTGCATGGGCATCCTGGAACAGGGAAAACCTTAGTTGTCCGGGCTTTGATAGGTGCATGTGCCCGTGGTGATAAACGGATTGCATATTTTGCCCGGAAAGGTGCAGATTGCTTGGGAAAGTATGTTGGTGATGCTGAGCGACAACTAAGACTATTATTTCAGGTTGCTGAGAAATGTCAACCTTCTATAATTTTCTTCGATGAAATAGATGGTCTGGCACCATGCCGCACTAGGCAGCAAGATCAGACACATAGTTCTGTTGTGTCAACATTGCTTGCTCTTATGGATGGTTTGAAATCTAGGGGTTCAGTTGTGGTCATAGGAGCGACAAACCGTCCTGAAGCTGTTGACCCAGCACTTAGGCGACCTGGTAGATTTGATCGGGAAATTTATTTTCCATTACCGTCAATCCAGGACAGAGCTTCCATTCTCTCACTTCACACCCAAAAGTGGCCAAAACCAATTACTGGATCCTTGCTTGAGTGGATTGCAAGAAAAACACCAGGCTTTGCTGGTGCTGATCTCCAGGCTCTTTGTACCCAAGCGGCTATTAATGCATTGAGGAGGAATTTCCCTTTGCAAGAAGTCTTGTCTTTAGCTGCTGAAGAAAAACATTCTGGTCCTGAGCACATTCCTCTTCCATCCTTTGCAGTGGAGGAGAGGGATTGGTTAGAGGCTGTTTTTTCTTCCCCACTACCTTGCTCCCAAAGAGATGCTGGAAATGCTGCTAATGATGTAGTGTGCTCCCCTCTTCCCATCAAACTTATTCCTTGTTTATTGCAGCCATTATGCACTCTTTTCGTATCTCTATATCTTGATGAACGTCTATGGTTACCACTTCCCATATCTAAAGCTGTAACTGTGATAAAGGAAGCTATGATTTCTGCTCTAGACAAAAGGCAAAAGCCTTTTGATCGCTGGTGGTTGCACATGGATGATTTTCTTCAAGAATCCAATACTGTTTATGAGTTAAAGAGAAAGCTTACTTGTTCTGGCATTTTATCTGCGGATGATGGCATTACTGGTTCTAATGATACTATGAATGATGCTAATGATAACAACTTGAAGTTAGAATCCTCCACAAGGAACCATCTTGGCATGCGTAGTGGTTTATTTGCATTGACCAACAAATCAGGGTTTCGAATATTAATTACTGGAAATCCACGAACTGGCCAGAGACATCTTGCTTCTTGTCTTCTTCACTGCTTTATTGGAAATATTGAAATACAGAAGATTGATATGGCAACTATTTTACAAGAAGGGCATGGAGAAGTCGTGCAGGGGATTGCACAAATATTATGTATGTCTCTTTTTTCTAGTTTTGTTGATTTCTGTAATTTGGAATCACTGTTGATTAAGTTTGCTAATTAACAATAACTCTCTATATCAATTTAGCAGTTACCGTCATGCCTTAAGCTTACAAGATTATGCATTTTTTATTAGACTGAAAGATGCCAAGTGTGAGAGGAGTTGAATTTGTTGGTCTATACAAAAATACTGGTGCTCAAATATTTTATAATTGTAGCACTTATGGATCTGATACTCACAATTAGTTTCTATGTGGCAGTGAAATGTGCTAGCAGGCAATCTTGCTTAGTATTCTTGCCAAGAATTGATCTATGGGCTCTGGAGAAACATTTTCAAATTGCTGAAAGGACTGATATGGGTAAGTCTTGTTTCACACCAAACCAAGTTGTTGAGAAGAACAGTGAGATCAGTACGGGAAAAAACTCAACTGAGATGACCAATGGCCTAGCCAACACAAAGGCTTCATTTGCTTGGATGTCATTTATTGAGCAAGTGGAATCCATTGGTTTATCTACATCCTTGATGATTCTGGTATGATTTATTTTTTCTTGTTTTTAATATTAGTAATCTTTATAAAATTGGTGCTAGGTTTTTGCTCTCTTTTATATTTTGTTTTTCATATATTACAGGCTACGTCAGAAGTTCCCTATACAGAACTTCCTCGCAAAGTAAGAGAATTCTTCAAGAATTATCAAGCTAAAGACAGCCAGTCAACTCCTTTGGAACAGACAGTTCCTAGATTCTCTGTGCAGATTGATGGGAATTTTGACCGTGACATGGTGATCAATCTATCTGCACTAGAGTTGTTGAGAAATGTAGTTGAGCAGCTGGTTCAATTGATTCATCAGAGATCTCATGTTCATATGGGTGGCCAAAAAGGCCACGTAACCTATGAATCAATTGAGGTTTGTAAAGATAAGGTATGTCAAAGAAAAGAAGATGGATCAGCCACCGATAAAAAGAGTGAAATCAAACTTGAGTCCTTTACAAAAGTTCCACCAACACCAAACAGCAAGTCACTGAAGGGAAAGTCAACCCTGTTGTTGGCAATATCTACACTTGGCTATCAAATTCTCTTGTACCCACATTTTGCTGAACTTTGTTGGGTCACTTCAAAACTCAAAGAAGGTCCTTGTGCTGATGTAACTGGACCTTGGAGGGACTGGCCTTTCAATTCCTGTATAATTCGTCCTAATAATTCACATGAGAAGGTGGTAGTTTCTTGTAGTTCTGGTAGCATTAAAAGCAGAGAAGCATCTGGTCTAGTCAGAGGCTTGATTGCTGTCGGTTTATCAGCTTACAGAGGTGTTTATACATCAGTTAGGGAAGTTTCCCTTGATGTTAGGAAGGTTCTTGAGGTCTTAATTGAGAAAATTAATACCAACATTCAAGCTGGGAAAGATAGATATCAATATTTTCGTATTTTATCACAAGTGGCTTATTTAGAAGACATGGTTAACAACTGGGCTTACTCGTTGCTAAGGTATTACTACTTTTCCTTTACTGTGCATGGTTGGTAAGGTATTATTGATTTTCCATGTCAATATTTTTTTTGTGGATTTGGTCTTTAACAGTAATTTCTTTCATTTTAGTCTGGAGCAGGACTCCCCAGAGCATACAACAAATGTTACACCAGCAAGTGGTGGGTCTATAAACAGTCGTCTCACATGTGAAAATCACCAAACTGAAGGCGAGGACTGCCATTTGGTTGTACCTGGAGATGGTCAAGATTTGGAGATATTGGAGGAAAGTCATAATGGAATTCCAGCTGAAACAACTGGATGCCTCACCTCTAATGACAAAAATGGTAATTTAGATGTTATTGACTGTGATGATGGAAATGCTAGTTCTGAAGGATTTCTACAGAACCATTCTTTATCTGATAAGCATATCAACAAAACTGCTGCTGCTGCAAACCAACCACTTCATCCAGATACAAGTCAGGAGAATGGAATATTATTAGTACAGCACGAATCTCTAATTGGTGCAAGTAGTGAAGATATGCATGCAGAACTAGGGATTTCCAATAACTTGAGCAAATCTATTGGCACTCAATCTGTGGTCCTTTGTGAAAATGGAGTTCATGCAGCTGTTGAACCAGAGACACAGAATGTTGAGATTGGTAACTGTTCCCTCTCTGATCAGCCTCCTCTCAGTTTGTCCGCAGTTGTCGAACCAGAGACACAGAATGTTGAGATTGGTAACTGTTCTCTCTCTGATCAGCCTCCTCTCAGTTTGTCCGCAGCTGTCAAACCAGAGACACAGAATGTTAAGATTGGTAACTGTTCCCTCTCTGATCAGTCTCTCAGTTTGTCCTCACCCTCGCAAGACATTGGTGCTAAATCAAGTGATGTTAAATATGGTAAACATGGGAATGCTACAGTTAATAATGTCTCTTCAAGTAATGTCAGTGTTCCAGTTGAGTCTGGGATTATTTGCTTGTATCAATGTTGCCCTGCATGCCTCCACAGTCTCTATCATTTGACAAAGAAAATACTTGTTGGAGAGTGGGGTTTGAACAGTGACCAGTGGACTGTAGAAGATGTCCATGATGCTGTTGCATCATTATCTGTGGATCTTATTTCGGCAGTTCGAAAAAGTTTTGTTGCGAAAGATTTCATTGATTCATCAAATAAAACTTCAAGGCATGAAAAACACGGAACATCTCTTGATTGTTTGAACCTGAGAATGAATGCTGAAAACCAAGGAAAGGATGTTGTGCCAGCTGAATGTGTTCATGCAACTGGAATTGAAGATATGGGACCTAATGAAGAATCAGCAATGGTTAATCTTAAATTTGTTTTCAGAGATGGTGTACTAGTACATATGGACCCTGACAAGGATGTCTCAGTTCACTGTAAATTTGAGAACCTGTGTCTTTGTTCTCTTAGAGAATTGATACTAATGACAAAGCGCCCTTTTGATTAAGCTATTGTTTCATAGCTCGGATTGCTGGGCAAATTTTTTTGTGCTGATGCGGCATTTGTATATAACCTTTTTGAGATTGAAATATAGTTTTGACATAGAAACTACGTATGCACTTTGAACTTTCAAGTGCTTTCATAATTAAAATCCCACAGCCTTGAATCCTCTGCGATCAGATATGTTTATTTCTGTATAACCAAACCAAACATTTTTTGTTATTTTCAGAATACTAAGTACTAAATTATGTTTTCAAAAAATTGGATACAGTCTTCCAAATTTTGAAAAAGAACTCAGTTCTTTTTTTTGTTTTTTTTTGTATTATTTTATTTTCCTAATATTTAAACATAATTTTTAATTTTTTGTTGATAAATGATAGATGAAAAACTTATATAAACAATCTTAATATAGTATTAATTATATATTTAACTAAAATCACTTTTAATTGTAGAATTTATATGTTAAAACTGTTATTTACATCAATTTATTTATTTATCATTTTATTAAGGATTTAAAAAAATATTTATTTTAAAATCTTATAGAGAATACAACATTTATTGTTATATATTATAAAGATAATTTATTATATTTTAAAAGAATGAAGAATTAAAATATATTTTTTTAATTTAAAAAATCAACATTGAATTGATACTCATAATATAATTAAGAATAATCAGAATTAAAATATAATAAAGTTAAATATAAATTTATTTTTTCTAATAATACTCCTAAGAAAGAAAGAATGCATTAATAGGTAATCATTTATAAAAGAGTATTTTAGTCAAATACATTTTAAGAGTTGTGCATTTAAATACACATAAAATGAGATTAATTTCTTTTAAATGAAATTGATGATTAAAATTATATATTTTTTAATTAGATATATAACCTTTTTACATTGCTCAAAACTTCTTGCAGTTCACTTTATTTTAATTAGACACTTTATTTTAATTAGATTTTTTTTTACATTCTCTTTTATGACGTGTCTATATCACCACCTAGTTAAAAAATGTTTCTCAATCATTTTAAACCATTCTTCTATTATTATATTTTATAATTTTATTTTGTAACTAATTATTTAAATTTAGAAACAACTTTACATTAAAATTCAAATTATTTATTATACATTTAAAATATAAATTTTATATATTAAAAATCATAATTATAAATATATTTTCCCTGTAGTAAATAGATTAAAATATTACTAAATTAACATTTACCTATTAAGTACTAGAGCGAGTCTTGCATTCTATACCTTATTATTTCATAATGTATATTAATGGTTTCAAATGTTAAAAATAAATCAGTATAGACGAGGTGGGGAGATGGGAGATGAAATTATGTATTTCTGCTTTTAACAAATCAAAAACTAAAATGATTCTCAGCTGCAAGAATTGTAACCTGCAATTGGGTGGCTCAGTTCCTCCACACCATGTTCATTGAAGCCATAATATGACCATATAAAGCACTATTGTCAGCACAACCTCACTGCAAAAACTGATTTGATCCCCCTCTTCCTAGCAGCTTCTGTTCTGCTAAACCACGACCTCATCTTCTATTGCATTCACTGTTCCCTCTATTTATGCCTATGACAAGCAGGTCGTTACATCACATCAAAGGGTGTCTCTCTTTGATGCCAAAGTCACCAACTTTGACAATGTGGTGGAAGAGCATGTATTGATATTAGTCATGGACACTTGACACATTTATTATAAACACACTCACTTTCTTTTCTGTTTTTCTTTCTTCTCTTATCACCCCACTTATAACATTTATCATTTTCTCTAACATCCCATTCATAATATTCATCACACTGCTCTATTTGCTTTAAGTATGTCTGTTTTCAACATCAATGGCCATCCTCATAAATTGACACATTTTTTTTGGCATATATGCTTTGAACTCAAACATTTTAAGAAACTTGTCTCACTTATTAAAGTTGTTCCATGTCAAAGTCATTTAATTATGACTTCTTAAATGAAAAGTAGATGCATTTTGTTGATCTAGATAATATTAATTAATTTTTAAAGTAGTTCTAAACTAAACATTTATATTTGAACAATTTTTGGATCCTCTCATTTTAGTGTTTATTCCACTAATTTATTCATGTGTCATCCTCGTTGGGAATCTATAAGTATTTACTCTTTGTACATACCTCGTCACTTTTGTACTGCTAATCATTCCTTGTCCTTGTTATAACTCAGAATGTTACAATTTTGGATGGACATATAACAAATTTTTAGTAGGTCTCTTTCTCCGACTCTTTTGTTTTGGTGGACAATTACCAAATATTTAGTATATCTTTCTTTCGTTTCCTTTGTTTTGGGTGGATATAACAAATTTTTAGCATAGATGAAAAGAGGAAAAGAGAACAATACATTTCATATGAAGGTTAGATATAAAGATTAGAGTGGTTTAGAAACGTCCAAGTGGTTGAGTATGTGGAGATTATGTTATGTTCTTCTTTGCTGCAAATGAATGAAGATTATGTTCTGAAATAAATGATAGTAACTCGAATATACAAACACATTATGATGTATTTATATTATTATGGACAAAATTTAGACAAAATTATGCATTTTTTTTCTTTTCTCAAAGTACTTTTTTACCCATTTACATATAATTAGATTTAGATTTGAACTAAATCAAACCCTCTTTAATCGAGTTGATTTCGTATGAATTTTGATTTTTGTTCTTAAATATTTAAACCAATGAAAATTTATCATTTTAGACTTTATTTTCTCCCTAATTTTATCCTTAACGATTTAAGAAAACTCGTAAAAAAATTATTAATTCAACCAAGAAATCCTTTTCCTAAAATTTTTTTATCATATAATTTCTTTTCTTTGTTTTTCATCCGATAAATTCTGAAATTAATTTTAGTTGTTATAATATATGTGAATTTTGATTTTAGTTACTGCAAAATACTTTTCCTTTTCATCCCTATAAAATTTTCAATCACTATTTTAGTCCCTATTTTTACTATTTTAAATATTTAATCTTACCGATAGAGGTTTTTTAAGATATGTATAACTTGGACGATAATTTTTTTTAATACATAAGTAATTAATTAATTTCATATAATACTATAATAAAAATAATAAATTTCTATTTTAGAAGAATAAAAATTAATCAATTTTTTTTGTTTAAAAAGAAAAACTTACTGGGACTAAAAATTCATTTCATAATACCAAAAAATCTTTTGGGGTAAATTTGGCTTAAAGAGTTTCTAATTTTTCCAAAAGTGTTTTTATTTTAGTATGCTATTTTCATTTTTATTAGTGTATTTTTACTATCTACTGGTTTTGTAATAAAATCTTCTTTCTCATCTGAAAAATCTTTATCGAAACTAAAAGCACTTGTAAGTTTTTTTAATATAAATCACAATTTCGAGAAATCTTTTGGAGTAAATTTGGCGTAAAGAGTTTTTAGTTTTTCAAAAAGTGCTTTTACTTTAGTACGCTATTTTCATTACTATATTTTTACTATTTACTATGATCATGTTTGGTTTTGTCACAAGGAATCTCCTTTCTCTCCTTATAAAATTGAAAAGTTACAATCATATACGATTACTTTGAATATAACACAGAAACTTAAGTGATTCTCACGTAATTACATTATAAAAACTACATTATTTTACTTCATTTTTATTCATTCAAACAATCAATTTTATTTTCATTATTTTTACTTTATTTTTTAAGAATTTACATAAAAATAAAAATAAAAGACCAAAATCTTATTCTTATAATTTTATTTACGAATCAAAGTCAATGATAGAAACTAGCTAAACAAGCCAATTAATTTAAAAGTAATTTTACCTAATCAGAAGAAACTTACAAATTGAAACAAAATTGGTCAGGATTCTGGAGTGGTTAATCTATAAGTTGACAACAATTACAACAAAATAATTCAGTGTTTTTGGCATCTTTCTTAACTAAGCATCAACCTAGATTTGATTAAATAATTGGTGTCATTCCTCAACCAAACTGAACTAAATTAATTGTTTAATTCAATTTCTTTAGTTTGCTTTAATTTTTCATACGCTCATAATATTTAGACAGCTAAGAACATTGATGATGTGAATTGTGGTGGAACATAGAAAAAGTCATGAACACAATACACAGACACACACCTGGAGAAAGGAATGAAGTTCTTCAGCAACTGCATGCTAAGAACGATTATGATTAATCAATTTTAAGATTTTAATATGTCTAAAGATATGTACTCTAAAAGAAAATAACGTGATAATGAAACCTTTTCACACCATTACCAAATTATTTGTTGTAATAGTCAAACAAACAACCAAACACAATGATTAATTTAACTTGTTTAGTGATGTGAAGTGGCTGCATAAACAAAAACCAGAGCACATGGGGATGTGCTGGCATGACAAAGCCAATCCCAAAGAAATCGTCCCTACCTATTATTTTTTTGTTGTGGAGCTTGAATGCCCCATGACCCCACTTGCCCTCTCTGCACTCATCCATCTCATAACTATTATTTTTTCATTTCATGAAATGTCTTTGGGAAATCCATTTTTATATTAAATAACACTTGGTTTTTGGATAGTAAGCTCATTGTGGCTAAACAATGATATAAGGACATCTTAAAGCACATGGTGTCATATCTCACATGGCTTATCTAGAAAGAAAGCTCAGCTAGAGGATTTTTAATAGTCAAATCTTTGGCCTGTGTGTGCACAACATTCAGTTAATTTAATCAGAATTCAATAGCAATATATGCAAAAGCCTCCATATAAATTCAGGACACATAAAGGGGTGACAAAGTTGGAAAGTGGAAACTCATGGAACAAATTGGCAACTCTTGTGAGTCTTCTTTTTGCAAAGATGAAAAAATGGAAGCTGCGGATCTTCTGGAGGAGTGCTGGTTCTTTGACAACTTGTTGAAGATAACACCAAGGATGACAAGATGTCACTCTGATCCTTATCCTTCCACTGGCCTAATCAGCCCTCCAGAATTTTTGTTGAAGGACTCTGATGTGTCCTCATACTCATCACCAAGTAAACCACCAAACAATGGTACTTTTGTTCATCCTAAGAAGATCCAGAGAGCACCATCCATGCCACCATTGAGATTGAGAGAAGAAGAAGAAGGCCAAAAAGGAAGCAGTTCTACTAGAAGCAAATTGGTGCACCAACCAACAGATCCTGTGGTGTCTCATTCAGCCAGTAAACCTCGTAGTGTACAGACGAAAGGACATCATAACAGTTACTGTAGTAGAAGGAAAAGCAAACTGCTAAGAACACCATCTTTGCCTCCATCCATTGGGAGAGAGGAAAAGTTCCAAGTAAATGATACTGGAACCGGCAGATCCCACAAGCAACCATCAACACCTACCCATATTGACATCCTGCCCCCCAGGCAAACCTCTAAGGTACTTCAATCATCTGCTTTTGTAAGATATTAAGTAAGAGACTCATTTTTCATTTAGAGTTTAAATGCATAAGATTCTGTCCCTTCTAAGAGTATATGATTGCTTTTAGTGTGGCCAGAATCAATTACAGCAAGGCCAAAAAGCACAAAAGGCAAAAAGTTTTTGGCATAAGAAAAATCATATGATCAAGAAAAGGACAGGCAGTATATATATATATATATATATATATATATATATATATATAGCTTGCATCTAAAATGCTACTTTTAAGAAAAGTCCATAGTCCTTTACGAAGTAATGTTCAAGACCTGTATATACTTCCAAATTCAGATTGATTTGACTGTGTTGAAGTTAACTCTTCAGTCCTCACATCATGTCATTTTTGTTTTGGCTATGCATGACAGACTTGTAGCATTCCAAGATGTAGATCAGTGAGAAAGACTGAGGTTGAAAGCTTCAACACAGAGGGTATTATGGAGATGAGGCGCAGGTACCTGAATCAGAAAACAATGAGGAGAAGCCTAAGTGATCTTGAATATGAAGAGGTTCAGGGGTTTAAGGATTTGGGATTCTCATTTGAGAAAGAATCCTTAAGTCCAAGTTTAGCTAACATACTACCTGGTTTGCAAGAGAAAAAAAGAGATGAGACAGAAGAAGATAAGGCCGCAAGGAGACCATACTTATCCGAGGCATGGCTGGTGCAAAGTTGTGCTCCTCCTATTCCAAATTGGGCTTCTCAGAAGTCTGCAGGTGACATGAAACAACAGATCAAGTTTTGGGCTAGAGCAGTGGCTTCAAACGTACACCAGGAATGTTGAGAAAAGCCATTAATTGCATTCAAATCTTGAACACAAGGATCAAATCACACTTTACTGATCAATTCTTTGTAACAATTGCCTAAGAACAGCAAAAATAATAATGATAATAATAGTAATTCTTGGTTTTGGTTCTGCTATACTAGTCATTTAATTAATCATGATGCTCTCTCTATGAACATATACTGATTATCCAAAACAATCTACCAATTTATATATATAATCCTGAACAACGAGTTATGAGTTTCACAAATCACAACTAGGTTAATGTTTTCTTGTCACATAATCAGTATGATTGTTATGTCACAATGCAGTTTAATATTTCAATTCCTTATTTTCTCTTAACCAATTTATATCCATATTGACAACTTATTATTTTTCGTTTCGAAATTGGTTACCTTTTACAAAATAACTATTAATTACTCATATAATGAGCCACTTCTATGTGAAATATTGCTACACTAGCGTGTATATTGTTTAGTTAACAATACTAAAAACAGAATTTAGATTTCAGGAATAGGGAAGAAAAAATCGAATAAGTAAGTCCCACATTTAAAATGACTTGTTTTTTTTCATGGTTTATATTTGACCATTTTAAACACTCTCATAACTCTTGGGATGTGGGGTTGGATACAGCTCATATTTATTGAAACCCTAAACCTCTATCAGTATGGGGTCTTTGTCCAAGGTTTCCCCCGTGTGGTTAAAAAAAGAAACATTGATGCCCGATGAGCTATATCCATGATAGAACCAGAGGGGGTTTGAGGTAGTGCTCTTGTTGCTATGATTAGTGATTTGGAGTTCACTCTTCTCCTCACCTCTCACCACATCCCCCTTTTATCATTTATTTAATTTAAATACTCTACTCTTATAAGATGGTTTTCTACACTATAATTATATTACGAAATTGCTGATTTTTCTAATAAGTGCTTAAAAAGTAAATTGTGGTGTAATTTCCTCCACAATATTTTAAACGTAAAATTATTACAACACTTAATCCTTAAATTTTGAATCAACAATTTTAGACATACTTTTGTTCACTAAATGGTTTTTCAGTAAAGGAGTCCAATTAACAAAGTTTATACCGATAGTTCATATAAATTAAACCTAGAAGATTTTATGAAGTTAAAGAGCAAAGTAAAACTATTATAAAATCTAAATTGAAGTTTAAATAAAACTTTTGATCAACACAAACCTGGGGTTTATTTTAAAATCTCTGGTTTTTCCTTTTATTTCATATACTAAAAGATGAAAATGAAAAATGTGTAATGGATATTGGGACAATTTATTTTTCCATAAAAAAAAGCCAAAATCCACAGGATATATTCCAGAAAGAACCCTTCGATTCTATACCTTATTCCTTAGTGGTAGGACAAAACAACACAACACAACACATTCATCCATTATCAATATCATTCCTGAACTGAACGCTGGGAACACTACTCAAATCATTGCCATATTTTATAGATCAGAATAAGATGTTGCATTCTCAGTGTCACCACCTTCTCTTCCCACTCCCACTCACACCCACACTCACACACCATAAACCCCCTCTCTCCCTTCTTCCACCCCTTCATCACAAACCCACCATTCTCCACTCTGTTTCTGTTTCAGCCGTACCTCCATGGCTCGAGCAACTCGCTGATGCGGCAGACATTGACACAGAGGGACCCGTTGAACTCCCCTTCTATTCTACCCCTTCCATTTTCGCCACCAACGACGACCCTTCTCCCATTCAAGTTGCTTCCAGTATTCTCCTCACCGGCGCCATCTCCGTCTTCCTCTTTCGCGCCCTCCGCCGCAGGGCTCAACGTGTCAAACAATCCGTAAGCGCACTGTTCTTTCTTGTTGTTTCTTTATTTTTATTTTTCATTCTGAGCTTCTGGGTTAGAAAAATTATCTCATTTTTAAGGTTAATTTGTTTTATATGACCGTCGGTTATCACTTGAGTTTCAATTTGACTTAGGAGCATGTGCCATGCAAAGTTTCTATTTGTTTCCGCTAAAAAAAAATAGTAGTTGTTATAATTTATGATTATATGACAATGGAAGTGTGCATTTCAATTACATTCTACATGTTGCAGATGTTAACTACATGGCCAAAATTGTGTTATATAAATAATATTTAATATATAATGGGTGTTGTGTTAGTTTTTGGGATTGAGTTTGTCAAAGTTCAAATTCTTAGATAGTATCAGAATGTGAGTGGTTCTTGTTGTTGGCCGATTGGACCACTATCAATCTATATATAGATGCCTAGTTTTAAAATTTTCACGTTCAAGAAATGTTCAGTTTGTGTGAAGGGGTATATTAACTTGTGATATGGTTAAAATAATGTGTAGAAAAGATGAATAACCTCTGACTCGGGAGTTAGTTTTTTGGGTTGATTTAGACTCAAGCCCAAATTCTAATACTAGAAAGAAAAATGATCTTTTAAAAGGTTATTTGATTTTGTATAATGGTCACTGCTCTTGGCATTTCCAATGTCTGTAGGGTATGTGCAAAATTATGATTTTCTTTAAAAAAATTTTGCTGAAAAGTGATTTCAAAGAATGGATTTGTAGTTTTAAAAAATGATATTGGATGTGCTGGGTTGTTTTTGTTGTTATGCTGTTCACATTGGAGTTTTGGAGTATGTTACTTATTTGTGCTCTTATGTTGCTGTCTGTGTATTCATTGAAATGGGTTTTCTGGTTTTAGCAATTCAGGTCTTCAGGAGTGAAGTCAATCAAGGAAGAAGCATTGGATAGCTTGAAAGCCGTTGGGTCAGCTTCTGTAGGGGCTAAGGGTCCACCTTCACCTGTTCAGGCATTGCTTGGGGGAATATCTGCTGGAGTTATTGCTCTTATTCTCTATAAGTTTGCCACTACCATAGAGGCAGGTCTAAACCGACAAGCACTTTCAGATAACTACTCTGTATGTCTCCTGTCCCTCTATCTCATTTTGTTCTTCTTGTTGCACAGCTTGTTAGTTGAAAACGTGGAATCAAATAAGGCTGTTTCTTTTATTAATTTAACCAAAGAAAATGGTCGGAGTTTGAACACTAAATTTCTTATATGTTGTATGTTTGAAGTTATTTCTCCTTGTCTTTGAATCTTGCAATTTATACAAATTATGATTTACGATTCAAAAATTAGCTTTACAATCAAAATTTGAATCTCGATCTGATAACTTTGGATTTGATAGATAGGAGTTGGAATCTTGTTACTATTCTTAACTGTGATTATCGAATAATTAGAATGGAAGTGTGCTTCATCTCTTGATATTTTTCTTGGTTACTAGGCTTAAGTAACTATTCTGAACAATTGCTCATTGGATGGCTTATCATTCTTTAGCAACAGTTTTGGAGGCTCCAAAACACTTATTGCAAAAGATTGAAAAAATAAACATTTTAGTTGAAGAAACAAGGAGTTGCTTCGGTAACATGAATCCAACTTGCAACATGAATATGCATGTACTTTGATTGATTTAATGTCCTTCAGGGGCAGAAGTCTTCAAATAACTGGTTGTGTTTCTTTAACCAATTAAGAACACTTCAAATTTCTTAAAATTTCTAATGTTTTAATAATTTTATTATCTTACAATTTCTAATGTTTTGTCTTCTAATATTTTGGTATAAGAATATGTCTATGTTTAGTCATTATTCCCTGATGTTATGACACAATTTGATTGAAGTTTGCAGCATTTTTTATACTTACATGAATATTTAATGTTGACTCATATTATTTCATTGTTATTCTGTATCATTGATGAACTTGATTGAAGTTTTCAACATTGTTTATACTTACTTACATGGCTATTTAATGTTGATCTGTATTGGTTCATGGTTATTTTGTATCATTTATGAGCCTATATTGAATACTTGACTATGATGATTGGAATATTCAGTTGTAGTGAAGTTTAATAATAATTGTCGATTAGTAAGGCAATCTATTCCCAGGTTCAAACTAGAGATTGTGCACAATATGCATGAATGTACTTGTAATGAGTCTTGGGACTGGATAGTTCGTGTTTCTCGTCAAACTCTGTTATCTGATTCTAAAATACATACTTCTAATTTAGTTGTGTTTTTTATTTTCACAAATACACAAGTAAGCACTGAGATTAGATATTGAATGGGAAAAATAGCTAAAGCTAAGAATTTATTCTTTCATTTTAATGCATTCCTGGCCTCTCTATAAAATTCAATCTTTAATACTCTTCAGTGGAGTACCCAGAGGGGAAGCTGTTCAGAAAATAAATTACAATTACGTGATTTGTTGGAAATGAAATTATCAGCTTTTACAAGTATGCCTTTTGTCATCGTCATCATAAGTTTGCTATATCTCTTGGCATTCACTCAACCACGTGTAAGAGCATTTCACAGATGATCAATTTTAGCTGCTATAGCCCTATGATTGTGGTTATGGATTATATTAAGTACAGTAGTCCAATTTTGCATTATTCGGAAAAAATAGCAATTGCAATTTTTCTGTGCACACAATAAGCGCTTTTCCTTATGTCATATTCATTCGTAGAATTGCTGTCACAAATTAATGATAGAATTGATACAAAAGTATTTTATTGAATTAGTAGAGAAAATGACAACAGAATAGATGTTCAAGTTATTGATACTTTGAAATTATGCTTTTCAGGTCCGCCAGATAACCATCACCATAAGGTAGCTTCAATCTCTTTTTCTAACTGGGGGCCCTTCTGTTCTTTTTCTAAAGCACCTGACTAGACAATCATATGGCAATTTTTTACAGGACAATAGTGAATGGTTTGACATATCTTGCAACATTTGTTTTTGGCCTAAATTCAGTTGGTTTATTCCTATATTCTGGCCAGCTTGCTTTCAAATCCATTATGGGAGAAGATTCAACTGAAAAGGAAACTGAAAGTAAAAGTACTGAACAGTCAAATTCATCAATGTCATCCATTGAGAATACCACAGATAACACTGAATTGAGCAGCAGGAAGGAAGAACAAAGTTCAAATGATGCACAGTAGTTACTAGGTGTAAATATAGTGAAGTTAAAACGGGGGACCACAAATCTTATCCACTTGTAATTGTAATATATATCCTTTCACCTGAGAGTAATGCAGGTGGCAAGTGATTTTCAATTTAATTGCTAGTCTTAATGTTGAATTTTTTGACAGCTTTATGGAAGCTATATTCTCATGTCCTCTACCCTTTACATTTGCCAAAATTTTCGATTTTGCTTTTATAGGAAGAAGCTGAGAACATGAGGCGACTCAATCCATTTCAATGCAAACATCAAACAAATATACTATTCCACTTACTGCTTTACATTTCTGTGGCCTTCACCAAAAGCTTAAGCTTATTATCATCAACTAAAGCCATTATTGGCATTTTGCTGTATAGGTACGTGCTCCTGCAAATGTAATAGTTCACTGCATTGTAGTAATGTTGCCGATTCTCCTCTGCCACCAATTCAAGCTACACCGCTTCTAATTGGAACCTCTCAAGTGCATACACATGAATTGTGTCTGGATCTAAGGCATGTCTTGACCCAAGTTGCATGCACGGTAATATCATAATTAAACTAGGAACTCTGATACAACCCCTCTTGACCCGTGCCTTGAACCTGTAGTAAATGGCCACTTCAAAACGCTAGTGACTTTCCTAAAAAAAGAACTTACAGTGAACTTGGAAGGTCAAGTCAGCTTTGAGTACACCTAGTTAGAGATGCTTGAGTTTGTGACATTCATAATCTTGCACAATCATAAAAATGACTCAAGGTTTTGAATGGTGAGTATCAAATGAATAATCGTGGTGTAGATCACTCTAAAAGAGGTAAAATCAACTGTAAACAAATAGTGGAAACTGTGAGTAAATTTTATGTGATTAGTATTATTCGTATCAAATAGATCATCCGTACAAAGTTGTACCTGATCGTCCATGCAATAATTAGGGTTAGATGTGTTCTCAGAAACAACTTTGCTGCATGTTAGTAGCCCAACCCACATCAACATAAATATCTCAGCTACGTAGAAATAAGAAATTGAGTTTTATTTTCTTTGCATATTTTTGTGAGCTTGCTATTTGGATTAGCAGTGGATCCACCTTGAAGTTTAATGGTGAAATTTCTTTCCCGAGTTTTTTTTTCTATATTAATATATTTAATCATTTTTATTTCTCTACATAAAAAAATAGTGTTGTTCCCATAAAATATTTTTTAAAAATAAATATAAAAAGAGATAAAAAAAGAGAAAATAAATTAGTATTAATTTAGTCATTCTATTTTTAAATTTTTTAAAATATGAAATTATATAAAGAGTAATATAATTTATGAAGGTATAAGTATTTTGAATATTTTTGCCATGACATTATGTATTTAAAAAACTTGTATTATTTTTCTATATAAATATTGTAATTTTCTTATTCCCACTAAAAAGTATTTCTGAATTATACAACTTTAATGTAACCCTGAAAATAAAAACTGGTTATATATATATATATATATATATATATATATTTATATATATATATATATATGAAAAAGGGGCAAAAACTTTCATTGATAGGCTTTGGCAATGCCTCTTTCATTATTGGTTTTCTGCAATCCATGTGGCAAGTAGCAATTTCTGTGGGTGGCAGAATGTCTATCCCCCATTCCCTACACCATTTCCAATCTGTTCAAAAAGTTTGCAGCAAAAACACTTTTTATGTTACCAGCTTCCATTGTGTTTTTCTCTGTTCGTCCTTTTTCAACTCAAGATTCCTAATCACTCCTACCTTTTTCCCATATAATAAAGCAACTGATATGAGATGATGAAACTTCTTAAACAAGAAGCAACTCTCTCAACCCTGCTTTGGTTTTACACCTCATATTCCACCTTCACAACATTTTAACATGCTTCTCAACACATTTCTTAATCTTCCTTTTCTTTTTTCTTTCTAATTTAAATAATAAATACTTCACATATATTCTGAACAGCATATAAAGAAATAATATTTATTAAACATATCATTAAAAGTTCAAACTCAAGCTCTATATGTATGAAAAATCAGTTTTTTTTTTCAAATAGATCTTAATATTGTGAAAAATTAGTTTAACTTTTGAGTTAGAGAAAATCTTAGTTCACCTTAAAATGAAGAGTTGAAAGAAAAGTTATTACAAATAAATTAAATATCATCTTTCAAACTTTAAACATAGGGAGGTCAAGAGAAGGTGCCTCAGAGACAGAAACCAAGGATTAAATTAACTGAACAAACGTGATTAGCTTCCTTCTCTGCTTTCTTTTTTGTCTTTGTCTTTGTCTTTACCTATTGCAAAGAAAGAGGAGAAAAGCTTGCATAAAATAATCATACTAAAGTTTTGATTCCTTGGGAATTGATTGTGCTTCAAAGTCTATAACTGACAGAGGAAACGTTTTGAAATTCTGGCAAAGGAATGGAAAAACAAGGAAACCCTGCAAATGCAATGGACATTGAAACAGTTCTAGAGAAAGACAAAATGCCAACTTTACAGCTTATCCTTGGTGTAGTTGCTTTCAAAAGCTCAAGATTATCAAACACTACATAACACACTTTTACAAACCAAATACTTGCTTTGCTAAAAGATCAAAAATACTCTTAGCTACTTTTATAAAGTCCATTAATAATGCTTGTCTTTACATATATTACTAAAAAAATTCAATTGGAGTTGACCTCAGGTAATTCTTAGAATGTTAAGATAACATTTTTAGTAAATAAAAACTCTAATTATCTAAGACTATTTTAAGAATATTCCTTAAACAATAACTAATAAATAGTAGTAATAAAATGACAGAAGATAAAAAAAGATCATTAGCAATCACTGAGTGTAAATAGTGATTACTTAATCTATTTGAAACATGAATGTTTTTTTAATTAACTCTTCAATTTATTTATACATTTGTCTTTTAAAATTATTTTATAAAAAAAATATGATTGTTTTATTTTAATAAAATAATTATGTAAACTTCCTCTTTTCTCTCCACAACACATTTTAAATACATTTGTAACTATTTTAAAAATAAAAATATAATTCATAAAAAGATAATTAATAAAATCTTAAATTTTACAAAGAACAAAAAATTTCAATCCAACTATAGTCATAAATACAAGTATAACACTACTAACTAGTCCAACTTGAGTTTTGACTGATTTCCCTAAAATTGAGTTCACTACACAGTCTCACAGTCTCAGTCTCAAGGTCCGAATCAATTCCCCATGACACATGCAACAACCATGAAGACTTGATAATGACAACAACACATTCAAGCTTAATCACAGAGCAGTAGTTCTTTAAATCGATGAACGACCATTGACCAAAGTCCACAACAATTCCAACCTAATTATAGCATCAGACAACCAGACACAACAACCTTAACAAATTGCCCCACTCACTTTATTTTCATACCCTTCAGAGCACGCATACACTTCAAGCCTCCAACCACCACCAACTCAACCCAAATGCCAAGTAGGGACTTCCATTATCTTCTCCATAATACATTCCAACTAAGAAACATGCCAACCATTACAAAAGTAAATACCACATTCACTAGTACTGTCAAATTTATTAACTTCTACCACTTCTATCCTCAAATCATACCAAACTACTACTTAACAATTCACAAGTGAATTAAAACTCTTATTATAAATTCACTAACGAGTAATAAAGGACCCAAAACAAATAGCATCACTAAAACTATTTATACAAAGGATTACATTCTAAAAACAGCAAAATAGGAGTATACTCAAAATCCTAGCTTACCACAGCTGCCAAAAGTTTTGCAGTAATCTACACATAATAATAACAACAATTGATTATTCTTTCAATTGAAAAAAGAAAAAAAGGAAATTTGAGATTTCGGGAAGAGAGAAATTAATAAAAATCAAAACCCAACACCAGCCGGCGCGCCGACCCCAAGCTGAGCCGCGGGTGGGTGCGGCTCAAGCTTCCGGTTGTTCCAAAAGCAAGCCTCGGGAGCCAGCTTAGCAGATGACCTCATCGGCTCCGACTTGCAGCGCGTGAGCACAAACGGCTCGTACCCATTACCCGATTTGGACCCCACCAGCTTCTGCTCAATCATTGTCGCCATCGACACTCCGGCGGCGCCGCCTGCCGCCGGGAACGAGCAGGACGATCGTGGAGGCTGCATGAGAGGCGGAGACGGCTTCGGCTTCGGCTTGGACTTCGTTAACGTCTCTCCAGCGACCCTCTTGCCGCCGACGCCGCCTTCGACTGCGGTTCTCTCCGGTAGCCACCGTATGAAGTCAGTGCTGCACACCCACGTTTCCTTGGACACCTCCATTGACAGCTTCGGCTCGCACATCATCAGCAACAAGCACTCCGGCAACGCTTCCCTTTCTCTCTCTTCGCGCATTGACCCAATTTCTCGCTCCTTTGACTCCGGATCCGAATTCGGGACTCGGGTCAGGCCTGACGGTTCACTCTCTGTAGTCACTTTCTCTTCTTCCTCCTCCGTTGACCCTTCTGAAGTTTCGGCCGTCACTGCCTCTGTTTCGGGCTCTGCGTCGTCATTTTCCGGTTCAGAAGCTGTGAACGTTTCTGGGGTGGAAGAAAGTTCTGAGCTTTCGTTGTTTTCTCTCTCTTCTTCTTTACCCTCTTGGAGGTTAACCTCTTCTTCGGTTTTAAGGTTGTCGAGATCTGAATGAGCTTCATGGTGTGTTAAAATTTCAGCTTTTTCAATGGCATTTTCATTTGTTTCTTCGTCACCTTTTTCTTCCTCTTCTTTTACTTCATCAAACTCTTTGCTTTCTAGGTTTTGTCTGCTCTCAATTTCATAGCTTTCCTTCCCAGCTAGTTGCTGTTGTTGTTCTTCTTCTTCACTGGCCCCAATCATAGTTTCTGTTTCACTTTCACAAATGGTGTTTTCTTTGGCTTCTGTTTCAACTTGTTGTTGTTGTTGTTCTTCTTCTTCTTGTACTTGTTGCTCATCCTCTTTCATTTTGATGGGTTGCTCTTTGTCATCATCTTCTTCTCCTCCTTCTTGTTCATCTTCATCCCCACTATCTTCTTCATCATGTTCTTCCCCTTCTTTTTCTTCTTCTTGACATTTGTCTTTGTGAACAGGTGATTCCCAAAAACGGTTAGCCAAAGCTGCCATTTTGACTGGATCAGATCTGCACCTCATCAACAAAAGAGCATTTTTCGGAGGAATACATATGCTAACTCTTGCTTTCTCTTCTTCCTCTCCCACCACCTCCTCATTCTTCTTCTCTTCTTCCTCACCTACCACCAAATCAACATCAATGTCCTCAAACACATGCCTCCTCTGGCTGTGGCTCCTCTCACCTCTGTCTCTTCCATCCTCCATTTCCTCCTCCATCACCAACTCAATCCCCCTTCCCTTCCCATCCCCATCCTGCAAAGCCACCAACCACCTTCCAAGTCCATTTCCACATGAACCCTCTCTCACAAGTCCTCCCCCTTCCACTCCACCACCCTTCTCCTTCTCCTTCTCACTTGACATGCAAGAAGACCTGCAAGGAAAGAAGCAGCTGAACTCTCTCAAAGCCTCACATATTGTCAAGGGAAGATGCACCCATCTCTGATTCCTATGCTTCAAACAGTTCTGGTGATGTTGAAACCCTTGGCTATTTTGTCTAGTTAGATCTGCATTAGGATTTGCATTTCCATTGACATTTGCACCACCTTGTTCAGCCTTCCTAAAGCTAGCCTCCCCTCTCCTCTTAGACCTTGCCCTCATCTTTTTCCCTTGCTTCTTGGTCTTCACCCTCACCTGGCCAATGCAAGTGACTTTGGGAGAAGAAGGTTCAGGGTTCTCAAAGCCACACCCTCTTCTCTTGCCACCAGTTGGGAACATGGGGGAGGCTTGACCTCCCTTCATGCTGCCATTGCTCTTGAGCCTCCTGCTTAGGGAAGAAGAGAGAGAAATCTGGGGAGGGTCTCTGCTGCGGCTTGGACTGAGAATGGACTTGGAAGAGAGCTTCATGGATGAAGAGGACAAACGGGAAGTGAAGCAAACAAACAACTCGCTTGTGCTGCTGCTATTGCTACTTGTGCTGCGATGGGGTCTCTCTCTATCTGTCTCCATTTTTTTTCTTTTTCTTTTTTCTTTTCTTTTTTGGTTTCAGAATAACACTTGCCAAGTCATGGCACTGCCATTGAGTGACACACAAGAGATGATTTTTTGGGATGGTAGCTCTAGAAAGCACAGTCAATAAATGAAAGAGTGCTTAGCTTTGCTTGGTTGAGGTGGAATGGCCTATCATCCTCAGTAACAGATTGCAAGGTGGCTACTATGTATGAGTGAGAGTCTGTCTGATAGAAAGAGAGAGGGAGAGACTGAGAGGAAAGTGTTTAATGGAAGATGACGAAATGCTGTTTGTCTTTATCAAAATGTAACCCACTGTGGCTAGAGTGTAGGGTCTTGTTGCCAACTGGTGCTTTTTCTTTATTTTTTATTTCTTACACACATTTTCTCAATTAAGTTCTATATTTAAGAAAAATAAAATTTACTTTCATTTTTCACATTGTCTTACGTAATTTTTGTCATCTTATCGTGCAACAATACATTGCCGAGGAATAATACTTTCTCCAGATTCATTCATTCATTCACAAGTGGTTTCTTTTAAGATGACTATAATATCTTTCTTCTGATGGAAAGATTCGAGGGAGCACTTGGTATTTGAGAATGGAGATAGTCTGGTATGATTCATGTGTATGATGAAATGGAGTTGGGGGATGAATCTTGGATGATACTTGTTATTAGTGAAGTACTCAAGTCTCAAGGTTCGTCTCCGTGTTCAGCAGAAAAGGGGAAAAAAGCAGCTGCGTGCACGGGACTTTTGGCAGATCAACATCTTTGGTAAAGACAGAAAGTAGTGGGAAAAGAATAGAAAAAGAAAGGTGGTGTGAGTGTGCGAGTGGAAAAGAAATTTGACAGGAAAAAGAATAGATAAAGAGTTTATATTCTTGTAAGACTCGCATAAAGGAGATTTTGGGCGTATATCATGAATAATATGTGTTTAATAGACATTCAGTAAAATCAATAATACTATTTTGGATAATGATGATTGAAAATTCTAAAATTATTTCTGGATATAATGTGATTTTTTCCCCCTAAATATAGATAGCTTTTGCCTTAATAAAAACCTATGTCAAAACACTAGCACACTACCAAATAATGGTACGAAAATCTTAACTAACAACTAGCAACCACACCAACTAATAAAACTTGCAAAACAAAACCTACCCAACGGCTATTTATGAGGAGGAAAAAAAGAAAGAAAAGCCTACCTAACGGTATTGTATTTGTCAAAATCAGAAGCATTATCAGCCGCATTGAATGTGAAGGAAATCTCTTAAATAATTTGATTAGCTTTGTCACTTGTATTCTTAATACGTAATTAATGCCTACAAACTAGAAATGTGATCAAGGATATAATAGAATTATTCAATAAATATAATAATAAGCACTACCAGACTGTGATAGAAAGAAAGAACAAAAAACTGTCAATTCGAGAAACACCCTACTGGAGTGTCTACAAAAAATAGGATCATATTTTTAATGGTTTTCTTGAATGGGAAACTATTTAATACCAAGTGCTTAACATGCAAACTAATTCATAACTCATATACTTGATCAACTTTCTTAAGTCACCCGTCAGCATTTCCCATTTTTATAAGATTCAGAAATGAGTGTTCTACAATAATGGACTATATTGTAGCTCTAGATAATCATAAGTAATGTTGTTCGCAGGTGGCCTCATGGGAAATGGTTGGAATCAAAGACAACAGCAAGATGAATGAATAAATAGATAGAGATATATAATATGTGTATGTGATCCAAATTGAGATGTAAAAATCTTATAAAGATGTATTCTAATAGGTAGTAGGAGGCAGTAAAATAGTGTGGGGGAGGAACGTGGCCAGATAGATCATAGAAGGAGACGAAGGAAGATGAGGTACAAAGTTATGGTCTTGGGAATCAAAGTTGATGACACTTTCACAGAATTCATGTGTCCATCCGTGTGGTGTGAGACTGAGAAGTGCAGTAGTAATACTATTGTTTTGTTTTGTAAGTGTAAATGTAAATACTACTAAATAACCAAAGCTGTACTCTGCTAGTACAGTCTCTGTCTGTAACAAATGCTTGCTTTTTCAGCTTTCCCACCTCTCAGTTTTCACAATACAAACACAACACGCTATTATTATTATTTCTTGTTTTTCAAACTTTTCTTCATTTTTCAGGGCACATTAAGTATATTTAATCGGCACTAACGATGAATTTAAAAGTATAATATTCTTTGTAGATGAATATAGTTTGGTGTTGATGATGTGTAATGAGTAGGTTATTTGGGGGATGGAGAAGAAGGTAAAAAGTATAGTTATTTGAAAAAAAAGAAATGAGAGGGTGAGAGTGGCAGATAAGAAATAAGAAGGGAGAAGAAGGGTATGTGTGAAAGATGTCACATGGGAATAGGATATAGGATAGGGAGGAGGTTGAAAGAGGAAGGAGGAAGGTGCACCGCACGTGACCACACGCTACAAGCTTTGCAATTTCATGCCTCCAATCATCCTTCTTCCTACCCTATCATACTCATCACCGCTTCCTTTTACTCCACGCGCCTTTTACTGTACTTTTTTAAATTCTTCCATGTTACATTGCACCATATATTCTTCTATATTTTTATCAAAATTTTCAAACAATAATATCTTTAAATTACGGTGTGAGTATCTCACATTTTAGGATATTTTTCCCGTTAAATTGAGTCTTACAAGTTAAAGAACTCATCATGATTTGATTGGTTATGGTTTGTAATTTGATCTATCTAAACCACCATATACATTAATTTGTACTATTTTTGTTAAGAGAAAGAAAAGGTATTTTATTAGTTCAAAAAACAACAATAATTTTTTTTATAGCAAAAGCTTCTTTTTTAAAAGAAAATCGTTTTTCACAATTTTTGTCTAATACTAAGAGTAGTATCTTTTTAATATGACTATACAAGAATGGAAGACATGTGACAAGCGCCATGAAAAGGATGAAAGGATTAGCCACAAATTTTTCAAATGTTTTGCATGTGTTAATTTCAAGAAAAAGAAGCGAAGAAGAGATGGTTGATGATGGTGGTTGCATAGTGTTGACATTGATATATCTTTGGTGGTGATTTGTACTAATGAGTAATTATAATTATAATTTTATCTTTTTGTATAAACTTTTAAAGTATTATCAATAGATTAAAAAGTCAAGAAATTTACCAAGTTTTGAATTGAATAAAGAATTCAAAGGAGAAACCCGGCAAGAAAAAAGATATAGTCTAGTTATGGCATGAGAAGTGTGCAGTGCAGGCACGCGCATGAAAAGGAGAGTAGATACAAGATTCTGAAACAAGCATAGGGACCCATTTGCGAAGGACTGTACCGTTTACTATGCTTCCCATGGATATCATAGAAATCTGCGCACATGCGACGCGTGGCAGAGAAAACCATTCATTCATTGCCTTTGCCAAAATGTTATCTTAACGATCATTTTTGTTACCAAATATTTTAAAAATCAATTAGTAATTTCTTGAAGGACTAAAAATATAATGTAGATAATTGAAAATGTTAGTCATTTGCCAGCCAAATAATGCATACAAACTAGCACATCTAGACCATAATTAATTTGAAAATGAAAAATATTACATAAAAATATTTTTTTCAGATTTTAATAAATTAAACAGTATAGTTATTGATAATATATTATTTCTTATTGATAATATCTTAGTGTATTGATTAGTAGGACCCTTAATTAAATTTTAGTGTAAAATCAGAGATTGCTGAACACCCTTTACAATCATCTCAACACTCACGTCACATAACGAGGTAAAGCATTTAATAGGGATAGGTTAGAGGTGTGGTCCAGCTACATGGAAACCCACTCAAAGAGAAGCACGCACAACTCTTCGGTCATATGATCCTAACTCCAAAGCTGAATGATAACCAAATTAGTAAGTGGGTCAAGGTTACTTAAAAAGAAGGGGTTTGACCATACATTTACACAACTTGACAAAACTGATACTAAGAACGCATTATGGAAAGACGTCTATGAAAAGCAGACTGTGCAATAATATTTTTTATGGACTTATATTGTAGAACACTTTAACTTTGTCTGATATTTTGGGCTATTCGGCATGAGGCCCGGTTGAGGTAAAGCCAATGCCGTAAAGTGGGCGATGAGGCTTTTTAATGTACTTTACTTATTTCTAAACAACAATGATAATTACGGAGTTGATTAGGGTAATATAATACAAGAGTAATAAAAGAGGTGCAGACCTAATTTTTAGTGTTACAAAAAGTACAAAATAATTGTTTTCAACACAGCTAGCTGGTTTGGTGACCACTGTTAGGGGCTTGTCAAAGTGTGCATGCAGTCCATGTTAGATTGTGTCCCACCAGACCGTAAATAATTGAATAGTTGTATCCAAGTGAGG
This sequence comes from Macrotyloma uniflorum, assembly GCA_016859785.1. Lineage (NCBI taxonomy): Eukaryota > Viridiplantae > Streptophyta > Magnoliopsida > Fabales > Fabaceae > Macrotyloma > Macrotyloma uniflorum. The sequence continues at coordinate 3,840,391 of BDMB01000014.1, forward strand.
TTACAAGTTTTAATTCATTAACATATGAATCACGAATGCCACACGTGATCAAGAACGGAAGAAAGCCTGTTCCTAGCAGTTCAAATAATTAAAAAAAAGTAAGCAGACAAATGCTGCCCGATAATGTTCCTAAGATCTGGCCATTTCAACAGCAAATGACGCCTACCTCTCCGCTCTCTAGTAGCACAATACGTTAATACAATGAACAAGCTTTCTGCTAATAATTCAGCAATGTTCTATTTCGATGTCACAATTCAAGAGAACATGGATTGGCTACTGATAGTGAGTGCAACTGACACATGGGGGTTATGAAGGTATAATGTCATATCAACACCTTCCACGACAACACAAGTGGACATGACTAAAACTAGAACAGTTGTAAAGTTGAAGAAAGGTCGTCATCTGTCACACAAACTTATCAATCAATTTACAAATTTTTATGACCGGATATATTCGGAATCAAAATTTACAAAGAGTTCCGCTTTCTATCTTACAGTGAAATCCCAGAAAAAAAAAATTACACACTATCAATTCCTCAATTAAATGTGGAACATTCCATTGAAAAGAGAGCCCAGGAATGAAGGGGGAAAAAACACTAGTTTAAGCAACTCTGATCAGCTTCGGGACGTCAATCAAATTCCAGAACTATTTTACCTGGAATGAGCTTCTTGTCTTTTGCCTCATGGGCCTCTTTCACTTGTGTTATGGGAAACGTTTGATACACAGGTATCTTCATCTTCCCAGCTTGACATAGCTTTCGAATCTCAATTAAACCGTCTGAGTCAGCCCTCATGTATGTCCATGAGTATTCTGAATCACAAGGAAAGAAGGGGATTTGGCTTCACATTTTTTTAAAAAACCTTCACCAGGCATTTGTCAGCCCAGGTTAAAACAAGGAAATAAACACCGCCCTTGGTTTCTAACTTACACCAATGACAAAATTTAAATTATAATCAACAGGGAATACCGTGCACACAAAAAAAAGACTGTTAAATCAAAATAAATGTGCTTTTAACTTTTTCTACAAGGAAGGTGGAGATTGCGAGACAGGATTTGATTTCTCCCCGATATCATTAATTCTGCTTCATTTACATAACAAGCAGCAAGAAAGATATCATTTATGAATATCTGATATCTATAGACAGATGAAGCTAAAAGGTTTCAGAGAGGCTTAATCTGGTTATCATCTTGTACATCATTATTATTCAGATGCATTTTTATGTTGTAAATCTCTTCTACTTTTGATGTTTCATTCTGGTGAATAATAGCAAATTGTATCATAGAGATACCAATGTCCAGTTATAGGACAAAATACTTTGTTGATTTTTTTTCATTCAAAACTCAATGGCTATTTCCTTTAAAATCAAGTCACCCGACAACATGACATTTAGTTGGGTTGTGCCTATCTAGATTTATTTGCTGAAAGTTTAATTCTAAGACAATGAGTAATTGTACTATACGGAAGATTATAGCAGCTTATAGACTATAGGCTTTTGCCTTAAACGGAATACCAGATGCATGGAATATAAAGAAATTGCCTTACACGGACAATTAGGAGTTTGTTAGTTCTCAAGGACTTATATAGTTCTTGGGATTCGGGAACTTCTAAAATCTTACTCAGAACATTATTGAAAATGAATTAATTTTCACAATTTCTATTTCTTTCATTCAGTTGGTTCAGCTCCAGATTTTATCAATGCTTGAAATCTAATTCAAAACCTTTTTCCGCCTAGGTGAGGCACGTAGGATAAGGAGAAAATTTCCTGTGATAAATTTAGATTAAACACAAGCACTATGTCAATTAGCATAATAAATAATTATTTTAAGTCCACTTCAGCTACTCCTTTAACCTACAGTGGACTCTGAGTCCATTTGGACAAGCTTCTCCATGAACACTTCTATAAGAAAAAAATGAAATAAGATTTTCTATAAACTAAAATTATCTTATGTATCAATTAAAAATAAGAATTTAGAGAAGTTATGTGAGAGAACTTCTACAGATTAGCTTATGTATACTGTAATTTTTGTTTACGAGTATGAAGAAGCTTATTTCACTATTTTTTTTCTTTTTTTCCCCTTCTAGATGTGCTTAAAAAGAAGTTTATCCAAAAAGGAAAAACCTGTGATACATATCCATTATTTAGTCAATTATATTAGTAATAAGTTAGATAAGGCCTTGTTGTTTTGGGTTAGTTAGGTTAGTCAACCAAACAGAAGGGTTTCTGTTAGAAACAAGGGGAATGGGCTTGCAACTATCTAGGCCCATTAAGGTGGGTTTCAGTTATAGTCTGTAGACCAGTAGTTTCCTCCACATAAGAATAACTATAAACAGTTCAGAGAACTTGGGTGAATGAGAAAGCAGTGTAAGGAGTGGATCCAGACCTCTTGAAATATCTGGAATCTTGTTTTGCTTCTTAGGGGCTTTTTCCCTAATTTCATTCAATAAAAAAACCTTTTCCTTCCTCACTGCCATTGTTATGATACGAGTTCTATCAATTGGTATAAGAGCAATTGTGCCCAGAGCTGTGGTGCATTTACAGCAGATTGTTGGAGCTTTCTTGATTGGTAATCTGTGAAGGGCACATCATGGTTTCAAACCAACAGCTTGAAGCAAGAATGGAAGAGATGAGGTGCCAACATGAAGATGCAACACCTGAAACAAGCTGCAATTGGAATCATTGGGGCAGGAAATAGAATCCTTGAAGGAGATGATGAAATAACTCTGGCAAAATGTACAGGTGATCCTCAACGTATAAAATAAAATGATCAAGTGAACCAAGGGAAGTAGAAGTTTCAGCCAATAGGTGGATGGAAGAACCAGAAAGATTTCGTTTCCAAGGTTTGATGGGAACGGGTATCAACAATAAAGAGCCAAGTCTGAGAAATATTTCATGTTGGATGAAGAAAATAGAAGTGAAGATGAAATTTTAGGATCAAGAGCAAAGAAAAGAATCATGGTGGAAAGAATCAAAGTTGGTGGACGGAAGGATAACAAAAAATAAGAACAGAAACAAAAGGACGTCAAAGGGAGAAATAGAGGTCGGAATCAGGAAATTGCTGGTGAACACTAGGCATCACAAGAACCACTAGAATCATATTCAGTCATGGAAAGTGAAGAATTGGAATCCTGGAGAAAGAAATAGTGTTTTTTCAGAAGTAACAAATCCGATCCCATACAATAAAATGGGAAAAGGGAAAGAAAACAAGAAGTCACAGCAACTGAGTTGTCCCCACATCCTCATCAGCCAGACCCAACAGAATATATATGACCTTCATAACCTTCAGCTGCAAGCCTGCAACTATAACAGTGTTTCATGGTAAAAAATGCCTCAGAAAACAGGGCCTTAGAGATGAATGGCTACACTCACATTTGTATTTAACCTAGGAAGATTGAAAGTTAACTTAGGGCTACAATGGTCTGGTTGACTTGGTCACCATGATTCAGTCATCAATGCAAACACCAGCGGGACTTTACTTTAGCATTCAAAAGCAGTTCACCTTGAGAAATCAGCGAAATTTTAGGGGAGAGTAGTGATAGATACAGTTAGAATAGGTTAGAATAGGAGTAATTAAAAAAAACTGTTTTTGTGTACCCATCTGTATTACACTCCTAAATATACCCTTACGTGTTTAACACTAATGTATTCTACATTAGATTGTATTAGATTGTATCAGATTGTATGTTAGTTTTTCATATAAATAAAACTGAAGAGAGGCTGTTGAGTAACTCCCTCTTTTGCATAATATTGTGTTTGATCCATTTCAAGTGATACCATTAGTTAGTTTAGTTAGTAGTTAGCTAGGTTAAGTTAGTCATAGAGATGCACGAGCTTATGTTAGAAAGAAGGAAAATGGGCTTGCATTGCAAATAATTAAGCTAGTTAAGCATGCGTTTCAGTTATAAACTGTAGACCAGTACCTACCTAGGGGATTCTGTGATCGGGAAAGCAGTATAAGGAGTGGATCTAGTAGACCTCTTGAAATATTTGGAATTAGGAAACACTTCCTAGGGGCTTCGCTGTAGTTCCTTCAATAAAAAAATCCTTTTTTTCTAGCACTTACGATACCAGTCTTATAAATGTCAAACAGAAGATAGATACTGCAAGGCAAATTAGTATCATACTTGAAGGTACCAAAGCAAAATAACACGGTAGTCTGGAAAATTCTACCTATTCCATGAGTCCATCGGTATAGAAGCTGTTTATTCAACAAAAGAGCTGTAGCTGCTGGAAGCCCAATAGCAAGTCCATATCTATCAGCCAATGATGCTGCCTCACCCTTCAATGAAATAGCAAACATAGGAGATTGAAGCACAGATGTTGCTTTTAAAGAAAAACATCTAAAAGTTCATTCTGCCAGTGAGCAAGTACATATGCAAGTATGATAAAGATGAAAAAGGAGATCGTATCCTACCTGAAGTGTCATGTAATGTCCACCTCGTTTCAGAAAATTAATGCCTATCCGTTCTGTCTCTGACACACCAATAGTATCCAAAACAGCATCAAACTTCCCCTTTATAGCCAATTCAACATCCTGTCAATCCAGAATGAAGTTACAAGATTACCACTAATTTTCATATATCTTTGTCTTGGGTTGCATTTGAGCTTGGGGTTTATGTTAATTAGGTCTTACTGGCTCATTCTAATCCTCAAATATCACTTATGGGTACTATTAGAGAATAGAGTCTCAATCCTTACGGGATTAAGATTTATTTGTATTTCTTGAACAAAAAGTTAAATTAAGATAAGACCTTAGCTGTCATTGCGCTTCTATATAATTTTTATTGAACAATTAAAATTAAATAGATAAAAGATTTAGATTTTTAATCCCCAATTGCTCCCTAAGTTCTCACTTATCCACCTATTATAATTATTTTATCATTAACTTCTTGTTCTGGGACTAAGTTATAAGACAAGGCAACAACCAACATATCCTATGAATATACCACCTGGCCAAGAACATCTTGGCTATATCTTCGACATGTTTGGTACCAATTGAGTTGTACCCTGTCTATCTCTAAAGTACCCTAACTACATATTACATAATTAAGTAATTATTAGCAGAATAATCACATTAACAAATCTTAACTAAGCCCCATCAGCATCAGGTAAGACCCACCAGGTAATATTATATAAATAAGTAACCGTTAACATGTACACATTATCTTCTTATCAATTGTAATAATAGTCATTAAACTGTTGATACTGATTTGAACGTCGAAGTACAATCGCAAGCAACCCAAATGTTAACCAGGAAGGCTTCAGAGTCAAGAAGGAGTGAGTGCGGGAGACAATCAAAAGGGTAAAGACGATCTTGAAGAATCTAGCCCTGGTCAGAACATTTTTTGCATGTGGGGCTTGATAAAAGCAATCAAGATATCTTTACAAGAAACATGACAAGTTAGGAGGAGCCAAGGAGGATGATGGAGAACACACAAAATGAAGAAAGGTCTTTGTTGGCTGAGCTCAAGAAAGAACTCAACGAATTCAAGAAAAGTGCAGAGGAGATGGATGAATTAAGGCAAGAGAGAATGCGAAGATGAAAAGAAAACTGGAGGAAAAGGAGAGTGCTTCCTCACACAACGAAGCATTAGTCGAGTCTCGGGCATCATGGCACCAACCACTCGTGGAGGTCCAGAAGGGAGGAAGTCATAAGGGTGAGTCATATTTCGCCATTGCCTCGGCGTCAAAAGCCTGGAGGAGGATGGAGACCTCCTTTTGTCAGTGGAATAATGAAAATGTCATTACCAGCGCTATGGAAGAATCTAACAATCGACCGATATGATGGCACTACCGACCCAGACTAGCACATAGATGTCTACGTGACTCAGATAAGTTTGTATAACACAGAAGATGCGATATTGTACAGAGTCTTTCCTATCTCGCTAAAAGGAGCAACGCTCAACTAGTTTACAAGAGTCCCCCATCCTCGATAGATTGCTTTGATACTCTGGTGGCTAAGTTCGGGACGCAGTTCACAACAAGTCGGCCACACCATTGCTTTGGTGAAAGCAAGAGAAAAACAAGTCGTTGAGGGTGTTCATGAAGAAATTCCAAAAGTAGTCGTAAAATATCTGGAATCTCAATTCCAAGGTAGCTTTGCACCACATGGTAACGACCTTACAATCAAGATCTTTTGCAGACAGTTTATGCAAGAAACCGGAAGCAGACTCAAACGAGCTAAGAAACAGGCTTCCAAGTTCATGCAACTAAAGGAGTTACGTAAATTCCGCGCACAAGCACGTAGTGAGCCATAAGAGAGGAGGGAAGGTGAGAGAAGAGAGCTTGAGAAGGAGAAAGGAAGAAGGGTTAAGTTTCAACCAAAATTGAAAGAATCTAGAGCACCTCGATTCTTGCACTACACCCCATTGAAAGTAGACAAAAGGCAAGCCCTTAAAGAAACCCTAAATACCGACTTAAGTCAGATGTTAAGAAAGGTCTCATCGCTCAAACGCAGATCGTAGTAGACACTACCAGAATCAACAAATGGACATTCTACTAAAGAATGCATGGCTTTGAAGAACAAAATCGAGGAACTAGTGCAGGCGGGGCACTTGCAAAAATTTGTTAGGAGAGATGCTGGTAGGGAGAGGCACCAATGGGGACGAAGCGAAGGAGGACAAATCAGACGTCCTGACCACCAAAATTATATTTGGCAAAAGCACACCTGCAAAGAAGAGGAGGTAAGGGGATGAAGGAAAGAGCCCACCATTACGAGGTATCATAAACACAATTGTTGGCGGGTTTGCAGGAGGGGAGCCTCCAACCCGACCAGAAAAAGACATCTCAAAAGCATATCGTCCGTTAATATGACAATCGATAGAAAGATATAAAGGATGTCACCCATCACATTTACAGACGTAGACTTCAAAGGTATAGATCCATAACAAGACGACCCAATGGTCATTACAATAGAAGTAGGAAATTTTGCCATTTGGAAAACGCTTGTAGATTAGGGGAGCTTAGTGAATATCTTATACTAGGAGACTTTTTGGAAGATGGGGTTGTCAGGAGGAGGCCATACAATGATCAAGTTGTAAGGTTTGTGTACCGTCACTATGGTTTCATTCGACGACAAGAACTTCATTGTCAAGTGAGGAATGGACACAATGTCACCAAGTTTGTTGAGTGATGACCACCCCAATAGCATATTATATGACGTATTCGCATCAATTATCAGATAATTCACCTTTATTACCCGATAATGTGTACATCCTTCCCCAAACTTGATGTATAAGTCAATGTATCATTTGGTATCTACCCTTTCCACGAGTGTATGGCCTCTTTTCACAACTCCATCTTCCAAAAAGTCTCCCAATACACTTCTCACTTACTATAAAAATTTATTTTAAAAAGAAAAAAATTAATGTTACCAACTAACATGTGCGGACAGTCATTTTCCACATTCATCAAATGCCAACTATTTTCTGTTTTAAAATCAATGTTTTATTTCCCTTTCTAGCATCTTATTTTCTGTTTTTCATAAACCAGTATTCTAAGTATTGCTGTTTTCTCTTTCATGATTTAAAACAAAAAGCTTTATCAGCAGTATTTGTCACAATTGAAATCTCTGAACTAATGACTGCAAAAAATGATACAAAAGAAGATTCAACAACACCTCAGCAACATAATCAACTGCTTGCTCTGCACCAGCTGCTAACAATCTGTCTACGCTTTGACTTCCACAAGTAGTTACAACAGAGCATCCAGCAGCTACTGCAAGTTGAATTGCAGTCAACCCTACTGCTCCTCCACCTCCCACTACTAATATCCTTTGTCTGTTTGAGATAAGCTAAAGGATATAAGTGAGTGGAACGAGAGCTTTTAGCAAGCTGAACATTTAGTGGGTGATAAATATAAAAAAAATGAACAGAAAATAATAAGCAAAAATTAATTTTCAACGATGGAAATCATAATCTCATCAATATAAACATACCCCTCACTTATTCTAGCTGTACATTTTAGAGCACGCCAAGCTGTCAATGCTGCAAAAGGAATGGCACTGGCTTCCTACAAGATTAAAGGGGGAAAAAAAGAGCAATAAGAATGGCTTCAATGATCATGGTAAACAAGGGGAAACCATAATCAACTTTTAAATGTAGAAACTACTAAATTTGTAACGAGTGAATTATAAGAGTGACAGTAAAACCAATGCATTGGACATACAGAGACAAATATTATTGTTATAGCTCTCTCACTTTGAAGAGTCAAACGGGTGTACAATGAAAATCTAATTACTATTATGAATTAATCATAGTAAATTCAATCCCTCACTTTTGCAGAAACAGCGCACATATTGACTGCAATACAGCTCCGTAGTCCAACATATTGACCCAAATAGGCCTAACTAATCAGTAATCAAAACACTACAGCATACCACATGAGTAAGTGAATCCGGCTTCAGAGTAACCTCATCCTCTGAGAGAATTGCATAGTCCGTGTAAGTGCCCCTCACGGCAGTGGGATGCAGAGCCCCAAAAACCGGTTCTCCCACACTCACCGCCGTCACCGAAGCACCAACCGCCGCAACCTCACCGCTAATGTCGCGCCCCAAAATGAGAGGCAACAGCCGCTCGAAAATGGAACGCCCGTAACCGGCACGCATCTGAGACAAACAGTAAGAAAATTTCAAAACAGCTCAATAAATCTAAAAAACAGGTCAATGAATCTAAAAAAAGTGTTTAAGAACATTTCAAGGACAGCAATGGAGCAGCAACGCAACTCACACGGGTGTCCAAGGGGTTGACGGAAACGGCGCGCGTGCGGACGAGGACTTCGTGCGGCTTAAGCGGAGGGACTTGCACGTGAGAGCGAAGCTCGAGCAGGTGGGGCCCACCGAAGGAGGGAAGAAGCACGGCTCTGCAGTCAGAAACGTAGGATTTGAGACGGTGGTAGCTGAAAGCGGAGGGTGTTATTCTCGTGAACTCGCGATTGCTCAGAATCCGCATCTTCTCAGTAGTATTTCAGGCTGAATTTCAGAGCATTGAGATTGATTGGTTCTCAATGGTTTAGGGTTTAGGGTTTTTGAAGTGAATTTGAGGAGTGTGTGTGCATGTGCAGCATGTGAAAGGGAGAGAGGGAAGGGGAACGTGTCTGTGTTTTTGTCCGCAGGAGAGAAGAGGTGGTGGTTGCGTTTCGTTGCGTTTCGTTTAAACTTTTGGTGTTTATGGCGCCGTGGGTTGTTGCGAATGCTTATGTGTAAGAAAATTGGAACCGGTTAAGACAATTCTTTCATCTCTACTATTAATACAGATTTGGCCACGTTGTATTGTACCATACTTAAACAAAATTTTTATTAAAGCATTGCATTTTTTTTAGGAAGAAAATACTTTTAATTTTTTAATTAACTGAAGTGCACATCAGTTTCAACTTTCATGTTACTTCGAGGCTTATTCGATTCATTCATCATAGTTTCTGAATACTCGTTAGCCGATATTATTACCAAATTCGTAACAAACATAATTGTCTTACCGTTTAAAAAAATTCAATTTACTATTCTAAAACAGTATTATTATATCTCCCTACTGCATTAATCATTGCTTGAGATTATAACAATATTAAGGTTATAAAAAAATGAAAATAGTATTAAGTTTGCTTGGATATAAAGATAACATTTTTTTTAAAAGTTTATTTATTAAGAAAAATTATAAATACTTTAAAATTTTAAATTCACGAAATTAACATCTACATATGAAAAAAAATTTAATTTAATTTTTTATCTTTGTTATTAAATACCAAACTATATATTAACAAAATTAGATTATTTAAGAATATCTTATCTTGATCTTACTCGATTACATGTGTTAATAACATTATTAAACCCTTATAATGAATGGATATAGAAGTCTTGACTAAAAAAATAAGTCTTTCCTCGTACTAACATTAAAATATGTTAACACTCGAATAGCAACTATATATTAATGTTAGATGTTTCTACATATCATTCATAATATAACAAAATTAGATTATTCAAGAATTTATTATTCTTAAATTATTATCTTCTTTTTTTTTTCCTCCGGACATTACTAAACCCTTATAATGGATGGATACAAAAATCTCAACTACAAAATAAATCATTCTTCATACTAACCTTGAAATATTTTTATCACCCGAGTAGTAACACCATAATCATTTTAGATAAATTTGAATATAAATTAACTAAATTATAGAATAACAAATACAATGTTTAAATTGTTTGTCAAATAAATGAAAGTCAACAAAATATTGATAGGAAATAGGATCGAAGAGGATATTACTAGAACCTTCACTGAGATATTCATGGGTGTTGATAATGATTTCAATCCTTATAAACTAGATTAGTTAGCTAGAAAATCTCAATATGAAGAATGAAGAATGTAAGATGCTTATATAAGAGTAATAAAGAAGTATGCAACTTCATGAAGAAACTAAGATACTTATAGAGGAGTGTGCAACTTCTAATCCTAGAAATACTTCAATATGTCAAGGAGATCTTTGATATGAAAATGGGAATGAGAATGAAAGATTTGTTTAATTTGAGTTATTTCTTCTGAGCAAGAGATCATACATATATTTATAATAAATTTCAATTAAAATATTAAAACCATTACAAACAACACCTAAAGTTGTTTTATTTCAATGAATTGTAAATTTAGAATCCATTCCGCAACATGAGACCTAACACTTTTATTTTATAAGAAAAAGTAAATTAACTAATACTTCAACATAACTTTAGATAATTCATCGTAAATTCTAACATGAACTTAATCGATTCGATAGAAAATAAATTCAGTCACTACAAAATCTCCTCTAACCTAGACCTTTTATCCAAAACAAGAGAATACACAGACTCTTGATTTTTAATTTAAACTATAGCATAACCTTCACTAACTAAAACTGACAAAAAATTTTCCTACCAATTATACTTAGAGAGAAAGAGCAAAACAGAACAAGAGTGTGTGACCTACAGCCAAAATAATGATCTTATAACTATGAAAAAAACTGTTTCTTTTGACTGTATTTGGAGTCCAGATTTAAGAAATACAATAAGCACCGAAGGAGAGGTCCCCTGACCAGATGTTTTCAAAAGGGCAGCCAATTCTATGATCCAATTTCAACATGGTTAGCATTTGAAGCATCTTCAATCTTCTGCTTCTTTTTCTGCTTCAACTTCCTTTGCTTCTGTTTGGACCGAAATTGATCTTTTATGCTCTTCTCCCATTCCTTTTTATTTCTTTGGTAAAGCAGCATAGCAGCACGAGCATCTTCTATCTGAAACAATATGGCTGTGTTATAGTTTTGATTTCATGTTTAACAGATACAACAGGTTTGCATACATGAAAAAAATTCAAACTTATGAGAATGGGAACTTTAAGTACTTAAAGCTAGTGCAACTTTTAGCCTAGAAAGACAATTGCCATTTACTCAACACTGTAATAGTTTTAGTAGTTACTGATCCATAAAGAAAGGAGGGAGTGGGAAAAAAAGGTAGAGAGACTAACTGGGCAGTGCTCTCCTGTTTGGATGTTCACAGCGAGATGTTCGGCAGCAAGATGCCGCAGTGCTCTCTTGCTACTTGATCTGCTTAAACCCAAGGCAAATTTATTAGAACGAATTACAGGAACACTTAGAATGTAAAGCTAAAAATGATAGGTAGAAGAAGCAGTAAGGTAACAGTACCTTAGAAATGGTTGGTACTCAGAGGTATCTCTTATATCCTTTTTGGGATGACTTAATAATAATGCCTGCAAAAGTACAGTCCAATTCTCAGTTTTAAACACCAGAGGCTGATAAGAAAAATATACAAGCAATTCAAGAAAGTGGAAGAAAATAATCAACTCAAATGCTGACCTTAAGGTCATTGGACAAGGCATGACCAACAAGGATCCTTCCGTTGATTAAGTCTGACACTTTCTTCTGAGCAGTCCAAAAATCCTTTGCTACAAATTTAATTATCGTGTTGAGTGTTGTATTAGTTTATTGGCAAAAGAATCATAATGATGGTAATCATAGAAATGGTTAGGAAAATCCTGGTGCTCGTAGTTATAATAAGCTACTATGGCTGCTTTTAAGAATTGAACAAGCTTAATGGCAGAGCACCTGAACCTTAACTTCTAATATTAGTGTAGAAATGGCTCATTTTGAACTGCTTATTAATTTAATCTATGCATCACATATTTGCATGTTTAGAATGAGTGCAATGGAATATTCAATGCTATGACTGGACCAATTTTCCTCAAGCATGTGTTGGGAAAGTTTTTTTTTTCAATTTCAGTTGTTTGAGGAAAATTAAGTTATTTATAAAATAAGCTAGATGTTTGGGCTATCAACTGAGATTTAGTAAAGGTTTTTTCACGAAAAATGTTATTTTCATGAATTTAAACATTGTAACTTACAATTATTTTTCAACAATTTTTTTCCTTTCAGCTTCATATACACTCTTTTTCTTATGTAAAAGCTTTTTTTTTTTTACATCCAAACATTAAATATCTTAAAATAATTTTCAGAAAATTTATGCAAACAAAAACTGATTTTTATTATAAATTATTATAATGATAATTGATTGTTGAAATAACCAGTTGTCTCAAACACTACTAATTAAGGAGAAATACAGTACAGTACAGCTCTAGAAACTTTTGTCCTAACAGCATGACTGGGACCAACTAAGGCACTGAACACATGCTTTGATTAAGTCACTGAAAACTTCAATCAAAGATAAGAAAAAAGAAGAATCAAGTGGCTCTCAAAAGTAAGATTTTCCAAAAATTTGAAACTCAAAGCTACAATTGCACAAAGAAGTCAATGTTATATTTCATAGCCAAACCATTCCCCTTTATTCATAACTAACAATATAAGAGGTAAAAGATTCTCTCATAATCCATGATGCATGCAAGAGTAAGTAAATTGTGACCCCTAGAAAATTTAACTTTTAAAGAACATAATGAAATTGATGTTTCTATGGGGAAATTGAGATGTGGTATAATTCATATCATTTGAATTTTTAAGTTCCAAAGCATTCAATTATATTTAAAATCGTAGATCAAAGAATATCAAACCTTTCCTAAGATCTCGAGGTCTTATGCCACTAATTTTCGTGCGGAAGTCAACAACCCGTTCAATTGGCCGGACAAACTCGTCATAAATAACATTTCCCCACTTATTGACCTGCCATCAGCTGAACCAATATTAGAAATAAAAGACTTAACAAGGCAAGGGGAGATGAACATATTAATGATAATTGTAAAAAATACTTACGCCAAAATAAATTGGAAATTAATGTTTGGTCATTTAATGTTTGGTTCAGTGTTATCAATGTAGACGGGAGAATATGGCGGAAGATCAAAATTCTGCCATATAGACATGTCATTGTGGCTTATGGCACTGCCATAGCAAGCCTTCCTCACAAATTGCCAATGAGTTGGCAAAAATCTATCATGCCATTCCACCACGGTGGCCCTGGCGCTACCATTTAACAACATTGGTTTGATTTTGCTGCTAAATGCGAAACTATAATTCCACTATTTAGGAGCAGTCCAGTCTTAAAGTTATGATTTCTTATATATTAGATTTAGGATTGATTTGGCTTCAAATATATACAGGATGTAATGTTCTAGGTGCTTTCAATCTTATTTTGTATGCAGGAAAAATAGCTCCCCAGAAAATTTTACATAATATTTTATAGTGTTATCAAGCATGGTTCTGCATTATATGGATTTTAATAGTGGGATTTCATTCAACTAATGCGTGGCTAACACTCGCACAGTTCCATTTAAACAACATGTTCATATAAGGTGATAAAATACAAGAAACAAGTTCTTATGGTCCAAATATAGTAGACGAGAGACTAAACGAAAGTCTGGGAGAAGACAGTCAATGATGACATATGTCCAAATAACATTAATATTGTTTTTATGGGTCTCTCACAGGGTGTGGCCCTGCCCACACCCTTTTGGGGGTGAGACTAATTTCCACTTAGGAGTCTGATGGTGTAGCCCAAGACATTTGATACTTCCAGTATGATTCCAAATCTTCCACTGCAGCTAAAGCCCACTCATGTGTAGCTCACACCAATTGAGCAACACCTCATGATCAAACAACAGAAAACCAAAGTATATATATAACTATGGTATTGCTTCAGGCAAAAGCATGTTAGTCTACAAAATCATGAGCATTGTGTTGGGAATGGAAAAAGTAAAATGCAACACTAATCCATAACCCATAAAACATAAATTGGGTTACGATGAAAATTGTAAGTTACCAGTTAATATTCACCAATAGATTCTTTGTACTTTGTAGTGATATGAATTCATCAATGGAGTAACATGGGGAGGAAAAATCTAAAGATATAATCAGAAGATGGAGAGGAACAAATTAATACCAGCGTTACTCTTCCCAGAGCACTTTTATTTCCTTGACCAACACCAACCATTTCGCAATCCATGGCCACTGCATCTGTCAAACTGCCAAATGGTTATTAAGTTAAAGGACAGTGGACTTCAAAAGGAGTAGAAAACTCCATAATAACATAGCAGGCCTAGATAAAATCAACAATTCAATACAAGAAAAACAAGTTCTAACTCAAAATAATGATGAAGTATTAAAATCTTGTTCAGTTATTTGTATGATGCAGGTCCAATTCACTCACTCACTCACACACACAAAACAATATAAGACAACCCCCCATCCCTAAACTACAAAGTAACGCATAAAAATTCACTGTAGTCACCTTGAATCATCATTTACAGGAGTAAGAGGATTAATCTGACAATCATTGGATTTATCATCTGGTCTCTCTTTACGTTTCCCTGTAAAAGAAAAAAAAAAAACATAGTCACACACGACTACATTATTTTCAAGGGTTCACCTCTTATATACACCAGATTAAACAATACACCCCCAGAAGCAAAAATCAAATAGTTTTACCCAAAATTGATTCTGAGGTATCTTCATCTGAACTTTTGAAGGTCCTTGAAGCCTTGGAGTTATTCAGCTTCTACACAATGACAAACACCAATAAATTGATGAAGAAAACATGAGTGTGTCGAATAGAACGTAGAAAGAAGAAGAATAGAGGAGACACTTGTTGAAGTTGAACCCAATTGGGGTTCAGCTGAGTTTGCTTCGGTTTCTTCATGGCCGCAAATGTGCGTCTTCTGCGCGCTTCACGGTCAGGGTTCCAGCGTTTGAAGTTTCAAGAAAAGAAGAGCACCCAACGGCGTCGTTGTGTTTTTAAATATTTAAAAATTAGGTTTTATAATTTATATTAACAGAACCACCTTAATTTGATTTTTATACGATAAATTTTAATGTGCTTTTCATACTTACAAATGTATTCAAATTTATTCTTATTATCTTTTTGTGGTCGTAACTACATTTTGTAGAAATAGAATTATTAGTATTTCAATAAGTGGTTTAGACAAGATAAATATTTATATAATTGAAATTATAATAAATAAATATATTTTAAAATACATTATATGATATAAAAGTTCATTCACATTATCTTAAAAGATTAAATAAAAATTAAATACCATAACTTGGCCTCCCATGCAACTGCAAAAGGCTGCCACCATGTTGTACATAATAATTTCCCACAAATTGAATATATCATTGAGATCATAAAAAAGGATCACGATAAGATAGTACTTTTTTTATTTCTTTATTTTTTTGAAGGATTTTTATTTTTATTTAATTATAAAATTTAAAATAAAAAAAATACTAATTGTTCTTTTATTATTTATATCGTTATTATTTATTTAATTTTTGGTTTATATATATATATATATATTTTTTGTAATGTAAAAATAAAAAATAAAAAGATAATATTATAAATATTTATTAAAATTTAAAAAATATATTATATTTCTTAATTTAAAAAAATAAATCTCACATAACACATAAAAAAACAGAAAAATTAATCGTAAAGAGATTAATATTTTAAAAAATATATATATACCGCAAATTTAGATTTTCTTTCTTATTGGAATAGTGTGGTAAGTAAATTACGTTAGAATTTATGATTTTACAAAAATTATTGAAATCCTTCATTATATATAATAATTGTCATTCATAAAATGGATTCTAATTAAAATATTTGAGTTCAGTGATGCTTATAACATATTGGATTATTATCTCATCATTTTTAATACTCTTTTCATGTGTTAAATAAAAAGTATATTAATTTTAATAAATTAAAATAAATCATATGTTATCTTTGTTTAACTATTTAATACTTATAAAATAATCTAGAACAATGATTACAAATAATTAATTTAATTAAAACTCTAAAATACTTTCAATTTACCAGTATTTAATTTAATATAATTTTTATATTATTACAATTTTTTCGTTATTAATTTTGAGAAAATAAATATAAGTATATCAATATATAAATACATGAGCATATCTATATTCAAACGATTTTATAGGCAACGTAATCTAAACATTTTCCATTATTCTTCAATGGCTTTATTTTAAGAAGCATTTGAAGCTCATCATTATATAGAACTTTATTCATTTTTCACTATAACAAAACTCTTACTTATTCAAATTAATTAATGCTTCTTTACCAAAAAAAGAAAATGTGAATCAACAGGAGCATTATGTAGAATTTTTTAGAATACATGTGAAATCAAAGCAGGACTATATCTAGGGTTATATTTTCAAATTTCATTATTTTTTTTTAAATGTTAACCTATTCATTTTCTGCCTCACCATTCACCTTATTACCATCATCCTTAACCAAAACTATTGTCTGTGTTACCTGTGTAACAAAGCTCAAGTTGTGGTGTTCACAGTTTCAACTTGGTTAGGCCAAGGAGCTAATTTTTAGAGTTGCTTTTGCTTTAATCAACAGTGTACTAGTCTGTGATTGCTGAAGAACTACTAATACTGTTTCTGTTTCGTCAACAGAAGACACTGATTGCACGAAAGAGGAAGAACTGAACACTGGTAAGAAAATATTACTTTCCCATATCAGCTTCATCTTCTGCTGTATACTCTCAGGTGATACATGTTTCTTTTCACTGTACCAAAGCATCAACTTTTAAAAATAATAAGCTATATATTTTTTTCATATCTCCAAACTCTATTTAATATCTATTGAAAGAAAGAGAATAATTATAGATATGATAAGGGATATACTATCTATTATGTCTAGCATAATTGGAAGATATGATTAGTTTCTTTTAGGTTTTGTTGTTGAATTTGTGAATGAAAAAACTGTCAAAGCGATGTATATAAAACTTGTTTGGATCATTTTAATGTCTTGAAAATCCTTATTTACGATGTTGATGATTCAGATAGATAAGAGGAGATTAAATTTGGTAGTTTTATGAAGCAGATGAGTGAGAATTTGAGCTTCATGATCATGATGACTGCAGTCTTTTACTATAAAAATTATCAAGTGAAAAAAAAAATATCATGTTTTGCATAAGGTGAAAACATATTTTGTTTATTAAAACATGGTCAAATTAGAGAGAAATGTCAATTCATCTTAACAATCTATAATTTTTAAACAATGTTTTAAAAAATAAGTTAAATAATTGTAGTGGCTAAGAAGAATTGTGACTACAGAACCACATCAAACATGAATTGGTTGATAAATCACTACTTTCCATCTCTGGAACATTAGACCCTCCCTTTCAATTAGAAGAACAAAAAAGAGTTTAAAAGATGTTGATGTTTGTTAAGAACTCTTACCTAAGAGATCAGAAATTGTATCAGTAGTTGTTTGTTTTGATACAAAGGAAATGTTTGGCCTGAGTTCAGTGAGTTGCGTGTATGTGAGGTATTGACCAGCGTTACTGATAAGAAACTTTAACGCAGAAAAGCATTCACACATACATGCACAGCTTTTTAGTGATCTAATAATAATAAATTAAAGAAAAAAAGTTCATGCAAAGTTTCGTAAAATTCAAAAAACAATTATATTATTTTTTTCAATTGGAGTTCAAAGTTTGGTATTTCTTTGAGCTTATGCTAGGAATATACCTCTCAGTTCCTTGTACATCTTAATTTTGCATAATTTGCACTCTTTATGGAAATAAACAGATGGGAAGACATGAGTTCAAGAACAAAGTTAAGCATTATAGTTTATCTCAAAATGCATGTCAAAGCATTCTTAGATGTTTTGTTTAGAACATGGGAAGATATTCTGAAATACTACATATGAGAACTGCAAACTAAACACAGTGGATATAATTTAAGAGAGAAGGTTAATGGCACAGTGTTGCAATCTTGTGCTTAAGGAAATTTCTGAAACATACCTTGTTTTAGTTTGCATGTGTGGATGGAAAATGATTAATATTAATTTGGCTACAACAACAACTTTTTGACTTGTCTTCTGCAATAATCAAAATCTAAATTTGCCAAATTTGGATTGAGGGTGTGTGCGCCCCTTATGGCCTTTCTGATGATTCACTGTCATGTCAATTCATGCTATGTAGAAACGTGAAACTAAAGTTTTCTTGGCTACTTTTAAAAAATAAGAAACATTTTAGGCATATCTCTATGCTCACATACATCTTTTAAACCTAAACCTTAAACTTTAAATCTTAATCATTATAACTCCTATGTTAAATTAAATCATGTATTTATTTTTTTTCTTTACGTATCTCCTCTCACATATGTTCTTGTTTACTTTTCTATTTAAGTTTATTTATTTAATTACCATGGTTACATTACCATTTTCATCCATGGATCCAGTTTCTAATTTTATCTATATTACTTGAACACTTATTTTATTTCAAAATTTTAATTTTATAATAAATATAAGTAAAAAGACTTATGTGTGAATATGTATAATCTTAATCATTTGCAATAAAAGAGATGGTAAAAAGAATTAAAAAAATACAAAATTTAGTTTTGAATTGAGTGTTGATGTATTTTTCTTTTGTTATTTTTTATCCTAATATAAGAAATAAAACTGTTTATTTTTATTTATTATTTTAAGATTTATTTTTATTTATTATATATATAACTAATAAAAGCAGCTCACACGAATTCTTTTTTACATTAAATATGTTTGGATAAAGTTTAAGATATTTGAATTATGAATTTTTAAATATATATTTTTTTAAATTGTAATTAATTGATTTAAAAGAGATTTTTGAATATATTTAAAATTTTTATCAATAGAGAAAAAAAATTTAACAAATTAAATTTTCTTTTTAATTTATTGAATTTATTTAAGAGTATATTCTAAAAATAGGTTTTTTTAAATTAACCTATTAATTTACATTTTTAATTTATTAAAAATACTTAATAGTATCAAATTAAATAATTTTAATATATTAAAATATTATATTAATAAACTAATTTTATATTAATTTTCTCTTCTTAATTATTTAATTGATTATAACTGTTTGTAAAATAGTTGTAATGAATATAAATAGAACTTACTTCATTTACAAAATCATAACTTTTGTAGTTTGAATTTTCAAAAGAATGTTTTATTCTTATTAGATTATAACTTACTTTCTTTTATCATTAATCAACTTGTTAGTGTATTTTATACTGCAAATCAAATACGTTGATTAGGTTTTATATTCATGATTATAAAGGTAATTTGATTAAGGTAATTAAAGATAATTCTTATAACTGAACGTTACATGTAAGATTTGATAATTTGATAAATAAGATTCTTAACCACTCTTATATTTAATAGAAAATTCTAATTTATATGATTAGACTAACTGGAGGTATAATACGAGAATAAACTATTTTATTTACAATATTCTTAATATTATTAATAATTTTTTTTAGAAATTTTACATGAGATAAGTTAATGTTAATCTTAAAATTAAATAAAATAAAAATATCAATTAAAATATAAGTTATTTAAGAATTTATTTAGTAAAAAAGTTTTTAATATTTTTTAAATAACTTATTATATGATTAAAATTCCTCAAATAATAAATTACTTCAACAATTCAAGTACTTCAATATACATTAAAGATGCTAATTTCAGTAACTATTTCTCATCTCCATTATATGATCTTAGGATTAAGATGAATTTGCCTCTTTTTTTTTTTATCAGTTATCAGGTTTCATTCTAATTGCTTCATCATATATCTACTTGCTTTCAAACACATTTTGAATTTAGTTTTTTTCATGCAACATTTTGCTTATTTTTGGATTAGGAAGAAAACTAAGAGAATGAAAAAGGAAAGAAAAGAAAAAAAAAGTGTATGAAAAGTTGAGTGTTGGGAAAGTTAAATTGTTTAGATTAAGAAAAATATATATAAAAAATAAAAAGAAAATTTATTGAAGTTTATAATTAATATATATTTAAATTTATTTATAAATGTTTTTGATTAAATATATTCTAATAATAATAATAAAAATAATAATTTTATATTAAATATATAATTAAATTTGATAAATTAATGATTATTTAAATTTCTAAATTTATAAAATTATCAATTATTTTATATTTAATAATTACTAATTTAAAAGAACACATTTTTTATATAAATATATATTATGTAATAATATGAATATATTTTTTTTTATTTAACATAAATTTTTTTTACATGAAATTGAAATATTAAAATTTTAAAATTTAACTAACTAGTTAATATAATTTTATTATATAAAAAAAATTAAGTTAAATTATATAATTTTAACTTTAATTCAATTTTTTTTAATAATAACAATAATAATTATATAAATATTATTTTTTATTTAAAATAATTTTAAATGGATATTTATATATATAAAAAAGTTATTAATTTTAAATTATTTTTAATTTAAATAATATATATTAATAATATATATTTAAAGAATACAATTTATTAATATATTTAAATGTATTTAAATATATTTAAATATATTTTGTAAGAGATTTTTATAAATATTTTTTATTATTAATTATTTTTTTTATTATCCATATAAAACATTATAATATAAAATAAACATTAATTTATATTTAATATTTATTATTTTAAATATTATTACATAATATAATTTTGTACATTAAGATATATAAATAAAATTTTGTACATTAAATAAAATATATAAATAAATATAATTAATCTAAATTTTTTAATGAATAAATTTATTAAAATCATAAATTTTATCATTTTTAAAAATTTAATTACAATTTTAAAATAATTTATATTTAAAATTTTAAATTAAAAAATAAATTTAATTTTTATTTTAAACAATAATTTATATATATTAAATTTAATAATAATTTATTTTTATTATTATCTCATTTTTATTTTATATTATTTATTTTAAATTTATATATAAAATATATAATAATTAATATTATATAAATATTTAATTTTTTATAAAATTATTATAAAAATCTTTTTTTTTTTTTTTCTTTCTTTCTTCTCTCTTCGGTTGATAAGTAAGTTACGGGACGACCATCTCAAGATTACAGACTCATATATCATGTGTCAAACTATCTCAAAGTCATATAACACTCATCTAGCATCTCTTTTCTCTTCTTTCCAAACTTTTTACTCTGCACTTATGATGGTATTATGGAAAAACATATAGTGTCTTTCCACTCAAATCTCAACATTAAAGTATATAATGCTAAATTTTCGGTACATTTCTTCTCAAATTCCTTCGAATCAACGTATCAAAATCACCTCCATCTTCTTCCATCTAGGTCTAGGGTAACCGTTGAAACAAACAAACTTTTGTATACACACAAAACTATGATTACAATCAATGCTAATTGTTTTCATTCACATAAAATTTTTTTGAATTTCAAATTCTGTCTCATTATTACAGAGATAATGAAATTCCTCATTTCAAGACATTTTACTTTATCCTACTATGCATTCTACCTTTCTTATATTAAACACGTGTTTTCTTATTTTAATACGTGTTCTCTTATTTAAACACGTGTCAATAAGTAACACAAGAAATTAATACTAACGACAATAATAATAAATAGTTGCTGGTATTGAGAATACTATAATCCATCTCCCGCACATGGTATGCATGAAGAAGTTAAAGCCGAGGAATCAAAATTATTACATTTGTAAGAAAAATTTCAGAATTGAAAAGGAAAAAACATTGAGCAAAACAATGAATACTTAAAACAAAAATTACTTATATTGCAGAACAAATGAAATAACTGCACTTCTTCCACGTCTCCAACATGCACCACCCTAATGAACACCATTCACAATAAGAATTCAAGCTTTTGAGTAATAAAGAAGAAAAAGAATATCATCCTTCAAAATGTCATGTCAATCTTTCTTTGTCATTTTGAAAAATAAAATAAAAAGTTTAAACAAGATAAAAGAAAGAATATACTTTGGCACTTATGCTATACTTTTCATTTCTCCCTTCATCTATCATTATACACTTAGATTTGGATATATGATGTATTCTAACCCTCAAGAACACCAACCGGTTACTATTTGTTAACCCACCTATATCCTAATTTCGCCATTTTAATGTTTCATAAAAATTTCATTTTTATGGAAAACACAAGTTAAATATTAGTTAATATGACAAAATATAGAATACAAATTTATAGAGAATGACATTATATATAGAAAAAGAAAAATTAGCCAGAAAGAAAAGAAAGGGTATTTTAGATTATAATAAATGAAGTGTGTTAATGACAGCCATGGCATGGCACACTACATGATTGGATTGGGAACCTAAAATACCTAATCCATGGCCAATTTCTTACCACCTCTAAAATATCTAAACATGATTTCAAAACATAAGCAAACAAATAGTAGTATCAGTTAATGTAAT
The DNA here is from genome assembly GCA_016859785.1 of Macrotyloma uniflorum. NCBI lineage: Eukaryota > Viridiplantae > Streptophyta > Magnoliopsida > Fabales > Fabaceae > Macrotyloma > Macrotyloma uniflorum. The sequence continues at coordinate 3,863,103 of BDMB01000014.1, forward strand.
AAGAATATTAAATGCTTCAACTTATGCCATTATTTTTCCAACCATACACATTACATGAGACATCAACTAGCATTTTTTTATAGTTTTCATGGTGATGTTGGTTGCAAGGTGAGTATTTTGGATAGTTTACCAAAAACAAACCTATTAAAACCATCCACAGGAAGTCAAATTTGCAACAATTAGTTGATGAATTCTTACGTACCTTATTATCTACACATTATTTAATTATTTGGATGTGGTAAAAATAATTTTTTCATTAAACCAACATATTAGTCGATTTCCAAATTTCCATATTTATTTGGCTTTCATAATCACATTAAAAACGAAAACTCAGCTTTCTTAGGTAACCACCCACTTTGCCCTATGTATTGTAGGTCTACTGTCATCAATTTAATTACTTTCATTTTCCAGAAAAAATGTCTTATAAATTCATACAAAATGAAACAAATGATTTGGCATGTTAGATTTTAGAGAAAGGTAAGTTTGATTAAATAATGTCTGCACTAATTACTTGCCATCCCTGTTACTTGCCTTGCATGTCAAATCATTTTTGTCTATTGATTGAAGAAACCCACTTAAAGGGGAAAAAATGACATTAATTCACTCGTTCAATAAAGTGCTGTAAAAATATATACTTCAATAAAGTAAAATATAGAGTAATTTTTTTATATTATCATTCAAATAACTCATTATTATACATAATAAATTTGTTTAGTTTTATTGACTTTGACAATAAATTTGTTTAGTTTTTTTTCATTTTTTATTAGCTGAATCTAATGTTTTAGATTGGAAACGTATATTTAAGTTGTTAAGAGGTTTTATATAATTATTTAATTTTATAAAAAAGAAATATATATAATAAATTGGTTAAAGAATTGATACATACATACCCTTATTTTTGATAACCTAAAAGTTTATTGGAGTGCCCTAATTAGATTATGATTTTCTTCCTTAAAAAACTGCTATATAATAAAGAAAAGAAAAGAAAAGAAAAGAAAAGAAAAGAAAAGAAAAAAATAGCATTAAGTTTTTTCGTTATTACAAAAAAGATGATGAAATTTTCTCTCCAATGAAAGGCACGATCCTCTCCTCCGTATTCATTCTCTTCCTCTCTCTTAACCCCCCTCTCGCTCTTTCTCTCTCTTCCTTGCTCCTTCCTTTCTCCTATCCTTCAATCACCGATTCTAATCATTCTCGCTCCCCTCGATTTCTTGCTCTGGTAATTCAATTTTCTTAAAATCAATTGTTCAATTTTCTTACCCCAAGTTTCGGGCCCTTTTCCTGCTACCTAGGGTTAAAATTTTGTCATTTTTGTTCTCTGATGAAAGGAACGAACTTGCATTCTTGGGTTGTGATCACATTCACCCGATTTTAGTTTCAGACATTTTCCATTTGTAAATTTGCCTTTTCGAAGAAAAATTAAAAAAAAGCCTTAATCTTTGTGTGAATTTTCAACAGAGTTGATTTTGGGGGTGTTCTTCGTAAGTTATATTGATCTCTGAAACTTAGAAGCCGCAAGCTCTTGTTTTGATGATAATAAGGTACGGTTTGTTATCTGTTCTTTTGGTGTTGTTTGGTCGGTGATGAATTTGGGAGGTTGATATGGGTTAAGTACTTTCTGTTTGTCTGTGACCCTTTAAAGAAATGATTTTTTATATTTTCTCTTCTGGTCTGATGATTTTGTAAGGGCTTGATTGTTCTTATAATCCACAGGGGCTCTAAAATTCTTTACTTTGAACTTCACATATTTTAATGATTTCAAGGTCTTTATTTCACGTATTTTAATTCATTTACAGAGCCATTTTTACCACAACTGAAGGAATTCTACCAGGCTTGGCTTGTTTTTAACTGAGAAGGATACTTTGCTGTTTTTGTGTTTGGACTTGTTTTGTTTACACATTAGTTTGCTCTCTCTTGAATGATGAGGCTGCATGTTACATGTCCATTGAATGTTTCGTAATTATTTCACTTATTTGTGGAAGGGATTCTTTAACGAATGTTGGTGATAGATTTTCAGTACTTACCTAATATGTTGTTTGTTTCTGCTTCGGTATTGTATGTTGCATGCATTACACAGAAGCGGCATTATACTGTTTCTGTGTAATTGAAGAAAATTGTTGCGATTATATGAATGTATGCGTGTATTGGACGGGTGTCCAAAAACATGCTTACTTTCTTCATCTGGCAACCTTTTCTCATTAAGAAAATTAAATCAGGAAAAAGATAACCATACAGAGGTGAGTATTGTCATATTTAAGGAGGGAGTATGTAACATGGAATGCTGAAAAATTTCACATAATGTTGATATGAAATATTAGAATTTCAAAACTGTTTTTTCTTGTGCAGAATATTTGCTTTGTTACATATAGATTTGGTTTTAATCTTTCGTTCCCCTTATGTGTTTCTGACTGGATTCATTCACTCTGATTGGAATATTAGGATTAATTTGCATCGACAAATCTCTACATTATGGATCAAATAACGGATTCAGAAATGGATCAACAGAGACAAGGCTATCATCATTCGGAACCCTGTATGCTTACGAGAGGAACTGCAAACATCTCACAGCCGAATAATATGCATGCAATGGTGAGAGCTTCTGGGAACACAACTAATGTTGATTCTCACTTTCTGCCAGATGCTTATGACAATGCTAGGTTGTATGGTGTTACACAATACAATGGCATTCAGCCCCCGCATAATCTTGATATGGGTGTGCCAGCTGCAGCCAACTTATATTATTCTGGCATTAATCCTTCTTCTAGTGCTGGCGTTTTCCCTATGCCTCTAAATCATAGAGCCTCTGATCAGTTGCCTGGTTCAAGTACATTTGCAGTTGCTGGGGTTTCTTCAGATAATTTTGGTAGAAGTTCTGGTTTCATGGATGATGTTAGAGGTCCCTACAAAAGGAAAATTGCTGAAGGGATGAGAGGAAATTACCAATATTTTAATGCATCATCTAGCTCTTCAATTGCTCCTCCTAATGCAAGACACACTACTGATGGTGTTGCTATGATGGATACTACACCATTTTCATTCCGCATCCCTTCACTCGTGGAAGTAGGACCACATGGTAGTGCATGGAGCAGGGCAGGTGAGTCTATTATGGTGCATGACCATAATCATTTGATTCATGGAAACTATTTAGGGCAGCACTTTCAGCCAGCTGCTCCTCCATGGTTGGACCAGCAGCTGAACAGTAACAATAATGATGGCCATACTACACCCTGGAATCATTCGCTTCCTATGCCTTATGTACAAGGTATTCTTTTCCTCTTCATGTGCTTTGTGGTTCTCCTTTTAGTGAGTCATTAGTTCATTACTTGGATGTTCTGTTAGTGAATAATTTGCGAACTCTTTCAGGTTTCCTCATGAAAAAGTGTTAATTACAGCTTCTTGAATGTAGTTTTTCATCCAGGCAATAAATTTATGAGAAGTCTGGATTTAGTAACACTCATTTTGCACCTAAGGCTGGAGTAAATATAAGTGTTTTTGTGTGTATGATCTGCATCCTATCCTGTCAATTAAGGGCCTAATGAAGTGCTCAAGTTTTTCTTTGAATTTGTTATGTTGGTTATGAGTTTAGTCTGTTTGACTCTCTTCATACTATTTTCAGCACCCACTGTAAATGGAGGTTCATTAGATAGTGCAAGTATGGGTTTGCAGAGATATCATGATCCAGCTGGAAACCGAAATGGCCTCAGGTTTCCTCATCCTCTTCCTGTCAACCAACAGCACCACAATTATCATCACCCACCACTGCCTATGCAAGGAGTAAGAGGTCACAATATCAATTTTCACCCTGCAGTAACTGCAGCATCATTTAGAGTTCCGACAAATCCTTCACGCGGTGTTGCTATACCAACACAGCCTGGTTTTGAGATAGGTCCTAGGCATGTTGGCCCTGTACCATCAGCTGGCCTCCGGATTTACCGACCTCATAGAGGGCCTGTGCCTGAGACAACTCTTGGACATCGAAGTCTTCCACCTGTGGGCTTCCTCCAAGTTGATGTAATATTTCCTGTTCTCTTAATAGTTACTATTTAACTCTGTCCTTATGTAGAAAGAATAATACTTTTTATACATTATGAATATAATGATTTTGTTGTGGATTAAAACTTGTGTAGGATGTTGCTTTAATTGATGAAGTGGGAAATTTAGTTGACCATCACAGAGATATGCGCTTGGACATAGAGGATATGTCTTATGAGGTAACTATACAAAGATTGACTTTGTATTTTCCTGTCAATTCAGCCATGTGTGAAGTCTAGGATACCAAAGTTTAGAGGTTGTAGAAAATTGTAAATAATTTACACTTGAAACTTATGACAGGATCTCCTTGCATTGGGTGAGAGGATTGGCAATGTAAGCACCGGATTATCAGAGGAAACAATTACAACTCAATTGAAGACAAAAGCTTATTCAATAAGTGCTACTGGTATTAATCTGGAGGAGGAAGCTTGTGATGATCAGGAAACAGATTCTTGTATAATATGTCAGGTATGAACATTTAGCAAAACATTTCTTTAGTTATTTTAAGACATTGATATTTCATAGTCCAACCTTGTGCTCCATTTCATGTACTAATGAATCACCCCTTACTAATTGGACTATTATTTCGCAGGAAGAATTCAAGAACCAAGAGAAGATTGGAATTCTTCGATGTGAGCATGAATATCATGCAGATTGCTTAAGGAAATGGTTGGTTGTGAAAAATGTCTGCCCCATTTGCAAATCTGAGGCTTTGACTCCTGGAAGGAAGGATGTATAGAAACCAATAAAATCAAACATCTCTTTCTCTTCCTGCCTAGTGCCTAATTTATTTTTGAACAGAGTTCATATTTTGTTATGTATTTTGTATATGTACTTGCACATATATAGACGTCATACTGCCCAACTCATTTATTGTTGGCACCAGAACTTTGTATCTATCAACTTGTACAGACTTTGTTCTGTTTGATGAAGTAACTTCAGGTAATCATATCACCTCTTGCTTCATTCATCATTTCGACATATATAGGGTTGCCTAGTGTTTTTATATATTGTTGTTTGTGATATTGGATGAGCTGAAAGTAAAATTTATTTTAAACGAAATTGATTTTATCAAATTGTCTTGTGTTTTATAATATGGTTAAATGCGGTTTTGGTTGAGCCAAAAAAAAATGATTTTGAACAAATTGATTCGATCATATTGCCTTGTGTTATATGGTTGTGTGATTTGAGTGAAAGATGGAATGCATTTTGTATAAAATATTTTTGAATGAGTGATGGTTTTTATTTTAAAAGTTAGTAATAAAATTTAATATATATTTTTTAAGATAATATGAAGTTTTTTAAAAATTGTTCCTCAAAAGGAATTTTGAATTTAGCACTAGATTTCAAATGATATATTTATTTAGAATTACTTCAACTGATTTTCCAACGAGGTTTTGGATAAGTTAACCTGAAAGTAGATACGCAGCACTTTCTCTTCATGTGAATTCAATGCAAGGGTATGTTGTACGACTAGAATTTGCACATGAATATCAATAAAGCAGAAAACACTGCATTGTTATTATTTTAATGGAGGATACAATACTTTGTTTTGTTAAATAAGTGTGTTCGTTGACGTGGTGCTGCTGAGTTGAACAACCATTGTTGACTTCTCCACAGCACATGGGAAATAACAACATTTACAATATCTGTAAACGCGTCTCAATGGAACTCTTTCTTGACTGCTTTTTTCACACATGCCATAATATTTTTGCACGACATTCTCATTCTCATTTCTCATGCAGTCCCTAAGTTATAGCCTATTTTTAAAAGCATGTTCAAAACAAGAGAAAGTGACATTCTAAGCCTTTTTTTTGTGAAAATAAGATAAAACCTGGTCAGAATTTGGTCATAAACTGTGTGACCTGGTCACACTTTGACTAACTGATATGCTCAACAAACATTCCACCTAATTCTACGAATTGCTCAATGAGTGAATATGCAACTTTCTCTCAAAAGATATAAGCACCACCTCTTTTTTAATTCACAAACAAAACCGGATGTTCTTTTATATTCACTTTTCTTCCCCAAATATTCCGTTAAAACGTCTTAAGATGACTACATTTTTATAAATTTATTTATCTATCTGTTTAAAAAAAAAATTGATTCTAATTCATATAATTTTCTAGATAATTAATAATCATGTTATAAAATCAAGATCTTAGACGATATCGATGAACTGGTAAAAGATTTTAAATCGAAGGACTGTAACATGTATAATAAGATCTTACAAAACATGCAAAATTATATTTAAAAATATATATATATGTAATAAAAGTGACAAATAAAAAAATGTTAAAAAGTTATAAATATTAAACTAAACTTAAAATGAAAATTCATACGCATATATTATAATTTTAACTAATAAATTAAAAACAACTAATAATAATTAGCCCTACAATATAAAACATAAGAAACACATAATTAACTAGCCTAAATCTTTATTCTCTAGAACTATAATTGGAATAAATCTAACAAGTGTTCATCATTATAGTTATTGTCAAAAGAAGCTTCAACCTCAATGAGATTAATGTTTCATTAATATATTATCTTTTTTCTAGCATCAATATACAGTATATTTATAAGTTATAACTTAAAAATTTATTAAAACAATATGATTATTATGAAATAGTAATAATAATAAGAATAATTCATTATTACATGAAAGGAATTTTCCTTACTATAAGGAGATGCAAAACCAATAAATCTGAAAAACGCTGCTTAAGAAAAATCTATTCACTATTTAATAATTTATGAAAGAAAATAATGTAGCATTCAAAGTAGTAGATGACCATAACTGTGACATATGAGATAAAGTTAGAAATTTCCATTATGAAATTAAGGACGATAAATTATGTTATAATTTTGTAAATTAGATCTAAAAGTTAACTTTCAAGTCTAAATTCCGCCATTAATTTTTTTAACTATTTGAGTTATAATATAAACATTATGTTATATGTCCACATCACAATGTGAAGTTAAATATTAAATAAACAATATAGTATAAGTGATGTGCTAGAAAAAAATAGAAATGGGAACAAAATGGGATACAAGAAAAATGTGATGGTATGTTTCTAATTATTTTATGAAATCTTTTATAATTAAGTTAAAAAATTATTAAATAATTTTATTATAAATATTTTAAAACTTATTACACAAGTTAATTTACTTTTTTTCCCTCCCTACTTATCATTTAATATTATTTTTATTATTTTAATTAAAAATTATATATATATATTAAGATAAAAGGAGAAAAAAATTATCATTTAATAGAAGACAAAAAAAAAAGGTTTTGGAAAAGTCAACGCAGGTAATTATTATATCATTATAAAAGTTCATTTTTCATTTTATTCATATATAAAATATTTATATTTCCTATTTATCATTAATGCTTGAATAGGAATGTATTGAATTTCACAACAAAATCATATTCTTGTATGATTGGATGGTGAAAACCAATCAACTTCTCTAAGTCTTTATTAATTTTTGGACGGAGAAAGCAACGGAATGAAAACGGCGAGTAAAGTTGTCAATTATGACGTTAAATTATATTATTTAATAATAAAAAAATACACATATATATATATATATATATATATATATATATATATATTACAAAGGCTTTCTTAAAAAAAATTATTACAAAGTCTGAAACGTTTCGAGCAGAATCTTATTTAAAGAAACTTATAAGTCTAACAAAACAATCTATTTAAATAATTATGATTAATATTATTATATAATTTTTTATAATAATTTTAAATTATAATTATCGCCCTATATTAATCTTCATTCATGTATAAAAAATTAACTCATATATTAGGGAAAACATTAATATATTGGACATGATAAAAAAAAGGGGTTATTTAGAAATATGATATAAATAAAAGTGACAAAATTATGGAAATTAGATGTTCAATTTTTGAATCATATTTTAATCAATCTTCTTCTTAAATATTTATATTATTAATATATGATATAAGAGACCGAATATTCCATGAAACCAAAGAATATACGAACTCACTCCCTGTAATTCCAATGTGAGTTGAGTATATACAACTCTTTATTCTTTTCTAAAAAAAAAAAATCTTTGAAGGAATTATAAAATTTAAATGAAATAATCGAAGTTAAACTCTATGTTGAGTCACGTATCTACTTATTTAATATTTTAAAAGATATGTAATAACTAATTAGCCAGTAAGGTTTTAATTAATCAAATACTGTTTTAATGATGATTTATAAATATCTTGTGTATAATGTTAATTAAAATTAAACATTGATTATTTTTTTAAATAAATCGTCAAAATTAATTTTGTCTCCTTAGTTTCTCAAATATAAATTTTCGTTCCTATAAAATTTTAATTACATATTTTCTATTTTACTCCGCGTAATATATCATCATATTACTATTACTTATTAAATAAGGTTTAATAATAAGTTTTTTAACATTTAAGTTATTTTCATCAATAAATTTACATTTTCTATTAATAATTAGATAATATATTATTAATGAACTAAAATTATTTAAATAAAAAATTATCAGATATATAATTATACAGACCAAAATTTCATATTTTTGAAACTGTATGAATTATATGTAGATTTAAATCTTCATTTTAATAAAAAAATTGTTCATAAAACATAACACTATTATTAAAAGGCACGAAAACTCAAATATATTATTAGAGAATGAATTCTAGCATGATTACAACTTAATCAAATATACAAATTAATCATTTATGAACACTATAAATTATTCTGCAATATAGACAAGCCACTAAGGTTCTTCTATTTCAATTTTTACCATCTAATATCAATCCTTTGTGTTAAATCACATAAAACAAAAACTAAAGTAAATTCAGTTTTGAAGTATAAAATGAAGAGCAATTTGTGCATTTTAAAGAGGTGTATTCTATTAGTTTTGTGAAAAACAAATACTGCGTTTTGTCATTTAAATTTTTATTTGATCCTCTCATTTTTAAAGGTAAATTCTTCCTTTTAGTTAAGTTGATAATTCGCCAAGCAACGGGCATATGAATTCCTACAAATAGCAGACAGTAAATAAGATGGAAACCATAGACGTCATAAGCAAATATTATCAAGTTATTATATGTGTAAATTTCCTTTCAAATTTTTTATAAATTCCTAATGAACAGCAACAACTCCTCATCATTTTCTTTTTCTAAATGAGAATAAGCCTTCTCAACATAGCTGAACTCACGTCCATACATATACGATGCACATGCTGCTTTGTATGTGAGTAACTGCAAATCTCCTGATACAATTTAGGAAAATTCATTAACATGACTAAAAATAAATCACTAATAGTGAATGAACATGTTACAATATTTCTAGTGGAGTTGATTGATATACACCAATATTGTAATTTCACTGTCGTTTAATCATGCTACCATCAACATCATTAGAAGAGTTTGACGTGGGGCTACCATAGTCAAACTATTCCAATGATATAATTATTCATGATTGGATAATAGTGTAGATTTTACATTTATAGTTTGGGTTAAATACTAAAAATGTATACCTGATTCAATCTCTGATTCTAGCTTGCTATTGCTGAAATGTCTTGTTAGCCACCACCTACACCGAAGCTTCCAAGATTTTCCTGATACACCATCCGTAAATATTTTAGGGGTTTTGCTAAAGGAAGAAAGTTGCTTGTGTCCATCTTCAGTTTGAATGGGGCATGAAGATATACAGTCTTCTTCGTAGGTAGACAGTCTCAAGAAACATGAAGAGAACACCTTCCACGTATTGTGTTCTGAATCCGTAACATCTAAATGTAAAGCAATCATTTCCAGAAGAGACTCAAGACTATAGTCTCCTGCAAAGTACCAAAGAGACCAATTAACAACATGGACATAATGTATTATTAAGCATATAAACATATCGCTTAGTCTGTAGCAGAGGACAAAGTTATCACAGCAAATATTTTTAAATCTGTAATTAGAGGAGCCAAGGCATGACATCCAATCAGGGACAAGTTACTCAAATTTGAGGAGGTTAATACAAATGATAACAACTGGGGAAAAACTGGAGGATAAAGTTCCTCAGTTTCCTGATCACTTATATTTCTTTTCCTGCCCCCCTTTCCCCTGTTTTTCTTTCATTAACCTCTTTCTACACCACTTTTCAAGCTGACATTGGACTCAACTTGAGAGAAATAGCGTTATAAGTTATTCAAATCATACACACGACATGATTCAGAATGAAGGTACCATTTTGGTGCATCTTGATAAGTTTAGCTAAGGTGTCACTACATGTTGGATCCTTCTTCAATATATTCTCAAAACAGCTAAGAAGCAAGCCAGAGTCGTTTCCATCAAAACGCTCCAACAGAGCAGCCCTCACTCTACAAGGGTGTACACATCAGTAACTTAATTAATGATAAAAAAAAGCACCGAGTAAAAGATAAGGGATATATACCTTAATGGGAGTACCGAGGCTGTATTACAGCATTGCTTCTCAACCACATTTAGAGCCTCGTCAACTTGTCCTCCAATCAGCAACAGCTGCCAATAAAAAATAAAGTGAAGCCATTGCTGATATCTCAAACGCTATCCTATGCAGAAAACATTATTCTATAGCAAATGCAAAAAAGGGTTGTGCATGTGCATCCAGAAAAGGGAACGTGCTGTTAGATTGCACAGCACAACATAATCAGTTGCTTTGTGCAATTTGAGATGGATAGTTGATTTCATTTAATCCAAGCTACTGAAATTTGCGCAATGTGAGTGTAATAAAATAAGCTTATGGAAGGAGTAAGAACCAACTAGTAATAGCATGCAGTTGCACAAATGACTTTCGAAAGCTCAGATGCAAGAGAATTGTGTGCTCAGGTCTACTTATCCTTGTACTGAAATTTAATTTAATTATAAAAGAATGGGAATTGCAAGGATTGAACCTCTAATCATTTGATACAGGCTCTGGTAGAATGTTAAGGACATCCCAAAAATTTCCAATATTAGGTGGAAGTCGAAGCCTAGAAACAGTTCTATATCTCTCACAGTGCCATATTTATGATCAAAACCTCATTTATCAATGTCATCATTATCATCTTGCAAAAAATATTATTTTTGCTAAAAAGAGATATGAAAAAAGCTATTAGCTTCATTTTCTGTATGGGGAGCCAAAGAAAGCAGAATGATATGCCAATTGCCACAGGAACAAACTACAGAGCTAGTATGAAAAACAAAGAGCTCCCCTTAGTGTTGAAGATGGTTTTGGTGTCTTGCAGTAAAAATAGAAGGTTGTTCCATCTGTTTCGGTCATACAACAACAATAATATGCTATAGGTTTATTTAAGAGTTAGCACTACTTAGATAAAAAGACGAAACACATCAGTATTAACAGACATCTTAAGGATATCCTAAGAAAGGAAAGCACTAACATATCATTTTCCTAATACAACAGAACCAAGGGGATGCAATGTTAAACATTTAGAATGGATTGAAACATAGGTGCCCTCCATATATTAGCTTTCCTAAAGGGATACAAGCAAAGTCATTACTTTCCCTTTCATTTCATCAATTCGTTGAAGTGGTATAATGGTTTCACATTTCACTAGTTTAACGAGCACAAGTTACTTAAATAACAATAGAGCATACTAAAATATCTATGATCCATACCTGTACCAATGGAAGCAATGCTGCTGAAGCAGAAGGTTCTGAGTTGAGAGCTAGTTGTAAATATTTCACGGAATTTTTGTAATAGTCATTAGGCTGATTTCTTTGCAAATATATAAACTCCTCGAAATTGTTCTCATCATAAAAATGCAAGGGCAACAGCCACAAATCAAGCCCCCCTAAGTAAATGCACAAAAAGACAATATTGAAGTTACAAGTGAACTAGAGAGTAATCACTATCTAAACCAAGAGATGATGAGTAATAAGCTCTAATACCAATTTAATAAAAACTGGTATTGGAATATAACAAAAAGAGTGATAGAACAGTGAAGACAAGATTCTGCTTATATTATGCACTGAATGATGATGAAAGAATTACAGAAAACAACATACCCAGGTATTTTGAGGAACCTGGTCCCTCCCACCAATGCAAAATCCCCCTACTGTATACCCTTATCCTTTATATACCCTCATTACAATTTGTCCCCTTGAAAAACTAACTACTAACAAACTGACTGACTAATTGTCATTTAGTTACTTATATAGGGAGCCCTTAACTATAACTCTTATTTCTTCTCTCAAACTCTTAGACTTTGGATTTTGACCTTGCCTTGGCTACTGGTATTTTCCTGTTACCCATGAAAGCAATCCATTTATTGGATGCAAATGAAGATATCCCTTCTTGGATTCCTCGTTGCCTCCTTAATATTTTGACATTTTGTTTCATATTACCTCAAACCACTATGCATTGGGCTACTTGGATTTCTCTGGGAAAACTCTCTGCTACATCATAACCAGAGAAAGTGTACGCTTACTATGTCTTGTTAAACGATTCATCTGATGGAGGCCCCTAGGGACAGATATAACTATGGGGGAGCCCATCTGAACTGAAAATATCTAAGCATTTGACCCAGACTTAGGAAAATCATAAACAGATTAGTCACGCATGGAATATTCAAAGTGAAAGAAAGTGTCATCCACGGCAGTTCAGAGCTCTGGTCCAACAAAAGCATGCCAGTTGGATTATCTCACACTCAAAAGGATGGAGAAAAAGCATGAAGAGTCTCATTGCCAAATTAGTAGCATTGTCTTAAGTTTCAGGTAGTCAAATGGGAGCTCTACACCCTCATTTCCTTTATCTCCAACATAAACCACAGGAATAGGGGGAGGTGCTTTAACCAAACTAATCATAGGTTGCTGCAAACAAGTAATCGTTGGCAAGATAAAATTACAATCTAGCCTTATCAGGGTAACGAGAAAGACAAAATTAATATTTTCAGTCTGAGAAAAAAAAAATTACAAAGGAAAATTCATATACATAGAAGCGCATACACATTCTCATACAGGTGTGCATCCACAGAAAGTAGATATTTCTCCTACTCAGTGAATAAATAACTTACCAAGACCATGTAAGATATCCTCTGGAAGGCCTTCACTGTTATAAAAAGGGTCTCCAAATCCTTTTTGCTCTTCAGAATTTAAGTAAAAACCTTCTGGCTGAAAGTTCTGATGTGGTTTTTCTCTTTTATTAGTACCAACCTCCATGTCTTCACTGAATACAACATCCCTGGATATATGTTTATCATTCATGATGGAGGCATCCGAATCACGTCGACATTGGGAGTCAGCCATGTGGGATTCAACTGAATTATACCGTTCTGACTGTCCATATTCATTAATAAATGAGGTTTTCTCCATGTGTGAGCTCTCTTGCAAGTCAAACTGGTCTGAGTTCCTCCACTGGAATTCTTTGGGGATAGAAGAATACCACAGCTCATAGAATGTCAAACCTATCATCATCTTTGACACAGGATCGATATCAACTTTCTCTTGCTCAAGGCTAAAGGAGAAACCAGAAGAGAAAAAATAAATGAAAAAGGATAGAAAAAGCAAGGGAATATGAAGAAAATAAATTATAACCTAGTGACTCCCTTATAACACTATTTCTCAAACAGTGACAAGTATTTTACTATTTTTGAAGTGAAAACCACCATTAATGAAGGAAAAAGATTTGTCAATGGAAAATTCATATTTGTAGCCATTTCATAATACACTTCAGTGCCAAAATCATATCATGACATTATGGTCTTATTTGAATCAAGTTGCATTTATTTGAGAGCAAGTATCTAGTACTTAACTATACAGGCCGGGTAGTTACTATGTAACCTATGCATATTGATAGTGATGATAGAGAATAAATGAAATAACTATGATTGTAATTGTCAGAGTATTGAAACTGCTATATTCCATCGATGTAATCAAAATAGTGAGAATACTAACAACTATGTATCTATCTAGGGCAGCAGACTATTCGCAGTATCTTTAAAAGTCACCATGAGGACTAATCCATCCCCAAATTTCCAGGAAGTGGGACCACTCCCAAATTCATCCTCTTTGGCATTGGGCCAGCGTCAATCATTCGGAATATTGAATTTATGCAATTATGTTTGTTTTTCTATAGTGATAAAACTTGTCTACTCTAAATGCTAGTAAACAATGGCAATATTAAGTAGCATAATTTCATAATTAGCTTGTATTTTATAACAGCTAGTCCAGTACCAAGGTCTCAGGAGGAATACAATTAAGATACTATTCCTAACGGTCTGGAGGAATAGAACACCAATGATAATTACCATTAAAACCTTATCAACCATTATGAGCAATTTCGGTTTTATTGAGAAATATACAACCCCCATAAAAATATAATAACAATGACAGGAAACCACCTCACCACATTATATAGTAATGAGAAGTTATGAAATCAACCATCCCTTGGCATCATGGTGCAACTCATTATTCTGCAAAGAGCAACACATTAAAAATTAAATTACATACCATAAAGCAAGCTGATATGCATCCCCGGCATTGTCTTGCATAAGACAGAAAAACATGAACTCCAAATGGACTGCATATCTGGTCTGCTCCATAAGCAAATTTCTACATTAAGAACTGAAGGCTAAACAATCAAGCTGACAATTTAAATTCATAATTGATGTTTCAATATAATTTATTTATCAAGTAAAATTAAAGTCAGCAAATACTTTGATGACATTGTTTGCATTGGAAATGGTAGAATTGCCCACCACCAAGCTTAAACATAACAAAATTGGGAGTAAGTATATTATCACAAACTGATTGCTCTCATATAGCTTGCACATGTGTTTATAGGTCCAATGGCCTCATTATTGAAATAATAGAAATAATATTATTCCTTCTAAATTTAAGAGTAAATATTAATGAAAATAGGAAATGGAAAAATCAAACTTTTTCTCGATCCAAGCAGATCTCTAGATAACTTTGAAAATGAAGCTTCAACACTGAACAGAGAGAATTCTGAGGAAAAACTGGAATTGATTAATTGAGGATTGAGGCAAGGCTTTAAGAGAAAAAATAAATTCTAAACATATGCCATAAAATTGGTGTGGTGATGAACAGTGAACAATATTTAATAGCGGTAAAATTGTAACATTTAGCAAGACAGGTATGCCCTTGATTTCTTCAAATTAGTCCCAATTTCACCAAGGAGGAAAAGAAAAGGAAAACAAAAGTATTACTTGTTGAGTACTTGGCTAGCTATAGACTCACAAGTCACAACCATCAGGATCATATTTTTTTTTCTTAGCTAGCTCCCCTCTGCCCTCTTTCAATTAGAGTTTTCAGAATATATCTTTATAATTTTCAGGACTTGCAATTAACTTTTGAATGAGATAGCCGACCTCTCTCGTGTGAGTTACCATATCTCTCCTTAATTTTATTTTTCACATCATCTACTATGGCATGGAATAATAATATTAAAATTTGTTAGAAACTTAAGATATTAATAATTCATCATCACTACAAATAGGAAAACAATATTCCACAGTAAAAAGTATATTACACCTTCCACCACAAGAAAATGCAAGTGCTTCTGAAAACTCCAATATTTTATCAAAGTTGTTATTTTTATCTCTGCTCTTTTTGTCATTCGTAACAGTTTCTATCAGGCTTAAATAGTATACTTTCTGTTTTACTAAGAAAAAAAAATTAAGGTAATAAATAACCTTTAGAGACTTCAGAACAAGCTATAAGGCAAATTTATAAACATTCAACATGAAGGCAAACACTCCACAGCATTTAGTTGGGGGGGTCTGAAACATACCTGTAATGGCCAAGTCTTCATTGATCCAATTTTCTTCGACCAAATATCATATAGGTTCTTGATTCTTGTGGGATTAATAGTATTGTTTTTCACATGCTTAAGAAGCTCCATTAAAACCTACACGCATGCCAGTGTTCAGAAACTAACTCAGACTATCAACAATAGAAGAAATTATGACAATAAAATATAAATTCATATTTATCAAATAGGCAGTGATAATCAAACAAGACAAAAATATCAACATTTGGGAATCAAATAAAACATGACACAACACCACATTCCCAATTTCACACATAATAAGAGCAAAAAGGGGAGGAGGGTACCCAAAACTTAAGACGGTTTCTGAAGGGAGAGGTGTCATTAAGTGTGCCCTTCATGTAGGTACTGAGAACACCACTGGCTGCCACCCAATGATGCTGGTTGACGAGCCTCCGCAGCAGGTAACGCAACCTTGTACGGTGTTCCATCCTCAGAGGTTTGGGACCCAATCCCATGACATAGGAAGGCCTCGTAAGAGACAACAAAATTCTTTTTGTCAGCTTCTCTCGTGACCCCAGTTGCCCTTCCTCATCCACCATGTAATCTTTCCTCTTACGCTGCTTTGGTTTCTTCGCCGTTAAACCGCCATCATTTATCCCGGGTTCTGTGTCTGATAGATCAACTTCCATTGTTAACAAACTAGAGACACTTTGATTATTCCAACACTTTGCTTGAAGAAGCAGAACGATAGCCAAGTGCTTTTGAATATACAATTGACAACTGACGCCTTCAATTTGAGACCATCAAAGTTGTTAAACCCTAAACCCTAAATATTTATGTATCATTTTAGTATATAAAAAAAAAAAGAGAATCACCCAAATTGAAATTGCCAATAACACTGACATCAAATACAGAAAAAGAATTAACAATGAAGCAATTAAGGATATGTTTAGTGGGAATAAGATATGATAATTATTGAAAGGTTTAATTATGTTTTTTTTTTTCAAAAATTGAATAATTTTTTTTAATTAAAATATATTTTAATTTTTAGAATTTAATAAAATACGATTTTAATTCTTAAATATTAAATTTAATAGATTATAAATAATTTTTAAAATATTATTTTGATTCTCAAATTTGACATTTACGAATTAAAATTATGTTTTATCTATTTTAAAGAAAAAAATATATTTTTTTTTAATTTAAAGAAATAAAATTAAAATGATCATAAATGTTAAAAATTTTAAATGTAATTAAATTTTATTGAAATATATATTATTGTTATGTAATTTAACACAACAGTATTATTTTTTTCATTTATTTATTATCTTACGGAAAAATGGGTTAGATTATAGAATAAACTTTCAAGACCTATAAATTTAGGTTATAATGGTAATTAAAATATTAAAATTAAACTGTGAAGCTGGTCCAAAGTGGAATGGGTGGGGCAACTAAACTATGATTTTTTTTTTTCTGTTTATACCTCCAAATTACTTAGCACAGTACATTTACTTTTAATATATTTTTATTATCAAATATACCCTCTTAAACCCTATTTTTATACTACCATATATGTTATTCTTTAGATTCTATTTTTCACTCTAATTTTTTTATTCTTTAAACCTTAATTTCAATCCTCCATCTTCATCTTTATTCATTATTCTTTAAACCTGTTTTCATAATGCCCTATTTTCCATCAAATTTATGTGTTGTGCATTTTATTCCCACGCACATGCATGGTTGATTATATGTTACTTCCTTTTTTACAAAATAAAGATAACATAACTATCAAAATAAGAAAATAAATTATAATCATAGATCAAAGTTATTGGCATGAAATTCTTTAGTGAAGATTAAACTCTAAGTGTTATTATTGTGGATCTTAAAGTTATGTTGGATTTTAATTTGGCTTTTGTTTTTTCTTTTCAACTGAAAACTACTTTTTTGAATTTATATATCTTGTGCTAGAAAGTAATTTAACATACTATGTGTATTTTGTTAACACGTAGCTCCAAAAATAATGAAAAAAAAAGTGTATAACTAAAAGAGAAAGGTGCAAATAATAATACCCTTCTCACTAAGCCCAAGTGGGCCCATAAAAATATTACTCATTAAACTCATATTTTATCATTTGGCAGTCTAACATACTCACATAATTAGATAACTTGAACTACAGTTCAATAAATATAAGTAATTGATAAATTTATCGCTACAATAATAATTAATTTTATCTTAATTTATTAAAAATCATCTCAAATTTTTTATATAAAAGACAAGTAATTATTTCATCAAGACCAATAAAAATAATTAAGTTAAAAATATAAATTTTATTTAATAAATATTCAAAATTTTCTCTATTATCTTTTACCACTTATTTCTCACCATCTCTGCACAAAAGGTGTTATAGTGATAATCTCTTTACTTAATCCTCATTTTTCCACGCTAATAGACTGAAACAGACCAAAAATGTTTTCTCAAATTCTTATTTTTTTTTCTTTTCATTGTTTGTAACAGTGGAGTACCGAAAACAAAGAAGACCAAGAGATTAAAATAAAAAGTTTAAATTCAAGAGACAAAAATGATATTTATCTTAAATTTCATAAGCTAAAAGATAATTAAAACATTTTTTTAAGTAACTGTTCATCCTTTAATTTAGTGGACTCGAACAATAGATGAATTGTCAACTATAATGACATGAATTTAGGCAAGTTATTTTCCTTTCTTTCTTCTGTTTTTCATGGAAGCCATGACTTGTTGGAGATGTACCAGAAATAATTAGTAGTTAACTGAAGAAAAAATAGTAGGTAAAGACCCCCGAACATCACGTACATAAAAACATTAATCCTTTCCTTTTCCGATGTCTAAGGTCACACTAGTTGTTGAAACTATTTATAACACACACTTTTAGAAACACACATACTCTCTCTCTCTGCCTTCACATGAGAATCACCATCTCTTCTTCCCTCTGTTTCCACACGTCTCTCCTTGATTTCTGCCACAAACTTTGCCAACAATGGAACCCTCAATCAAACTCTTCTATGCCTCCAAACCTTCCCTTTTATGACCACAACACCCTCAAATTTAACACACTTCAACAAACCTACCCTCAAACATCTTCATTGTGTTTCGTTTCTTCTTATAATTGTCAGAATTTGTTGATGATCCATTTATTAGAGAAGACTAAATTAAAGAAATAAGAATAAATTAAAGTTTATATAATGGAATAAATCTTATTTCAGTTTTATTTTAATTTTATAAGAATGAGTTAGACTTAAATCTATTATTAATATAATACTATTAAAATTAACAGTTACAAATTTTATTTTATTAAATCAGTTTTATAAAATTAAATTATATTTAAAATTAGTATTTTATTAAATCAGTTTTATAATATTAAATTAAATTTAAAATTAATTTTATAAAATTAAATTAAACTTAAAATTTATAACTTAGATAACAAATTCATATGTGAATTTAATAACTTAATCTCAAATTGTTCTTCAAATGAATACAACTCAATGTAAAAAATTGTCTGCTGTTGCTTGCTACAGCCTACAGGCAGCATTAAGTGCCGGAGTCTTCCCTTCTACGTACTATATGCAGACCACATGATGTTATCTTTTGTTATTATTAATGCTTTTTATTTTTTAAAAAGAAAAATATCTAACTTATTATGAATATGATATTGGAGAACATTATATAACATGTTGTTTATTAAGAAATAAGAATGTTATATTACTAATATGATGGAAAAATAACTTTTGAGTGGTTATTATTCAGTAGAAATATAAAAATTAAGAATGGGTAATTAATATATATTTCCATAGAGATATTTAGAGGGATGCAAATGCAATGAAAGAATAGTGAATATGAAATTACAAGTTGACCCAAAACACAGAAATGGAGATGGAAGCTTTTGTAAATGGTCCCCCATCAAACTTTCTTCTTTTATTGATGTGTTTCTGCGCGTCCATTGTTTTGGCGCTTTCAATTATTTATCATTATCATCTCACCATATTCCATGCTATGCTTAGTGCTAATAACATATGCATGAAGTTGATGAAATTAAGGTGTATATGATTAAGTTTAATTAAATGCTAAATATACATTATTAAGGTTAACATAGTTTTATTTAATTAAACAATTAAAAATAATAAAAAAGTAAAAAAAGAGAGACAGGGAAGCAAGAGTTGTTGGTCGTCCCACGTGCAATTATGCTTCTTCTTCCTCTTCATTACGTACTCCCTTTCTCCCTTAAATCCTATGTACGGTACCCAACATTTCTAGGGATCACAAAAATTTAACCTAATTTCAGATCCCATAAGTTATTCTACACTCCATAATCAGTACCTTTTTTTCTCCAGTTTTCGATCAGTAGAAAAAGCAACAAATAGGGTAATTGATGTAACAGTGGGAAAACCAGATTAAAGAAACGAAGGTGAAAGAAGATAAAAGAAAAAAAAAATTGTATTGAGTTTGAAAACTTTAGATATGATGAAGTTTTAGTATGCATTTTATTTTATAAATCAAATTTTATGAGTTAAATTAAATATCGAAGCTTATTTATGATAGTTGTTTAATCTGTTATATTACTCAATATTAAATTAGAACATTCATATTATAAAATTGAATCAAACTTATATCTACTTTTTAATACTTCAATATTTTTGTTTAATTCATTCTTATTTACATGACTTAAATTTGTATCCTGATTCAAAATCATAAGTTTATAATGTTATATTCTAGTTCAAAAATTTATAATACTAACAGTACAATTAAATATGAAATAAAATTAAAATTAAAGACATTATAATTTTGTAACATTGTATTTTAAATATATTCATATGCTTAATTAAAAATATACCAACTGTTCTATTAAATGCAGCACTAAAGGACAAATAAAAAAATGATGCTTAACTGAGAGGTTTGTTTCTCATTAACCATTTTTAACTATTAAACATTTAAACAATGTATAGAAGAAAATTATGTTGAAAGTCAACTTGCGACGGAGCAATTATTCTCTACCAATTTTCTTTTCTTAGTGAAAAACATATTCTTGCCACATTTATGGAAAAAAATGTTATACATTAAAAAAATCTTAACAACATAATCTTAAACACATTATTTATTATTTGATAGAAGTTTATAAAATCACAAAATTTTACTCATGATTTTATAATTTTTTAATAAATTTTAATCTATAATAATAATAATAAAAAATATTTTAGAAAGTTACATTAAAATGTATTAGATTATTCTTCTAGTTATCTTAGTTATGCATTTTCTCTCATATATTTTTTAGAGGTATTTCACATTATCACTACATCTAACTAAAATATTTTCCTCCAACTTAATTATCTTAAAATAATCTATTTTTATCCTTTTTCTTCTGTATCCTTAATAATCTATTAATCTGTCTTTTTATTTCAATTTTCAATAATTAAATAAATTATCAGTAACTAAAAATGATTTTATATACCACAATTTGATTTATACAATGTTCACACATTACAAATCATTATTATAAAATTTATCATATAAAAATGAATATTATTTCGTTAAAAATTTAATCATATAAAAAATAAATATTAGTCCCATACTAAAATATTAGTGTTTATATATCTACCCTCAACTCTCCTATACATAGTCGTAATTAGCCAAGTCATGGAGTGCACATGCAAAACCTTCAATTATTGTTGATTAATTAATAATGTATTGATCAGAATTTCAAGTGGGTTAACTTAATCATATTAGTACATGCCGTTGATCTTAAAAGTACGGCAATTAGCCAAATAGTACTAATTACATCATTAACGGAAACAAAAGTAATTACAATGTTTTGTTATTATAAAAATACAAAAGTTATTCAATACTTATTTTAAAATAATTAAAATATTTAACAAAATATATTTAATACATGCTATCAATATTTGAGGATGCTAATTAACAGCAAGAATAACAATAAATCATGCACTAAAATTTCTATGCTATGTTTGGTTTTGTTTTGATTAATTAATTACACAGAGAATATTTGAATATGTTCATTGACCATGGAGAGGTAACCAGTTTGAGTTGAGACATATGACCCTAGTTATCTCGAGGGAATATGTTAAGTAGTAATCACAATGATGAGTTTGTAAAGAATTAGTTTAATGATTTGATGAGGAATCTAAATTTCTTTTTCCCCTTCAAGAAGAATCGAATTTGCAAGCATATATTTAATGAAATAATAGAATAGAACATCTTCAAAAGTGGGTGGTGGCGTCAAGTGATAAATATAAAGACAAGGGTATTAAAAAATAGGGAGAGTTAACATGCATTATTCCATCTTTTCCCTCTAATCATTATTAGTGCGTCCTAAGTACATTCACTTTAAAAAATGATATAAGAAACATTGGTGCCAGCATGAAATGATGGAGCTACCCAGAATTTTCAGAGGAGAAGGCAAGAAACAGGAACATAAATCTCCCCATGTGAGTCTGATTTGGGGATATATAAAGCAAAGAAAGCTGAGTTCTTGCAAAGGGTTTCACATGGGGGGAGATGGAGGACATGATTCTTACATAGCCCTTTTTTTCTTCACAGCTCATCCTTAACCAAAGTCCTATAAATCTTCTCAATATACCACTATCCCATAGTTTAATCTGTCCCAAGATCTTCTCCCATGTAACTGCACCATGGAAAAAATTAAATGATCCACATTGCATATGCCATTTTTAGTTATTAAATAAGGCCACCACTAATAAAAAACTTGCCAAATACTCAATTGAAGGATAAAAACCAAACCCTTTGAACACTCTTTGATTAAGAAATAAAAAAGGGAAGTAGTATCTGATCCAATCCAAACCAAAAACCAAAAATCAAAAACCAAAACGAAAACCAAAACGAAAGTACAAATATCGGATGCCAGCCGTATCCAATCCATTAATCGGATCCAAAAATGGTAAGAAAACACATAAAGAAAGATGATTATACATAGAATAATCAATTGAACGGTTCTGAAGGCACACTGACCATGTGAAAACCAGGAGGCCAAGCATTGATTGTGGTCCCATTATCATCCCAGTGTAATTAAAGTGCTATATGGATAGGACACAACACAACACAAGAGGAACTGCCACAGACTCTATAGACCAAGCTTTTTAGGGAGGGTGAAAAATAAAATACTGCACCAATCCAAGCCAAGAACAAGTTCAATAGGGGATCAAATTTTTATAATATGGTATACAGTATCATGACATGAGACAATGGATGCCAAGTGAAGGGGTCACATCTGCACGTGGTTGCTGATTCCTATAGTTATTAAACAACACTCCATTTTTCCCACTAAAACCGTTGAGTCTTTCACCAGCTAGCTGTTGCTAGCTGTCTCTAATCCCCTCCCATGTGACCCACCTCTCCCTCATTCTCTCTCTCTCCCAACTCCTTAGAAAAACAAACATCACATATTGCATTACATTATACCAAAATCTACGAAAAGGGAGGGAAAAAAAAAAGGAAGAAAGAAAAAAACTTTATAGCTAATGAATAAAAACACCATTATGAGGCTTTACATGCACAACCATTACCTCTCATCATCTCTTTAATATCTCTCTCTCCCGCTGGTTTTAGAAACCCAAGAACAAGATTTTTGAAGTAAGATTTTTCGGTTGTTTGTGTGTTGGTTAGGTTGTTGGGATCTCTGTTGTTCTTCTCTCTCTCTCTCTCTCTTCTCAGACATACACAAGGCCATCATACGTAGTACACACAATTGTTTTTCGTTATCTCTCTATATTTGGGGTCACACATACATAGGTAATGGCACAGTTACCTCCTAAAATACCAACCATACCCCAAAATTGGCCAACTTTTCCTCACCAAAGGGTGCCCACAATGGCCAACTTCACCCCCACAACCTCATCCACCACCACCGTCGCCGCCGCCACCACCACTCCCTCCCAACCCTCTTGGGTCGACGAGTTCCTCGACTTCTCCTCGACCCGCCGGGGGGCTCACCGGCGATCCGCCAGTGACTCCATTGCCTTTCTCGAGACGCCGTTTCTGGAGGAATGTCGAGCCGGTTTCGACCGACTCGACGAGGACCAGCTGATTTCCATGTTCTCTGACGACATTGCCGCCGCGGCGCTCCCTCCACCGCCGCTTTCGTCGGCGTCGAACCCCTCCTCGCCGTCCTCCGACCAAACTAGCAACAACGAGGATAAGCCCATGGCAATGGCGTTGGACGTGAAGCCGAAGACGGAAACGGTTGAAGAGGAGAGCTCGTGCAAGAATGAGGCGGCGGCGGCGCCACTCTCCGCCACTGCCACCTGCACTGAAACCGTTGTCGATCCCAAGAGGGTCAAAAGGTAAGGCTAATCACACCAAATATTAATTATTGTCATTACTACTATTATTTTATATCTCCACCTCCCATGCACGTACAATTAATGAAAATAATTTTATTTTCCAAATAAACTACTAGCTTAGTAGAATTTAGGTTGTATATATATAAACAAATAAATTAATAAGTTTAATTTATATATAATGTCAGTGTATATTAGTATGAACTCATTGTTTGTATAGTTTTTAAAATATTATTTTAAAAGTAATAATTTATTAGTCATGATGATGATTTATAATCTGTCATTTGATAGATAATTTATTCTAATTATTTATTTTAATACCCGTTGAGTACAATTTCATTTATAAATTTTACTGAAAAGACTGTTAAGTTAAAAAGCTTCGAATTACTTTCTCGAGTTTAAATGATTGTTTTTAATCTTCAAAAAATTACTGCGTGATCCATACCTTGTCTTACACATTAAGTTTTCGTATGGAGTTTTTTAATGTTAGTAGAAGGTGGCTTGCTGAGAATTATAAATAATATTATCAAAGCCTTCGCTGCTTAATAATATAAAAGAGAAATACATTATCAAATTATGATTTTGATGGCTACACTTTTTAACTGAAATGCATGAAACAAAATTGAAATTCGTGTTATTTAACTATATTTAGCTTTTTCAGGGAGAATAATTGTCTGAATTATAATAAAGAAAACAAATGTGTTTGATAGTCATATATTTGGATCTAACAAAGTTAATTTTATGAAACCAATTTAATGAGTTGGTTGGAGTGCAGAAGATATGTTCGTCCAAAACTCTCTTGTACCCCTTTTTCCTTTTCAAGCTACTTTGATGTAGCCTCATATGAGAAGTGATTGATTTTATGTATGTATAATAAAAGTTAAACGTGTGTAGACATATACCAAACTGAATCTAAATTTTTATTGTTATTATCAATGCACACCAGAATTTTGGCTAACAGGCAATCAGCACAGAGGTCAAGGGTAAGAAAGCTACAATACATCTCTGAGCTTGAAAGGAGCGTAACAACTTTGCAGGTAAATAATCCAATTTAATTTTCATTATAACACACATACACACATATACATATATATATATATATATATGTGACATGTAGCATAATGATGGTTAAGTACTACATCACAGTAGCATGTTTATCTTCCACTAAGTAGAAACTTGTACTAATGTAAGAGAATTAATGTTAAAATGAAGACGGAGGTATCAGCATTATCACCACGAGTTGCATTCCTGGATCATCAACGTTTGATTCTTAATGTCGACAATAGTGCCTTGAAGCAACGGATTGCTGCTTTGGCCCAAGACAAGATTTTCAAAGACGGTATAATGCTTTGTTCTTTTTCCGTTTCCAAATATTTTCACATCATCTTTTACTATATATATGTATATATAATACATATCTAGAGATTTTCATTTTTGTTTATTTATATATATTGAAATTGTGAATAATATGTAATATAATACGTGGGTGTGACCTAACCCGACGTAAGTCATATCCTAAGATTCTTGATCCACAAATGCTGATGTTGATATCTAGGTTATAGAGAAGTTAATTGTCTATGCAAGAACTTAAGTTATTTTGTTGAACTGAGAATAACATTGTTTTGCAAGTTTTATTCCATGTTTTGTGGATTACGTAGTCACCTTTGGAACTTCCTAAAAGCACCATGATAATAATTACTGAGATAGTGGGAATTTTTGAATCTCTCAGCTCATCAAGAGGCATTAAAGAAGGAAATAGAGAGACTGAGGCAAATCTACCACCAACAGAACCTACAGAAGATGAGTAACACAGTGAATAACAATCTTCAAACCCCACCAACATCACAGCCACAAGCACAAATGCAATCACATTCCCTTCATCAGCATCAGCATCAGCAGCAGATAGCAGTGTCTCAAGCATTGGGATGCAAGGACAAAGAACAGCTCCTGAGTTGAGGGGGAAGAGACAAGGAATAGTGCTATGGATGTGTGGATGTATGGATGGATGTATGTATGTATGGATGGATGGATGGATGGATGGATATGTTGGATATGTCCCTTGGTGCCTAATTAAGTAGAAGTTTCACGTGATGTGTTCCCCATCAATGTTGGTGTGGGGCTGCTGACACAGTGATGGGGTTGGAGGGTAGGAACTTGACAAGTGGAGTGCTTGCAATAGGTTGGAGAATTTTATGCTTTCAAGATGAATTGGTCATCTTGGGGGTTGGATTGGAATTTTGGGATTTGATTTCTTCAGATTACACTTTTGGTTTTTCCATTTTAACAGAAAAATTATTCTCAATCATTTTTTATTTTGTTGGGTGGAATAAGGGGACAAAGCATCGTGGTTTTGTATTGGGATATGCATGGAAGCTGTCAGAGAATTATTTTTCTCCTTTTTTTTTTCTTTTGTTTGGAGGAAGGGGGTGTCTCATCTCAGTTTTTTTCTAGTTCTTCTTCTTTGTGACTAATTGTTTGCAATTTTCTATTTTATTTGGATGAATTGTACAAAATTTTAAGCCAGTTATAACATTTATTCTTACTTCTACATTTGGAGGCTCTGCTATGGATCTTAGATTTTATATCACTAAATTATTTATATATATATATATATATATCATGTTGGAAAGATGATAGACCATTACTTAATACATCTACAAATTTAAGATAATATTAATTATACTCTTATAAATTGATACATTATTATATGGAAAGAATAAGTTATTATAAAAAAAATATTGAAAGATAAATGTTTTATTAAAAAAATTAATTAATTTATTATAAATTATAAAAGTCAATAGTTTTCTTGAATCATGTAATTAAATTTTAAATACTAAAATATAGATGTGAATTTGGAATATCTTAAATTTTATATTAATTAATTATTTTTAATGATTTTTTTTAGTGATTCAAGTTTGAAAAAATCTTAAGTTTCAAAATCTCATAAGACTAGGATAGGGTTAAAGTAAATATGATCTTCTATAAATCAATATTTATAGTAATATTTAAATGAATCTTATTGTAAATATTTATTTATAATATTATTATTTATTTAAGAATAATTCTTTTAAAATACTATTATTTATTTATTTACTTATTTTAATTTTTTTACAATTTAATTTTTTTTTTTTATAAAAGAAAGAGTGATGATCAAGATTTACACAAATAATTATTTATTTCATAAATACTTATGATAATATATATTCATATTTTATTCTTTGTTTTTAAAAATTAAGTTATTAAATAATCATCAAATAAGATTAAGAGAAAAATCATGTAAAAAACAGTTACAAAAACCAAAAAAATGGTTATGAAAATATTAAGAGTAAAGCCGTAAAAATTTAAATACATAAAAAAAAAAAAGTTAAAAATTCAATCTCCTTTATTAATAGTTATAAATACTTAGTAATAGAAATAAAAAAAATTATATTTATAATTATTTATAATATCAAATTTCATTTTATATTAAAAGATTTGTGAGAAGTGAATTCAAATGATATAAGTTTTTCTTTACTTATACAAGATTTTAATGAAAGAACAGAAAAAAATGTTGATAAAAAAGAAATAGATAAAAATAAAATTAAATATTAATTGTATAATAAAGTAAAAATACATAAAAAATAAGGATAAATATTTTTAAAAGTTATATAATTTTATTAGTTTAAAAAAGATAAGTTATATAAAAATATAATACCAATTAAATATGTGTTTAATATTTTAATTACTACAATAACAACTTTTAGTAAAGATGAGTGTGTGATTTTTATATAGAAAAATTTCATTTCTTCATCATATTTAAATGTTGATTTGTATTTAAAGTTTTTATATATGTTTATAATTGATTATTATAGATAGATATGAAGATAGCATCAATATTTGGATTTATGATTTTTTTTCTTTATAGAAATATTTTTTATTGGTAGCATAGGAGAAGGTAGAAATAGTTGTTGGTAGAGAAGAATAAAATAATATCTTCATTAAATTAGAATTGAGAAAAATAAAAATACCACAATAAAATAGTCCCTTAGGTGCATCAAATTAGAATAAACTATCACATCAATGTTTATAGCATAACCTTAATCTAATCTAACACAATTTTAAGTTTATTTTCATTAAAAATTCAGTCGGCTAAATATAGATTTTTATGCAGAGAGTCTAATAGGATAAATATCATGTCTTGAATAGGTTATAGGTTAAAACCTATTCAAACTCTCTTAAAATTGAAAACAGTAACTATTTTCTAATTATTATTAGCCGTAATATCATGAAGTTCAGAAATTCCAATCCATAACTAACAGTTAAATTATCTAAAAATGTGAGGATAATTATCAATGATTTTATAATATTTCACTCTGCATTTGCATGATGTACTTCTTCATATCTAAAAGGAAATAAGTTGTTGACTTCTATGGTGAAATACAGTTTACTTATAATTTTGACCACCATAGATATCATTGGATTATTACATGATGCTATCTCAGTAGTCATTTGGAAGTGTGGGGTTCAAAGAGAAAAACAAATGCAGCGACCACCTATTCGTACTTGCTTCATTCACACTTGTACTGATCTGAGAGTTACAGCTTTATACTAATTTTTCACAGACAAAAGTTAGAGTCATAACAGTTTGAACTTATGCAGCCAGTAATAATCATTCATTAAGTAAAAGATAATGATGGTGGTACTTTAAATAGAGCAGAAGAACATTCATCGTGCTTAATCTAATTATAGAATTTCAGAATTTTTTAAGAGCTGAACACAATTATATTTGCTAATAGTTGGTATTGAATATGAATATGCTTGTGCATTCCAGAAAGATACATACTTTTTTTGGTTTGGACTGAAAATTAAATTTCCAAACTAATCAGTCTCAATTAGGAAGGGGTGCTGCTAACTGCTAAACAATCATACTAAACCAATTCAACTTTGTAGGAAATCATATCTTATTAACTTAAACTTCTTTTATTAATACAAGAACTTTAGGATAATTTTGATTTCAGAACAATATTTTTTTTACATTAGTTAAATTAGCAGTAAGTTATGAGCAATTTGCTTGGTCATTTTATGTCACTATCTGTTGTACAACAACACTTCACACTCCTCAACCAAGTACCTTTTACATGTTTATACTTGAGTTGGTGTAGAATGTGTGGTTGGAGAGGTCGTAGGACTTTCTGCAACATCACTTACTTTTCTTGACATTCGCCTCTTTGCATGACTACATTGTCTAATGATCATTGTTGTTAGTCCCCAGATTGTTTTCTCTTCACTGTTTGCATAACTCATAAGGAAAACGTAAACCAAGAGAGCAAACGTTGATGTGCCTGTTGTCAATACGAAGAGGACCCAGAAACTGTTGGGGCTAAGACTTTCAATATCTCCATCTAGTTTTGTGTCTTCACATTCCTCTGATGCTAGCATTTTGTTCTCTAATTCACGTACCTTGCCGGTTTCGAATAAATGTAGAAGTGCTCTGTTTACACCAGGTAGAAATGGAGACCCCCTTGCAAATGCCTAACACAAGCCAACACAAAAATAGTTAAACAAATTTTTAACCAAAGAAAGAGAATAATAACACGCTCTTTATTGGTTAAAATTTATTAGAAACTATAAAATCATTAGTGAAATTTGTCAAGGAAAATTGTTTCAATGAATTTCCGCCAATAAAGAGTGTACTTAAAAGAATATATTAGAAAGTATATTGTAATCATTTCTGATCAAAGGAGCAGCAGAAAAGATATGAGTATTGTAGCATCGTAGGAATGCAAATCCTCCAATTTTATACAAAGGCCCGGCTTGAATAAACTCTTTACAATACTTTGCTTGGAAAATTTTGGCTGCAGGAACTTCAAGGAAGGCAGCTCCTATTTCTTTTCTTCTGAGAGCTTCAGCATACTCTTCAAGTGCTCCAAATTCCCTCATGTTTGCAGGGTGGAACTGTAACACTTCCTGTACATAATTTTTCAGAAAGGATCCTGCACCGTATCCAACCCTGATGTTGTTATTCCGTAGCTGATCAATATCATCTACAGTTGGTACAAGCCGTTCAGTTATTAGAATGCTGGCAAGGCTAGCTGTGTAAGTCTGTGTTATGATAAGTGCCACAAACAACCAAACCACCATAACCATCTTTGATAAATTGCTATGTAACTTATCCCCTATGTTCAGTCAAATGAACCAAATTAGAATTAGCTAGGTAGTCCACAAATGAAATGATTGCATGCAAGTACATAAAACCTTAATTTAATTACCTTCTAACTTGATTAGAGGGGTCAATGCCAACCAAGCCATGGTCCCAGTTTGATTCAACATGGAACCTTCAATTTCAGGACTGTGGCGTCTTTCCAACATCCATAGAATAAAGCCATTGTAGATAACCATGGCCAGTATTATAGTCCACATAGTCTTTGTAAAAGGTTTTATAAATAACCAAGCCCTATGAACCACTTTTGATTTAAGGGGGACTACCATCACCACTCCCGGATCAGTGTATGGCTGAGTGAATTCTGCGTACTGATATCGATATGAAATTATGGTCACATCAATTACTGCATCGAAATTCTGCTTAATGCAGACACAAATGAAGACGTGGAAACAAGTGTCAGTAGCAGGCCTTATGAGAAAAACATGGTACATGCTAAAGAAGAATACTATCACTAATAAGTCTTACCTTTAAATAAACTTGCTTCACCAAATTATCGTATGTGTCATTGAAAGGATAGAATTTGTACGGAAAAGGATAGGGCAACAACTCTATAGTTGCTTTAAAAAGATCAATAGTGAATCCTTGGAAGATGGTGGTATTTTCGGTTTGGTTTTGAATTGCATTTATGTATTGTTTCAATGTGGCCAAAACGGGGACCCCAATTCTTAGCGGCTTATCCCATGTTGGAAGGGTCCATCCTCTTGGAGTTCCCATGGTCTTCCTGGCCATAAAACTTGTCCAAGTGCCTTCATTGACGAATTGAAAGTAGCATTTTGGCCTATAATATTTGAGAAACCTAGTTCATCTGTCCAAAACCCAATTTCCTTGTAACCTTTCCCTATCACAGTGATGATCTGAAAAGTATCTGAAGGATCTAACTTTTGGTCAGTGAAATGAACTTTTCCGCTCAAGCCAGTAAAAGTATTAAGCAGAATCTTATCTAGTAATGTTTGATCCTTTTTATCGTTTGTTTGGCTCATGGCTAGAGCAAGAGTCCATGCAGCATCATAAGCACGTGCTGCAAATATCCCAGGCTCGTTGTTACTTTCATTAGGGTACTTTGAGCTAAACTTTTGGCTTAATTTAAGGTAGAAGTCCTCGTATTGAAGCCCTATTTGTGGGAAGTAGCTCTTTACTCCAACTATCCCTTGCATTGAGGATATAGTGGAAGATTTCAAGGAATGGACAAGACTTGTAAAAGGGTCAGTAATGATCCACACATAACCTTTCTCCATCATATTCAATTTCTTTGCAGTTTGAAACAGGTTTATGGCCAAAGGAAGTGATAAATTAACAATAAAAACTCTGCAATGGCTATCCCTAAGCTTCTCTAGTTCTTGAGACAATGAAGAGGAGCTTAAAGGAGGGATGGCCAAAACGTGGCTTATTTGAACACCTGCTATGCTAAGATCTCTATAGAGATGAGCTAACATTCTTGAGGATGAAGAATCCCTATCATCATATATTATGTTAACATTGTACCATTCAAAGGATTGGACAATAGCTGCTACTGCTTTCATCTGCTTAAACTGATTACGTGAGGTTTGCACAAGGAAGGGCCACGTCGAAGTTGACCAGTTTGGAGTTGCATCAGCTAGAGATAGAACTGGGATCATATTTTGGTTACAAATCTCAGCCACTAAAGTTGTCTCTTCCCATGTTTGGGGTCCTATAATTGCTTCCACGTTCTGTGTATCAATAAGATCTCTAGCTGCAAAAGAACAGTGGGAATTGCTAGACATAGCTTCCTAGAAAGATCTTGATAATTGTTTGAGTCAACTCATTCATAAACACTTGAAAAAAATAACAGAATGAAAATATACAATGAAATAAATTTCAATAAATAAAATTAACTTTTAATGAAACTTAAAGAAGTAAAAATTAATTCATAAACTAAAATTTAAGTATAAATTAAACTAACTTTCAGAGAAGCTAAAGAAATAACTTTCTCCCATACACTAAATCCGTTTATGCATAAAATAAAACTAGCTTATGAAAAAAGTTAATTCAGTTTTTCTTTTTATTATTTTCTATAAATATATAAAAAAATCATTCAAAATGACCCAATACAAGAAAATCCCACTACAATTTCATTTCTGCAACCAATCTACTGTTTCAAGCCAAAAACATCAGTTTTTTCATGGAAAACAAAGCATGGATAAATCAAATATCACTTTATAACAGTTCTGATGAAAATTAAGCTCTGCTGACACATGAAAGTGACTTAAAAGGATGCAACAGAAATTGTTGTAATCTGGTGCTCAAACTTTTATCTTGCTTTTATCAATATTTAAATGATGATATTTTGTACAACTAATTATTCTAAAAAAAAGTGTGCAAATGTCTGCATAGGACTGATGTAAAGAGTGGTTTGAAAATTTTGTTAGCCATCGAAAATTACGTTGACTTTTAGAGGGATGAATAGGCGACAAGGGTGCCCTGGCCGGCTGGCCATCCTAAGAAAAAGTCTTTACAAATATATATATATATATATATATATATATTAAGAAAATAAAATTATATAATATTAAATAAATCTCACAATAATTAAATGAGATTGAAGTATAATATATAAAAATTTTCTGAACCGATTTTGAAAGTAAATTAGATTCTTAATCACTTTTTACATGGTATAAGAAAGGTTAATAAAATTGTTGAAGTCTAAATTGGGCTACTTGTTAATATACTGAATCTTGATAGGTTATTGAACCTAAATTGGACCATTTTTTAATAAATTATGATATTTTCTGCATAGTTTGAGGAGTCTTGATTGTTAACGAGCAGGTATATACTATTACTTAAAGCCCTAATTATTAGTAAGATTATTGGACCAATGGTTAATAGATCACGCTTGAGTATTAGAAAAATCTCACATTAATTAAAAATAAGATTGAACTATAATATATAAGTGAGGAGTAAACCTTATTTCATAAATTATAATATATAAGTGAAGATGTAAACATCACTTCTTAAACCGGTAAGAATGAGTTAGAGTCTAATAATTATGAATCTTATAAAATACAGAAATCAAAATTTTAATTAAAGCTAAATTATACATTATACTGGTTTATTTAGCATCTACCAAATCAAACATTATTCCAAATTTTATAAGATTGTTTATAATATATAGTGTTATCCAAGTGGAATAAAATGGTGAATGGGAGAAAAATATGTGAAAAGAGAATAAAAGAGGAGTGGGAAATAAAAGTGACCTGCTAGGGCAGACTGAAGGGGATCCCCATGTGAGTTCCTTATCTGTATTCCAAAGCTTTGATTTCTGTAATGACAGAAATCCTCCAATGCCATCTCAACACCCACTATCTCCTCTTTACCATTTCGAGAGTTGGTGTCTGTAATAACTCCTATGCTGCCCTTCATCCTCACATGCGTGCAATCATCAACTGTTGCTTTTGCTAATGCAACAGTGCTCATCAAACAAAGGAGAGGAACAAACACATGCATGCTACCCATAATAGCAAACAACATCACTCTATATCATCCATTCATGTATTCCTTTCTATATATATATAGTCACAAAAACGTCCTTTACACTCTTTTCATTTTGAGTCAAATTCCAAACTTCTAGATTGAAAGAAGTTTAACTGTAAAGCCTTGATCTTTAAAATATTTGTCTGTTGATGTGAATAGGAGCCACTCAAAACTTTCTTTTTAAAGAATTAAAAAAGTCACCTCGTCGTGATGTTAGTGATGATTAATCCTTGATGGTGTTTGGTTGAAGGAGATGGGAAGGAAGAGAAATAGAGGAGAGGAGAACAAAACTATTTTTCTTCTCATTTTTTCTTTCCTTCAATAGTCGGGAGATTTGGCGGAGATAGAAGATGATTTAAAACATTTTAAGTGTTTTGTCAAAAACAACGTATTTCTTTTGATAACAAAGTTAACATTTTTTAAGTAGACTTGTTCTATTCATGTCTCTGAAGATGTATATGAAGATGTATAAGAGACAAAGATCCATGACAAAAATAGAGGAAAAGACGCGTGAAAAAAGACAAAGAAGTTCTTTAGAATCATTTGAATTAAATTTTTGTTTAATACAAGGTGTCATCAATAATTTGAAGATTCCTTCTTTCATGTTACAACTTTCTGCATGCTGAATTTTCTGAGTAATGAAACTTCCAAGATTCACATTGATAAAGCAATAGAAGTATATTATATTATATATTTTGTACTCAGTTACCTAACCATTTTGAATATCACCACTTCAAATAAAACATACTATGGGGAGTTAACTTCTGCTAAGACTTTATCTTAAATTAATATGTTTATGTGCTTTCAACCAAATTTAACTAGATTTGGAAAAAGGCTCATTAAAATAAAAAAAGTTCATTACTTGGGAGAAGAAAATCAAACCAACCTGAATTAGAAAATTACATTGAATTGAATTGGAAAACAACTTTTTGGTAAACCAAAATGAACTTGAAAAAACAATTGATGGGAACTGAATCAAATTATTCTTTAATTCTATATCTAATACAAGTAGTCTATTTTGTAACTCTCATTCATGATTCAATCAATGGGTTAAAAAATATATATAATTCAAGCTTGCACCACCTTATTCTTCTTAGACATTATTAAATTTCATTTTCTTACCCATCTATTAAGTTTTTTTTTCTTAACTAATAAGATTGCAACAGCTATAAAATATAGCTGATAGACATGACTGCATGGAATGAAAAAATGGCAGCATCTCCATTTGAGTGTTTTATTTACTTATTTTATATTTGGTTATTGCTTAAATTTGTCAATAAAAAGGAAATATAATATTCTCAAATTAAAAACCAATTCTATGAAATTTGAGTGTATCAACCAGTGACTAAATTCTTTGAATAAAATTTCAAGTATCTCTCTTTTTTGTTTTGCTTTCGTTGTTGCTTGTGGATTTAACATAATTATTTATCCCTAGTTGACTGACTTTCAACTTAACTACTTGACTAATTTGTTTAATAATAAGTACCAAAAGGGTTGGAAATTTTTATACGCAAGAGACTTTAAAGAACAGATTTTTAAGTTACAATGAAGACTTTCCAAGAAAGGAATTTGCAAGAAAAAGAAAAAGTTAATATACAGAACCTGGAAATTGCACAGAAGAATTGTTCCAAATTCTACTTTCAATTCCTACTATATGAACAAGTAGTTAATTAAAAATTTTCAAAAAAAAACTATTTAAATTTCAAAATATCATTATTCAACACTAATTCATAACATAAAAGCTGAAAAAAAGAAAGTCTACTAAAAGTTCAGAAAACAATAGCAAAACTCCTCTATTAAAGTTTCATTTAAAATAGAAAACAGTTCATAAAAATATGAAATTCTAATAAATCATAACAACTTCAAAAACAGTTCATTTACATAACCAATAATGTAATAACTACTTTCTCAAGACTACTCTAAATCAATACGCTTAAAGGGAAGTAAATGATTGATCATTATGAGAGATAAAGAATATATTACAAGTTTATATAGAATTTTGTATAAAATTTAAAATATTAACTGCATTCTTTAATATATGTGTCGAAAACACGGTATAAAATGAACCAGAAATAAAACTTCTCTTTAGTGTTCTTTGCCATTAGTTGAAATTTATTAAAACATGTACAAAATTTTGAGTTTAAACTTATTGCATGAGCTCCACTCAGATTTTGTAGAGTTACAGAGAGTGTGCTGTTATGAGTATGATAATCTCTTGACTTTTCTTGCATTCAGTATATATCTGAATTCGTTTCCCATCAAGGCATATAAAAAACAGCATTAGAATCATGAACTTGTTTGTTGTGGCATTTGGTCCAGCTCCCAAAGAGTCACTAAACATAATTGAGAACATCTTTGAGGACAAAGACCAAAAGCAATGCTATTAGGTACAAGAGGTATGCAGGGAAAGATGTCCAAAGAGGAAAAGTGGGACGAAAACTAGCAGTGAGGCCCATTACTGCACAA
The DNA here is from genome assembly GCA_016859785.1 of Macrotyloma uniflorum. NCBI lineage: Eukaryota > Viridiplantae > Streptophyta > Magnoliopsida > Fabales > Fabaceae > Macrotyloma > Macrotyloma uniflorum. The sequence continues at coordinate 3,899,391 of BDMB01000014.1, forward strand.
ACTATTGACACAACCAGTACATCAGCTGAGAATTGCCAAGTGATCTCACGCATGTATATGAGAACAGATATCACCACAAAGCCAAGAATGTTGTTCATGAACACTGCTCCATAAATCTGCATTCACCCAAATCTTCATATAAGTATCTACTAACTCTGAAGCACCCATGCTTTATTTTGTTTCACTAGTTTACGTGTGCATATTCAATATGTATTTGATAATATCGATATTTTGAATATTTCACCAACCAATACTACTTATATGTGAAGTACTCAAGCATTTTAAAAGATACTATGAAAATATTAGACATCAACTATAGAAGCATATGCAGTATAGAAACATAACAGCTCTGTCCCTTAATGAACAAAAGAAGTGAAAATTGTACTGTTATGCATTATTTCAAGAAAGTAATAACATTGATACTATTCCTGTGAGTAAATAATAAGAAGTCATTTATAATTATAATAATTTATAATTTTTTTAAGTAATATCCATTATACTGTTTATTGTTTTACAACTTTTTATGCATATCTAGATATATATATCATACATCCCACATCCTCTATATTTATAGAATAACTGCGTAATATCCTATGTAGTTTGAAATTGTGTCTCCATGTCTTATTCGCAGAAACTACATGTATTGTATTGTGCATCATAGTAGTGAGGAAGTGAAACTAGCACAAGAAGATGATGACTAACCTCATACATTGTCTGAGAAGTATTACTACTCATCTTATGACTAGCTTCTTTGATTGCTGAGGTTGCTTCTCTAAAATTTGTAGCCAGGGGGACTAGAATGAATGAGATGAAAAATGATGAAATTCCTGCTTCTTCAGAGAATTTTTGAACACTTGCTATTAAGGGCTCTGCAAGAACAGCCAGCATAATAACCCCCAACACCACATATCCTAAAGCCTGCAACCATGCAGAAGCCCCTTTGCTTTGATTCTCTTCCATTACCTTTTCAACATCTTCCCAGGTCTAATACACAATCATTAGAGACCATGTGTAAATTTATATTCGTGATCAAGTGTTTGGCCTATAAGAAAGAAGAAAAACTAGAAGTGACAAATTTTTTGAGTAATGGAAGAATAGAATACATGATGAATTCCCGGAGATGAAGATTTTGAGTTAGCAGCTTCGTTGGGATTTGAGTTCATCCATTTTGTAAAACCTTCAATAAACTCGGTCTCACTAATTTCATCGTCTCGGTTGACATCAAGATCTTGAACAAGTTTTGAAACTGCCTCATCAGCATCTACAACCTTGCTAAACTGGATCCCTTTGACTATTTTTTCCAATTCAGACCTTGAAATGTGGTTATCCTCGTTGACATCAATTTCCTCAAACAACCTGTTGCATCAGTGACCACAGAACAAGCAAAAATAGTCAAAGAAGGTATAACATTTTGTTGTCATTAATACACAACCAAATCTCACTAGCTTTAGATTTGAACATTTAATATCTGTGATTATGATATTTGGTTCTTGTCACATAGCTGAAGTCTGTGAACTTCTAATATAGTTGTACTACTTAAATTGGAGTTTGCCAAGCATATCTGAAGTATAAATTAGATTAAACAATTTCTTCGCAATTGATGGTGTAGTTCTACTTAAGATTATTATTACAATTTTCTTTACTGCATCAATAATTTAAGATGGAATTATTTAACTCCATATTTACTTTGGCAGGTTTCACAACCCCATTTTATAGTAGATAAGGCAAACGAGATCAAATGTGGACCTTCTAATTGCAGTTTTGTCAGGTGTGCCATCATCTTTTCGCAGCCTGCCAACCATATCATTCTGAGCATGCTTTAAGACTTCAGATATAAGATGTCCCTTCAATTCACGTTCCTTTCTCACGTGTTCGATCCATGGCTTGATAAAACTCTGCTCAGAAAACAACAGAAAGAATATGCTTAGTTAGCAGGGTGAAAATTACTCGGGATGATAAGGAAATAATTAAATCCCATTGCAAACAATGTCAAAAGGACTAAAGTCCTGCATTTAATAAAGAAACGTTATTTGCACAACAAATTTCACAACTAAGAAGAAAGAGAAAAGTATGAGACGCAATAAGAGAGAGATAGAGGCAGAACATGTTGTATGAATAACACATGTCAATAGACTTTACTAGGAAACTGTCATTTAAGTGAAGTGTGGCAATCAAGAAACATGTTGCATTACATTATACCTGATACATTTTGTTCAGAGATTCTTTTGGAAGGTATTGTCTATCCAAGGCATGCTTTGTTTGGTTAATGTATTCTGTTAAACCAGTGACAAACTCTTCCTTAGTTATAATTTGGTCACCATTTCGGTCAAAAACTTTTAACAAGTCCGCTATCTGTTCCTCTTTGATATTTGTGTCAGTTTTGTTCCCAAAGAAGAGCTCTTTCACTTCAGAAGCTAACAAGTCCTTGGCCCCATGTTGACTAATTTCATGATACAATCTGCTTGACAAGTATCATCGGTTATGTATGTACACAATAACTGTTTAGAAAACCAAGCAAATAACTGTTTAATCTGTTGAGAAATGTTTCATGAAGTCTCACTCACCCACTTATTGCAGCCACATTGGGAGTTCCATCCTCGGCCAGGATCTTTTGCAGAGTTTGTTTCTCAACACGTTGAAAAATTCTTAATATTAAGTCATCATGCTTAATATACTCCAGTCTAGTTTTCTCTATCTGAGGCTTAAAGACCTGAAGATTCATTGGTGAAAAATAAGAATGTAATTTGGCATTGGAAAAAAATCAAATAAGAGAAACCTAAAAGTCTACAAATTACTGAATAATTGATGGCGGTATGCTCACCCTTTCCTTTATATACTCCCAATTCCAAATTGTGTATAAATTGTTTAGTGCTTTCTTATTTAACACAACACAATACAATGTGATTTTAAGGATCAACTCGGTTATTCAAAGCAAATAGAAAGGGTTGGATGAATGGAAAACCTGGTAAATGAAGTACGAAATAAGAAAAGTAACAGCTACTATAAGAGCAACCATTAAGGTCACATTGCGTGCTGTAGAAGAGAAGTGGAACAAACTGGGAATCTGCATTATGATAAGTGGTATAACTGAGAAAACCATGATTATTGCCATCTCTCTAGTATCTACATCCATAGTGATACCATAACCTACAAATTCATCAAAATAAGACTGTAAAAGATGAGCTCCACATTACACATCAAAATCAATCAAAGAAAGGAGTTAAGGTAATTCTAATGAAAAACATGAAACTTTTAAAAGCAAGTATTAACTGCAAAAGTTTGTTTTAAACAGAGGGAAAGTTCATTATTTTGCATTAGAAACAAATACTTCATCTAGTTAAAAATAATACTATTTTTTTTGTTTCACGCACTATCCTCTATTCTCGCGTAACCATAACCATAAACATATTTTTTTAATAATGATTCGAATCTTTTGATTATATTATGGAAATTAGTCCATTCCACTTGACTTAACCTCCGTTGGTAAACTAAATAATTTTTAAATTGATGAACTTGAAATTAATATAAGGGGCTCAAATCCAGAGAATGAATCAAAAGCAGACCAGTTAGTGATTTTTTTATTCCTCCACCAGAAGTAGAGTCATTTTTCAACTTTTGCTTGCCAATGATAACACATGTTCCCCACACTACTGTTAGAAGTAAGATGGATGATCCAGCCAACAAACCGACACCAGTAGAAGCATACTCTTGTGCACTCTCCTTGTCACTGGAAAGTCCAGTAACTGAAAACAACAACAACCACAAAAATAATAAGGATAAGGTATGTAATAATATGACGTTCTACTGCTATCTATGAAGATACTAATAGAACATAAATAACCAAATATCTAAGCAATTTAACCAGCTACAGCTAAGTCTTCTGACAGGTTTAGAAGGCTTCCAAAGAACAAAAGAAATAAAAGCATGAAATTATGAAAATAAAAATTAGAGTAGAAGCATACCAACAAGAATTAAGGACTCAGGAAGAGCACCAAGAATATCAAAGGCACTAGCACCAAAAACACCTGGACCAAGAATCTTAAAGATTTGCTCACCCCCAGCAGCCAAATATGACTCTCCATGGAACAGCAAGTACTCATAAACCAAAATGAGGAAAAGATGGCCAAGTATGTTATTGGAACAAGGCAAGAACCCGTACATTTGCTTACAGTAATGCCCATCAGAAGAAGATTCAACCTTTTGGTCTATGAGTTGTAGATAAGACTCATGGGGTTGAAAGGCATCAACCCCATCAGAAACACTAGGGCGAAGAGAACGGCACTCAACATGAAGTGCCACTAAAAAAGCAAACAAAGTGAAGCGTGCAACCTTTGACATGGTTTTCATTTCATTTCACATGTGCTGAATGAACTGAACTCTATAGAACTTGTAGTTGTGGAAATGCCTTAAGAGATTTGTATCCTCTCACTGTGCTCGCAAGGTCAATTTCTGCTAGGCTAGATATGGGTTGGGATTCACGATCGTACAAACATCACGTGATTATTTAATTCCAAAAATGAGGACCGTTGAAATTATTTTTCAAGAAAAATGTGTGTTTTGCATGGTGCTTCATTGATTAATAATCGATATCAAACTCGGCTTTATCCAATGCTCTGAGTCCATCCAAATATATATATAGAACATATTCCTCCTGTCTACTGTCAATTACACTTTGTATTATCTGTCAGCATATATCATCTCCATCCCAGGATGAGGATAACTATACCTAGGACTCTTCACTTATTTGGATGAAAAAAATTTTAGTTAAAAATAAATATACTGTGTGGAAAATATTGTATACTATTTAAATATAAAGTTTAGTTTAATATTTTCTTAACAATAAAATTATTTATTATTGCTTATTTACTATTTTTATATTATTAAAATATTTATTTTTAAAACAACCCCTCTACTTTAAGTCCATTTGGGAGATAAAAAAATACATCTATTTCTAGTTTTACTTAAATAAATAATAAAAAATGACATTTTTATTCTATCTATTCACTTTATTCTTTTCTTGAGATAATTATCAATTTATTCCAATTATAAGGAAAGGTTATTCTAATTAGATCTGCTAAGTCCACGTATATATGAACTACTTTTATGGAAGAATTAATTAGAAGTTTCGTACCTTCTCAGTTTCATGTGGACAACTGTCAATTATGCTTATTGAGCTTTATTGTAACGCAGCTTTCTTGTTCACTTGTTCAAAATAATTTTTTATATTGTTAACAACAAAATGACATTGGTTTTGAACTTTCTAGATTAATTTTTATCTAATATAAAATTAAATATTTTTTAGAACTACGTAGAAAGTAATCTTTATTTCTAAAAGAGAAAAAGCAGTGAAAAGTGTTCTTATGATAGGGAAAACTGATTTTCTACTTCAATTATGGTGACTACTTATAATCATTACTAAGTGTCTATGTTTAATAGCTATTTAAAATTCAATAATATCTAAAAGTCAACAACTTAAAATTACTTTAGTTTTTTTTATTTATTGAAGTCAAACTTGATTTTGGAATTGACGAATTTATGGAACGAAAAAATAGTGCAAATTGCCATAATTAATATCTAAAATCATTTGAAAATTATTTTATAATGCTATTTGAAAATATTATTTTTAAAACAACAAAATAAATAATATTTAAAAATATACATTATTATAATATATATATATATATACTAATTTAATGATACATTATTACTAATATGACATATCAATGTCATATTTATTAATATTAATATGAAATAAAATTAAAAAATTATTTAATTTCTTACAAATTAACCCAGTTTAAACTTGGAATAGAAGAATAATAATCTCCACGTAACGAATAGAAATTTATTATATAAATAATATATGTGATAAGTAATAACATGTAAAATAAATTAAAAAAAAAATAAAAAATGAGAGGCTCTCCCGACATATCCAAAAGGCAATCTTATGTAAAAGTGTGGTCCAATTCATGTGTTTGTCTGCGGTGCAATCTCTGTCCCCTTCTCCTTGGATTTTAAGAAAAAAAAAGAGTTATATCAATTTATAGATTTTATATCGAAGATTTTTTCTAAGATATGACAAAGACCAAAATATATGGTCAATTTTGGTCAATTTCGAATGAATAATCATTTTTCTTTTCACTTTAGAATCATCTTCTGTTTTATCAAAATTTACGCAGTATATTTGGAAGTAAATGTTTTTTTAGTACAAACTCATTTTAAAATTTCTGAGTAAAATATCTCACTAGTTTCCTAACTTTGTTCCAGTTCTACTTTTGATTTCTTATTGTTTTTCATTATCATTTTGATTTATGTTATTAGATATAATAATAAAAATTAGGTTATTGAATCAATGAGATGCTTCATTGGGATCACTAATTAACTAGTAGTTGAATCACAAACGGTCAATATAAAATATATAAACATTATATAACTATAAAATATATAGAAAAAAAATATGTTATAATTCCAAATAAGATTTAGGAGTTAAGGTCCACCACAAAAATGTTTAAATATGATGTCATTATTAATGTTATGTTAGGATTAAGAGTATCACGAATACAAAAAGAGACACTTCACCAAAAATTACAGAAATTGAAAATAAAAAAATAGGGACAAAATACAAAAAAATGGACTAAAAAAAGTGACATACTTGTAAATATAAATAAATATTTAAATATAATTTCAAAATTAATTCAAAATAAAATATAATTTAAGTTAATGTAAAATTAATTTATTATGAGAGACTGAATTCAAATATTGAAAATTTTATAAAAACAAAAAACTATAGCTAAAATGATATATGTCATGTTAACTTATATAATATCATCACATTATCTTTTATTGATGACATCATCTTTCATATTTTTTTTAAAATGTCAGAGATAAAAATATATTTTTAAAGTATTATTAATTTAAACTATAAACGTATAAATGTTTGTAACATTATATGATTTTATATTTTTTAATATTTATTTTTTACTACAAAGTGAAATTTCATGACTCCACCCGAACCATTCTTTATTACTCTCAGGTTGAACATAATTTCGTGAAATAAATAAAAAAAATGTAGGAAAAGGAAACTTCAAGCAAATATTTTTGGGTGGATCAGTTTTTTTTTGCGGCCCATATATTTTGGGCCTATGAGGGGTAGGATTCTTGTTCTAGAAAAAGCCCATGATCCTATTTGGCATACATAACAAAATAAAAACTAGCTTATATAGTTTATCAAACAAATTGGTTATGACCTTCTTTGAAGGTGTGATGGTCTAAGACTCATGATTAGAAAGGACCCAAAAATTAAGATTTTTTTTTTTGTTTAGTTATGTAGTACAATTAACATGCTAATACTTCAAATATTTTTTCATTAATTTCTCTCATTTAGGACAATTTTTTAAGCAACTGTGTTTGTATAAGTAATATCATGTGATTTATTTATGGATAAATTTTGTGAAACAATATTAATTATTCCACTAAGCAATCTTTGTATATAATTAGATGGGAGATATCCAATTGGGAGATGATATATATTATTAAATTGTAAGGGTGTCGATTTTTTTATTATTAATCATCCAATTGTAATTAAAATGAATGAATAATCACATATCTATTCATCTAACAGGAAATAGGAGATAGAACTTGGAAGAATCACTCCTAGTTTATGACATACTTTTCTTTAAACTGTGGAGCAAGTAAACCCATTTGTTGACTTTCAATTCAATTACTTGGAATGCATTAAAACTTTAATTTAAACTGAGGTATGGTCATAAAATTAATATTGTTCCTTTCCTTTGCTCAATTCAGAAAAATAAAATGAGAAACATTTCGAAAACACCATACTCTATCTTTCTCCTTTTACTAGCAACAACAATTAGGGTTCAAGGTCGCTATCTGCCAGAATTAGTTTCAGATGGCGTTCACAAAGTTCAACACAATGAAACTTCTTACTTAGTTCTCAAAGGAATTGATGATGGATCCCTTGAGGAGCACTGCAAACAAATGTATGGCTTCTTGCCATGCACAAACAATATTTTTGGCCATCTCTTTCTTATTCTGGTGTATGAGTATTTGCTGTTCCATGGAGAATCATATTTGGCTAAAGGAGGAGAACAAATCTTCAAGATTCTTGGCCCTGGTATATTTGGTGCTAGTGCTTTTCACATCCTAGGTGCCCTTCCAGAGTCCTTGATTCTTCTTGGTATGTCATCTCTTAACCTTTTTTTGAGAGAAACAAAACTATATATTGTTCTGATTTTGTGAGCCACCATGTTTCTCTACTTGAATTGAATATATGCATCATGCAGTTGCAGATAACATATAACTAGCAAATCTGGAAAAATGATATGAATACGTGTATGTATGATGTTGATTTCCTTTGTAGGTGGAGTTTATAAGACATTAATTTGTGACATCAGTTTATAAGACTTTTTCTTACCATCATAGCATTCAAAACCCCGCCAACAATTAACCATACAGACCAAGAATAAGTAGCACTTGTGACTTTATGGCTTGTGTTTCATATAATTAATATTATATTGTTATGAAAATAATTATTTTTTTATTGTTTTAATTAGTACTATTTTGTTAAGGGTACCGTTGACAATTGTTAATACATCTTCTTAGTTCAATATTTTATGATTAACATATTAATTTAATACATATTAAAATCATTTCTTTATCTATCTTTGATGCACATGGATCCATCCATGCTCTCTAGGTGTCTTTTAACAAAAAAAAACATTTTATTTACATTTTACAAACCATAGAATAAAAAAATCATTAAATATAAAATAAGACCCTAAAAAGAATTTATTTTCTCAATAAATTTTAATTGATAATGAAGAGTATATATGAAAAAAAAAAAGGTTGCATTAATTAAATAGGGTAGAAGTTTTCTTGTAATAATAACTTTTCCTATCTCTCTTTTTTCCATTAAAATGGTGAAAGAAAGTTATAAAGGGGAGAAAAAACTTAGGTCTCTTCAATTTTCTTCTTTTTTATAGAATCTTTTATAAAATAATTTGATTCATTAATTATTTTGTTTGATCAGTTTCTGGACTTGTGAGCAACAGGGAGACAGCACAAGAATATGCCTTCAGTGGGGTTGGCTTATTGGCTGGATCATCCATTTTGCTTGTAACTCTACTTTGGGGAACCTGTCTCATTGTTGGCAGCAAACAATTTCACCATCATTCTCCTGCTTCTAACTCACACCACGAAACTCTTCAAACCCTACTCACTGGTTTCTTCCAACTCACTTTTATTCAACTCTTCTGTTCTATTCTTTCAAGTATAATAAACCTGCATGCTAAGTTATTCCCTCTTATACTATTTCTCTTCCTTCTACACTTAACAATTTTTTGATAAATTTTTCCTTATTACAGTTTTTAGTATTATGAATTGCATAAATGAGATACATGTTAATGTCTTCTTTGATGTGTATGAATCCATGGAAAAAAAATAATGTCTTCTTTGATGTGTATGAATCCATGGAAAAAAAAAAAAAAGGAAAGAAGTGAGGAAAACTAAGAATTTTGATGGCATTAACTTTTCTATAGAAATGTGAAAATAGATCTATATGATAGACTTATCTGAAACATTCGTAAATCATGTTAGATAAAATAATTATAATTTAAATTGAATTAAATTATTTTTTTCTGACATATTTAATTTCTAGTATAAATGAGTTTAGATTAAATTGGAATGAGCTATAAATTTATGGTAATCAAATTATTTATATTTAGGTATATTTTGAAAAATATATCTTATATTAATTTTGATTTATATGAACAAGATATTAAATAATTTTAGATTAACATAAAATTTTGTGTATATAATTTATGTGAAAACAAATTTCAATTTAACGGTTAATATTAGAAAAATATAATTAAATCAAAAGATACTAAATGATGTTAGACCGATATAATTTAATCCTTTAATTTATATATTCCTAACTTGATTTTTAATAGAAACTATTATCTATTAATTATGAACAAGGACATTATACTCTTCATTTTAACCGAGTGTTTATGATAAATTCATAGTCCTAATAATAATTAATAAGCTTGTATACTTAATAGTAGCATTTGATGTCTAGAAAATGTAATTTTCTTGATATTATTTAGAGAACTTCGTAGTCATGATTTCATATATATCAAACAATTATCACAAGTATATATAGTTGAAGAATAATTAGGAGAATTACTATAGTTGAATATACTTGTTATTTTTATGCCTAAAAATGTTATTTTTGGTGGATGTGAAGGTTATGGCATTACTACGGATTTGGAAACCAGTTACAGTGCAAGAATCATGGTTTTCTCAGTGATACCACTTGCAATCATGCAAATCCCAAATTTATTCCATTTCTCTTCTGGGCTAAGAAACGTGACCTTAGTAATTGCTCTCCTTATTTCTGCCATTTTTCTGTTCCTGTACTTCGTTTACCAGGTTTGTCAATTTTCATTTTCTTTTTATGTGTTAATATTGCAAATGTTCATGAATAATGTTCACAAATAACTAAGTTCTTAAAAATATCGTGTTACAGAATCAAGGATGCATTGTTAAGATTTGGTTGAGGTGAAAAGAAAAGGAATGGAAAGAGGAAGAAAAAAAAACTTGTTAACTTAAATTGTTTTCCTGATATAGTTCAAGTAATAGGAAGGTAGAAAAATAAAATTTTATTGGAATTCACGACAATTCCTCTGAGTAATTAATTAATTATATTCGTGGCTATTTAACATGCAGATTTTTGAACCATGGGTACAGAAAAGAAGACTGGAATATGTGAAACATGATCATCTAATATTGAGAATATTAGAACATGTTCAGACGAGCACCCTGCAAAGGATCTTCACGAAGAATGGAACTCCAAATGTGAGTGCCATAAGGTGAGATTTCGAAGAACTGCTACTTTGAAAGTTTGAACTGTGACAAGCTATTTATAGACACTACACTTTGCAGGCGATTATATAAGGAAATAGATCAAGATGGAAGCAGTGGTATATCAGCTTCTGAAGTGAGAGACCTTCTGCTAAAAAACAAAGTTACTGAAACCAATTTCGATGAGGAGAAAGAAATAAAAGAGGTGTTACAAATTTTTGACCTGGATGATGACAAAAAAATAAACAAGGAGGAATTTGTTAGTGGCTTCACAAAATGGCTTGATCAAACAAAGCATGCTTTAGAGAAACAATATTTTTCAAGGAAATCACTGAAAAAAATATATCAGGTACATAGCAATACACTGTGTCATGAACAAAAGTGATAGCAACATGTTTTCAAACACATTTTTTATTGAAGGTTAAAATTTATTAAAAATTCAAAGCCAAGTCTTTTATAAGTTGTTTGGTGATGATAAATACGGGAAGAAGAAAAAGGCAATTTTAACTCCATTCCTCTTCCTTTAAAAAGCCAGTCTTCACAATATTTGGTGATATTGTGAAGAAAATGGAAGATGGCTTTAGAAACAAAATTCATTCTGACAAGTAATAACATTGAAAACATTGACAGGTTTTTGGACCATGGATTGAAAACAAAAGAAAAGAACGTGAAGGAAAGAAACAGCTTATATGTGAAATCTTAAGGCATGTTCAGAGTGATGTGGTTGGTAGCCTTCTCACAGTAGATGGCAAACCTGATGAACATGCTATCAGAGGGTCAGTATTATTTTATTGAACTTCTTGGCATAAACACAATACATTTTATAAGATGCGAAATCCATTTCAAAACCATTTACTACTATTACTGGTTCAAAATGTAAATACGATATCACCTATAACTAGCCTCACATTAGATTGAAAGCTTCTAACTCTTCATGAAAATTTGAAATGACTGCCGTTACTATACAGTTTACTAGTCTAAGTAAGAGCACAACAAATTCATAAAATTCCTTCTTTACTTTTTCCACTTCCTTGTTCTCATAACCTCTTTGATCACCAGGTTATTTGAGAAAATTGATCGTAATAGAGATAACTTCATTTCCCAATCTGAGTTGAAGGAACTAATCATGAACATCAAGTTTGTGAAAGCATCAATGGAAGTGGAAGAAGCACTTGCTCTTGTCATTGAAGAACTTGACATTGATAACGACCACATAATTGATGAAGAGGAATTTGTTGCTGGGTTACAGAAATGGCTTAGCTCAACTTCAGCTCCTGCTCCAGTGTCACATTCTGAGTCTCAAGAAGATATGTATCAGGTAAGTATATATACTCAATTCCCTTTCTCCAGACAAAAAAAAGGGTTCAATATATAATCTTGAGGGAGTTTAGTTTGACCCTTCTAAATTTTTTTCTTTTATCTAAAGTTATTGCTTTTGATCTTCATTATAAAGTGATTGAATATTTGTTTAGCATAAGTTTAAAAGAATATATTTAGTTGAAAATCTTAAAAAAAATAAAAATTCACCAACTATTTGTCCAAAGTGAGCAATGTCAACTTAACACTTTTTCATTTTGTGCGTACAAGACCTGGGAAGAGGCTGATATGGTGGTGGAAGAGAGGCAAAGCAAAGCAGTAGTTGATAAATCAACATGGGGATGGTTTAAGGCCATATTATATGTGGTGCTAGGAATTGCTATGCTATCCATTTTGGCAGAGCCTCTAACAGAAAGTGTTCACAACTTCTCTAACAGTGTAGGACTCCACCCATTCTTCATGTCATTTATTCTAGTCCCCTTGGCCACAAATGCTAGAGAAGCAACTTCAGCAATCAAAGAAGCAAGCCATAAGAGGCCTAGAACCACCTCTCTTGCCATTTCTGAGGTTAGTATCTCATCTCCTTCACCAATTTTACTCCACAAACTCTATCAGTTTTATGCATAAACCATTTTCTGAGGACAAAATGATTTTGGTCATTGCAGATTTATGGAGGGGTGTTCATGAATAACATTCTTGGCTTCTTTGCAGTCTCAATTCTGATCTGTGTGGGACAAGTCACTTGGCAATTCTCAGCTGAATTTCTGGTTGTTGCTATTGTTTGTGCTATAACAGGCATTACTGCAAGTTTTCAATCCATTTTTCCTCTATGGTCTTCATTCTTTGCAATCCTCTTGTACCCATTGTCCTTGGTTCTGGTTTTTGTACTTGACCATGTTCTTAATTATACTTAACAACATCTGAAGTGTTATGACCAATTGAAAGAGTTCAATTTTAGTTTACCTTTCAGCATGAATTTTTAAAAAGTGTTTTGAAAATTGTTTTTATGCTTATATTTGTAGAGAAATTAATTTAATCATTCAATTTTTAATAATATTTATTGACGGTTATAAAATTGATAAAAAAATTAAAATTAAATATTCTTAAAAATTGAAAAAATTTAAAATAATTAACAGATAACAAAATATTTAAACTTTTTAAAATGATATGACATCTAAAAATGTTTAGGTGAGGTTTGTGAAACTGATTTTTACATAACATTAATTACGTTTGAATATTTCTTATTTTAAAATAAAATTAATGAGTTTTTATTCAATAAATAAATTACCTAATTTTAATATAATACTGGAAAAGTAAATAATTCTAAATAATTAAAATTAAGGATATGTCTACGTCAAGACTACGTTATCTATAGTTTTCAAAATTTATAAAAAAAAACCAAAGGAAAGACGTGGAGCCAAACGCGTGAATAGTCATTACAAGAATTTAAGATCGATTTCCACGTACACTCTTTGAAAAGGAAAGAAAAAGAAATCGAAGCTAAATCTTCAAAGATAGAGAAACTCATCGTCGACATTTTCTTATAACAAAATAGATTATTAACAATGTAAAAAATATGATAAAACAATGTGAATATGACAAATAAAAAAAAATTAAACTCATTTATGGATCTAAATTTAATTCTTATAAAAAATTAATTTTCTAATTTTTTTAATTAAACAATTAAAAGTTGACGTGTTAGTGAATATGAATAAATATTAAATTTTATTATGAAAATTTGATATTAATATCTTTCATAAATATTAATTTTGTTATATTTTAAAAAATCGTGTTTATTATACGTATGGCTATATGGTAAAGTATATATTGTAAAGCTTTATGAACAAAACTTAACTTAATTAGTAAAACATTTAAAAAATATTTATTAATACATTTGGATTACAAATAAAATATTTTACCTTAACTTTAGGCATAAAAAATTCTAGTTTTAATCAGACATCAATGGTAGAAAATAAAAAGACGTGTTATTTTATTTAATAAATTGGAAGATTTTTTTTAACAAAATTTACAATAATTAATTAAAAATTTAATAGAAATTAAAAAAAAAAAAATATATATATATATATATATATTAAAATAATTCATCATATAATCAGGTTTAGTAAGTAGTCTACTTAATCAAGTGTTTACCAGTAACGAAATCTCTTAAATTTTTCCATTAAAAAAAATTGTCTAAAAAATAACTTATTTATCCAATAAAAATTATGTAAATAACATATTTATAATACTTTTTACATAATCAATCAACTATAATCAATCAACTAAGCATAGATTTGAAAACTTAAAATTAATTCTTTTTCATGTAAATAACCAAAATTTTTATTCTTAATATATCATAATAGCTTATTACTAGTTAATACTACATAATCATCAATACAAACATCCTTTACACGTATCATCTTTTTCACAATTAGAAAATTTTCATAGTTTGTGACGTTATTTCCTCAAATTCTCAATAATAATAATAATAATAATAATAATAATAATAATAAATCACCTTTCAAACTTATATAAATCAATTCAAACCCTCAAATGAAAATTTATCATTAATACTCAATCAAATAATTATTTTTCCTACAAGTCATAATTGACTTAAATCAAAACCAACAAAATGATTTATCATCATTCAATACAGATTCAAAACTTAATAATTCATAAAAACATAATCTGTGTATAATTTAAACAACACCACTTTATTACTAATCATTAAATTTTCTATCTAAAATAGTATTTTGATTGCTTCCCTTAATTGTAAAATTAATTTTCTACGATAAATCTCTTTTCAAATTTCCTACTCAAACACACTCAAAATCTATACCTATTATAAACAAACTCAAATAAACCAAATAAACTTATTTCTAATATTCTAACTTAACAAAAAAAATTATCTTTCACCCTTTAATAGCACATGGAAAATGTTCATGTTCTAAGTAAAAAACTCTAACTTACATATTACCATGAAAGAGGAAGGAAAATTAAAGCTTATTCAAAATAATATTTTGATAATTTTAATTTACTTAATTCTTTATTAACTACTCAAAAACGAGTTCAAATATTAAAAAAAAAATATATATATATATAATTAAAAAAATATGATAATTATATATAAATAAAATTCGAATAGTTAAATTTTTTATTTATAATATTTTAATTTTATTAATAAAATATTTATTTTTTATTTAATTAAATTATTTATACTCTTAAATTTATTATATTAATCAAATATATTATTATAGAAAGTAAAACAATATAAAATTTTATATTGTGTCATATTTATAAATTGTAAGTTTTTTATTTTTATAATAATTTTTTTAAACATGCTGACGAGATCGAAGGATGATCTGTTATAAATAAAATAGTTCTCTTTTTGTTTTCGTTAGAGATGATATATACGGAGAACGAGAGAAAGAAAAAAGATATTTTTCCAATAAGATTTTGAATAATATTGAAAACTACAATCAAAATCTTTATATATATATATAAATTCATTAATATTAACAGGTATGTTAGTCACTGCAAGTTGAATAAGCTGGACCCTCTTTCAGTAATTTATTTATTATAATAAATTGAAATTATAAAATATTTTTATATTACAATTACATCAATTTTACAAAGTCAAATATTAACCAGATTCTTAAGAACATTATTTAAAAATTGAAGGAAAAGAGTAGAAATTAAAATAAATATATTCTTATATATTTCAATAGTTATTTTCAGTTTATTAAACAACATCATAAAAAGGAGTTATTAAGAATTTTTATAAACTATTTATATTTAATTTAATAAACTAACTCTATCTAATTAAGTTTTCAAAGTTTATGATATATATACATCCAACTAAAACCTGACAAAACGTACACATGTTTCGTACGCAGAATTGCCGACTTCAGACACACGGATTGCCGTTGTCTCCCGTCACCACTCCGTCATCATTCAATAATTTCGTTTCCATCAACCTTTCTATCACATTCTTTCACCTTTTACCATTCAAAATAACTGAGCTTTTCAAATTATATAGTTATTATTGAGTTTATGGTTAGATTTAATCCAGTTTTAAAAAAATTAAATAATTATATCCTTAATTTTACCTGTAAATTTGTATTTTAATAATTTGAAAATATTTTTTTACTAATTCTGTAGTAAATAAAATGTACTAAGAATAATCCTTCAAAATTAACTTACAATGATTTGTTATGGAAAATCTAGCAAATGCCATCTCACCAATATGGATATGGTTCATTTTCACAAATATCCTTGCAATAAATATTAGATATCTTATGCATTATGAAATATTATTTTTTATTTTAACACATTCAAGACCAAGTTTTTTCATAAAACTTAGGATTTTGTCCTTAATATTTTGTGAGTATTTGTTAAGTAATAAAGTATTGATGAAAACATAAATTAAAATATCTATTTAATAATAATTATAATTATAATACGATTATATATTCAGAATCATCTATTTATTTGAAACTTGAGTTATATAATATAAATATTTATTAAAAATAAAAGGAAAACTAAAATATTAATTTAAAGTAATTAAAGAATAATTAAAATCTCAGTGCCACTTGGCATACTACGATGATGATCCTTATGCTACTTAGCTTCAACCATTAGATAACGATAATCACAAGAAACTGTGGGCCATCCCGGTTTTGTGGGGGATAGAATAGAGTTTCATTTCTTTATTAGATTTATTATTCTGGTTTCTAATGAATTTTATTAATCAATATTGTTTTATATTTTTTATAAATTAATAATTATATTAAATAAAATAAAATGGAAATTTTATTTAAATTAACAGGGTAAAAATTTAATAAAAAAGCGAAAATCGAATAAAGTACAACACAGTAACATCATTTCTCTTTCTCTCGTTTTGACTTCCACCTAACCTTTTTCCTCCTTCTTCAACTCTCTTTTTCTCTCTTCATTTTCTTATATTTCCATAAATTACGCGTAACTAACACGTAAACATTAAATGCAGTTTTTTTTTTTTTTTTTCCAGTTCCTATAACGGCCTCTCTGTTCAAAATCTACTCCAACAGTTAGAAACATTTATTTATGACATATTTTCTTACCAAAATTAGATTGAATCATTAGATTACTTACAAGAAAACTTTCCATAAATAACTATGGTGTTTTAATATGTAAATATTTATATTAAAATAATAAAAAATTTAATTTAATTTTTAAATATATGTAATATTTAAATTAATCCTTAATATTATTGTTGTCTATATTTTATTGTCTGGTCTTTAAAAAATATATTTTAATATTAAAATAATTACAAACTTTTTATATATTTTCAAATTAAAATAAATATTTATTCTTCCATGAAATTGATCATATGCTAAAAACTATTTTTTTTCTAAATATATTAATAATTCAAAACTCAACTTTCTTGTTGAATCCAAAATAATTTGCGCAAGTTAATGAAAAAACATAATGTCTATTTATATTTTAAAATTCAAATTTTAAGTTAATTTTAATTTTAATTTCCCAAATTTAAAGACAAATATTTTAATTTTTTTATACTACTTTAGTGAAAAAAAGAGTATATGGATTCACTAAAGTTTTTATACTATCATCTAATTATTACATTCTATTGTTAATTCTATAACAACTTAGGATCAAACCGTTTAGTTACTATCCGATTTCCATCTTTAACAATTAGCCAAATTTTACTTAGTTAAGCTATAGATTAATCTAAAACGAAGTGTGGTAAATTATATGAATATATAAAACAAATTGATAATTCGATTACTATTACGACGAATAGTGTCGACTAAACTCTTGAATGATTTTTTATTTAAAAAAAAAAAATCTAGAAAATTGATTGTAAATTTGACTTGAAAAAGTGGCAGCAGAACTGACACGTATATAAGTAGTGATTTGCTGGTTAACCGCGGTACTCACCACCCCAATACCATGTCTCCATCTCTCACTTCCCACCGGTCCGTCTTCCTCATCCTGTGGATCGTGATCCTGTGCACTCACGCCCACGCGCGCTTCTTCTCTCCTGATCCGCTCTCCGATGGCGTCTCCACCAACAGCTGGGAGGGCCTTCTCCGCCTCCCGTCGGCTCTAACGGCCGAGTCCTCCTGCGAGCAGACCTACGGCTTCCTACCGTGCACAACCACTGTGCTCGGTAACCTCTTCCTCATCATCGTCTATGGCTTCCTCATGTTCAAGGCCGCCACGTTCCTCTCCGGCGGCAGTGAGCTCCTGCTCGAGATCTTGGGCCCCGGCATTGTTGGAGGCCTCTTCCTCCCCATCCTCGGTGCACTTCCTGATGCCATGCTCATCCTCGGTAACTAACTCTCACTCTCTCTTTTCTTTTTAACGACGACAAAACTCAGATTCAATACTGTACGACTTGTTCTCGATTAGAATTTGAATTATACTTCGGAATCTGTGAAATAGAACTTACATTAAAAAAATATGTAGATGAAATTTCGATTTCGATTTAACAACCTTTCTAAAGAAGTTTTCGCTTTTTAATGATTCGTGAAAATTCGGTGGTGTATGCTTTTTTTGTTTTTATCTTTATGATGCTGGAATGTTTGTCTTAGCTTATGGTGCTGGAATGAGATTTCTACCAATTTAGATTTTATAGGTGAAGTAGTGAGAGATGTATGGTGTAGACTGTGGTAGTTGGGCCTTGTTTGGATGATGCTTTGGGTTGTTCTGATTCTCTTTGTTTAGTTGGATGGTTGTTTGTTGCAGTGATTCGCGTCGCTATCTTGAATTTACCTACCTTTTTAAGGTTTGTCCGTTACAACGCAGAAGGATTGAAATCGAGAATCATATTCTTACTCTCAAAATATCTTCTTCCTTTTTACTGTTTTCTATTTTTAGATTTTTTTTTTTTACTCGGCGGATTCTTTTTGGTTGTGTTGAATTTTCAACCGCTTTCTTGGTGCTTAATTTTCGTGGTGTGAACCCCACAGGATGGAATGTTTCTTTTGTAGAGCTTATGTCTTTGTTGCTACCTTTTTTTTTTCCACCTTAATATAATTTCAATTTCTTTTTGTAGTATTTGGTGGAAGAGAGAAATGTAGTTTTGAGCCTGGGTGGCCCATGGAAGAGCAGATGCATAATAAAGTGTAAAACAGTTCCATGAGGGCTTGAGAATCTGGGAGGAGTTAATCTTGACCATACAACCATATATATTATATAGATGGTCCTTGGTCCATAGTGTTTTATTTAAACATAACTATTTTTTTTATTGTATAGTTAAGATTATCCACTCTCACCTCTCAGTATCAGAGATAGCTGAGATGGGACGGATTATTGTAGAATTTCTAGATTTACTGTTCAATTCGTAACTGCCAAATAGAGGCCAAAATTGGATAATTTAGCTGATTCAGTTTTAATCTGACTAGTAGTGATTGCTTTGAGACATCTTTTATGCTTCCTTAATAATCAAAATTTCACTGATCTGTAATCTTGTAGCACCATATATGCTTTGGATTTTTTTTTTTTTACTTCTCGGACTTTCTTTGTCTCTCACCTACTAGCATTTATGCTTAATTAGTGCGGTTATTTTTCCATTTCTCCCCCTAATATGTATTTCTTGTTCTTTTTAGTGTCTGGGCTTTCAGGGAGTAAAGAAACTGCTCAAAGTCAGGTATCTGTCGGAATGGGACTGCTAGCTGGGTCAACGGTGCTGCTTCTTACTATAATATGGGGGACCTGTGTAATTGTCGGCAAGTGTGACATCGAGGGCTCAATTGCAATAGATTCACGAGACACTAGGGGATTTAGTTTAACTGGTATGCCATTTGAAACTGTTCAATATTTAATTTTAAAATTCAAGTTACCTCAACCAACTTCCCCTTGCCCTAAGCATAAAGATTATAGTGTTTCCTTTCCTTTCTTGTCATTCAAGCAATCAACCTTGTGGAGATTCCCTGTAAAACATTCACTATATTTTGTGTCAATCTATGCCGATTATTGATTTCTTGACAATTTTTTTTTTTTTTCAAGTGTCATTAGCAAACTATCACAAGAGCTTTGGCTTTAACATGTCTAACATCTTTTATCATGCCTTCTCATTCAATATGCCTTTAGTTTTGGATCAGTGAACAGCCTGTATGGCCACCTACTTTTTGCTTAATTTGAACATTTTTTTTTAGGAGAATGATTGTTGCAAGGACCAAATTATAAACCACTTGATCATAAAGAATCTGATACAATATCATAAACCAACTATCTGAGAGCATAAGTTTAAATGAAGACAGATTAATGATTTTATAGTGTTATAACATCTATAACAAGAATTAATAATTGGGAGATAGTTCGCATAGTAAGTACTGCGTGTATCTCTTTTCAACCATAATTTTGGATCAAGGATTATATAATGCAGCCAAACCACTGAATGCGTGCATTGATTATTATTGTTATAACATGAGTTTGGGACTTTCCGAAGAGGGCTGGTTAAAGATATATTGTAAATTGGTGATCTCCATTTTCTTATTTATTTATTTATTTCTAAACCATGATGTTTGTATATGTGCAGTTGAGCTGTATAGTTAAATGTCTGGAATGTTTGATTCATTTGGATCCTTAATCTACTAAAATATCCATGTGCAGGTTCTGGTGTTAGTACTGATATCTGGACAAGTTATGCTGCACGGATTATGGTTATATCTGTCCTTCCATTTGTGATCGTTCAATTACCACAAATTCTCAATTCAACATCTGGAAGGCACTTGGCTGTTTTGATATCTCTCATTGTGTCTCTCGTTTTATTGGTTGCTTATTGTCTTTACCAGGTATTTTTCTTTTACAGTGCACTTGTGTTTCCTGTTATATTTGTTTCTTTTTTTCATGAGCCAGCACATTTTTTATATAAGTCTGGCTGATAGACAATATTCTTTTTTTGTTGGATGTGATCCTATAGTTAGCACTTTCAGTAGCTGTATACTGGATAATTGTGTGACCTGTTTTAAACCTGGCCATTGTTTTTGCATCTTAGAGAAATTAAGAAAAAGAAAAAATGGTGCAGATTTTTCAGCCTTGGATACAGAGGAGGAAACTAGAATATATTAAACACAAGCATGTTATCTTAGGACTTTTGACACATTTGAAGAAACGTGCGTTGGGAAGGCTGCTGAAAGATAATGGTGAACCTGATAAAGAAGTCATTAAAAAGTAAGGCTATCTCTCATTTTTGCTTTGACTTAAAGTATGTTACTTTTGAAGATGTTTGTTGCAATTTCTCATATTCTCATGCTTTTTGGTTGTCACTGACTTCTTAATGGAATATATATAGATTGTTTGCAACCATTGATGAAAATCAAGATGGCAGTCTTACTCATAATGAATTGAGAGCACTGGTTATTGGAATTCAGTTTGAGGAGATTGACCTGGATCACGAGGATGCTGTAAAAAAGATCATGGATGACTTTGATACTTCTGGGAATCGACTTGTTGATGAAGGAGAATTTGTTAATGGTGTTTGTAGATGGCTTCAGAGGGCCCAGCGCTCACGAATTGCATCTGGTGATGCTGGTCCACACACATCGAAGTTTTTAACTGAATTTCACGAAGTAAGTTGTGCAATGCTCAACTTCATGAACTTGTTTTTTTTTCTTCGGTGCTTAAGACTAACAGGGTTTTGTGCACAGGAAACAAAGAGGGAACATGATTTGCTGGATGTGGGAGATCAGAGTAATGAAGAGGCTGAGGGCATTGAGAATGCTAAATGGACATCCATAAAAGCAGTTCTGCTTCTACTACTTGGTACTATTATTGCTGCTGCATTTGCTGATCCTCTGGTTGATGCAGTGGATAACTTTTCTGAGGCTACAAGTATTCCTGCTTTCTTCATTTCATTCATTGCTCTGCCTTTAGCAACCAATTCAAGTGAAGCAGTGTCAGCAATAATTTTTGCTAGTCGTGATAAGAGGCAAACTGCCTCATTAACTTTTTCTGAGGTTTGTTTTCTTGTTTTATACTCTTTCTCTTTAAGGCATTAGTATGCAAAAATTGAGTAAGACCTATGAACTGTAAAGCATTTTAAAATAACATCTTTTTCACTCAATTATGTCATATGCTTCATGATCTGTTCATTCAGGACTTAGCTGAAAAAAATGGAAGAATTACTGATTATGACTTATTCAGGATGATATTTTACAGTTAATGTATTCAATTACCATTATAATTAATTTATTTTGATGTGGTTATTCGTATAAGAGAAGTCCTTTGGTGTTTGATGTTTTGGATAAATATGATGCTGGATGGTGTCTCATGTTCTCGTTTCCCAAATATTAATTTATTTTTAAATTGAAAAAAATATTTTTGAGGGGGCAAGGTGGAGAGGATAATAGAAAGATAAGTTCATGTTCAGAATGTATCTAAAATTTCACCTTCCTGTAGTTACATCGATTTCTACTTAGCAAATAGCATTATTCTTGAAATTCTGGGGTTGGAGAAATTGGAATTTTCTTAGTCTTAGATTTCAAATTATACTTTTAGCGGTTTAAATGGCTAATGTGATTAAAAGAGATGATCATAATGGTGGTTCTATTTGTTGGCATCATCATTATTTTTGTGTTTGTTCATGGCTACTAGTATATTTCTTACAAATTAATTTAATGATTGCTGCTTGCTGCTTGCCCTGACTTTTCAAGTCACTTATATTTCTTCGGGAGTTATGCATTCAGGTAATGATTGCAGCCGTAGTACTAGCAATTTTTAGGGGTTTGGTTCTGAACTTAAGGTTGTGTTTGGATTTCTTGGGTAATGGTGTCCATCTATGCATGCTTTCCTTTCAACACATACATGACTAAGGCTGGCTGATTTATAAGTTTTACCAATTACGGTAATTTATTTCCTTCAGGCCATTTAAAACATGATTTGTATTGCTTTTGCAGATATATGGTGCAGTGACAATGAATAATGTGCTTTGCCTATCAGTCTTCTTGGCCCTGGTTTATGTGAGGGGATTGACATGGGACTTTTCTTCAGAAGTGTTGGTAATTTTGATCGTTTGCATTGTGGTGGGTGTCTTTGCTAGCTTCCGCACTGTCTTCCCTCTATGGACATCTATACTGGCTATCCTGCTCTACCCCTTCTCCCTGGCATTGGTGTATGTTCTAGATTATGTATTTGGTTGGTCGTAGACCAAATATTGTTTCATATATTAGTGCCTTTCATGGCTCTCACCCTTTTGGGCTGTGTATCGTTTTTATAGTTCTTTGTCTTGGTGTATGTTGTGACTTCCATCGATGGTTCTATTCAGTGGCTACAGTTTTGACTAATCCCTGCAATTAGACAAAATATAGCACACGAATAAAAATTATGTTGAGTGAAGCCACCGTATGTGATTGTTTTGATTTCTCATCATTCACAAACATGATGTTTCCCAACCAAGAAATACAATTTCTATCTATATCATCAAAACATTATCAATTAAAATTTTAAAGATAATAGAAATATAAAAAAATATAAACATGTGCTATATTTATATTATTCAGAATAAGTATATTATATAAATATAATAATAAATTTAGGAATCATAAATAAATAAAAACAATTCTCCCCATTAATCAAATTTAATTTATTAACTTGTTTTATCTATATTTTTATTTGTTATATGTTAAGACATGATTTTTGCATTATTAATAATTTTATAAAATACATAATAAAGATAAATTAATATAAATAAAATTAATCATAATAATATATATAATTTACATTCTTTTCGTTTTAATAATTTATTCAAGTATATTTAAAATATTTAAATAATTATAATAAAATATTCAATCACATATAATTATTATACACTTATTTCTTCGTATGTAACATGTTTAAGCATATATAGGCAATCGTATGTTAAGATGATTCTCACATAAATCAAAGTTGAAACTTTCATCGACTTCTTATCATTTAGTACCCTTATTTATGTGAATAGAATACAATTAAAGTTTATCGGTAGAATTTCTATATATATAATAAAGTTATACGTCACATCTCATAGTAATTTCCACCATCATCATATAATCAATCCCATTTTATATTTTATCAAAAGTCATAACACATAATCCCAAAATTTCATTATACAATCAATTTTATATCATGTTGCATAAATTTCAATTATATATAATCAACAGAATATTACTTCATAAATTTCACATTATTTTTTATTATATTTCGCAAATACATAGTCTCAATAATTTATCATATAATAATTTTCATATTATGTTTTATAAAACTTCTTAACTCATTTTTCACCATATTGAACATTAATATATTATTTTAATTTAATTTAGAATCTAAATGATTATTCAGAAATATAATATTTTTCTCAAACGAAATAACTTCTCTAAATTAAAATTTTTTTCAAAAATAGAATATATGATATTTCATTTTTATTCAAACAAAAACATTATCGTTCAAATAAAAATAAATTTGAAAACAACTTTAAATTTTTATTTAAACAAAATTATTTATATTCAAACCAAATTATTTTTACTTAAATTATTTTTCTTTGTTTAAGCACAATTATATTAAAAAAAATCAAGTCTTTCCAATCAAAATATTATTTAATTTATATTTTATATATATATATATTACAGAATCAATTATTTGACATAGTTCAAATTTTCATTTATAAAAACAATTTTATGAAACCCTTAGAATGTAAGAAAATGAGGTAAATAATTGCATCGAAACTACTTTTCTAATAACTAGGTATTTTTGTCAAGTGAGGTAAAAAATGATGTAAACAATTGCACCGAAACCACTTTTAAATCCTAGAACTTAGGTTGTACAATTGGATTGTAAGCTAGTTAGGATTTCCAATTATCATTCCTGTTTTATTTTGTTCTTGTTCTTCTAAAGAAAAATCTAACAAAGTACATATTTACAAGTCAATGGTTGTGTTGTGTCAAAAACACTATAACCTTTTCCTTACATTCTCATTTAACTCTTGTAGTTAAAATTATATTAATAATATTTATTATATATTATTTTGTTGAACTTTCTTCCCATATAAAAGTTATTGCTATATATTAAATTAGATTAAATTTTATCTTAAATAAAAATAAATCTAATTTAAATATATATATATATATATATTTAAATATGTATATATTAGGGGTATTAATACAAGATAATTGAAGCAACAGATTATTCATAAAATCTAATGATACATTCACACAAGATCACTCGAGGGTAGGTCTTAATTGACACCCAGTAGCACGTGTGTCATACTGTTGTGTCCTTTTAGAACCATAATGGTGGCTGGATTTTTGGGACCAGAAGGAACAGAAGAGAAAACAATGCACAATCAAATGTCTCCACAACCCACATGCACAGGTTTCTTACCACTCCAAATCTTCACTCATCCAACCAGGCACCATAATAACCAAGAAAGGAAACAGTAAAAAAACAAAAAATAAAAAACAAATGCATAGCTTCAGTTCCAAAGGCATGCCACTAGAGTTTGGCTTCATCAAAGCACTTAGGCATTGCTAATCAAAACAAACAAATCAACATCTCTTCTTTCTTTTTCCACTCCTACTTCTCACATGGCCATGATTTCTAGTCCTTTTCATACTCATCCCCGCATGTGCACATTTAGGAATATCTACCACTAGTAAAACTAAAAACTTAGAAGAAAAAAAAAACAAAAGATGAGTATGCAAGTTTCATAGTGAGGAACAACTAGCCTTGAAGTTCTACTCATAGTTTCAAATTAAGATCAACATTTTCTCCCACTTCATGACCATTCTGAATCCTGGCTGCTGTATGTCCATTTTGTTCCTCCATTGGTTCTTGAAGGAAGAAGCCGTACGGTGCTTGCTTTTGTTGACTGAACAGACTGTACACTGGTGGGGCAGGGACTTGATCTTCTACATTTCCCTTTAACAAATGAAATATAATAATGAATCATGAATATATCAAAATGGGGAAAAATGGCTAATGAGTTTGCCAAAACCGGATTGAGACTCAAATTCAGGACATACCTGGTTGTGAAATGCTAAGAAAGTTGAAGATGACTTGGACTTTGAAGGTGGATCAGAAGCAGGAGTCGGAGGAGCCAATGTGAGAAAATCTCCATTGAAATTCTCATTCTCTTCACTTCTTTTCTTTAAGTTTGGCTCAGAGTTGGATGCTGAAGAGAATGTGACTTCTCTGCAGATGGTGCAGAAACAAATTGTATGAGCAGAAAAGAACTACAACTTAGGGGTCAAAAAGTTAAACTGAAACTACCTCGAAGTTGAATTGTCAGCATCAAAGTTAAATCCGCTTCCATTACCGCACGAAGTTTTTACATTTGTTCTTTTTTCAGCAAAGGGGGGCAAATTATAATTGAAAGCAGGGACATTGGGAACATTCAGGGAGAAAGGGTATGACCTTTTCGTGCCAACCGTCTGCATTAAGTTTCAAACAGCTATATTAAATTTCATAAACTTAAAAATTCTGAGGAAAATCTCTTCCATCAAAATGTACCAGTTCAAAATCTGAGTGAGTTTGTTGAGACCACACATAATTATGATGTGACCATTCAACTAAACAAGCTGAGAAATTCAACCATATAGAAGAGGAAATTAGTACTAGCAGTAGTATTATAAAGGGTAATTCACACACTTTTCTCTTCCATCTCCTTTCTCACCTCATTTTTCGTCACATCTATGTCTTCCTTTCTTATTACATTACTTTACATCTTTCACTTTAGCCCTTTTTCTAATTTCTTTGTTTCTCTCTCTTCCGAACACCAATCCACTACATTCAACAATATTCTATTGTAAAACACATTCTTCATATTTAATAATTGAATTATGATTATAGTGTTACGAACCGACCTCCACCTTGCTAAGAGTCAAATGAATCTGCCTGCAGCCATATACTACGACCATATAAAGGCTCAATTTACTAGACATTCCCGCAGCTGAGTTATAACCCTAATGGTTTTCCATCTAGCACACTCCTACAGGAGTTGACAACCACAACAACTCTGTCAGGAATGGCGCCTTTCTCTCCAGAATTTCAGTAACTGCTACCATATCCACAAAACAGACACTCTGTGCATGCAGAAGCATTAAGGTGTTAGAAGCTGCCAGTTGATGATATCTGTTGATCCAGCCTCGCCTGATCCATGTCACTAGGTGCTTATAAATAGCATAACCCACCTGCATTCATGTGTCCTTGCAGGTGACTATCACCATTGGACCATCCATGTGCAGCCACCTCAGAAGATACTACATTCAATGACTGACTTGGACAAAGCTTTTCCAGCATCTCACCGATAACATATATATAGTAGATACCATACTGAAATATTCACATAAATTAATTTAAGAGAACAAATTGCACATACCTTGTCCATTGGCCTCACAGGCACACTGCTGCCGTTATTATTTTGGTTTGAAGGGGGCTCTGTTGTGAAATGAGGCACAGATGTTGATGAAGTTCCTGATGAGACATTCACCTACATGTTCAATATATAATAAATCCTTGTTTATTAGAGGGGCTAGAATGTGATGAATAGATGGCAAAATGAAAACCACATAATATAAATTGAAAAGATAAACACTCACCTACATGTTCAATAAACAAACCAATCTTTTTATTCCATGGGAAGAGAATGTGATGAATATATGGCAAATGAAACTCCCATCATACAAATTAAAAAGAGAGAGAGATCACACTAAAAAAATTGTCTTACCACTGATGAAGAAGATTGATCCTGATATTGTGGTGTTCTCTGCGCCAAATTGGGCAAAGGCCAAATGGAGTTGGATTCAAATGGCAAACATGGTACAGTCGGCAATCCCGAGTCCGCTCGAAACTTGTTCTTCTCAGAATCAAATTGATAGGAACTCCACCACTTGGGAACATTCCCTTGTCCAGGAGTAACGGGCCAGCCAGCCCCAAAGCCACCACTGTTTGCCAATGGAACAGTGCTAGGAACTTTATCATCCATGTGGTGGTGGTGTTGTTGTTGTTGTTGCTGCTGCTGTTGTTGCAATGACAAAGGGGACCTAAATTCAGATGGTGGCTCACAAGATAAAAGAGTTGTAGAAGGGGATTGGTTGGAGTCATGAAAATTCTGAAGTGGGAGAGGTAGATAGGATGGTATGTTTGATGATAAAGCAGTTGGAGATGGTAAAAGTGGAGGTGCATCTCTCTTTTGTTGTTCTTCTAATCTTATCTTTTCAAGCTGTGCCACACCTAGTCCCCTCTGTGGCACCTTTTTCTGCTTTGACTTCTTAGAAGATCTACCGAGGCCCCCAATGCCTCTACCATCACAATTTCTCTGATCTTCCTGAGGCATTGTTGTATCATCTTCCATTTAATCCAAAGATATTCAATCTAAAGTATATGACAAAAGCCAGCTTCTCCCAAATATAGTTTCAATTCAGCATTACATCCGTCTCCAAGACTAAATCTTTAAGCAAAACCTAGATAGCCCAGATCAAGATTTAAGAGAGAGTAAAATGTTTGATAATTGATATTTAAACCCCAGTACGTTGATCTAAAAGCTAAATCTACATGTACTGAAAGATTACCTAAAAATTTGTGGAACAAAGGCAAAAGGGAAGCCAAATATTCAGCAAAGACTGAAGATGATGAGAGAGAAGGAATCTGATTGATCACGGATTTTTCTGAATTGAAGTTGGTTGTCTGAGATTTATGGGAAGTAACTGAACCCCAAAAAAAGATAGAAAAAGAAAAAGGCTATATCTTTTGAAAATTCAAATGATGGGAATCTAGAGTAACCATGAATGATAATATTGAATCACACATTTATTTGCCAAATCCTCGCTTGTACTAGTCTAACCTCCTCATTTTGCTCCTAGACCGACTCTCACGATGAATTGTAGAGTCTCTCTCAACACAACAAAGAGTTGTACTTGTAGTCATAGAAGCTCTTTCTCTTTCTCTCTCTCTCTCTCCAAATAATGTTTTTGAGTTCTAAAAGTAGCGAAGAGACAGTTTTGGTAGAAAGTGTCATCTTAGGTTGTTTGTTCCATTTGATTTCAGGTAGTGGACCCCTCGACCTTCGTTGCCTTTTCTTTTTCTTTTCTCTCAAATTAAATCATCTTATCACTTCTCACATCCTTCTTCTATATCCATTTTATTTTATTATTATATTTTTCTTACTCATATTATATTCACTTAATCATTTTTCAGAGAATCTCCTCTATGTAATAAATACTAAATATCTTTTAATGTTTTCTACATATGCATTTACTTTTTTCATTTAGTACAAGATTTGTAAGAGAATTTTTAAGAAGATACCTTTAATATAGATCACACGTATCTTCCTAAATAAATCCTATATAAACGACAAAGTTGCGTATTATAAGTAACATAATTGTATATTTAATATTTCAATTTAATTGCTTTAATTAAATTAGAACAATATTTGATGACTTTATTTAAATATTTAATAATTTTTAAGAAGTCAAAACATTTTTTAAATAAAAAAATGTATATTTTTTTTAAATTTTCTGTATTTCTTTATTTATTCATTTTTATGATTTATTACAAAAAATAAATAGTACATGGATTCTAATATTAATTATTAAACTAAATATTATAATTAGATAAAAAATTATAATTAATAGTCAAAGTATAATTTATTATACTTAAATGTTTAAAAAGTGTAAGTACTACCATTTGAGTATGATTTGATCTTTATTACAAGATAATTAATTACCTACAACAGCTGAGTTGTTTGAAGTCAAAACATAAATTTTAAATCAAAGGAAAAATGAGAGATAATCAATTTGGATAAATGCATTTGTTTTAGGGGAGGGATTTTTAGTTTGGGAAGGTCTAAAACTTTATAACAAACTGAATTTTATTTTAAATATTTTATTTTTATTCTTGTTTTATTCATTTTAATAACTTTTATATTTAACATTACTCTAAACTTCTTTAAAATAAAACTTAGAATTAAAGTAAGACTCGGATTCAACATATGTTGACCAATTGACTATTTTTGCCCAAGATTCTTTGAAAAATTCCTTTTCTAATAACATTCTACGCAACATATTAATCACAATACAATTTTTCTTTCTTACAACTTCGTCTAATAAATATAAATTATAATCAACACATAGCTAACTTTAAACATTGACATTAATTTAATTATTTATTTTTTATATAGAGTTTTCAAACTTTTTGAAACTATATTACCAAATATAATAAAATAGCTTAATTTTGTTTTCATTAAATTTTTTATAAATATTTAAAAGCAGGAACTTAAAAATACATAAGCATTTATAAATAAAAATAACTTTTATGATTTTTCATGGTCATTCTTTCTTTAAAAAAAGATAAATTAATTTTTTTGAAAAAATATAATTTTTATTTTATAATGAGTTAGAGAAGAGAAGTAAAAAATTATTTCATTAAAATAGATAAATAAGAGAGAGAAATAAATATTATTAATAATATTATAAATTTTAAAAATTTCAAAATAAATAAATAAATAATAATATTATAATTTTTTAAGTAAAAATAATAATATTATAAACCATCATTTATAGTAATATTTATCTGTATGTTACAACAAATAATAATTCTAAGTCATTTTATATGGAGTTTTAGAGGTTGAGATTTTTTCAATCCACTCACTAGGGGGAATCAGTAAAGAGAAAGTTAATTTAAGAATAGATAGGAACTTATATGCATGATTATAAATCAAATTAACAATTCTATAAACTTCAATATATTTATTTGATTTTTTGAAAAGTTAATAGTTCAACAATTATCAGAATAAATAACTATACTCCTAAGTGATGATTAGCAAGCTTCTCAAAATTCATTATGAACCAATCTCCTTGATTACTACTTGTTTGAGAAGCAGAAAACAGAAGAACAAAACACATAGAATTGAGGTTTCATAATTAGTCTTTATTCTAAATACTAAAACATGTTATGTAACAAGTTGTAGATCTTTTTTCTCTTTCAATCTCCCTCTTAATATAATTTGAATAAGGTGTAGGGCACACTTAGCTTGCATTTATAACCTTTTTGGTTTTCTAAAATATTATTAATGGCTATATATTGCATAAAATACCTAAATTGAAGTAAGGTGCAATATATGGTAGGTGTAAAAATCAACCAAACATAGTCCTTTTACGTGAACATTAAGGCAACAAAGAATCTTATCATGGATGGCTCGATGAAATCCATATATATTTTGTATCCAACAAAATCTTAAGTTCTTCACATAAAAGACAAAATGGTGGTGTCATACTATGTTATTGGTGCCTCTCTTTCTTCATGCCACAATCTCTTCCCTCAATCTACTTGCTTTTAATGGATATCCTCTATCATCTAATATACTTCATACATAACTTTGTTAAATAGATATGAAGTTTATTTTTATTTTTTGCCCTATTATTGAAATTGATTTGAAGTTTGTTGTGGTTGAATATGAGGAAAAGTGGGTCCCCATTGAAAGGTTAAGTTGAGATAGCTTTCCTCATCAGCATGACATGGAGATATAAGCAGATTTTGAAACCACCACCATATGATATGATATGAATCTTATTTTGACTCCTCACCTCTCACCTTAATTTGTTTTCTGCACAACTTTCGTTTTCTTTGCAATTCATGGCATCTCAAGTTTTCCAAAAGTAAGAAATTTAGACAACTGATTGGTCACCCTTATCTAAAGTGCATACCCACGAACACCCTTTTCAATAATTTTCCCCTTATTCTCATTACTTTTTTTCAATTCAATTCCATACTATTTACTTTAAATTTGATAAGTTATTTTATACACAATTAAATAGAGATTTTTCATATAATCAAATTAATATATATAAATTAGACTTATTAAGCGTATTTTTTTAAATAATTATATATATATATATATATATTATATTTTAGGTATATTAGAAATTTTATATTACCTAAATATATATTATTTAAATATATGATCAAATTAATATATATAATCGAATATATTAAACATGATTTTTTTTAAGAAACTAACTGTATATATATTATGTTTTTATTTCGTACGATTTAGTTTATGATCTAACTAAAATAAAATAGACAAAATTAAAGAAGAAGATAATAAAAAAGAATATTAATATAAAAAATTGTTATAATATTATAATAGAAATGGATTTAAAAATAATTTAATTTTATAAAATTAATTTATTTTATATTTTATATATATATATATATATATATTAAATTGATCATATAGACAAGGTGAGATTTCTAATAATGTATATTCTTTATAAATTAATGATTCTAAAGCAAATGAAAGCTTGGACCAAAATTTTGTATCACAATTGCATGTGAATGTTGGTGTGAAACAAAACAAATGCTTGTTGTGTAGGGATCTAACATCGAGAATTTTTTTTGTTTGAAGTAATGATTCGATTGGTAATTGTGGTATCTCTTTGCTTATAGTCATTTTTTCTCCATGATTAATTAGCTCGATCGAAAGCATTACGAGACTCAACATGCATGCACATGCCTTACGTGTGTTTCACCAAATTAAGAATCATGTTGATGTAATCCCTCAATTAAATGCAAGTGGCATATATATGACTCCACTAAATGTTTTTTTTTTCTTCCCAAGAAAACTTGCTTCTAAAATTGAAACTGAGTGCAATATAAAATTCAATCTGCTTTAAGAAGATAGGTATGAAAATAAAGTATCTTATTGTTTCCAAATAAGATGGAGAACATACCAAGTTTGAAATTAAATTTAATAATAAATCTTGGATTCGGTTATATTATATATTTTTCAAAATTCAATAAAATGAATAGATTAAAAGTTGGGTGGTGAGTTAAATGAATTACCTGAGAAAAAAAAAGTTTAAATTGATTGAAGCTCTGCTTTAAAGCTGGTTGGCCCACTTCATCAATTCTCAATTGGTAAGTATGAGTTTGGTGTTTGGTGGCCATCTTGACTTCAAAGGTTTGAAGACTCTATCAAACAAAGGAATGCTCAAAGAGATATTCATGATTAAAAATATATTGGAAACTAGAGAATCAATTTCAAAAGAAGAGTTTATGGAGAAAGTGGCAGATTAGAACCCTAACTTAGTGAAGCAATTTAAATATTTTAATAACGACAATGGGCAACATGTTTCATATATTTGAGAAAGAATTAGTTAAATAAATAAAAAAAAATATAATTTATTAAATGTGAGGAGCATTTGTAACTCAGGAATCTACGTGCGTCCGTCATTGTATGGAAAGCCTCACAAAGACTAACATTTACATAATCATGTTCATATTCATTGATGATCATAATAAAAGATTTTGAATAAGTATGAAGCATTTAATAGCTGTAAGAAATATAATTTTTTGTGGAGAAGAAAACTGAAAATTTCATTTGTTGCTTATGAAGTTATGGGAGACCTCACATGAGTTTAACAAGTTTTGTAGTGCAAATTAGGTTTAAAAACAACTTACTACAATCTGCAATATTATGATGAATATGATGTATATTATTTTATCAGAAAAGAAAATCAGACTTTACACAATAGTGTTAAATTGGTAAGAAATAGTCAATTTATGTTTTGAATCGAAATCTTTAACTGATGTTGATATACAAACTCCAATAAAAACATACAAGATATTAAGACAATTTTTAAATATTCCAAAGAAATTATGAAGAAGTTTGAAATATTCCGTAATACTAAATGAATGAAGTATTATTCTTTAATATAATAGACTACAATTTACTGCAACTAACTACATAATATATTCATGTTATTTAAAAATAAAATCTGTTGTAATTGATAATAAGTCCTTTTAATTAATTACGTGTATTCAAAATACTTCATCCCAGGAAAAACATATGTTTAAGGTTTTTTTCACGCATATTAAAAAAAGTAAGCATTTCAAGAGAAATAGTAATTATTTTGCTAAAATATTCGTGTTCTCTCTTTTAATTAAGACCACAATATTTATTAGATGGTATTAGAATATATCTGATTGAAAAATGAGAACATAAATTCTTGATAATTAACCCTTAGGAAGAAAAATATATGTATGGTAGCTAAAATAATGTGATATGAGAAAAAAAAAAAAAAAAGAGATTGGGTAGGAAAATTGGTTAGAGGATTGGGCTTATGAAGAGAATGAATGACAACAGAAAGGTTTTCCTAAAGCTTGATTAAATTTAGTTTGAATGATTTAATGATGGTATTTCGTTTTCAGAAACACAACTGGACATGACTACTACCTTCCCTCACCTTTCTCTAGACTCCTAAACTTCCAAAGAGATCAAACATCTGCTTCATCGTGGTTGGGTTGTCACTCACTATTATGGAACTCTTTCTCTCTCTTTTCTCTCTCTTTTTTCTCTTTTTATGTGTTGTATTCCAATGAACCACGTCTCTTATCATTACAACCCATCACTCTTCATCCTCTGCAAGCAAACCCCTTCTGTGATTCCCTTTTCTTCTCTCAACCTGGTATGTGTCCCTTCCCATTTTCATTCTTTATCTCCTTACTTTTAGGATCTTGCTTTCTTCATCAAAACTTGGCTGTCTGTTGCCTTGACATTGTAATGATTTTGTTGTTTGTTGTGCCACTTGCTTCTATTCGCAATATATAATGATGTCTGTGCATAGTTAACTGTGGTATATGGTTTCAGTACGTTCTGGCTTTTGAAATTGAAGGAAACCAAACCCATATGACATGGCTTGACAATTATAATTTGGATTGGTTTTAGGATATACTATTGTTATAGTATACTTAGAAGATTCACAATCTGGGATTTATAAAATGGTGCAATAGTTTTTTTGTTTTTGGCCGTTTTACGTTTGAATTTTGTACGAGAACCAACTTAACTGTAACATTTAATTTGAAAATATTTCATTGACGAAATCCATAAAAGTTTAAACAAATTTTGAGATTTTAACACAAACTGGACACCAGTGAGGGAAATTCCTTTCTGTAGTAGTAGATGATGAAATTCTCGCTTCTCGAGCTTTGAAAAAACTGGATAATTTACGTCAGATTGTTGATGGATAATGGGGCAGGATTTAACAACTATTCTTCAAATAGTCTATGATGGCTTATTTGTTGCATCGGTTTGACTATTACCCAATGTTACAATAATATGAGAAGAGGAATTATATTTTTTCGTAAGTTTTATACAAAGAAAAATCATATAACAAAGTGAAATAGGAAGAAAAGAGAGCGGGATATAAGATTGCCATATAAGTTGTCCTGTTAGCCCTTGCCCTTCTAGGAAATTTAACTGGTCTTTTTACTTGTCTGCATGATAAATATTTAATGAAGTGTATGATATTCTATGCAGTCTCCTCGTTCATAAAACCATGGCTTATTTATTTATGCATGAGATTTACGAAAATTTTCGAACATTAATTGTTATGCAGGTTTGCTGTTGGCTGTTTCCTATTCGTAACTCCTTGAGAAAAAGGAATGGGAGCAAAGAAATGGTTTAAAATAATAGTCAAATTGAAGAAATCGAAGAAATCCAAACAAGAAAAGGTTATCTCTAGTGTATTTTTTTTATCTGAAAATAAATAAAAATATATATAAGTGTATTTATATTTATTTTTAAAGAGAATCTTATATATATAGAAAAAAGAGAAAAACAATATCCCTATCGCGTAAGACGAAACAATTTATACTATTTCCCCCCCTAAAATACCAACCTTTTTACTGTTATTCTAAATAAACTGTTGTGCTTTCACCCCTCCCCCTAAAGCTACACTGATTCATCCAAGACCTCTAAATTTGTACTGAGCCAAATTAACCCCCAAGCATTTGAGTCAGTATTAAAAATGTTATCTCAGTTTTCCTCTTTTCAATCCTTGTATTTCAAGTTGGCTAAAATTTTAATAGTTTGAAGAGCATTTCTATGCTTCTCATTAGATATTCTTTCGGCTTTAAGTTTACTTATTCTCTTTTACTTGTACTATTTCATTGGCTCATCTAGTTAACTGCATAAATTTAAGAAAAATGTTACAGTTGAGGAAAAATTCAAATCTGATAATTTGATATGTCATCCACTACCGTTGTTTGTTCTCTCACCACTTTCTGAATAGGTACAGTCTACAGATGAAAATTCAAATGAATGCTCAAACGGGAAGCAAAGTAGTCGTGAAGAGTCAAGTAGCATTCCCAATGAAGGTTTAAGGATGGACCGGACAGTTCCGTCAAGGTTGATGGACGATGTGGCAGCTACTAGGATTCAAAATGCATTTCGTTCATTTATGGTACAATATTCTGTTACATGTTTGTCACAATTTTCATTGTACAGTAAGCGGAGAAATTCTAGTATGTTGGTACTTAAAGCAATTAACTGAAAACAAAAGGTCAGAATTCATAATCTATCTCACTGATATCCACAATGTTCGGAGATTTCATTGTTTTACTATTCTCAATCTCCTGGATGATAACCAAATTTGCATGATTAGAAGATTTTGCTTCGTTTTCTCCTTGCTTCACTGAATCAAAAGCTGTATTTTCTTGGAAGTGATGCCTTCTAATCTCGAAAGCATAGATATGTATCAACAACCAATTATTCATTTTTTTTATTTAAGTGGTGCCTTCTAAACTTACCAAAGTGATGTGGGGTGTAATTTTGATTCACTAACAGCATAAAATGTTCTACATTATCAATGAAACTTGTGATGCCTTTTTTAAAAAACTGAAAGTGAAAAACATTTAAACTTAATAACATGGTATTGATATTTTTACATTTCTGCAGAATATAATTTATTTTGCTAATGACTTTATAACTGATTTTATATTACTCGTGTCTTTTTCATTTCTTATTTGACTGCTGAAAAGAATCAAAATGAATTATCTGCTCCGGCGGAACTGGAAGGGGATTTATGTCCTAAGGATATGATGACATTATCTGCTATTGTCTTGCAGCCTTTTACAACAGTACTTGGAAAGCCATTTACTTCTGAGTCAACTATTGGCATCATGAGGACTCCTGTTTTCTCTCATCTGTTATTTATACCAGCTGCTTAACAACAAATCCTAATGAATAGATTTTTTTCAACTGATTTTGTTTAATTTTAGATACCCATAATGGCAGCAAATCTAGTGCTTATACATCCTATTTACAGATATTGATTGATACTTTTCCTCAAATCTTACGCAATTTATCACGCTGACTTACTGGAAAAGAGTGAACTTCCTCCCTACCCTCTGTGCCCGTGCAGGCAAGAAGAACATTACACCATCTAAGGGGAGCAGTGAAATTCGAAGCTTTAATTCAAGATCACCTGGCCAGAGAGCAAACAGCAACTGCACTAAGCTATATACATTCATGGAGCAGAATACAAGAACAAATTAGAGCTCGAAGAATCTGTATGATTACAGAAGCCAGGATTAAGAAAAAGAAATTGGAAAACCAGTTAAAACTTGAGGCTAAGATTCAGGAGCTTGAGGTAGTGTATATAGCCTGTGATTACTTGATTTCTACCTTTGTCAAGTGTTATTATTATCATTATAAATCCTTTCAATATTTAACAGAACATGCCTTTTGGTATGTCAGGTGGAATGGTGCAGTGGTTCTGAAACCATGGAAGAGATACTTTCCAGGTTACATCAGCGAGAGGAAGCAGCAATTAAACGAGAGAGAGCCATGGCATATGCCTTTTCCCATCAGGTAAAAAACTTGTTTTGCACGCTTCATCCATAGTATAAAAAGGAAAATCAAATTTTGACCTCTTATGCGAATGTGACATTGCAGTGGAGGCCAAACTGTAGCCAGTATTTTGGTCAGGCTTCTTATAGCCTTGGTAAAGAAAGTTGGGGTTGGAGCTGGACGGAGCGTTGGGTTGCAGCACGTCCTTGGGAAGTCCGGGTTCGAGTTCAGCCCACCAAAACAAAGAAACTCAATGGCCATGATCAAAAAATCAAATTAGACAAGATGAACTGCAATGAAAGCAAAGTAGCATTGGGTAAACCTGCCCTGTCAAACGGGAAAGAAACTGGAAAAGGAAAGGAAAACGGCACTTCAGGGCTGTCAAAGAACATCGCTACCAAATAACCCATACTAATTTGATGGTTTATTTCTTCTTGTTCTTTTTGAGTTTTTTTTTCCATATTTGGCTTGGCGAGAATCTACCATTTAGTGCGTACTTTTTACGGTAGAAACTTCACTTATTATCTGCGTTGGCATCGTGTATATGACTATGATGAATTCCCTAGTTTTGGTTGAAACTTGAGAATGGTCTATTATTATCCCTTTCATTTAACGGGCAGTGATTCAAATCTTTACCACGAGTACATTTATGCTTTACATATTGGAACTGCAAAGAAGCAGGGAAATTAAATGAAATATCCTCCTGAGGTGAATGATTTCAAATAGACAAAGAGTGACAGAGGATGGTCGGCCTCTTTATGGCTAACACCGTCATTAATTATTGCCACATTTTGCATGTATGGCAGCCAAGAGTTGTGTGCTGCTTAATGACCAATTCAACTTTTTGGAGTAATGTTATTTATAAACCGACTAGCAGCACCAACAACCAAAAAACAATTACTACGATCTCAATAGAGGCCAATGGTTTTCTGTTTTCCTTATTGCATTATCCCCTTGACAAACAAAATTTCCAGCTGGACACTAGAACATGTTTTTTAAGGCACTGAGTTTCACGGGGTAGGGGACCAAGAACAGATGGACAAAAACCACACTATGGTGGCGGCACTTATGTGTGAATTCTCCCATAATTGAGCTTCGTTGTGCTCATCTATGCAGACATCTTCCACTCTCCCCACTTGTTCTACCTACTAGGATCTATCTAAACAACATAGTGGAGTATGGACTACTACGACGTACAGATTCCTGCGCTACTCAATCTCATCTCACTGCATCAAGGTTGAGAAGTTGATGAAAAATAAAAATGATATTTTGATTCCGAAGGGGTAGATCAGGTTTCAAACCCAATGGCAAAACCTAAAACGCACTGTACCAGAAGCTGAAGCTTCCTTTTGGAGAATACTTGTAACTTGAGCATTAGCTGAGTAAGTGGGTAAGCCGACATCAAGATGAATTGAGTTGTTTCCCTTCCATTTTACACCACACAATCAACCCTTCAGTCACTATCATGAATTATCACATAGTTCAACAAGCGAAAGAGGAACTACAAATAAGACATGGGAAAGGAAAAGCAGAAAACCATACTGAATTTAGGAAAATTGCCCTTTTAACAAGATGGGAATCAACTCACACGCAAGTCCTTTCTTTTGTAAAACAGTTTCTACTGTTCATAGACAACGACTTATCAGCCAAATGCTCCCAAAATTCAAGCACGAAAGAGATAGATCATTGATATAATAAAACAGTAGAATGAATCATCTTTTAATTCTTTTGGCAGGATGAGGAAGCTACAGAAGGATGGACGGTCGCACTAGAAAGCAGTAAAAAAGTAACAACACAATCATTTCTCACACAACAAAGAGAAACAACTCTCTTTCATCCCTTTGACAACCCATTGGCGAATCGGGCATTTTACAAACGAGAAGAAAATGCCCGTCTCTTTCCTTCTATCGAAACAAGACAGTAACAACCGACTCAAACCTTTAGCATACACTAGCAATTATTTGGAATTTGCCCTGTTTGCAATGGAGATAAAGCCTCACCCTGAAACTGGCTCTGCACTAAGTTGGAAATACAAGAAATATGGAGCAAACTAGGTAGTGAATAAGTAATAGTAGTAATATCTACGCGCACGTTTTCAAACCAAAACTAAAAAACTAGATATCCAGGTACAAACAGAGCCACTACAAATTATAACATCAAACATTCAATCCAACAAACAAAAACATCCAAACTTAAAAGTCTCCCTAATGAAACTTGAAAAACATAATAATGATAATAATAAAAAAATTAACATAACAATCTGGAGAATTCAAAAACCTGGAAATTCAACCCCAGATTTTCTTCATTCCAAAAGCATACTCCACTGAACCGAACCATACATTTCGAATCCTAATCCTTCTCCTCCTCATCCCTGCAGAAACAGACCACACAAGTAGGGTTTCGAAGTCAGCACCTGAAGGAGAACGAAGTAGGCAGCGGCGGTTCAACGGCGAGAATCGGAGGAAGCAGAGGACGGCTTATCGGACACGCCGTCGTGCTCCTCCTCACCCTGAATTCGTGCCGGCACGCGGAATCCCGAGAAGCCCCCGGGCGCAAATGCCGAGGAAGGAGACGACTGATATACCAACGCCGCCGCAGCCGCCGCCGGTGACAGATAGTGATGCCGATGATAATGATCGGCGGCGGCCACGAACGACGGCGCGTCAATCCACGCACGAACGGACTGGGTGTTACTGGACTGAAGGGGTCCCCTCTGAGAAATATACTGGCCTTGACCATTACCATTACCATTACCATAGCCAAAAACCAACGCCGGCGACGCCACAGTCGCCGGCCCCGGCAAAGGCGAAGGAGCGTTAAGCACAAACCCTCCTCCACCTCCACCACCACCACCACCAGTATCATTAGTAGCATTACTACTGTTGTTCCACGCTACCATGTTATCAAACCCGGTTCCGGCGAAAAGCACGTGCTCGTTTTGGTTATGGTGGAGCAGAATCGGGTCCTGCAAGGACTGAAGCGAGAGACGCAAATCCTGGCTGCTCGTCCTCGAAAGCAAATCCGGAGGGTAGCTGTGGAACTGAATCAACGACGACGTCGTTGTGGGGAAGAACGACCTTATCGCGTCGTTATCCAACGGAAGATAACTCGAACCTCCTCCGCCTCCCCCTCCTCCTCCACCACCACCATCGTTCTCAAGGTTCTCGTTGAACTGGTGCAGAGTTTCAGCATCAGGGTTTGTGTTTGTGTTGGTGTTTGTGGTTGAGTTTGGATTATTAGAGTTTGGTTTGTCTGATTCGTCGTCGTTTTGGTGGTTCGTTGTTGGGAGGGTGGGTTTCCAGGGAGGGAGATGCGCGAGTTGGTCGATGGCGGACTTGGCCTTGTTAATGAGCCAGTCCACGGCCTTACTGGGCCGGTCGTAGCCCAACCGGTCCTGCACGTCGTAGAATTGAATAGCGGTGTGGGCCGATAGCCTCACCCGTCGGTCACGCGGTCCTTTGGCGGTGCACACTTTGCTGTGACGGTCCTTCCGCCCCGTGGACCGCACAATGTGTCCCCCTTCAACTTCCACTATCTCCCCTCCTCCCCCTCCTCCTCCTCTCACCATCCCCTGCCTCCACGACGTCGTTCCTGCATGCTCCACCGAACCCGCAAAAGCCCGTTTCCGTTGCTGCGCTTGAAAGTAACTCCGTTGTTGCTGTTCTTCCGTTGTCGCTGTTGTTTCTGTTGTTCTGTGGTGGTGGAGAAGTTCTTGATGATGATGATGATGATGATGATGATGATGATGATGATGATGATGATGATTCCTTTGAGGATCCAGAGTCAGACACTTTTCCTTGTTTTTGTTTTCGGTTTGTTTGTTTCCCTCTTGCAGGTTTTATCAGAGCAGAGTGATTTTGGTTAGTGAAAGCGCGAGAGTGGACGCGTGCCATTCAATATTTTCAGTTCCATGCCAAAGTGGATGAGGGAGTGGGGGCTGCGAAGGAAAGAAAGAGGAACGAATGAAGGAATAATAAGAGAAGAGAAGAGAGGAGAAGAGAATGAGTGTTGTGGGCTGGACCGGGCCGGGCCGGGCCGGGCCTACAGGGAGATGATGAGATGATATGAGATGAGATTAGAGGAGAAGGGGTGGCAGACAGTGTTACATTCAGAGTTCAGAATGAATGAATGTATGTTAATGTTGTAATGACTGCTGTTCTTGTACTACATTACATTATACATATCATGACAGCATCACCCACCAACCCATCCAAAACTCATTGAATCACCAAAACTTTCAACTTTTCAACCCCCCACCCTTCTTTTCAATTTTAAATTCATGAATTTTACTTGCTAGTTAGAAGTTGAAACCGTTGGTTACCTTGTATTACATTACATACATAAAATAAAATCTCTAACCAGTGTCTGAAAGATTAATCCTTTACATGGTGCCACCACACCTTTCGAAAGGGACATCCTCTCTCTCTCCCCCTCTCTTTATTGCTTAGCTTAAAAGTAACACCCTATCTTCTCTTCTCAAGGCCTGAATTTACTTCTTCCAATCCAACCCACTTTCTTTTTTCCTTTCTGGGTTCTGAGGGTTACTGTTGTACATGCCATCTCAAGGGGCCTCCTTTTTCTTTCTTTTTGGAACAACATTGTTTGTCTGCGTTTTTCCATCCTTGTCCTTTTCCCCAATCCAAACACCCCAAATTACTTCCTTGCCCTAGCTAACCAACAACATCTTTTTTCTATCCAAACATTTTATCTCCTTTATATAAATCAAAACTTCAAAACTAATCTCATGTTAACATCACACCATTAATTTCACATCATTATTAATATCAAACTATTCTTATATACCATTCTTCTAATATAACACCTCATAACATCATCCTCATCTAATCTTTTACTAACATCATACTTATGATATTGTCTTTCAAATTTTTCTAACCACATGTTAGAGATTTTAAAAGTTAAAGAAATATTTCCTATCCATACTATGATTAAATTATATTTAACTTTAATTATAAAGTGATGTTTTAGGAGTATTAACATATTTGAAATTTTAACATTTTTAAATGATGAGAGAAAATAATAAATTGACAAAAGAAGCTACTGTTTCTATTGTAAGATAACTTCCAATATTTTATAGAAATGCATTATACCAACATCTTATCTCATTATAAGATTACGAATAAAACAAAAGATGAAAATATTACTTTATTAAAAAAATGTTAAATAACATTACCTCAAAAAATGTGAAGTAACACTTGTTCCCCCAAATTTGGAAAATAAAGGGTAATAGTAATTTAACACGAAAGTATTTTTTATGATTTAACATAAAATATATAATTCTTTCAGAGAATCAAATTTGTAACTTTCAAAGATAAATAGTAATTTTTTATTTGTACAAGTTTATATGTTAATAAAGATTTAAAAAATAATTGAGTAAATATAATAATATTCTATATATATAATATATAATGGCCCCAGCATAAAACAAGAAGATTCATGATTCATTGTGCATAAGAATTTTGGAACCTTTTTTAAAGGAACAAAAATTGGATTGTAGCTTTACTATCGTTTGTCCTTGTGAAGCGTGTAATCCATTTCTAATTTCAAGACTATGTTCTGGAGATACGAACTCAGATTCGCAGGGATTGTAAAAAAAGAAAAATCAAAGTAAAAAAGAAAAATATCTATACATTAATATTTAAAACCTCTTTGTTAAACAAAAGCTTTATAATCAAGTTTCTCTTGGAATTTTGTTTTTGATATTAACACGAAGCTAGAGTTTTCAAAAACTATTTTAAAATTTTTGGGAAACAATTTAACTTTTGTCTTATTCTCAGTCCGTTTTTATTTATATAAACATTTTTTGGAAGCTAGAATATTTATTTGAATTGATAAAGAAGAAGAAGAATCTTAAAGTTTTGGTTTTGAATGTTGATGTTTTCCATGGCGTAGGAAATTTGGAATTATATCAAATTTGTTTGGAAGAGAAAGCAAGTTGTTTATAATGTAATGTAAGAAATTTGGCGTCGTTCCTTTGTGGGATTTGAAGTGATTAATTCATTTCGATAGAAATAAGAATAAACAAATCTATGTTTACTTTCAAACATGAATACATAATAATATGCAGAAGAATATTCTAGTTTCCTACACAAATAAAAATAAATATTCTACTTTCCCCCACCTAAAAAAACAAAATTAAGGTCCTCATAATAAATTTACGTAACATTGCCATTGATTATGAACTAAGTATATTATATCCTATTTTATTCAAAATAATGCTCAAACTTCTAATAACACTACAAAAATAAACCATAATATACATCTTCTGATTATTCACAACATCATGAATCAATGTTGTGAAAAATATTTATTACTGCTTTGCATTGGAATTTGATTAGAAGTTCATGTCGTTTGTTTCATAGTTTTTTTTTTTTAATCAATTTATCTATTCCTAATTAACCATACTAATTTTAATAATCCATAAATGAGAATTTTAATTTTTCCAATCATAAATGAGAATCAATTTTAATTATCTATGATAATTTCTTCAACTTCTATTCCTAATTAACCATGTTAATCTTGTTTATTT
This sequence comes from Macrotyloma uniflorum, assembly GCA_016859785.1. Taxonomy (NCBI): domain Eukaryota; kingdom Viridiplantae; phylum Streptophyta; class Magnoliopsida; order Fabales; family Fabaceae; genus Macrotyloma; species Macrotyloma uniflorum. The sequence goes on from BDMB01000014.1 coordinate 3,943,739, forward strand.
CTTCAATTTTTTCCATTTACCTGCAACTTTGTTTCAAATTTATGTTTGGAAAAATAGTTTTAAAATTTAAAAATAAATTAAACTTAGACTATATTTGAAAAATGTAACTAAAATAATAGTTTAAAACTAAAAAAAAAATAGATCTTAGTTTAAAGTTAAAAATGTTAAATATTTTTAAATGATAAATATAAATGAAAAAAATAGATAAAAATATATATATATATATATATATGTTGGCTATATTTATATAGTTTTTTTTAATAACTTCAAATTTTAAATTTTATTCTACTATTGATCTTATATTATATCTTCAAGTATTTTTAATTAAATTTTAAAAAAATACATATATGCAGTTATGTATATTTCATATTTTCGTTATGTTAAAAAAATAATGATTAACATAATACTGTAATTTAAAAAAAAAACTATTTATTATTATCATCTTGAAGTATAATACTGAATAATAAAATAAACATTATAAAGATATTAATGCTTCAAATAAACAATATTGTAATGTAAAAAAAAATCTAAAAAATAATAACAAAAATAAAATAAATTATTTTCTAGCATTGTCATTATTTTATGTAATAGAAAAAGGTAAAAATAATAAATAAAATAATAAAGACATACTTTATTGAAAAAAATAAAAACAATAAAGTATAATAAAAGCATATTCTTATGAAGATTATAGTTTAATAAATAACACAATCAATCAATTAGGTTTTATGAAATAAACAAAACAAGTGTTTAATTTTTTTGTTTTTTTATTTTAATTAAGATTAAAATATATCAAGAGATAAAAACGGGAAGGTTCGGAATCCTTTCAATTATTTATTTAATGTAATTTTGTTCGACTCTAAATTCCTTTTAAATAAATAATTAGCATTCAAATTTATAATATAACTTATCCATTAACAGACAAAAAAGAAGTTTACTCCTAATTTCCTTACACGTAAAAAACTACATTAGACTAAAACAATTTAAATTCCAATTGCAAATTTTAATTTTAATTCAATAAAGATGTCAATCCAAAATAAATAAATAAATAATTAAATAAATATAAATTTAACAACACATGAAAAGAGTTAAAATTTAGAAGAGAAATTCAATTAGAAAAGGTTGAAATTGAAATTCATGGAAGAAAAAAAATAACAAATAACCTACTTTATAATCTGAAAGTGATGAAATGAAAATTATTAAAATAACATTTAGTATTATATCATCAAATCAAGACAAAAAAAAACATAAAATTGACAAATTTAATGGATTGACCCACCAACCCGTTATCAATTTGACAAGGTGAATGGGTATTTCTAATCTACCAAACCCGTTCTAACTTGGTGATTACAAAAGTACGAAGGGATAGACTCTTTTTTTTTAGTATTAAAATTAATAACAAATTACAAATTTTTATAGTATTATTTGACATATACAAATATATTATAATTTATAATTTAAATAATACAAATTAATTCAAATTATTGAATTTAATTGAATAATTAATATATAAAATTAATCATCATCTCAATTCATATAATAAAAGAAACTAATTTAGAAAATATGAAATACTTTTAATAAACTAGAAACATTGAAGATTAATAAAAAAAACTAATTTAACATGGTAAAACTGATTTATAAAATAAAATTTATAAAATAAAATTTACACTAATTTATATATATTAATTTAATTATTTTTAAATTATATAAAATCTGCAACAAAGATAAAAAAAATAAAATGATTTTAGCATCCATAAGTAACACACTGGCAAAGTCCATAGTTTCCTTTCCTAGTGCAACTTGAAAACGTGGAATACAATCATACTCATCCAAAAACTGATTTACTTTGGTTTCTTTTTTAAGTTTTTTTAAATTTTTTTCCCAAAGATAATGAATCTGTTCCTTCGTTTGTCTCTCAATTTTCTGCTCATGGTAGGCCACTTTGCAGTTGCACACTGGCCAAACGACAACAATCACGCGTTGATCTCAAAACACATTCCAATGGAGCATTTAATGAATCTCTTTTGCCCAGGCCATGTTCCATTTCTGCATAATTATTATGTTAGCTGCAAAATTAATTCGTCACCCTTATTTAATGTTGAAAAATATTAGCTTGTTTTGTTTACTTTAAATTTCACTTCCTGCAGAATTTATGTCCGAACTGATTTCACCATTTAACAAACTGTGTCTGATATTGAAGAGCACCGTTAAATATGAGAGATCAACATCAAATTGTGGTGGTGCTATTTAAAGGCATCAACATCAGGTTGATGTGCGTGGTATGGAAGTTACTGAACAAAATTGGGTCCCATTTGGATTCAAATTAGGATCCAATTTTAGGTCTGAGTGGGGTTTTGGTTGGATGAGTTTGTGTGGTGGTGATGATTCCTAAGGCGTTGCATGCTTGCAAACACAACTTTTTATTTGACATGGTACAAGGACTTTGTCATAAAAGGTCATCTGGGGCTAAACTAAAGGTGCTTGGTCCTTAGTTTTCATGTGCTGGTGGACTCCATATCCCACATGCATTTATGCTATTCAATTTCTCAGATCAATCACTTCATCCACTTAAACTTTACACTACTCCTAATTACTTGATGGATATAGTTTTATGATCTTATTATTAATTTATTTTGCTTTTGCTATCCCTGCATCATTAGTTGCTACCTCTAGATTTTATTTCAGTTCTCACCCCCATTTATCAGTAAGTTCATATGATATGATAGTCTTTGTCTCTTTTAAGATGAGATTTCTGTTCAACTTTCAGGTACTTAGATTGTCCTGATAGAATTAATGCATAGTAATTTTTTGACAGAATAGAAATGAGTTTGATAGTTAGATATAAAATGTTGGTTAGCATATAATAGAACAACTTGCACTGAAATTCTGCAGCTAGCTTTGTAATAAAGGAAGATGAAGAAAATGAGAGCATATGTATCAGAAATGATGGTTTGCTCAAATATTGGCTTTCCCTGGGACTAGGAAAAGGAACAGAAATATGTGGCTGTGTGTATTCCATTTTCACTTTGTCTTTTGACGTTGAAATTAACATGTAATAAAAACAATACATGTACATATATTATAGCTTTTTCTTTAAGGTCACTGTCTCAGTATGTACACGCTGACATTAAAAAACAATTTTCTTGACAAATGCATTCGAATTACGCATATTATTGCATTCCCTTTCTATTCTGGAACCAATTTTTCCTTTTCAAAATATGTTGAGATGCCAAAAATCAACGACTTCATGCTATACCTTTAGCTGATTACAAATCACTATGTATTTCGAAACCCATCCTATGATTCTCTTTCTTTTCACAAAATTCCAAAAACTTATATAAGAATAACGTATAATAATTCATACCTGATGTTATCTTTGGACGTTTAAATAACTCGTTTCATTATATAAATTATATAATCTGCAATATATAAGGACAATTTTTTTTATTTTAAATAAGTTTTAAATCTTTAATATATAATGACTTTTTATGTTTATACTCAATTAATTATTTTTCTTCAAATTAGGTATCTAATAAATTAACCATTTTAGTTTAAGCTTTTCTTATTATCTAAGTAGTTTTATTGTTAGTGTAAATGTTGTTCCACATGTTACTCAATCTTAAATGTTGACCAATAATAAATATGAAGTCTTTTCATTACTTGTATTATTACGATACATAATCATATAATACATAATATATTAGTTATTATGATAAAAAAATATTAAAAACCAATATAATTTTTTTAAAATATTATAAGAACTTAAATTAAAATAAATATAAATAAATATTTCATTTAGGAACTTAAAAAAAATTATTTATTGAATAACTAATTAAATTTTTTTATTAGATACTGAAAATAAAAATTAAATATTTCATATAGGACTTTTTTTAAAAGAAATATATTTTTATTATTTGGACCTAAATTGAACAATATTAAAACTTGGGCTTGGTGCCATTTGACATTTGGGCCCGACAAGGTTAGGGTTATGGGTTTTCAATCAGTGTTGAGGGTTTTCTCTTCCAGTACCCCACGCTTTTCATTTTCATCTTTATATTTTTTAAATGTCGATTTTACCCTTTTCCATTTTTTTTAACAATAGGAAAAATATCATTCTAGATTATAACTATTACTAAATGCATGATTTAGAACGCCATCAATGGATTATAGATTTTAAAATATTTATCATCAATCCTTCAAATATTATTTTATACATTCCAATTTTTTTTAAACACCTTATTCAAAATTATACAAATAACGTTTATTTTACATAATTCTGAAATGTGTTTTCAAATTTAATTTTATCATTACTTTAAAATTTTAATTTTAAAATAAATTTAACCTTATTTCATAATACATAATTTTTTTTTTATATTATTTTGAATTATGTATTCTGAAACACACTACTTACCCCTTTTATTTGTTATATGAAATGAGTAATTTACATTAAAGATTTCAAAATGGTAATTTTGTCTATCAAGTAATTTTAAAAAATATATATATATATTTTTTTTTTAATTATATAAGTTACAAATATTATATTATTTTAATATTTAAATTAATATACAGATAATATTATTTTATTTAAATTTAAAGATGCTAAAGATAGCATTATGATTATAATAATAATATTTTTATTTTCATAGAAATGTAAAAAAATTAAATATAATTTTAATCATATATTTTTAAAGTTGATAAAAAATTAAAATCATATATTTTAAAAAAATAATGTATCGAATTCATCATCTAAAAGTATAAGAATTAAAATAATTTTTGAAAAAAATATATTTAACCCTTAATACTACTTCCCATAATACCTTTTATACTATTATTTCATTGTTGAGAAACTCGTGAATTTTATTAATTTAAAAGTTAAACACATTAACCAAAAATTAAATTAAAATATTTTATATTACTCTCATATCTTTCATCCAATAAAAAGTATATTAAACTATTTTTTTACATATATTAAAAATATTAGAAATCAATTTTATGAAAACTGATTTAATTATTGATCTTGTCGAGACACTATATTAGTTTATCTACGATATATCCATGTGTTTAATTTAATTTAAATTCAAATTTTTTATCATAATAAATTATTAACATATAATACAAAAAATAAGATTCAACAACACAATAAAATTCTATAAATAAATTTTAAAATATTACCATAGTAAAGCAACTAAGAAAAATAAAATCTTAATGACAACACAAGTTCATTAATAAATACGTTAAGAACATAATTTTGTAAATAATTCAAAAATAGTTTTTTTAATATATTTTTTAGAATTCATCAATCAAAATTCACTCACCAAATTTTAATAATCCGCTTAGATCATAATATATTATATTAAATATATTGTGGATCTAAACATCAATTTGTGTCAATTGGATTGGTCCAAGTTTTTCACAAAATGATTAAAAACTGTGTGAATATTTTTCTTTTATTATGTAAATTGAATCTTACATGAACAAGAAAAAAGACAAGGGAAAGAAAAGAAAGCATTGTTGTGTACAGCTGAGAAGCAAGAGCATATTGGATTAGAAAACTCTTTTATGGTGAAGAGGAGAGGGTAGAAAGCTAATTTTGACTTCATGTGAGGACTGCCATTTTAAATAAAAAAATTAAGTGAAAATACAATATGTTTTTTTATAGAAGTTTAAGTGAGTTTAATAAAGAGAGTTATCTTTTCAAAAGTTTAAACACTTTTTATGTTAGGTATGTAAGGGAGAGTTAAACCTAATATTAAAAGTTTGTGTATTTTTTTAATTTATATATTATTTAATTTTTTATTTAATATAAGATTTCAATTCATATTCAATTTTAATATTTAATTTTTTTCTATTATTTATTAATAATATTTTATATAAAAATATGTCTTAAAAAATAATAGAAGGATAAGAGAATTTAAATAAATTATAATCTAATAACATAAATAATATATTAATAAATGATTTAATTTAAGTTTAACAATTTTTTTAAAATTTTAATACTATGTAAAAAAATTATTATGAGTCTAATTCACTTTAAAATCAATTTAGAATATAAAATTTATATTTTATTTATATATTATAATTCGATATTTTAATTAATTAATATAAAATTTTCTCAATATTTCTAATATCCAATCATACCTAGAAGACCAATTGAATGAATTCATATTTACAATAGCACAAACGCAATCCAAACAGCATGCTCAGATAACTGTTAAATTTGTAACCAGAAAGAAACAAGAAAGACAAGAACTTGTGGCAACGCAACAAACCCCATTTTATATTTCCCTTCCTATAGATCTTACGTGGGTAGCTTTGGTCGTTTGTATTTTTTGATATGGACAAGGTATTTAGTGTAATAGGTCTTAAAACTTTAACTTACATGCCATGGTTTTTCCCATATAAAATCCACAAATACCTTATGTTCTGTCTTTTCCATCTAAAATTTCTTCTACATCACCACTTACTGGAAGGAAATGGTGGTGATGTACAAAATTTTCAGTTGGTGTTCCTCTTCACCAATTGTTTTCAATCATACAAAAGGGGTAAAGATAGGAGTTAGCATTAAATTTATTAGCAAAATCACCAATGTCTCTGTTCGTTAGTGTTCCTTCTTTCTTAGTTTGGACTCTTCTAAGTAGCCAATTGAAAAGACTTGTCCTTAGTTTTACAAGTTTGGAAGAATAATGTACAAAGTTGTTATTTTTATTAGTACAACTTCTCAAATTTTATATTAGAAAAAATTAAGTTAAAATTTATTTAAGTCCCAATAAAATAAATCTTCCATAGGGTTAGAAAAATTGTTACGGACATTTTTATTTTTATAATTATTTAATTTTTTAAATACAATTTTTTTTTATGTAATCAAACAATAATTTTTTTATTAAATAAGTTTATCGTAAATAAGTAGTATTTCATTTATTTTTTATCTAAATCTTGAACGCTTTCGTTCTGCTATAAAGATTTTTAATCGATAACTTTTTAATAAGGACTTATAAAAAAGAATCATTTTGTAACAACATCCTTCTGCTTCTTGAAACAAGGGTTTATCATCTTAAAATCAAATATCATAGAAAAATCAATAACAGTTTGTTCCTATAAGAAAATTGTAAACATTTTTGAAAAGTGGAAGTGTAGTTTCAAAGCTAGAAACAATAGTATAATGTATGCACTTAATTCACCCAAAATAACTAAGATCATTATCTCTTTCTTGTTTGTTATACCCTGCGTTATTCAGCAAGAATTGAATAACAGTAAACAAAAAAAGGAGTACAAATATTACGTACACACGCTTCCTGACTCACAGAAAGATAGTTAGTGAAGGAGGCATGATCTTCTCGAAAGGTAGTGCCTGCTGCAGAATTATCTCACACAGTAGAATTCACTCTAGGTTTACCTATTTATATAATATATCTCTAATCATGAGAATATCTAACATTAATTTTCGTTTAAAGAAAAGGCTTTATGAATATTTATAGTAAACAAATCACTGTGACGATCAGAGTGTTTTTTGGGTAATTATTATCAATTGAAGGCAAATCCAACTCCCATTTCAGTAAAGTTTTTGTCTTGAAAGGTGAAAAAACAACCTTGAATATAGTTTTAAACGAAACAAAAATCCTAAATACACAGAAATAACACGGGTATAAGTTAGAAGATATGCTCATATTTATTGGGGGTTGAAATTCTAAGAGAAAGTTATAAGCAAGCCCCAAACATTGACAATGACTGAAATGTCATTTATCAGCATCAACTAATGCAGAAGATAATTAGAGTAGGTAGGAACACCGCATTCCCTTGTAAAAACTAATTAAGAATAATTCTTTTCTTCACGTTCAAGGGACCCCTAAATTCTTGGATAAAATGAGTTTGATATTTAGATAAATGACGGCAGAAAATTTGAGAAATAGATATCTATGCAAAAGATTACCATTAATTTTCTTGTTTACCTTAGAGAGATTATATAAGAATATTGCTTACTTAGACTTTGATTATAATTTATTAGAAACTAAGCACTCATTATAGTGATTGACTTTACAGTACAAGTGTGGACGCTATCTGACGACAAAACCAATTTCCCATCATCACTATATGAATGGTATTGATCATATATTATTTCCTACACATGTCAAATAAAAGTTCATAGCAAAAACGACAATTTTATGAGCCTATATATACTCCAACTATGACAGCTTAGAATCTCCGCACCACTTTGGCTGGTTTTGATATCTTGAAATCGTTTTCAATGGCAAGTTTGAAATATTTATGCCTTGTCCTTCTCTTCACATCAATGTTGATCTGCCATGATGCCAGGCCTCTTCCTTCTTCACTTCCTAGCAGCAATGAAAACCATGCATTTTTGGAGAGTGCCAAAACAGTGTTGAAGGAAATCCTAAGAAGGAAGCAATTGTTGGGAACACAATATAAGCCCAATCGTCTAAGTCCTGGTGGTCCAGATCCTCACCATCACTGATCCTTCCACTCTCACATGAAAATATGAAAATGGAGAAACATTAGTAGGGTCGTCACCTTTTCCTTTAGGATGATTAGGGTCTAAAATTCATCCAGATGTTCATTTTTCTTTCTGTATTATTGATTTATGTACCATTTTTGTGTAAGTGATAGATGATTGGATGAACCACAACGAGGGCAATGTTGAGTGATCCTAGATTCTTGGTAGATACATTTTCAGGTTATCATGTGCAAGTGGAAGTTTAGTGATGGTAAGATATGGCCATATCGGTGATAGTGCATTGGTCTCCAATAGTGTACTTTCGGTAATAAATAACAACTATTTCTGGGGTCTCCTTAGCCATTAGTAATATTTTAATTACTTTGTCATCAAGGAGGTTTTTCTTTTCTTTTTTAGAATAAAAGGATTGTTATGTATTTAATGTAATATGTGTTGTTTGTGTGGAGTTGAGTAGTTGAACTGTGTAAAAAGTGAAATGTTGCCAATAAATGTACTTCAAATATCTTCCACATGTTCTTCTCTATTCATCTCTCTTTCATTCTCCACCCTCCTAATTTCATCTCTTCCATCTCTACAATTTTCATTTTATGTATGATTTCTGCTATTAATGAAGTATAAAAAGAGAGTTTAACTAAAAAATAATCATTTATTAGTAGAGAGAGTCTTATCAAAGTCTTTTATTATATCCAAGGTGAAACTCTTCATATTATCATATCTTTATTCATTTCATTACAACTTAATTAAGTTAATAAATAACTTGTTCAGATTGTACGGATAAGATATTGGTAACCTCCCAGTTACCCCTAAAACCACCTTAATTAGGAATAATTTAAGCATAATGATATTGGGAGCTCTCGTTTAGACCGTGAACCTCCCGGCCACAAATATAACTCAAGCATTAACACTAGAGAGCTTTTGGCCTAAAGCCGGAAACCTCTCGTCCAAGTGTTATGGTTGACCTAACCATGCCAATTAGGCATAATCAGGTGTTTAAGGAAGAATTAACTCTTAACTCTGACCCATTGCTTCGGCCCAGTTTACGAGGCTATAAATAGGTAATAAATGATGAGGTATGATGACTTGAATACTATTTTTTACTGTAGAGTATATTCTGCTTGAATACTTACTGACTTGAGCGTCGGAGTATAATCAACAGGTACACTCCTATCCGGTAGACGAGAAGCTTGCGGCAATAGAACAGGAGGTTCACGGTAAAGTAGGAAAAGAGAATTAAGGAAGAAAGATAAGAAGGAAGATCCATTGTTGCTGTCGGTCCTTACTTTAACCTCTCGGCAGGAACATAACTTATTTTTAAACTCAAGTTTTAATTCAAGTCTAGAAGTCAAAAAACTAGTTTAAGTTTTAATTCAAGTATAGAAGTCAAAAGACTAGTTCAGGAGAGAGTCCTCTAACTTAAACACATTAACTAAATTTATTACTCTACTGAATCCAGGCAAAAATATTGTTATATAATATTTGTACTGTTTGTGTGGATTTGAGTAGTGGAAAAGTGAAATATTTTGAGTGAAAATATTTCAAATATTTTTCTTGTATTGTTCTCCGTTCCACCCTTATGATTTCTTATCATTTTTTGAAGGATTTGAACGTCCTCTTTAGCTGCATTTGCGTATGAAAGTTGTATATTAGATGTTTGTTAGAGATTATGAAATTATTGAAGTGGTATAATTGTGTTGAACATGGCATGTGAGAAGCATGTTTTGTTAGGTTAAACACCGATGAGCATGCCAACTAGTGCTGCTCCACTCTAAGCAAATTTCATAAAAAGAGAGAGTTCAGTGTTTCTAAGTTTTCTTAGTTAACCATTTAAGGTAACGAGGCTTCTGCACATGCATGTGCCCTTGTTCTCTCATGCATATCAATAAATATTAACTTCATTATAATACAAATTATGAAGTAAATGCTAATTTAAGATAAATCTAGTTAAAGACTTTCATACAAATTATACAGTTCTCATGTGCATGCCATGTGTTAGAATCTCTCTTTGATGAATACTGTTCCATATTTATTATTATTTTTTTTTAAAATAGGCCCAGTAATAAACTAATAAGTTAAATGCCGATAAAATCAGTTGTAATATAATAATATGTTTTCAAAATTTTTAATACGATATAAAAAGTATTCAACAAATATAATATAATATTTATAAGTTCATCCCATTAAAAAATATACTTCACTTAAAACTGTGATAATTCATAACCTATTACAGTATATTGATATCCATCTTTAATAGTGATTAATACTTCAGTGCCTTGAATTTGCTTTCTTATCTATTTTTTATATATTACTATATTGGTGAGCTTGCATATGTATTAATTACAATAGAAAAAAAAAATCGAGCCCAAGGGAAAATTTGGTACTACTTTTTCTTGATTTATAGGGTTATGCTAATTTTTTTTAATTGTGACTAAGGAAAAGAAAAAGAAAAATTCAATATAAACCTACACCATTTCATATTTTAAATTAATAATAATAATTTATTTATACTAAGCATTTTAAAATAATGGTTTTGTGTAGTTTTACCGGTTTATGATTTTTAATTTATTTTTCATCCACTGCAAGAAATTTATTAAATATAAATCATTTTAGAGATAAAAAATATTTAATCAATATGTAGATTGATTTAGAAGTTATTTTAAAAATTAAGTATTGTTAAGGTTCTATTTTCATTGAATAAGTTATTGAAACTAATCATTAGATCAGTATCCAAAATTAATAATGAAAGTTTAGTTACTTTGAATTTAAATTATAATTTAATCAATAATGACTTGAATTTAGAAAACATTGATTGATCTCTAGAAATAATTACTTTTTTTAATATAATGTTAGAATCAGTTTTAAAGGTAAGACTGATGAAACTGAACATTCATTCACTGGTGGCTCTTTACATTCAACTTGAATATAATTCACATATTGAAGTAACCTATTTTCAGTTTTATGATTTGGTAAGAAAAATGAAGGAGAGATTTTTTAACATTTATCCCATTGACTGAACTCCACTAATAGATTAGTTTTTGGAGAAGAAGATTAAGAATGAATTCTTTTTTAAGTGCGATTTCCCTCACTACTTTTTTATTAGTGAGTGCCTCGTAGGGTCTGACAAGAACCTGATCCTATTAACAAAAGGCAGGGAGATAAAGAAAGGGATTGACATTCTTCTATAAATCAATAAATTATCTTTACACTTTCCCATTACTTAGTGCTGTTTCTATATATATATATATATATATATATATATATATATATATATATATATATATATATTCAAGTTTATGAGTCAATACTCATCATCATTAATTCTTCCCAAAGTCAATGTGTTTTTTACTGGTTCTTTTCAGTTGGAGGTTAGATATACATATATATATACCTATGTCATCACATTAAGAAATGCAACTTATATAGTTTTAATTCTTATCCTCTGCTAAATTGATATATACATTCAGTTTTCAATTCACACCGTCTTGTTACAATGACATGCAACAGTGAAAGATGGATAAATTGAGGGAAGGATAAGGTCAGAAAATTGATAACCATACAAGCTTAATCTAATAGCAGGATGACAGTGCAAGCTAATAATTTATGCAGTTCAGATCATTCTGTGACTCATACGATGTGTGGCACAGTTGTGGGACGGTTATCTGAAAAACTTTCTGTTATCACATGAATGCCACTATTTTTCTCTTTTGTCTGATAAAACATAAAAAAATTGTGGTATGAATAGTGCTTAACGTTGCTCCTGTAGTACCTTAAAGAACATAGATAATCTATAATAAACATACTATGTTGTGTGCATCAAAGTTGAATAACTAAATATATCCACTGTGTTGAAAAGAAGTGTTTTGAATTCCATGAGGGCTGAGTAATGTTGACAAGGCAATCTTGATGGTATTTATGTGTTGAAAATGTGAGAATAGGACATGTTTGTGGATGGAAGTTGGTTTTCTATAAGCAATGATAGCATTAAGAAATGGAAAAATAGGACTTGTTTGTCTATTTCTATAACAACAACCTTTTTCACAGTCAGCTTTTTCAAAGTCGCCGTTAGCATCATAGTTTTCAAGATTCTTCTTCCTTCTCAGCCCGCCGCCATCTCTCACGCTCAGGCTACACCAGAATTTAGTTGTTATTCCTCTAAATATAAAAAACTCTCCTTCACTGTTAAAGAAAATACATATAAAACCTAATATTTTAAGGTTTATCAGAGTTAATGATTCAATTTTAGTTACTGATTCATACCATCATATAGTTGACAATGAATCTAAGTATAAAGGATAAAAAATCTTCATGGTGGTAGCAATGTGAATAAGTGTCTCAAATCAACAACTATAAGTTCTAAAGCATCTTATTAACCATAGTTAAGCAGTAAAACCCATCAATAAATACTTGTAAACGAAAAATCTTCACTTAAGAAAATATTGTTAGAACTTAAGTGTGAACATAAAATTCAGTATTAGGAAAAATTCACAAGTTAAGCAATATTGAACTAAAAAAGTTTGTAAACCTAAGTTTTGAAGTTTTAGGTTAACTTGATATTATGATAATAAGTTTAATTGTTTTGTGATTGAATGTGATCAATTAATATAAATCATTGTAATGTTTCTCTCCCTCCTATTTCTAGCAAGATCAAATTATATTCATTTGAATTACACTATTCAATTTTTTAATCGGATAATTTATTCTTAAAATTATTGTTGAATTGAAAGTTTATTTATTTAAATCGTTATTGAAAAAATTATATTAATCCAATTTTTATATCCTATACCGTAATGTGCAATTTAGTAGTCACAGTTAACAAAAAAAAAAAAAAACTGAATCTAATAGACAATATAACAATTAAGAAGATTAGAAAATAAGTATTTTCTTTTAAAAATCGATTTATAAAAAATATTTTTTACTTTAAATAATAGATATAAATATTTACTAACAGTGATGTTAGAGCATCAAGTGAGTGAAAGCTAACTTGGTAAATTGAAAATATTTTAGTACAATTTCAATTAAAAAATAGTATAAAGAGGAAATGAAGGAATTTTTATTGTGACTTTGTTGAAAGCTGAGTTGGGACATGTTAAAAAGGTCAAATTCCAAGGTTTTTCTTATTGGGCCGCACCCATTTTCCTTTGGAAAACCCAAGGGACGAATGAAGAAAGAAAGAAGGGAATTTTCTTTTATGGGCTAAAGTTTTTTTATCACAGAGCATGGATTATTATGTCTTAAACAAATGTTGTAACATGAACATATGTGTTCCAGCAAGGCAATAACGAGAGTTTGTTGTTGGATTGAGGCATTTGTGACGCGGCCATGTGGTTTTTCTCTTATTTCTTTTCCCTTTTGGGAATGGTTGTGGCCATGTGATTGTGGAGCAGAAACAAAGAGTTTGATGGCATGGATGCAGAGGATTTGGGTTGGTCTAGAGGGAAATTTGCTTCTTCTACTTTCTCTAATCTTTCTCAATTTAATCATTAATATAAGGTTTTGGATGAAGAGGACAACATAAGATGAATCGTTTGGTCGGCTTTGGCCTTTTTATGTTTGAGAGGAATAACCGACCAACCAACTAACCTTAATCACCACATAACATTAAAACATTAATTATCTAAACTTGTGAAACAAAGACAAGTGTTATGATTATCTAAACCTCCAATGGAACCCATGAAATTAAACTCCCCCATTTGGAATATTAGTATAAATAGGGTTCTCTTGCTATCTTCTCTGCTACTTCACTCACTCACTCACTCACATTGAGGCACTTGTTTTCTTGACATAATTTGAGTAAGATCATGACCACTTCAATGATGTCAAAAGTGTTTGTTGTGTTCTTGATTTTTCTTTCATTGGTTGTTGTGAGTTCGGAGGGTAGAGTTTTGGCTGAGTCTTCTTCACCCATGAATGGTAAAAGGATTAACACTGAACTTCTTTTACGTGAGTTTGTCATGAATTTAAGAGTTGGAAAGTATCACCAAATGAGGTCAATGCTCGGAGCAAGATTGGAGAGGTTATCACCTGCTGGACCAGACCCTCAACATCATTAGAATCAAAAAGGTTTTAATTAATTTATGCATAATTTAAATTTTTTCTTTTTATGAGAGAAATTTTATAAAATTAATTTATGCATAAATTAATTTTATCTTACGTATAAGTTTTATTTTATATTTCTTTTTTGTTTTTTTCCTTTAGATGTAATTGTTTATTTCAGAATTTCTTAGGTTGCTCTTCTTGTATGAAAGAATCTCTCCTAGCATGTAGAAACTTTTATTAAATGAATGGATTTTATGGTATTTTTTATCATAAAGTAACTGTATATTCAATTGCTTCTTCAATATCAACTATTGTTATCAAAAGTAATCATTTAAAGTCTTTAATTACAAAGTAAAATGATAATATCAGTATTCCTCATTTAAATTATTATTATCATTATATTTATCAACATGCTTATTACTTTTATTCTTATTATTCTCATTATTACTTTATTTATATTGTATCATAAATATGTAATCTTTAATCGATCATATAATCGTGTAATATTAGTTCATCCATCGATTGAAATTTAGTAACGCGACAATAACTTAAAAGTTTGATGATGGGTTTGACCAACATAAACTATTTATTTATGTATGGAAGCATTTGAATTAGTGGTAAAAGAAAAAATAAAGTGCACTTAACAATTGAAAAGGAAGCATTAAATTAAGCAATTGAAATAGCACATAAGACAAATTGCTTAATTTATTGGTTAGATAACAAATCATATACTATTCTTTGATAAGACAATAAACCATATATCATAATACCATATACTACTCCTTCTTAATAAGAGCTTTTTATATCATGGATAAGATTTACTCAATATTGCGGTTATTAAGACAAATAAATGGTCGCACTTAAATTTCAATGGCAAAAGTTAGATAAAGAGATTCAGAAGTTTTGTGGATCTACAAACAAATCACAAAGCAGAGAAAAGGGAGAGTTTTGTTTTATTTCAAAAGAAACATTTTTTTAAGTCATATATTAAAATGTACAACTTGATCTTAAAATTCATACAAATGTTTGATAACTTTAAACCAAAAACACGTTTTAAATTGTGAAAAAATTTCGCTGATGGGATGTGCATATTGACGAAAATGAAACCATGAATAATTTTTACACGATTTAATAATGGAGGATAATGTTGTATAAAATTTATTAACAACCAAACTATCATTTGCAAAATGAAAGAAATTACTTAGTTGGAAAAAGTGTTCTTTAAGCACTTCCAGAAAGTTAATAACTGGACAGAAAATACATAATTAAATTATAATCATATTGAGACACATCCAAGTTTAATTAGAATATATCTAAGACCTTATCTACTGTACGAATAAAGATAATCTATCATAAACTTTTGACCACAGACATTTATAAGATACTGTTTATTTACTCTTTTGTAATTTTTTTTTTTTTTTTAACATTCTTTAAGTGTCTGTTCTTTTAGTACATTTTTATTTTTAAAAGTTTATAAACTAACAAAGTAATAAATGGATATAGTGACTTGAGTTTAGAGCGTGGAGTATTATTACTCATTAGATTAAACTATTTTTCTTAAAATGTGTCCTGTCCGAAAATAACCATTTACATTCACTTATTTCCTTTCCATTATAATTTCTTTTATTAACAGTTCATTTTTAATATTTATTTTTTATGCATAAAATAAACAAAACTAAAAATCGATAAAAAATAAATTATATGACTATATGAAAGTTATTATTGATCTTCTTTATTTATATTTTAATAATATAATAATATAATATTTTATCTTATCTTAATAATTAAATTAAGAATAAATAAAGACTAAGAATAAAAAATAAGAATAAATATATTTATATTTATTTTCATAGTAAATATACATACATATATATATATATATTATACATATATATATATATACACATTTAGTCTAATACTAAAATTAAAAACTTATTTCTAATCTCATTATTTACTTTTCTTAATTTAATTGTCTAATTTCCTAACTTATCTTAATCATTGGATTAAAAAATGAAAAATTAAATAATGAATATAAAGAATATATATATATATATTATATTATATTATATGCCTTCAAAGGTCATTATAGTATTCCAGAAATATATATTATATTAGATCACAGCTGACAAAAGTATGTAATAAAAAACGGCAATGAAAACAAAACTTTCTCTTCAACCTGAAAACTGGAGATAGGCGCCTATAAAATTTCAAATTTAAGGGCAGTTCGAGGGAACGCAAAAGGAAAATATCCATCATTTCACCTTTGAGTCTTGCTTATCCAGTTCAGAATATGAGAACAATCTTCCCCCCTTACAAAATGCCTTCATAAGAAATCAACACTTAAATTAAATCTCTGTGCAGAAAGGAATATAATCAATATTATGACTTAAAAATACATTCTTCACCCCAAAACCAAAAGGTACCTATTTTTGGTGCGGTAAGACTTAAGTTGTGTAGCTTCTCGGCGATTAGAAATATCTCTCGACATTCTTAGGTGTTCAGGCACGACAACACTTCCATTCCAATCATGGTATGCGTCATTGATGAAATTGAGAATTGTTTCCTGGCATCAGTTGTTCATTTCAATATAAGCATACATGAGATACATAAACAAAAGAAAGGATTGCCCAACAGAACAACGAGCATTTTGCTCCAGTATTTAGGTTTAATAAAAGGACATCAGTTAACAGCTTTTTCAAATCCCTTAAAGCTAAAAAAAAAAAAAAAAGTTACTATTAGGAAGGACATCCTCATTGCTAGTATAAGACATAATTTTAATTTTTTATGAATTCTAAAATTGATGAGAACACGAGGTCGTTGGCTTTTAGAATAGTATTAATGTGAAATAACAAGGGAAACATATGTTCACAAGGTAACACCCAGTGGCGAAAGATTCGATTGTTATACCAGAGGTTTAGAAGCATCAAGCCACTGGTATATATTTTCATTACGGAACCAGGTCAACTGCCTTTTCGCAAAATTCCTACAGAAAGTATAAGAAATAACTTGTTAAATAACTGGATTACGCTGCTTCTCTAGAGCAACAAAACATGACAAGCGTCTAACGACCAAATAAATGTGAAGTCCAGTGTAAACAAAATACCAAACAACAGCAGAGGATAACATTGTGATGCATTGGTGAGAAATCACTCAAGTACCATAGGTTTTTTTCCTGATGAAGTAAATTCAACATACCAGCATTTATTTTCTGGCTGGGTACAAAGGATGGTAATAATCTACCTTAACCACATCAGAGTAACAGCTTAAGATATAGAAATATGTTCCACATAAATAGAATGGAAAGCACACACCACCATCCCTGGCCTATGATAGATTGAAGTCCACCAAGGAAACATTTTAAACAGCCACGTGTACAGAATACTAATTAACAGCATAACCAGTTTTTGAAACAGCACAAGCAAGCAGAACATCTAAAGATACAAACAAATAACTTGCTCAAAAATTGTCAGAATACAATACTATGAGAATTTAAAAATTTATCAATCATAGTTGTGTTTTCTTCCAGAACATATTTTAAGCTGAAAGTCTTTTTAGTTAATATCATGGTACTATGGTATAACTTCCACCGTGCATGTTGTTAAACTTGGAATTTAATTATACAAACCCCCTCTAGTGCCCACTTTAGAATTAAAACATAAAAGAGATCAAGGTGGAATAGGGATATGTTCTATGCGATCAATTCAGCACCTTATCAGTACACTATAAATGGAAAACCTTCAATTAATTGGCAAGGGAAAACATAAGTCAAGCTCACATTTATATCTTGCCCTTTTGTGCTGGAGAATAACTTATCATTATTGCACTTTTCTTTTCTTTCTTCTTTATGATTCTTGTTTCAGTTTATGAAGGGAAAAAATCAATTACAAACTTGGAGTCAAGCAGGTGTATAAATACGGAAGCCAATCTAAAGTAATATTGATACCCTTTAAGAAAAGAATGACTACAAACATCAAAATTCAGAATATTAACAGAAAAGCACAAACACAGTTTCGGAGAATTTGATCTATATTAAAAGATTTGTAACGAACTAGCATGGAAAAATTCCTAGAAGAGGCAGCATTCAGAACTGAAGCAGTGCTTCCTCTTGCACATTTCACTTGTTGGCCAAGTGATCTCAATTAGACACGAAGAGATAGAGGATCCTCTGATGGTCTAAAAAGTTCTCAAAAGCAATGAAGGAACATGCTTCGTATTTTGTATTCTAAATTTCTCATTACAACAACAAAGTTGTAGAAAAATAAGGAAAAGGAAAATCTGGTTTATAGGATAATTTTTTAATAAGTAGGAAATTCAGTGAACAAAGATTTACTGGAACCAAAATCATTTAAAGGAAAAAAAAAAAGATTAATTTTTAATAAATACAGAATATTTTAAGTGAATAGGAATGTTAAAGTGCTCGGCTACTTTTATCTTATAAAACAACAAAAATGCATTACCGTGATGCTTTTTGAAATTCAAACAAAAATTTGTAAAATTCTGCAACAGAACTCTGACCCCCTTGCTCTCGGCATCTTTGTAAGTACTCCATGGACTGAAATTAGTGAATCACGTATACAAAATATGAGTAAATTCATTACAACTATTTATATAGAAAATATAATGATCAACTTAAAACACACGTACTATAGGCCATCAACTATTTTACATCCCAAATGCTTAATATAATACTCTAATTTTATATTATACTTAAAACATTAAAAAGGGGAGAATTGGAGTTATATTCTACCACAATTTCAACCAAAATTGTTTCTTATAGCATACAGAACTTCTTGCCGTACACACTATAGATATATTTCATAATTTGAAATTTTAAGATGGTAACAGTAAAATCTAATATAGAAAATATAAAGACATACTTGTCTGTAACCAATTGCTTTAGTTGCAGAATTGGAGTTTGGATGAAGACCCGTGTCAAGAAGCAATTGAGCCTCAGACAAAATCCCGTCCCTTCCTGCAGTTGAAGAGAACTAAGAGATTTATTGCAATAAAATATTCATGTATTAGTGGCAGAGAAGCTTGGCATGTATTGTTATAACAGCAAACACAAACAGGTATGCCATGTGCCCATGCATACAGGTAGAGAAAAATGTTTTACAGAACGTAGGGGATTCATATACAAATTGAGTGTTTCCTGTTCAGGATATACCTAAAAGCATATCTTCACATCGATAATCAATTGATTTATAGAGGTCAAGTCTATGACTTGAAAGGAAAAAGCACATAAACTCATAGTCTAACTCTGATGAGTTGGTTTCATCCATTGCATCACCGTAAGTGTTCATAACAGACGATTCAGAACCCTCAGCAACACTACATTCACCCTGTTCCCTGAAAGAATCATATGGTACCCGAAACGCAGAAGGAGGTGATCCACTAGACTGTCATTCCAAAGAAATATACATAAATGGTGAATTTATAAACATATTTCAGACAATTCAGCAAACCAAGCCAATCATGGATTTCAAATATATATCCACAGAAAAATATAGGTATATAAGTAATCAGTCGGTTACAATGAGGTTCATTTAAAAGAGATAATAACACCACGACCATATTACCAAAAATTAAATTTTGAATATTTTCATTGTGGTTGCTATTCATATTAGAACCAATGTGCAACAAAATGAAAAAGAGAACTTTCTTCAATCTTTTGGTAAGGTTAGTAGCCAGGATAGAATTTAGAGTTGCATGATACTATCAGTAACTTGAAAAATTGCAAGCATACCTTAATAATCTCTAGGCTACGCCGTAATCGGTACCAATCATTGACAGCTAGAAATTGAGCCTTTGGATCACCTGCTTTTACCACCAACTGCACGGCTGTATCCCAGTCTTCATTCCTCTGTAGTTCAGCTAATTCTTGATTTACTTCAGATATAATCTCTGGAGAAGCTTTAGGCACATCTGGCTTTCCATATATAAACCTTATATTTAAAAATTCAACCATAACTCATAGGTATAGTGTTCCGCAGTAGCAGATCAACAGCTACATAAAGAAAATAAACTCAATAATAATGTGAGATAAAACAGTGATAATTCATACAGTGGATGCTGCCCATACAGCTTCCTTCATTCAGAAATTTATAATATTTAACAAATCCAAACAAATAGGACCTGTAATTGCTTATCGTAGTGTAAACAGAACATAAAAAATAACTAGAAAATTTCCATAACATACTACAAGTATATTTCAAATCCTTCAAGAAATTATGTAACAGTAAAACACTCAGAAAACCAAGTCTGCATCACTTGTTTCCCGATATTTGAATATTTTCTATATCTTAATACCCAACCATGCAACTTCCATCCCTATTTCTTTTCTTTGTTAAGGATATAAATAGCTGTGAGATTACTAATGAAATGAATGACTTCCTTAGTTAGAAGTTTGGAAACAAAACAAGACAAGTGGATTTCATTCTTATTTATGTTTCTCTTTAACTTATTAGAGATATATAATACAACCACTATGTAACAATTAAGGAGTTCAATTCGAAAAAATTAGTCAACAACGTCAAAATAGGAAATTGTAAAAGACATACCATCGCAAATACAATCCAGTGCCTCCAACAACTATCGGAACACGACCATTGTCAAGAATACATCTTGTAGCTTGCC
The DNA here is from genome assembly GCA_016859785.1 of Macrotyloma uniflorum. Taxonomy (NCBI): domain Eukaryota; kingdom Viridiplantae; phylum Streptophyta; class Magnoliopsida; order Fabales; family Fabaceae; genus Macrotyloma; species Macrotyloma uniflorum. The sequence continues at coordinate 3,964,875 of BDMB01000014.1, forward strand.
TTGCATCCTCAAAAAACTGCCCAACAGAATAGTCTGATAAATAATAATTAGTTTTAATTAGTGAAAACAAATGTTCTTCGAAGTTTCAATGGTAGAAAAATTAACATGAAACTATGCAGCACAAACACCTCCCGCATATGAAGTGTCACAATGTCGAAAACATTTTTCAGACAAATCTCATTAGGTGAACAATTAAAAATATATTTTTCCATTTCAAACACTTGAGCCAATAACTCTGTATGGAGACACACGTATTTAGAAAATTCATTTTTAACTTTTAGAAAGGTCAAATTAAAATATAACAATTTAAAAAAGAAAATGAACTTTTTTTTGTTAGACATATTATCATAGAAATTGTAAAACTTAACATCTGGTTTGAGAAGTTGAATATACCTTTGTTGAATTGAAAGATATAATTCATCTTCTTACTTTGGGATTTTTTGTAAAGATCAAGAGCTTAATTGAAAAATAAATTAGTATCTCCTAATATTCTCTTGTGAGGCTCATCATCATAGATAAAAGGAAAATATACTAGAATACAAAAAAATATTGTTTATTAATTTAGATTTTTGCTATGTTCTTATGTTTCCCATATTTCATTTCATTTGCTATGTAGCATCTAAGTTCCCTATATTTTAGACATTAGCAAGAGTATTTCGTGTCCGGATCAAAGAACATGCTTCATGGAAGACACACAGATAATTGTGTATTATAAATTTATTTATTCGTAAGAAAGTATAGCTCAGTCCAACATAAAACACACCTTCAGATGGGTGCAGTATGTCAACCAGATGATGCGGTACCTCCTAAGAAAAGCATACAAAACAAAAAGTAAATAAACTAAAATCAAAGGTTGCAAAAATGATTGTTCAAGCAAAATAAGAAATTCAAAAACTTATAACATAGACTAACGTAAACCATCTGCTATGTCCCAATCACACCTTTCTTTCATCTGGGGAAGGTTTTGCAGATCCAACATCAAGCCCCCGATAAACCTGTGGTAGAATACAAGCCAATGAAGCCACTCGAAAAAAGAAAGAGCAATATCTCCATACACTATAAAACCAATTGCAAATCACCTTAGATATAAATTTTTAAGTAATTATCCCAAAAATCAACAGTTTTCAGAATTACATGACAACTAATATAAAAAACTTTTACCGATGTATTCCAATTAAACTCAAGAAATTAATAAAACTCGTTCAATTACAATACAGATATATAATTCCTAATTCAAAAACAAACATGGTTTCCACATCCATAGCATTTTATTGAAAAATCAACCTTGTTCCATACGCATAACTTGTCATTTAACAAAATACTGTCCGGCAACAATTTTAAAACCATAATACTTTTCCTTGTGAAATAATAATAATAATAATTCAGAAGCTAAACAAACTTAATTATCCATGATTTGGCTGAACGGAAATTTTCATCAAGATTGCAAACCTTTGAACTTAAAATCACAAAACCCTACGAGTATCACTACTACCACCTCATACGCAATGCAAAAACAAGAGAGAGGAAAATGTGTGTTTGTGTTTGAATATAATATTACCTGGACGGAGTCGGCACTGACGATTTCTCCGTTGAGGCGCTTAGCGAGTTCGAATGCGAGGCGGCTCTTGCCGGAACCGGTGGGTCCAGAAATCACAATCACCTTCTCTTTCTTCTTCGTTTCGGACGCAGTGACCAGAAACCGCGAACGGAAAGTGAACAAGCGCGGCAGTGGTCGGAATAGGGGCCTCTCTGGGAAACGGAGGCACGTACGGAGAGAGCACACTCCATTGTTAATCATGGTCGGAGTTGCAGTGGAGTGAGGCGGAAGTGCGCGATAAGCGTGCCAAGTTCAAACCAAGGTATATAAATATTGGATAACATGGAGATTGGTAATATTCACTCTTTTTTTTTTTTTAAGTTTATTTGGATGCGGGGGAAAAACCACAAATCACAATTAAAAGAGGGAGTGAGTATTCGAATAATTAATAAAATAAAAATATATATTTTTAATTATTTTATTTTTAAAAAAGTATAATAATAGTTAACTTATATTTTAAAATAAGATTAATTATTTTTTTATTATTTATTTTCTTTTCATTAATCTAATTATTAGTTTATATATATATATATATAATATTATAATATAAAATGAGAAAAATAAAATAAAAAGTAATATAAATATTTTATTAAAATAAAATAAAAAAATAAATATATTTTTTTATTTTTCAAAAAACAGAATTATATTAAAAAAAACTGACTAGTACGCATAAAAAAGATATATTATCAGAGTGGATTTATAACTTTATTTGAAACTTTCTACTTCTTTTGTTATTAGTCAGACATAGGCTAGTAATTATAAATCCATTTAAAGTTTAAAACATCCACTCAGGTTTTAATTACGTTTTTATTTCTTTTTTTTTTTAAATATTGTTTCCTCATTTTACTTAAAAAAATATTACCTTATGTTTAATCTGTTCTTTTCTTTGGAAAGATCTGTGCAGAAAACAAAAAATAATTAGTTTTTCTTTGAAAAACAATTATAATTATAATTATAACTAAAAATGAAATATGAAAACGAAAAAAGAGGAGTATGCATCCCATTGAATTCTTTGGTCCTTGTTTCAAATTTACTATTTTAAAATTTTATGTATAATCAACTAAAACTGTAAAGCATACCTTTCCTGCAACAATTTAGTTCGGATCGTGGCATTGCTTTTAATAATCTTCGACCCTAAACATATTATTACCGAGTAAGGCAACATCAATCATATAACGAAATAGACCATCAACCCCCCCACAGGCCAATCGATCGAATCTAGCCATAAAAAATTGTGATCTTCAGGTACACAACATGCAGGTTCATCAGGAAATAAGAGTAATAAGTAAGAAATAAATTCTAATTCGTTGGGAAACATGGCATAAGCTCTATTTTGTCTCGGCACAATTCTTCATTATCTACATGGGCTAGAAAAATCGGCAGTGAGGTCAGCCTGTGTATGGGTTCCCACCAGGTGCTCCTCCCATATCCCTGCTTTGCACGTCTCTATTGGGAGCATTGTTTGACCATCCTGCATTTGGTTGAAACCCTCCAGTGTTACCACCAGTATAGTTATTCTGAGGCACACCACCTCCGGGCCCATAGCCACCACCCATGTTAGGAGGTGGAGGTGGACGAGAAGGGTTGGGAGGTGCATATCCACCTGCATTCGGAGGGGCGTATCCACCTGCATTGTTTGGGGGATATCCACCCGCATTGTTAGGAGGATATCCACCTTGGTTGCTGGGAGGAGCATATCCACCTTGGTTGCTGGGAGGAGCATATCCGCCCTGGTTGCTGGGAGGAGCATATCCGCCCTGATTAGCAGGAGGTGCATATCCTCCAGCATTGTTTGGAGGGAACCCGCCTGCATTACTTGGAGGAGCACCACCCACATTAGCACCAGGATTTGGCATAGGAGGCCTACCCTGCATGTCTCTGTTCACAACATTCTCCCTCCTCCTCTCAAAGTTCCTTGACCTGTCAGCATTGCGAGGCCTGTCATTGCGCCTGTTTCTCTCATTTGCCCTGGCATTGTTTCTAACCCACTCTTCATGATACTTAGGATCATAAGGAACTGCTTGCCCATTAATAAAGGGCTCACCTGATCAGGGAAAGAGAAAAGTTCAGAGCACAAGGTTATGGTCCATTTGTCATAACAAAAACATTCTACGAGGCAGGAATTTACATCCTAACAATCATAATAGGCCACACTATGCTTATGCTATCCAAAAACATTCAAGAAGTCTAGAACATGCTATTCTTTTCTATGTAACTAAAAACAGCCACAACAACCATACTTCAAATATCAAATGTAGACAAAAAGCCAGGTAACTAAACAAGAGAATTTACCTCCATAATCCTTTTCCTTAACATTCAAATACGAATCAGGAAGCACCCACCGAACTCCAGGCAATTCTGCAATACCAAAAACCCAACAACTAAGAATCCTCACAAACAAAACCCTGAAGGTTCAAAAACCACATATACCTTTAATCTTGTAAGAAAGCTCTTCAGACACAAGCGCCCCAAACGCAAAATAATGCCTAGTGGAAACTGAATATATCTTCATCCTAGCTTCCTCTTCACTACAAAAGGCAAACCAAATACTCCAAATAATCAGCCCAAAACACGCAACCATGTAGCAAATGCACATCTTCAACTTCAATACCTTCTACATAACTCATTTACGTTCATCTTATAATAAAAGTAAACTCATTCTGTTAATTTAAAAATAAAATAACTCAATCAAGCAATTTACCATACCCACCAAACAAAGAGTTTTCTTCCTATTCTATTAGGGCAGACAATAGTGACAATCTAATATAACAAAGAATTGCAAGTGTAATAAAAACACATGACATAAAGATAAAACAGGAATAATTTTTTTTAGAACAAGACCGATTATTGTTATTGTTGTTGTTACCTTCCGATAACCTTGGCCAAGGTTTTGATGTAGCTATCGATGATCTCGTCGCGAGTGGGGTCACCTTCGGGCTTCTCCATGACGACGAGCCAGTGTTCGAAGTCGCAGCCATCGAGCAAGATGGTTTCTTTGGGGGGGCGGTTGGACCAGTTGGGGTTGGGGTCGTTGAGGGAGGAGGTAGTGGCACGTGAGGAGAGAGCGCGGATGGAGGGGGTAACGGGGAGGAGGAGGCGGCGGAGGGAGGGGTTGGCAGCGACGGAGATGCGGCGGAGGAAGGAGAGAGCGGAGAGAGAGGGAGGAGAGGAGGTGAAGGGGCGGGAGAGGAAGGGGGCTAGGGTTAGGGTTTTGGGGAAGACACGAGAGAGGATCTGAGTGGCCATGGTTGAAAAGAAAGAGTGATGAAGGGTTTTGGAAGAAGGAAATGAGAGTGTAATGAAAAGGGTTTAGGGTTTTCTTTCTTGCAGTCTTATAGAGGGATGGTTCTAGAATGTGTCGCACAACCAAATGGTGTAAAATATCTACTCCATTGGAGTATCTTATCTCTCTATACTTCTTTTTAATCCATCGCCATTTTATTTTCTGGTTTAAATAATTGTTCCTCTTAAGCCTTCACTAAACTAATTCTTTAACTAAATTATATCCTAGTTTTCAGCTAATACTTAATTAATTAACTATTTTTGCTGAGTATTTGATATTGACATTGATATATATATTATTTATTCATAATTTAATCTGTATACTACAGTGATCTTTTTTATTGGTCCATATACCTGTAAATATTTTTAATTTGATTTATACGAATAACACATTCTTAATTCATTTATAAATATATATATATATATATATGAACCAATTTAATATAAAATATAATAATTTATTCCCTTTGATTTTCAAGTTAATGCCTTGTTCACTGGATAGCCACAAGAGCTAATTCAAGCTTTTTAATCTATGTGTTGTCTAGTTGTGATTTGTTAATATTGTGCTGGAGCGAAAAGATGATTTGAGTGAAAAAATATTTAAATTAAAAGAAAAAATTAAAAATTAAATAAATGTTTTATTATTTTAATATTTATTTTTTAAAATTATATATTATAATAATATAATAAAATTATTATTAAAAAATTTATAAATATAATCAAGTATATAAGTTCAGATGTATATATAGTTAACATTTTTTTTTTCTGAATAAGTAAAATTACTATACTCTTTTTTCCATTTCATTAGGTGTTTACCTATTCATGACCTAGCAGAATTAGCAATCCATTAAATTGAGAAACAAGCAATGGTAACTGAGTTTGAATAAAATGCAAACAGAAAAATGCTAAATCACATGTGAAGAGAATTGCAGTTAACTTGTAAACCTGAATTTGATAATTTTGATCTTCCACCAACCAAACTCTGAGTTGCTTGCTTCAGCATATGGGGAGATGGTGGGGCAACCAAACAACCACTGACACTGCACAGTCAATGTTCAGCTCACCAGAAAAAAACTTTCTATGCATATTTACTTTATTTCTTTGGCTTTCTTGAATCTCTATGACTCAGCCAAACTATTTCCAAATTCTACAAGAAGTACAATAGTCACCAAGTCATGTCCCTTGTCCAAACAGTCATACCCCATTTGCATTACAAAACCTATAACTGGCACACAGTTTGGTGTGTTAGTTCATCTCCCTCTCTTGCTCTCTATCTTCTCTTCTTCTCATAACTTAGCCAATACATGCCTTTATTCTCTCACTTTGCATGCATACAAACACACAATGGGGTCACCATTCAGGCCAAGCTTATGCAACAGACAAACTCCATACAGAATAGAAACCAAGAACTTGTCATACAAGTTGTGCAGTCAATTTGATGAGTATAGAAGTCTTTGCTTTGGTTCAAGTCCAGGGAGAGGTGCCAAGTTCATTTTGAAGGATGTGAATTGTGAGGCAAGGCCAGGGGAGCTGACTGCTATTGCTGGTCCTAGTGGAGCTGGAAAAACCACACTGCTTGAGATTCTTGCAGGGAGAATAACCCCATGTAATAAAGTGTCTGGCCATGTGCTTGTCAATCATCGACCTATGGATGTGAACCGGTTTAGAAGAACATCAGGGTATGTGACACAAGATGATGCTTTATTCCCTTCACTGACAGTTAGAGAGACACTCATGTATAGTGCCATGCTGAGGCTTCCTGGGGGAAGAAAAGTTGCTGCTGTCAGAGTTGAAGAGTTGATGAAGGAGCTTGGGTTGGACCATATTGCAGATTCAAGAATTGGAGGTGGATCAGACCATGGCATATCGGGAGGGGAAAAGCGTAGAGTTTCCATTGGTGTGGACTTGGTTCATGACCCTGCAGTTATTTTGATTGATGAACCAACTTCTGGGTTGGATTCAGCCTCAGCTCTTAATGTTATCTCATTGCTTAGACTTGTGGCGTTTAATCAAGGTAAGACAATCATCTTAACTATCCACCAACCTGGTTTCCGAATCTTAGAGCTATTTGATGGCATCATTTTGCTGTCTGATGGATTTGTAATGCATAATGGGTCATTGAATCTTCTTGAGGCTAGGCTCAAGTTAGCTGGGCACCGCATTCCCGACCATGTCAATGTCCTTGAGTTTGCTCTAGATGTCATCGAAAGCTTGGTTATACATACTTCAGAATCTGAGGATAACCAGTTTCTGATCAAAGAGACCCAAGATCATAAAATGAGGATGCAGTACTCTAAGGTTGTCAAAGTAAAGGCACTTATGTATTCAAATTCTCCTATGGAAGAGATTTCAATCCTGGGACAAAGATTTTGCTGCAACATATTCAGAACCAAGCAACTATTTGTCACCAGAATCATACAGGCCTTAGTAGCGGGTTTTGTTCTGGGGAGCATATTTTTCAATGTTGGCAATCAACAAAGTCATGTAGCATTGCAAACAAGAAGTGGCTTCTTTGCTTTCAGCCTTACCTTTTTGTTATCATCAACAACAGAAGGCTTGCCTATTTTCTTGGATGAGAGAAGAACTTTTATGAGAGAAACCTCTGGAGGAGCTTATAGAGTTTCTTCCTATGTTTTAGCTAATACCCTTGTGTTCCTTCCCTTCCTTCTGTTGGTTGGTCTTCTGTACTCTACTCCAGTTTATTGGCTTGTAGGATTAAGGAAAGACATTGATGGTTTCCTTTACTTCTCCTTAGTGGTTTGGTTGGTTCTACTCATGTCGAATTCTCTTGTGGCTTGTTTCAGCGCTCTGGTGCCAAACTTCATCCTGGGAACTTCAGTGATTGCAGGTCTAATGGGATCTTTCTTTCTATTTTCAGGGTATTTCATATCTGAGGAAAAAATACCAAGTTACTGGATTTTTATGCACTATTTGAGCCTATTCAAGTATCCATTTGAGTGCCTCATGATAAATGAGTACGGGGGAGAACAAGGGAAAACGAGATGCTTAGAAATTAGCAAAGGAAAATGCGTTGTACATGGAGTTGAATTCTTAAGACAACAGGGTCTGAAAGATTCACAAAAATGGAGCAATTTGCCTGTAATGTTGAGTTTCATAGTGGGGTATAGAGTGCTTAGCTTTTTTATTCTTTGGTTCAGATGTTACAGGACAAGAAAATAGATCAGATTTACAATAGCATTAGGTACTCCTTTTAGCCTTCTACGGATTTTAATTTTTTTTTCACCAATGATAGTGCATAGCTCATGTTTACATGCAGCAAAAATCTATCACTATTGTACCAATAAAAAAAAGACTATCAATATTTTTTCTGATTCTTCTGAATTTTTCATGCTGCTATGATGTCCTTCATGGCTTCCTCTTATGTAATGCAACAATTTTCACGCAGTACTTACAGTGCTTTCTATTCGAAGCCAAATAGTGTAAACTTTAACTATTAACTCGAGAACGAGAATGTAAAAAATAAAAATGATTATTCAGTTTCTTTTCTTCATTGCAGAAACGAGTTCACTTACCAACAACGGGAAAATAACCGATGCATTACGAAAATGTGGTTGTAGACAATTGTAAACAAAACATGACAATCGCATCTGAATTGAATATTTAACATCAAATCAGAACATCATGAGTGGATTGAATATTCAACGTTAGTTCATATCATAGGCAGGGGAAAATCTGGTGACACAAATATAAGTCACAAACTCAACTTTGCTACCTCAATTTCAGTTACCAAAAGGGCAACTTTTTTTAAGATTCTCGGGGTGAACATCCATTTACAGAATCGGCAACTTTTTTCCTTCGTTGTGTTAGTCTAATAGTCTCATTAAGCATTGCTTCGTTTCTCGACCAAATGCTTCAAAAGCCGGTATCGGCAAATACACGTAAAAAAGATAATATTACCCTTTGAATTAGCAGATAAAACTATTAAGTGTGAGCCTAGCTCTAAGTTGCGTACTTCAATTTATAATGAAAAACAGTAGATATTTCCACCGAAAAGAATAAAGAAAGAAAACGAACACCGCCTTATCTTACCCAGCATTATAACCACGGCATAATTCCAGAGGGACTCTCCTTCCATTTAAGTAAGACATGAAAAGCAACTACCAATGAAAAATCAAAGTTACCAACAACCACTTATCTTCGCGCTCTTTACAACTCAAGGTTACAACTCAACGACTTGTACTCAATTATTCATACACAAATATATAATAATGCATCGGTACAAGTAGCTTCGCATTCAAAAATCCTACGGGCGCGCGAAAACTACTGCCTTCGCAAGTTCTAGAGCTAACTTGCGTCCAAACAGCTTCTCCACAATAGCTAATGCAAACTCAATGGAGGTTCCTGGGCCTCTACTGGTGATGAGATTCCCATCAACTACCACCCTGTTTTCTACTTCACTCTGATCAGATAACTTGCTGCACATTGCAGGAAAGGCAGTAGCCTTTTTACCCTGTATTGAAGAAAATTTAAAAAAAAAAATCATGTCTCACATTAATACCATGGTGCAATCGGAGAAGCACAGATTGGAAATCAAGTTCAAAGAAATTTTTAGGCCAAGCAAGCATTTTATAACACCATAAGATAATTCGAATGAAGACTCCATAGGGGAATTAGCATCTGACAGTGTCTCGTTTGTCATGCAAGCTTTTCTAAAACTTGTTGATTGCGGACCAAGTGGCCAAGTTGATTACAGAAAACCAAACCAAATGAGTTTATATCATGTTACATGCAACTAAGAGAATTGTACGTACATTATTGTCATCTTACTAAATCTTTCTTTATAAGGATCACAAATTGACCGAGAAAACAAATACCTTAAGCAAGCCATGGGGCTCCAAGACTAAAGCAGGGGATGCACAAATTGCTCCATAATATTTGTTTGATTCTCTTTGTTTTTTCAGCAAATTCACCAAGGTTTCTGAGTTTGCAAACGCTTGGGCACCACCAAGTCCGCCCTGTAGAAAATTGAAAATATACGCAAACTAAATGCTATGTACTAATTCAATCTACGAGGAAAATAAGAAGCCACCTTACAGGTAACACAATAAGGTCATATGAAAGTTTGGCTGCTTCTTCAAGGAGGACGTCTGCCTCCAGTTTTACTTTGCGTGATGCCACAATCTCTAGTTTATCCTCAACAGAAGCAACCACAACATTTGCCTTTGCTCTTCGCAGCATATCAATGATAATCACAGCTTCCATTTCCTCTGTACCATTAGCAATTGGTACAAGAATCTGAAAAGAAGATGATAAGTGCAAATACCATTGCATGTCAAAGTTACAATTTCACGGACAAAATTTATCATTGAAGGGTGTATACACATTCCTTCCAAATAAATTCAAAATAATGATAGTTAGAGCTTCCTTTCAATGATATTTTTGTCAATACACAAAATTCTACAGCAAAAATGTCAAAACCTCACCCTGGGTGGATTGTCAAATGTCCACTGCACTGGGTTAATCTCCTTGAAAGTATGTTCATCATCATGGTTGGAACGCAATACCTGAGCGTTAAATTACAAACAAACATGATGAGAAAAAGGAAAATAATTTAGATCATAGCAAGGATCTGAAATCTTAAAGCATTCAAAAATAGCATTTTTATTTTATGTCAAGAATTCAGTAGTAGAAAGCTCAATGCACCCATGTGCAACAGTTCACTGATACATTACCTATAAGCTTATCTTATATATGATTAGATTTGTTTTTTCTTTATTTGGTTCCACCCGAGGGAAGGAAGGAAGGAACCCAAGAGGGTGACCTCTCCTACTAAGTCTTAATTGTTATACTTGAACAACTTAGCACAAACATGTGTTGCATTTTTCAGTACTGTCAATCACTCAGTTCCCCTTCCCTATTTCTGTGGATATACATGTCTGCATGTTGACATTGGTTTGGTGAAGCAGGGGAGAGCACATCTAGCATCATTCAATTATGAACACTCATTGTTTCAATCCCACGGCTGGCCATGTTTTGCAGTTAACCACAACTAGCTCCAAATGGTTACAGTATTAGACCTTGTTTGGATAAACTCAGGCACTTACTTTTAAAGAAGCTCTCTTGTTTAAATTCTCCCAAAGCTGAAGTACATGAGTTGATTTTAGCCTTCGGGACAAGCTCAATTCATTTCACCATCTTATTTTTTCTCTATTGATATTTATGGATAAGTTCATCCAAATAAGACCTTAATCATAAACCACAACACCTTCTGTGTTGAGTATATTTTCTCTGCCTTGTTTCTGCAACAAAGTCATCTTCGAGATGCTGACAAAGCCTCAAATATGTTCATACGATATCTTTTCCTGGAATGATTATCTTCAAATCCCAATTCCCAAACCTAACAGATACCTATTTCCCTTTCCTGATATCACAGAACATGCCAGTGAGGGTTTGCCAACCATATTAATTCCCAGATTAGTCCCACTGATATTGACAGATTACGCCCATTATCAGTTATAAGTAGGCACCACGGTTGCAGGTATAAAAAGGGTATCAGACTATCAGGTGATAGTGAGAGGAGGAGAGATGAATCAATCATGACCATTTAATTTTACATTGATGAGATGACCAATTTCACTTCAATCTAATCTGATCGTCCACATATAATTATATAGTTTAATAGTTAAGATTAATTCCTCGCACCAATCACCTGATATGCAACATGTTGGTGTATGCGACATTTCTCTTCATTTCAAAAACAAGTAGAATTATCAAGGCACGAATGAAATCCTCACCAGTGGACCAGCAACTTCATCCGCTTTCTCTTTTCCAATTAACTGCTCAGTCAGCGCAAGAGCAAACTCCATGGTAGTTCCCGGCGCTCGACTGGTTACTACTCTGCCATCCACCTGCACCCTAGACTCGACAGTAGTGGCTGCGTAAGAGGCCAATTTCTCCATCAATGCAGGAAAACCAGTTGCCTGTTCAACAACCACACACAAACAGAGTCACCAAAACCATCACCCCCAGCAACACAACATAACAAAGTTGATAGCAAAGCAAACTTTACCTTCAATCCAGTCAGCAAACCCCAAGGCCCAAGCACTACTGCAGGAGCAGCACACACCGCGGCATAAAGCCGTCCTTCCTCCACATGCTTCTTCACCAACCCTTCCAAAACTTTACAGTCCCTCAGATTCTCAACACCGGGTATCCCTCCCTACACACACAAATAATATAATAATAATAATTATTATTATTATTATTAAACCGCATATTAGTCCCTAAGATTTTAAAGGTCAGCGTTTATCTCTTACCTTCTAAAAAGTAAGTGTTTAATAGTGATACCTTGTCAGTGTAAATTTTATTACATGATCAATTAATGAGAAATTATTATCATACTTAGTGATTGAATCTCACACGCACACACAAACACACACATGACACTCTTCATGAACTAAATGAGGACTAATTTGGGCTAAATCTAACAGCGATCAAGAAAAATTAACCAGTGAATCAATTCATGATGTTAAATAACAATTTACAACTAATAACTAATAAATTTATCGAAACGTCTCTAATTTGATGATCAACGGTAAACACAGTCTCTCGAAAAATATTGAAGCATGGACGAGAGAATGAGGGAAAGTTACAGGGATTGCGACGAGGTCAAAGGCAGTGCCAGCGACGTCGGAGATGGAGGCGTCTGCGACGAGCTTGACATCATGGCGAGCTAGGACGGAAAGGTTGGCGGAGGCGGAGGCGACAGTGACGTCTGCACCGGCGCGGCGAAGGACGTCGACGGTGATGACAGCCTCCATGGGCTCGGAGCCGTCGGCGATTGGAACCAAGACCTTGTGAGAAGTGGCCATGAGTGCAGTGGAAGAGAGTGAGGGAGTGAAGAAGGAGAAACGGTTATTGTAATTGTTTTTGAGTTTGGGTTTGGGAGTGAGAGTGGGAGAGAAGAATGGTAAATGACACAATGCCATTTATGCTTCTTTTTTTTTTTTTTTTTCCTTCTTCTTGAGATGTGCCTCGCTGTGTCAATGTTTTCGTCTACGTGTCTTCTCCTCCATGTACCTCTCTATCCCTGTATCAGATGCTATGCTATATTATTTAAACATACACACTACTATACTCTATCATCATATCATATAATTATTTTTATTTTTTTTATATCCAAAAATATTTAAAAAAAATACGTTTTAATTAAAAAATAATAATTAAAAGATCTTGTGGTCCTTTTACATAAAACTAAAAAGATCTTGCAAAGGAAATGTCCTTTTTCACTTTAATAAATGTTTCCTAATTATACTATAAATAAAAACACACTTTATATGTAAAATTGTTAAAATAAACCTATTCCAGAATAGGAATTACGCAACCCTAATTTTATGAGTATAATTCCTAATAGTGATAGAAAGAAAAAAAAACATCTTATGTGTACAAATATTACAATACAACTAAAAATAATTCATCTATTCTATTGTGGGAGTTTTCTTCCACCTTCCCAACAAAAAGAAAGGGGGTTACGCAACCCTAATTTTGTGAGTACTAATAATAAGACATATTAATCAAAGATAATGTTTCCACCCATGTTTTGTAAAATTAAACTTTTTTATATTGTGACAAATATTAATAGTTGTTTAAGTTCTCAAAAAATGCATAAAGAGCTAGACAGAAAATATATATATTTAGTTAGAGTGTCACAAATATTTCTTATTTTATTTGAAATATTTATAGATTTATATAAGATTTTTTTATTTAAAAGATTAAAAAGGGATAAATTGTGTTAAATTTAAATAATTTTGTAGGTTAGAAATGTGAAATGATAAAGCAATTCCATTATTATAATTATATTGGAAAGAAGATATTAATTTAATGATATTTATAGTTTATTAAAAATTTGAATAATTTAAAAAAGCTAAGAATTTTAAGAATATTTAGGGGTTTCAATGTTTTATGAAAGAGTTTTTAATCAAATTTTCACTTACATTATAGATAAAGTTAATCAAAAGTGTATCTAATTGAAAAACTTATTCTTTGTGAATTATAGGAAGGTTAACTTTATTACTCTATGCAAAGATCCTTATATTCCTAAATCTTTATGTGAAGATTTAGATAAAAAAATGTTAATTATTTTCTTTTAGAGGACCCAATTAATGGTAATCATTATTATTCCATCTCTTGTGTAAAGGTTTGTGTACCCAAAAAAGAATAGTGGTTTAAATCCTGGAAAAGCAAGAGATATAAATACTGTCTTATTGACGAAAACTGTCAAAAAATTTTTTTTTAGACTTTCAAATATACAAGACAATGTGAGTATAGCTAAACATATATGTAGTTTTTCTCTTTAACAAATCTAATATTAGGTTTTTATAAAATTTAAAAAAATATTAGACAAACATTAAATTATACGTTAAGTGTTATTTTTTACGTTCAACATTTTCATTAGACATTTATTATTTTGCACAACAATTTACTAATGATATCCTAAAAAAATGCTGATATACGTATATAAATTCATAAAATTAATTTTTTTTAGAAGATTTGTAAAAAATTATTATTAATTTTTATAATTTGATAGGGTCTAGTTTTTATGCTGATCATAAGATCAATGAGTATTGGGTAATCTTGTCAAAGAGAATCGTTGGATCACATATTTTGTTGTGAAGCTGAATTTTATTTGGAAGGAAAGGAATAAGTTTATTATAAACCTTTAAACCTTTTTAAGACTTATTCTCTCTCCTCATGTAGTGAAAATACAAACTTAAACTTCACTGTATATTTCGTTCGTTTAATTATATTTTAAATTTCTAAATTTAAAACAAATTTCTTTTTAGTCTTTTAGATTAAAAAAAATGTATTCTAATCCTTCAAATTTAAAAAAATATAATTTTAAATCCTAAATATTAAATTTAAAAGACTAAAAACAATTTTACAAAATTTATTTTAATTCTCTAAATTTGATATTTAGAAATTAAAATTATATTTTCTTAATTATTTTTAATTTTAAAAGAATCAAAATTAATATCACTTAAAATTTTAAGACTAAAATATAATTAAGTTTATTTTTTTATATATTTATTTTATTATTATTTTTCTTTTTCTATTTCTTTTTTTCCTTTTCAAATTCAAAAGAGAACAGATTTTGTAGTGTTCATGCCTTTCAAATAAAATCTTGTTTAAGCTCAAAGTAAAAAAAATTGGGACTGAGAAGAAATTAATATAGAAATATATGCCAAAAATTCTCATTAAATGAATGGTTTTACTTATAAGTGGGTTGGTTTCATGTTATATTTAATTAATTTTTTTATCCCATTCTATATAAATACAAATGAATTAAAAATAAACATATGATAAAAATTATAATGATATTGAAAATTTATAATATATGTGATTTCATCAATTATATAGTAATTAAATATATTAATCTTTAAAAAATTTGTAATATAGATTATAATTTTGATAGAATCATATTGAATGTTCTTTTTCATAAATTAATATAAATTAAATTACAAATTTAAATACTTGAAAGTAAACTGTAAGGAATTCAAACACATTAAATTATAAATTGTAGTGACATTCAAATGTAATGGTAAATAATATTAATTTAAAAAAATAGATATATAAAAAAATAGAATATCATTATTGAATAATTGTTAAAATTAATTTATAATTAAGTATCAAATTAAATTTTAATTGAAATTAAATCTAAATTTTAAAATGTGTTAAAATAAATCATAATTTCTGAATTAGAAAAAAAAAATTGAAGTGTATATAAATTGATCGAATGAAACTTAAGTTTACAATATTTTTAATTCGTAGATTGAATTAAAAAATTAACCTTCCTGAAAGATGAAAAATAATTTGAAAAAAAAAAAAAAATAAAAGAGGAAAGAGAACTCTTGAATACAAATTTACAATCTAAAAATTCTTTATAAATTCTAAACTCAAATATAAAATGTAAAAATGTAAAAAATTCAATCAATTCCCTTTTTAATCTTGTATATAAAAATTCAACAAATTTTATTTGTATTTCAAAATAACTTTAAAAATACCTTTAACTTTAAATTCTCATTATATATACATATAATTTGAAGTCTTAGAAATAAAAAATCTAAATAAAACAAAAATAAATAAAAAAAAATATTTATAAAAAAAATTATAATCAAAATAATAGACGAAGGTTCATATATAAAAATATATAAAATTAAAATATTTATTCAATATAAACTCAAACTTAAATATAAAAAAATATGAAAATTATAATATATAAAATTATTTAAAATAAAAGATATAATAAAATTTTAAATATATGTTATCAATTTCCTATTTTTTGTGTTATGTGGTATTTGGGTGAATTTTGTGTTTAAAAATTAATATTTGATTGTTTTTAATTTAATTTCATATACAAAATAATAATTTCTTAAGAATTTTGATGAATTTTGGTTAGATGAATCAGTTTAGTGCTTAGGATTAGGATTTCATATTTAGGAAAAATGTTATGATTTAGAAGAGACACATATCATCTTGGGTAAATGTTAATATTTATTCTTTGTGAATAATTGTTTGAGGATGATTGATGCAGTGAAATTTTGATGGATAAACCACCAGTTGCTAAGGGCAGAAAAGGGAGATATTTAAGGGGTCACAATTCTTTCTTTAAAATTTTTTTATTTTTATTTATTATTATAGATGGAATTAAAAGAATCAAAGGCTCATAATTCCATTTTCAAAAATTTAGTTTTTATTTATTATTATATAAGTATATAAATTAGTAATTATAATTTTATGATTTTATTTTTTAATATTTTTATTTTATTTATAATAATATTTCTTATAATAAAAAAACAAATTTTTTTATTATAATATATATTAGTATATATAATAATAAATATATTTTTTTATTAATTAATTTGTTTGTTTAATATTTTATTTTAATATTAAAATAATAAAAAAATTCTAAAAATATATTAAAAAAATTATATATTTATTTAAAAAATAAAAAATAAGATTTAAATTTAATAAATAATATTAAAAATTTTGTTAAATAACCATACAAATTATTGATAATTTATTTAATAACTTTTTTTCAAAATTATAAAAATTTAATTTTGATATTTGAAAATATCTACAAATTTAATATTATTTTATTAATTAATACAATAAAATTTATAAATCTTATGTAAAATTTAAATCCTAATATTATTATATGAATGTATATTTTTTTCAAATTAAAAAAATTATCCTTATTGAATATATATATATATATAATATAACTTTTACTATAAAATTTATATATTAATTAATTTAATCCCTCTGTGGCCTGCCGAGAAATATTTGATTTCCAATCTAACATAAAATTTACAATAATTCAATTTCACAAATATTATGAATTTAACATCTATTAATGAGACACATTAATTTCGCGTTTCGGGATCTAGGTTCCGATTTCGATATTCAGAATTTAGATTCAAGATTCTAAGTCCAGAGTTAAGAATTAAGAGTTCCCGATTCAGAGTTAAGAGTTCCTGGTTCAAGGTTCCAAATTCCGCATTCTAGATCCAAGGTTCAAGGTTCCAGGTTTTGGATTTCGAATTCAAACTTTAAAATTCTGGGTTCATGATTCCAAGCCCCAATTCACGGTTCTGGTTCCCAATAATTTATTGACTAAGTTTTTTAACCAAATAAATGATGCATTCAAATTTTAAAACATATTTCTTCAATGTAAATTTCGCAATTATGATATGTGAAATTGCTAAATTGGAAAACTACTTCTCTGATTGTCTGGCTAAAAAAATCATTACATTAAAAACCAAAAAATGCAACGACCAAATGATGTGTAAAGGTTGTTTTTATAATTTATCTTGAGGACAATTAATTATTGAATTTTTCAATGGGATTAGTTATTAGTTATACAAGGTAAGTAATCTTTAATTCTTGTTTAAATTACATTAATATTGAATAATATGTACCAATAATTTTTTAAATTAAAATGGTCTCATCACAGTCTCATCAGTCAAATTATCTTTTTATGAACCCTGAGCTTCCAATTCAACCAGTAAAATCATTTGCCTTTGGACCACACACACTCCTTATCTTCTTTTCTTCACACTAACTTATGCATAAATGTCAAATTAACAGATAAAGTTTAATTTTAATACTTTTATATTTGGGCACAAGTTCCATTACTTCAACTCTGACCATAAGCCTACATTTGACAGAGAGAAACAGATAAATAAGAAAGAAAAACAAATAGTTTTTCTCTCTTGTGACAAACTTATGTTTTTCGAAACATCAAACATGGTGAAGATTTTACATGTTGAGACATGAAAGATAATAACCAGGATCTGAAGTAAGAGTTTTTAAAGATGATGTTACTGAATAAGTCATGGTGAAAAAAACTCAAAAACATGAAGAGGTTAGTTTTAGTCATAATATGTGCCTCTGAAAGAAGAGGATGAGAAGTGACACACGTGCATGGTTGTTTCTGATGGAGGCAGGGAATATAATAGAGCAGGTAAAAAAAAGAGATGATAATGAAAACATAGCTTGAATTAGTCATATCATATCCAGTCACAAAAATCTTCTAGGCCCTCCATAGCCGAATTGGTGAGAGTAACTCTGTGTCCCCTTCCTTAAGACAAGTACCTTCCACACACATTGCATAAAACAAAATATGCTGCCATAAAGAGAATGAAGAATGAACAGAGCCATTATATTTCCCTTGCCAATACTTGCTTTATTTGGTCAACATTGGCATGTTTAGAGCAAGATCTTAATATTACATAGTCTTCAATGAACTCAAATTTTAATATTCTGAAAATATATTTTTTTATTTTAAAAATGTTATTAAAAAATGACTTATTTTTAAGTGATTCTTATATAAATTTCTATATTTTTTTAGTGGATCACAACTGTAAGTTATTTCTAAAAAATAAAAAAGAGCAAAAGAAATAGCTTTTCTTAAATAAATTTATTTAAATGGGTTTAAATTCGTAATTATTTTATTAAAAAAAACTTGTTTTTTCTTAAAAATCAATATTATGGTTATTCTTGTTATTGATATTACTGATAATTATGAATTTGACATCAAATTCAACTCTCAAAACCTTAAAATACTATTTAAGAGGAATATTTTCACTTATATCTTGTTTTTCTGGTTGAATAGAATTGTATTTTGGAAAAAAAAAAAATCCTTAATGGGGGCCCATTTTGGCATTTGCTTAGAGAGGAAGTGAATCATAGTGGGAGCGTAGGTGCTTCATTCAAAAGGGGTTTAAAAAAAGGCACAAATGGACAAGGCCTAGTGGTAATGAAAGAGGGTACAACTGTACATGTAAGTAGTCCATGACATAGATACAACACTCACATGCTATGGTAGATGCTCCTAGAGAGAGAGAAACAGTTCTAGAGAGAGAAAGTGCTGTTCCTTTGTGTTTAACATCTGCTGCGGTGAGGTAGCATTGTTGGGTTTCCCAAAGCTCTTCATCTTTCTCCTGAGGCTCAAAGGTGAGGAATGAAGCGAATGAAGATTTCAATTCGTGTTTTTTTGCTCAGAAATGTTTAGTTTCTTCTGCGATTTTTAGGAACCCTAATTCTGGGTGTGATTGTGCCGTTCTGGTGGTTGACTCTGGGCATTGTTACCGTATAAGAGTTTCTTGGTCGTGTCTGTTTGTTGATAAGTTTGTTTTATTTTGGTGGTTTCTGATGATGGGTAATGGATTTCTTTCTTGAGAATCTGGGATGGTAGGGTAGGTTGTGATCTGTGTTTAAAATGAGTTTCTGTACTCTGGATTTTCGGTTTTGTCATCTATTTCAGGTCCTGATGTTTGTTCTGTGCCTCAATGCTGCTTCTGAATTCATGCATGTGGATTTTATGCTTCACTTTAGTTTCGGACTTCCGGATTCCCCCATCTCTTTCAAGTGATTTACTCAATTAATGTGTTTGCCCCTTTAATGGAAGGGGGAATGTTAAGTATTTAATGAAAATGAGAGTATTTATTAGATTGAGGGCATAAAAATCCTTTGATGTTTTTTTTTTTTAAATAATTAAAAGCATAGTATAAGGGTTGCGGGTATTAAATGATAATTTATTTAAGATTTGGTTTCTTACCTAATGTTCTTAAAATTTTAGGGTTTGAAGTTTGACAACTTTTGGTTTCCTGAACCGTTCTATTTTGAAAAAGTGAAGTTGTGTTTGTGCAACCCATAAACTACTGAGGATTGCATGTGCATTTTGATTCAAGCCAACCTTTATATCTGCATTTGGTCATCTGTTTTGTGAATGTGATGCTTATTAGGAAATATTTGCAGAAGTTGCTAATATTTTTATGCCAATAGCAGAGAACATTATTTAGTTATTTTTTGTCTTTGAAGACCATTTTCTATCACTTCTATGTGGACCTTAAATTTATTAACAAGGGAAACAGGATGAATATTTTCAAGAAGTTTGTAATGAGGCTTTTTTCGTTAATTATTTGGAGGAGTACTCACTATAGCACTAATACTAGATCTACAAACGGCACTGGAAGACACCACACTCTGTTGAAAATCATTGTTGCATGAAAAGTATATTATTTCTGAATTCTGATTCCCTATCCATTGCTTTGATGCTATACGCTGCTTTTGTCCGAGGAGAATATTTCTCTAGAAGAAACTGTTGCATGTAAGATCATATATTCTGATCCCCTATGCCATGGATCAATAATGAATGACTCATGTAATTGTGGGCAAACAATAGATGATGTTATTGCTGTGCTTGGTCTTCTTTGGCAGTTAGCCAATGCATGCTGATGCATCCAAGATAGTAATTTTAATTTCATATCTAGAAGATGGAAGTTCACTTATTCTAAAACTAAAAACTTCCTTATGTAGGTGTTTGAATGCTTTAATTATTTTTGTGGCTTCTTGTTTGTGCGTACCCTCTACCCACACCTTTTTTTACTCTACGTTTTTTTATTAATGAGGTGAGATAGTAAGATATTCAGATTTTAGTGAAGCTGAGATAAGGAATCTTTTAATGCATCCTTGTGATGGATGCTCATGGTTGTAAAATTGATTAAGTGGCTGTTGTCTGATAATCTTTCACCTTATTTACATTTCAGTTTTGTATTTAATGCTACTGTGACTCTGAATGAAAATGATACCAATAAATGAAAATGATACTTACATGATTTTTTTATTGTTGCTGTTGTTGCATGATATCTTTCTTTCAAATCTTTTTCTTTCGAAAATTAATTAAGAACTTAAAGCTTGCTTTCAATCTTATAATTTCAAATACAGTTTAATAACATGTGTATTTCTTCTGCAGATTCTAAAGCCTTTTACCGTGAAATTTTATTTTTATTAATTGGGGTCAATAGTGGTGAAGTATGGCTGAAGAAAGGCTTGCTTCATATGTTGGTTTACATATGGTAAATTAGCTTTTTGTAATGGTGCCAACATGTAGACCAGCAACAGAAACCACATAGTGGAACTGCAATTTGCAGCAGAGATGTTGATCAGCAATGAAGTAGAGGATTTATTTGATGATAACTTTGAAGGATCTAACGAAGAAAGACAGATTTTTTCAGAGGTCTTTTCTGGTAATGACATTTTGCAGTCTAGTCAGAAGTGTCTTGTTCCTGGAGCTATCAGCTTTGATCATGAATCCGCTAAAAACACATTTAAATCATTCTGCTCTAGTAATGAAAACTCAGTTGCATTGCATCCCTCGTCTTCTAGATTAACACACCCTGAAGAGGAGAACTATAACATAATTCAGCATTCCAAAGAGGCTGCTCAGGGATGTGTGCCAGGGAGTTTCATCTGTGAAGACCAGAATGATGAGGATGTGAATGTGAAGCGTATGAAATTTTCTCTGCATGAACTTGCTTGTAGTAGATCTGATTCAGAAAAAAATTTGAGTTCATCACGACTTTCAAAAGTAGGAGTTTCTAACCTGTCTTGTGCTGCTACAATCTGTGATAGTGAACCAATTGCGTTTCGTTTGGTTGAATCATCCAAAGATGGTGTGATATCTAGTTGTTATCTATTGAACCATAACGAGTTAAATAAACAAGCTGTTAAGGATGATGTAGATGTTACAAATTTTAAAACAACAGCAGATGGGAATATTGCAAAAGAAGTTTCTGTAAGTAAAGCAGCTGCTTCTCCTGTTTCCCAGGAAAGCTTTGCAAACAGGCTTGTAGTTACAAGTCCATCAATTACTGTTGTGAAGAAGTCTGGGTCTCCTTTAAATCCTGAGGAAATGCCGGAATCTACTAACGTGGATATCTCAAATTCACCCTCAATGCTACAGGAAGAGGACCCTCGTACTATACTGCAGTTTCAGATTGTTCAGTTGCTTACGATGGCAGGATGGTCTATTGAGAAGCGGCAACGGCCTAGTAGGCGTTATCCAGAGTCAGTTTATAGGACACCAGAGGGAAAACCTATTCGGGAATTTACAAAGGCTTGGAGAATATGTGGTGAGCTATTGTCTGTTGAAAAATGCAATTTAATGTGCAGAGATTATAAGGAATGGACTGATATTAGTCAATTCTGGTCTGATCTATCCAGTGCACTGATAAATGTTGAAAAAACAAAGATGCAGTCAGAAGACCCTGCAGCTATATTGGCTTATCGATGGTGGCTTTTGGATCCTTTTGTAGTGGTTATTTTTGTTGATAGAAAGATTGGTGCCCTGAAAAAGGGAGAGGTAGTGAAAGCAACTTGGAGTTTAGTTTCTACTAAGTATAAGGTGGCATGTGCTCCCATTGATTCAAGCTCTGGAAATTTGAATCAGGTACCTGGAGGGTCTAATGTAAATGCTGTTCATCAAGCCAAAATTAGAAAGTCCAGAAGTCTTAATAAGCAGAGTTCAGAAATCTATCTGGAAACAAATAAAATTATCGATGGAGATGTGCCAATGGACATGTCAGAAGAAAATAATGCATCCGGTGTGAGCTATGGCCTTGTTCATTCTCATGACTCAAGGGTTATGCAACAGTCTGAATATAGTGAGGAAGAGGGTGGGAAAATCTCGGTAGATTCTGTATTTGGGAAAGATAGCACATATTCTGCTTCTAATGTTACTCTTACAAAGAAAATGCGAAGGAAGTGCAAAAGGGTATCGGAAATTAAACTGAGTATGTTCTACCATGGTGACATGCTGGGCTCAACTGTTACTGACCAGGTCCAGTCTCTAGATGGTGAAGCACGTGGTTTGGAAGAGGTCCAGAATTATCTAGTTGACAATGCTGGAAAGAAAAGAAGCTGCAGAAAGTTATCATCTGTCAGTGCAATTCAGAGAAATATCAGGAACACAAACTGCTCCATAACTGGAATGGATAGGTCTAACAGATGCCGTATTAAAGATGATGATTTATTGGTGTCAGCAATATTCAGGAATAAGGAATTCGGCCCAAAGGCAAACCGGGGCAACTCTAGTTCTAAATCCTGCAAATCAAGGGCCCAGAGGAAGCTTAAAAGCCAAAAGGGTCGTTGCAGGTTGCTGCCAAGGAACCCCTCTAATGGAGGGAAGTACAATAAGGACTGTAATAGGATTTATTTGGGTGCAAGGACAATATTGTCCTGGTTGATTGATAATGGGGTCATATCTTTAAATGATGTGATTCAATACCGAAATGCTAAGGATAATGTTGTCATTAAGGATGGTAGGATCACGAATGATGGTATTATTTGTACATGTTGTGGTAAGTTGCTTACATTATCAGAGTTCAAGTTGCATGCTGGGTTTACATTGAATCGCCCCTGCATGAATATTTTTATGGAGTCTGGCGAGCCCTTTACATTATGCCTCCTTCAAGCTTGGTCAGCTGAATACAAAGCCAGGAAAAGTCTGAATCAAGCTGTGCATGCTGATGATAATGACCAAAATGATGATTCATGCGGGTTGTGTGGTGAAGGGGGTGAACTGATATGTTGCGATAACTGTCCATCGACTTATCACCTACGTTGTTTGTCCACTCAGGTCTGTCTGCTTTTACGTTTATGCTAGTCTTTTTTTTTTTTTAATTTGTTTTGGGAATTCAAACATGCTATTGCTATTAAGCGATTGAAATAACGGGCTCCTCTGCCGTTCGTATTTATGTACTGTATATATTTACCTTTACAGTAGCATAAAATTGTAGCTGTGCTCTTCCCTCACATCCTGCTTGTAGTATAAATTTTTTGGTGTTTAGTTAGGAATATTTATTCTGACTCAGCTGGTTACTTGAAAATATAGCATATGATAATTATAACTTTTTAAAGTGAGTGAGTTCACTTCTGTTAACATGAACACATGATCAAGGGCATCCGCTGTAATTTAATTGATTTATAGCACAGTAGAAAAGAATTAACGAACTTTGTGTTTAGTTTAGCTGTAATTTGATGAAGCGGCTCAGTAAGTATATCCCCTCTTACATAGACAACTAGATATACACCTGTGCATTGCACCAATGCCATAAATAGTAGAAGTTATCTTTAAATGTGTAGAAAACCATTTAGCAATATTATTGAAATATAAAACATCTATAAACAAATTAGATGAGATAAAATTGTTAAAACGATGTGCTTTTGGTTGAGTCATGAGATAAGATTGTGTTAAAAATTATTAGATTTATGTAAAAGATCACAATTAAGCAAAAATGTTGACATTACAAAGCAATATCAACTAAATCATTGATATGGTAGCATATCAAAATATATTTATTATTAATAGATTGAAAATAAATGTGTAAATGCATTAAAAAAAGAAACATTTACAAATAAGCTATGTTGATTGTGTTATACTTGTTAGCTCCTTGTCGAGACTCATGGACATTACTTAACAACAACCTCTAATATACAATTCCTTTATTGTCTCTAAATCCATTACTAACAAACAGTATGTATAGGATCCTTTGTAACTCTTCGAAGAATTTGGCATGGTAGCAATTGCGAAAGGTTTGTAAGGTAGCATATTAGGTTGCTCTTGATCACATAACATCAATAGCTAGAGCTTGGCACTAACATCTTAAGGGATATTACCAAAAATAAATAAAAAATAATTCATTTACCATTTCAAGAGAAACTCATTTATAGATAATTATTTATTATTAAGATGCATTAGTACATTCCTTTCACATGCTTAAAATTAAAGTTAAAATGATTCCATTGTAGCTAGAAACACGAGAAATTATAAAAACTAATGTGGCTTAATAATAGAAAATTTTATATGCTAACATGTCAGTGGTTCAGGTTTTATATATTATAATCGATAGATTGATGGTATGGATGAGTTACTTTGTGTTAGTGTGTTACTAGCGTTACAAAAGTTTCGTCATGTTGCTCCTGTATTCTTGCTTCTTTTCATGTGATGCATTTGAGAATAAATAAGGTCCTTTGTACTTTATATTTTTGAGGATGTTTTTAGATGTGATTATTATTAAGGTTTTCTTACCCTACCTTTCTAAGAATAAATACAATATTCTTTTCCTATGTACATCAGGATATCCCAGATGGTGACTGGTACTGTGCAAACTGCACTTGTAGGATATGTGGAAATTTGGTTAATGATAAAGACACTTCAGATCTGCATGATTCATTACAATGCTCACAGTGTGAACATAAATGTAAGTGTGCCCTGTAAGATCATATTGTATTATGACGTTGTCAATGTTGGTTTACGTATCTTTGTAGATGGACAACAAGTTGAGTCATACTATATAACGTTTGTTCTTGTTTGAATAATTACAATACTGTAATTTTTTAATGGCTAAACAATTTGTTGGTTTGATTGTTGTCATGACTACATCTGAGTCTCCTTAAATGCCACAATAGTGGGAGCTTCATGATCTCCTCCCCTTATATATTTATTATAATAAGAAATTGCTTAATGATCATGAATGAAAATTTCTTTGATATGAAACCTGTGCACTTTTTTTCCCTTTGTTATGGTTCAATGATTCCATCTGACTATTGTGATCTTTGTCCTAAGTAGATCACGAGAAATGCCTGAAAGATAGAGAAAAACAAGAAGGAGCAGTTTCAGACATTTGGTTTTGTGGTCAGGGTTGTCAGGAGGTACTATACTACAATTTCTCTAATTTCTAGACTTCCATTTTAAATGGATTGCTTGAAATGGCTAATTATTTGTTATATTACATGATGATGTAGTGGCTTGTAATGAGTTGGTCATTTTACTATCTATGATTTGAAGATGTTCGAAACCTTTTGAAACTTTGATTTATATTCCAAACCGTGTGCCAACTTTTGGCACATTAAATGATGATTATCTGATTAAAATTTATATAAGTGGTAAATATATAGTTCTAGAAGTTGCATTTTTTAGACAAATAAGTTCAAGATTAAAAAATTTAAAATTTAGTCTTGATAAAAATTGTGTTTGATTTGTTAAACAAAAATATGAGGGTAATTAATTAGTAGGGTGATTGTGATTTACTTCAAATTCTTCTGTCCAAATATAATTTTAGTGGTTATAATAATTGAGAACAATATAACACCGAAGCTTCCATGACTGTAGTTTTTCTCCAAAAGCAGAACAAAGTAGACAGCTTTTCAAAGGCATATCTGGAAGAGTCTAGCCCTGTGACTTACCAAATAATGTGGTGTAGACTTGTAGGCATAGTTGTATCCAATACAATGCCATCATTTGGTATATGAATCTGGGTAATCTAGATCCCTGACTTTTCAAAGCGTTGACATTGTGTTTGGCTTCTTTTTGGGATGCTTTTCTCTTTCTGTCATTAAGGGGGAGAAATGTTGAAGTAGTCTAGCCAAGTACATACCCAGTAAATCTCCCTGGCCCAATTGGTCTCCCAGTCACAGTCTAACCTCACTGCAGCAGCGCTCTCTTGCCTTTTAACTGTGTTTTACTAAACTGATACAACAATGGAAACAGCAAAAACCTTATCTCACTAGGTGAGGTTACATGGATCACATGTCACCCTTGAGCTTAATTAAAAACCTACTTGGTTAACAGATCAGATACTGTTAAAAAATGTTTATTGTAATAAGCTTAAACTTAGTAAGGTTTGGCTTGATTGCTTGAGGGGGAGTGTTGGAAATAATAATAGTTTATACAATTAGGAAATAGCATGTTTATGTGTCACGTGATAAAATGCATTTAGTTTCATGGTAATTAGTGTTATAGGAAATTGGACTTGATTAATATAGCCTTTGAAATAGTCTCCGCTATATCTGTTAAGACTTTAGGAAATTGGACTTGATTAATATATGGATAGTGTGCATAATTTGAGTACTCATTTTATTGAATAAAAAAAAAAAATCACATTCCCTAAAATATTATTTTCTGCCTCTCTCTTTCTCTTTCTCCCCCTCCCAAATCCTCCTCTAAATTCAACAGCTTAAATTATTCAGTTGGAGGAAGAAGAAATGTATTACATTTGAATATCTACGGTTACTCGGTGTAGACGCTCTGGTTGATGGTATAGGGTGCATTATTCCTAGATTTGTTTGTTTTTTGTTTTTAGTTAATGTGCTTTTTTTTTATCACAATGTATTAATAAACAACATGAATTTCGTATATCAGTGTAGTCAGTTAGTATTTTTTTTGGTGGGCAACGAACACTATTATTTTCTCTCCTGTGGGCAACAATAATGTCTTATTAATAATTAGGTCATGTACATACTACTAGAATAACCTAACGGTGCTAATATCCCTATCCTACACTTTATTCAAGGACTTGAGACTCGGGTTTGTGCAGGTGTACTCTGGACTCCAGTCTCAGGTGGGGTTAGTTAATCAAGTTACTGATGGCATCTCATGGACGCTTCTTAGATGCATCCACGATGACCAAAAAGTTCATTCTGCACAGTGGTTTGCCCTAAAGGCAGTATGCAATACGAAATTAGCAGTTGCTCTTACTATCATGGAGGAGTGTTTTGTGTCAATGCTTGATCCAAGAACTGGCATCCACATGATACCTCAAGTTTTATACAACTGGGGGTTAGTGCCTCTTCTCTTCATTTTGTGTGCTTACTTATTTGTAGTTTTTTACCTGTCTAAATAATCTCCTGCCCCTTGTACTCTTTTTTAAAGCCTTAATTTTTTTTCCTTTTGTTTTTGTTTTGATTTGAGAGGCTTTATGTCATGTGATCTTCAGGTCTGAGTTTGCTCGTCTGAATTTTCAAGGGTTTTACACCATGGTATTGGAGAAACAGGATGTGTTAATTTCTGTAGCATCTATCAGGTAAAATTTAAAATATAGATATTTTTCTTATGAAATTTATGGTAGAATTTGATGTTTCTAAATCCTTTTTCTGACCTTACCCTTACAGCTGATTTATAGTTGCATTTGTTTGATTTATACAAGATGCTGTATTTGTTTTATTGCATTGCTCTCAAGCCTTTTTTACATTTCTTTACAGGGTGCATGGAACTAGAGTAGCAGAGATGCCTCTAATTGCTACTTGCAGTCGTTATCGCCGCCAGGGAATGTGCCGACTCCTTGTGAGTGCTATTGAGAAGGTATAATTTGGCTAGTTTTATGTATTTATCCAAAAAATTGTAGTCAAATAATTATTCTTCGAAAATTTATATGGATTTGCACTTAGTGACTTCTTTTTCCTATAACAGTTATGAGTTTGAAATGTTCCTACAGTTGTTTCATTTTGACCTTTTGTGTTTCTAAATTTATCTATTAGCAGATGTTAACATCTTTCAAGGTGGAAAGACTTGTGATATCAGCCATTCCTGATTTGGTAGAGACATGGACTAAGGGCTTTGGATTCAAACCCCTTGATGATGTTGAAAGGCTAAGATTGAATAAGTTTAACTTGATGATCTTTCCTGGGACAGTGTTTCTTGAGAAACCGTTATATGGGAAGACGAAAAATGAAGGTATTTTTGTTTGGTGTATTTTGTTAGTCTACTATATTGTTAAATACTTGATAAAATTCATTTTCTTTTCAGATGAAACAGGACTGTGTGATGAATCAACTCAAGCAACAGATGAATCCGTCAAGGTAGCTACCTGTTCTGAAGGAATGGCCATTACTGAATTATTGCTGCAAGATGTTGCAGTCGTAACTACTACCAACCAAGTTGAAGCAATGTCAGAACATGAATCTGTGGATGGTAAAAGTCACTCAGACTATAAAGCTGTCAGTTATACCCTCAGAGAAGATAATACACAACTTGTTGACACTGCATTAGAAGCCAAAGAATCAGCAAAAATAAGTAGCTGTTTTGAAGAAGAGATCATTCAGTTGACAGAGTCAGGTGGCTCAGAGAAATCTATTGAAGAAAACAATGTGAAGGAATTGAGAACATGCAACAAAGTGGAAATGGCAAGTGATTCAGTACAGCAATCTAGTGAGAATTTTTGTGCTATCAAAGATGGTACTGAACCGGGTATCAGGATTGTTGAGGACAAGAATATCAAAATAGGTGAGGGTCAGGAAAATGCTTTGCAGGGTCATTTTTCAAATCTATCCTGCAAAACATTTTTAGGCAACAATTTTGACACGGATTCCAGTATTGAATGCTCAGTGATGTATGATGAAACAGCTTTTTTTGGAACATTTGCAAAGTCTGCAAGCTGAATCAGAAGTTGAAAGAAAGTAGATGTTTAGAGAGATGTTGTGATGCTCATAGCAAACTTGTAGGGTATCTTACTGAAACTAACTGCAAAATATGGAAACATAAAATGGGTTCAAGACAACCGGTTAGATAAGTTAAAATTGTGACACAATGTGTAACTAGGGACTAGTGTGCATAAGATGGATGCAAATAAAAATGTTTTTGGTCTTGCCTTGGTTGGTGGTAAGGAAGATAAAATGTCAATGAAGAAGGGTTGTGCTACTCTGAAATAGATGTCGGTAGTTTGCTTAAATAACTATATTAATGCACCTATAATCAATCTTTTAGCTTCATCAAGAAAAAGATAACATTTCATGAAATGGTAAATACTAGTAAAAGCTAGTATCACCAACGAAGCAAATATTATTGCAGCTTGAGGCAATAGGAATTACCTGATGCTATTGTATAAATTAAATGCATGGTAATCTAAAGCAACTTAAGATTATGAGATGATGAACATCATTTCTTGTAAAGAATACAATAAGTTGCACTAAGTGATGGAAGGGTTGGTCTTGTGAAGATTTATAGTAATTGAGTAATGGGTTAAAATTTCTTATTCAGAGATCAGTTTTTGGGTTAAAAATTTCTTATTCAGAGGTCAGTTTTGGTGATAGATTAAGCTGACAATATAAGAAAATATTTATTAATTTTTGAGATTGATGAAGAGCATGAATTACAAAGAAAGTTCCAACTCATATTTCAAAGGTCTTTCTAAGTCACTTTTAGTAACTACTAATAAGATACAGTAACTATTCTTGTCAACTTTAACTTATATAACTAAATATTTATTTTATGATTTTGATGGTGATAATTTTCGTTGATGTTTTTTTTTCAACTTTTTCTTTCAATTGTAATCTTGACCAATTTAAATAAATTTTGACAATTAATTGAAATAATTTTGATATCACAATATCTAAGAAAAAGTAAAGTATATTTTTATCTTTTAAAATATTTTATTTATAAAAATAATCTTTATATTTTATATTGATCTAATATTTATAAATATAAATATATATATTTTTTAACTTTTTAATTTCATTAAAAATTTCATAACCATGTGATAATAATGTGATAGGATTGTTTAAAATTATTTAGGTAAATTTTTTTTATAAAATATTTTATTTATTAAAATAAT
The DNA here is from genome assembly GCA_016859785.1 of Macrotyloma uniflorum. Lineage (NCBI taxonomy): Eukaryota > Viridiplantae > Streptophyta > Magnoliopsida > Fabales > Fabaceae > Macrotyloma > Macrotyloma uniflorum. The sequence continues at coordinate 3,995,445 of BDMB01000014.1, forward strand.
TCTTAAACATTTTTTTTTTCATGCTGTTAAACTACTGTTTAGATTTCATACAAAAATTTGAAAGAAAGGAAAAAAAGTGAGAAGAAAATTAAAACAGAACATGGGTCCTAAGGTAGAATGCTTGTTTGTTTGCTAATGATATGGAAGAGAGAAAGAAACATAACTGTCAATAACAGATGCTTGTTGGCTAAGCATAAACCAGACCATCCCTTTCTTTCACTTCATCTTCCCACTCTGAACTAACTCTCATCTTCACATCACACCACACTCCCTTTAATCTCCATTCCCATCACATGACATGACCCAAACCTCCATTCTTTCACACCCGGAGCTTCTTCCAGTTCCGGGCATCCTTTCCTGAAACCATGCCTTCTTCTTCCCCCAAATCCTTCTACCCTCGCCCTCCCCCTCGCAGAACCTCCTTCCTCATCTTCGCATGCCTCTTTCTCTCCCTCTCCGCTTTCTTCTTCGCTTTCCTCAGACCCCTTTTGGACCCTCCCTGCCCCAACCGCACCCCCACATCGGTTCGAGTCCTCTGGGACCATCGCCCCACTGCCGACCACAACTCTGGGCTTGAGAACAGACACAAAGTTATGGCCTTTGTGGGAATTCAAACTGGATTCGGATCAGTGGGTAGGCGCCAATCTCTCAGGAACACTTGGTTTCCTTCCGATCCAAATGGGCTTCAAGGGTACAGCGATTCTTTGTTTATTTGCTGATCTTTGCTATATTTGTTTTTGGACAAAACTTAAGTATAGATACTGTTGTTACTGATATTCAATCAGATTTGTAGTTTCACTTCGGTAATCTGGTTATTAAAAAATTTCACTCGAAGATGTGAAACTTCAATTCTAATTGGAGAACAATACAAAAGTACCATAGGTCTTATGCTCCTGTATATAACTTATTTTTTGTATACAATAACGACAAGAAAGAGTTTGACCTTTTACCTTATGCATCTGTCCCAACTCCACCACTAGGCTGAGCCTTGTGGTTTTTGGTATCTATTTATAGATGTTGAGGAATGTAAACGATTTAAATAATCTTATCCACAAATGTTGTCACTGATCTGCTTAATTTTGGGAAATGAGATTGCTTGGAAGTTCTGATAAACACACTCCATTTTGAGGTATAACTGTAGGATAAAATGAGGTAGAAAAAAGAAAGGAGATGTAGGATGAAAATATGGTAGAAATGAGATGGAAGGTTTTATAGTAAACTGTTATCACTGATCTGCTTTTGGAGGATGAGATTGCTTGGGAGTTCTAATTAACGTGCACTCCTACACTGCATTTTGAGGTATACATAGGTGGAGAAAGAATGGATAGATAAAATGAAAATAAAGAGAAAGATATAAGTGTGATAATTGATGTCACGAGAAGAGTAGTGAGAGATAAAGAAGAACATTTGATAGAAATGAGATGGAAGAGGAAATGAATGTATGTTTATAACTATTTGATTGCTTGGAGTTGTGGTCATTGCTATGTCTTCGTAAGTTGTGTGTTACAGTTTTAGTCATGGAAGATACTATCTGTATCTGTGTGGCCTAGTTCAGATTTATCTATCTAAATCAAAATTTGTGGACAGATGCGGCTGAAGGTGAAATTAGTCTATTTTATGTATAAATGGTTTGAATTTTACACAACACAATTCTATTTAGAATATTTTAATAGAATAATGAATTCTACAATTTTTAGTTAAAAAATGGTTAATACTAATCTGGTATATTTTCCTTCCACAGATGGGTGGTTTATGTTTCTAGTTTCTGAATATGATGATACCTTTTGGGCATTTCTAATTTCTGAAATTTTAGCTCCGATAAAGTTATATAAGCCAACGATTAGCTGTATGCATGAACTGCTCAAACTGTTTTGTTGGTGGGTTGGGTATTTTGAGGGAATGTGTGTCTGAAGGTGATGTGATCTATTGGAATTATCTTTACTCATTATGATATCCCAAGTTTTTGTTGTTGCTTGCAGCTTGGAAGAAGCCACTGGCTTGGCTTTTAGGTTTGTGATTGGTAGAACCAGTGTTAGATCGAAGATGTCTGCTCTTCAGAAGGAAGTGGCACAATATGATGATTTCATTTTACTGGATATCGAAGAGGAGTACAGTAAGCTCCCATACAAAACGTGTGTGCTGAGAGTTAGTAAACTGCTATATTTTATATCTTTGTTTGTTACTGAGCTGAATTTGGCCATTTATTACAGCTTAGCTTTCTTCAAAGCTGCTTATGCACTTTTTGAAGCAGACTTTTATGTCAAAGCAGATGATGACATATACTTAAGGCCAGGTGCAATATCTTTCAGTGCCTAACTTGGTTAAATTTGGTGATGAACTTTGTTTACGAGATTAATGATTACTCTATAATTAAGACTTATGCAATCAAATTCATTTTTAATGTCAGACCGTCTTTCATTACTGCTGGCAAAAGAGCGATCTCACCCTCAGACTTACATAGGGTGCATGAAAAAGGGCCCTGTTTTCACTGATCCCAAACTCAAATGGTTAGTTCTGTTTAGATTAAGAATATTTTTTTCTCCACGTTTTAAGTATATCACTATATCCTATCTCGGCTTAATTTCCCCTACTCTGCACTGTCTTGGTCTTCCACATTTGGCATCTTGTTTGCTCTTTCCAATCCATAACTTTCTTGGGTTCTTGTTATGTGTTCAGATTCTTGAACTCTTGGTTTGGTAGGAATTTGTTCCTCTTGGTTAATCATGTCTAAAGAAAATTTTTCAACTTACATTGATGCTAATGGCTAATTGTGTGAATAATCATAGTTTAGTTTTTTGTTGGTGTACATTTCTTGGGCATGCCCTTAATTTTTTTGGAAGAGTTAGAAACAATCTTGATTTTCTAAATTCTCTATTGAGTTTGAATATCAGGCTATGTCCTCTACTTATTTTGAGATTATTTAGCTTTGTGTTATTGGAAGAACTTCATTTCCTCAATGTGATTGCAGTTCTGCCATGTACACCACCACTTCTTTATCTTTATGAGTAACCGTACTAATGAATCTTGCAGGTATGAGCCACTATCTAATTTGCTTGGAAAGGAATATTTTCTTCATGCTTATGGTCCTATATACGCCCTTTCTGCCGATGTTGTATCAAGCTTGGTAGCACTTAAGAATAACAGGCACGCTTCCTTTCTCCTTGACTTTATTTCCTTTTCATTTAACCTTCAATAGTAGTAGGTTCGCTAATAACTCACATGGATATATTAGGTATCTATTTGTGTTGGTGATGTTCACTGTAGTAACACTTGATGCATTTGTTGATCTTTAGGTGTTGGAATTTTGTTTATTTGTTTGTTTGTTTGTTTTAATTTTTGAGGTCGATGTTGGCTTCTTTCCTTTTTCTACTTCATTTCTTCTTTTCCTCTTTCTTGGATTTTGCTTATTCATTTGTATTGGGTGGTGGATTTACAAACCATTCCGTCAGAATATATGAAGAACATCTAATAGTATGTACTTGCGTCTTGGAATAATTTAGAATATCATAGATTATCTCTTATTAGGATTAGTTTCCTTTCCATGTTTTTTTTTCATGATTTATCTGTATTTAGTTAAGAATAATTATCTGGTATTACTTTTTTTCTTTTGACAAATGATCTGGTTTTGTTATGAATAAGGTTTAGTGCTTTGTATTTTGTATCATATTGCTACACATAATATTAAATCAATCTGTGTATTTTTTTTTATCTTTTCCTCCCTATTTACCTAAAACGCTATAACTTTAACTGTTTCTATGGTTGTTCTTTGATACAAAAAACAGACGCGGAGATATTGCCTAAAGTATTTTGTTTATTAATGTTGAGTTGAGTTACTATATACGGACGACCTGAGAATTTTCTTTATTATGGTAAATCTGTCCTTGTCACTTGACCTTTGAGTTCATAGTTTATATTTGTAAAAGTGGGCAGAGATTTTCATGTCATTCAGTCCTGAGGTTCATTTTTAAAGAGTGTTAATCCACATATTTTCTCCCACTTCATTTCCTTATATCATTAATTCTTTATCATGGTCGAATGGTTTCCTTGTCTATGGTCATTTTGTTGTGAATGTTTCTCCTTATAATAGTATCTTCAAATGAAACATTGAGTTTCTTGGAGATATGAACTGAGCAAATTCCCTGCTGTCTTTTTCTTCATTTAATTGAGTGGAAGATATTGAATGATCCATGTAGCCCATCTCTCCTAGTAGCATAAAACTTTGTTTTTGTTGTTTTTTTTCTTCATTTAACTTTGTTTTTTCTTCATTCTCTTATCTAGCACAGAGGCACAAACATGATGATATGAACCTGTTTCAGTCCCCACCCGTTCCCAATACCTATTGTAATGAATTTAATGTTTGCATTTTTTTTATTCACAGTTTCCGGATGTTCAGCAACGAGGATGTTACAATTGGAGCTTGGATGCTTGCAATGAATGTCAACCATGAGAATAGTCGTGAACTTTGTGCTCCAGAGTGTACGTCCACATCAATTGCTGTGTGGGATATTCCCAAGTGTTCAGGTTGGTACATCTCCTTTTTCCACAAGTTTGATTCTATCATGACATTCCTTTCACCAGAGACATTGTGTGTAATTAGATCTTTAGTCAGCATCTAATGATTTTTAGTCAAATATATAGAATAATTTAATTAGAATACAGATATCATTCAATCATATATTATCACATTTGATAAGATTATTAACTGTTGTAATAAGTTCTTTAAAAAGTCATATTCAAGATAATTTCAAAGCAAAACTTTTACATCATCAAAATTAAATTCTATGTAGAACATATAACATGAAGTGCACTTCATTCAAAGCAAAATATTTCCCTAATGATAGCAGATTGTGTACCTACAGGTCTCTGTAACCCAGAAAAGAGAATGTTGGAACTTCATCAGCAGGAAAGTTGTACCAAGAGTCCAACTTTGGACTCTGATAAATAGTATTTGTCCGTATATTTATGAAGCGAAGGTGAAATTTTGCTTGCACTTGTTATGTTTTACTGCTGTGACCAGCTACCGTTGCAATCCTTTTCTATCCATTGATCTTTCTCTTTCTGATTCATATTTCTTCATGTCTGAAGACTCTTTCATGTATTTTATTTTTCCAGTCAATTTCCCTTATATTCTCTTCCTACCTTCTTTAGGGAGGAAGGCTTCATAGTTTGTATAGACTGCAAAAAAGTAGATAGATTTTACGGATGCTGATACAATTTAACTTCACTAATTTCTCAATTTTAATGCCATTCTTTTTTAAGATTATATGCAGCAGTAAATCGTGTCATTGATTTGAAGAATCGAAGTACTAGCTATGAGGGTTTCTACAAATTAGTTTTTATAAAAGTTAATTTTAGTTTATGGAGAAGTTAATTTTAATTTTTTTTTTCTTCTAAAATATCTATGGAGAAACTTGTCTAAATAAATAGGTCTTAACAAACAGATATCTTCACCATCTGTAAAGGGGAAGAAATTGTGGTCCTATAATTACTGATTTTTTTACAATAATTTGCAGCGGCAAAATAAGTTCTATAATTTTGTTATTTCTTTTCAATTGTTTCTTGTGGGATGCACAATTCTATTCTGGATGTAGTATTGCAATTTAAAGTTCCATTTATTGCTTACAATTTCTTTTGTTTCCTCTTTGGTTTAAGGATGAATTTTAGACAAACAGATTGCTTTAACAAGTTATTGAATCTGCAGACTGCTAGTGTTATCCTATTTAATAATAGTAGTAATAATAAATATAATTATTGTTATTATGATAAAATAAATATCTCAACCTTAATGTAATCCTAAGACTATGTAATTAGGTGTACTTATACGTGTTGTAATCTACCAGCAACTTATGTATGATTCAGAAATTTATACTTGGCATCAAAGTATCAAGCAGAAAAATCAGATATAATGACACCAGAAATTTGATTGCCAAAACTTTCTGAAGAAGTTCTCATTGAATTTTGTTTAATTTCATAATTGGATTCTTCAAAACTTTTAGTCATATGTTGATGAGATATTCATTAAACTCACTTTTCTACTATGCTATTGCTGAAAGAAACTCACTTTCCCTAAACCAATTAAACTTCTGTACTCGAGCACAAAGCCTCGACTCATACAGCTTGAAAACTGCATGCTACTTCTCCTGATGAACCTTTCATTGTTCAAATTTAGGATAATAATTTGAATTTGTTTCTAATAATTTATCATCATAAAAATTAGGATAATAATTTTCAAATTTCATACTAAAGATGACTAATGTTACTGTGGGAAGTACTACAAAAGATTTACCCTCCTTTATACATCCACAGATTGATCTATCTACTCTAAGATTTGGTGCATCCTCATCCTCAGTACCAGATTTTCCTTTTTTTTTTTCTTTCTCCCTCTCTACAGTCCTAGAAATAACAATGATTTTTTATGATTTTATATTATAAAAAAATGGCATGACCACAACAATTGATGATGAGATCATTGTAGATGAGGTTTAAAAAATGTTATATTAGTGTAAATGTGAGAACAGAGTATATAAAAGAAAGGCCAAATGACAACGGTATGATATATGAGAATTCCTAAATTAGACAAAAATAAAAGTTATATAAATGAAAAAGAAGATGAATAAGTAGTACTTCTTGCAAATTATAAATTAATTGAAGTAATTTACAAAAATAAGATAAAATCATTAAATTAAAATTGTTTACCACATAAACTTATTTTGACGAATAATCTTTTAAACTAGTTAAACTAATTTATAAAAATTACTTGTGTGACTTGTTGATCATCTATTCATGTTCCTAAATACACAAAATTTCTAAGAATCAATTCTAAATTAAGTATGAGTCCGTTTATGCGAAGTCCTTCCTAAAAAATTAAAAATTAATTTTTCTATAAACTCTAAATTTTATTTTTAACTTGTGCATAAATTAATTTTTTCTTAATTTCCCTTTTTAAAATAACATACTTATCATAGGAAAAGTATTATTTATTTAGAACCCTCAATTTCCAGTTAAAGTTTTTGTGCGTTCTGAAAACTTTAATTCATAGAAATTTGTTCTATTAAACATGGTTATGTAAGATAATTAATTTTTCTGTCTCATCAAAGTGGACATGCCGGAGTGGTTATCGGGCATGATTAGAAATCATGTGGGCTCTGCCCGCGCAGGTTCGAATCCTGCTGTTCACGGTTTTTTTTATTATGTAAACTATCAACACAATGAATATTATTGGCAGAAAGAATGGGTATACAATAAATCAAAAGAAATTGGACCCCATTAACTTAGAAATCTACATTTTTTCCCAAATAAAAAAATAGGTATGAATCACCTTTTACCTTTTGTTGAAGTCAAGCTTGTTGTTCATTTTATTTTAATATTAATATTTTCATCTTATTTGGGTATCATTCTTCAATTTCTTCCAATGAATGGTGAGAGAGACAGAGTTTCAGAGTACTTGCTAAGATTTATGTAATAAGTAATGGGAAATATGGGCCTCCAATCATGGACCCATTATTGGGCCATCAAAAGTCAATCATGCTGGGCCATTCTCCTAATTCTGGAAAGGTTTTCAACGGATGAGGTTAGAGAGGGACCCATGTGGCCCATCAAACATCTACCTTTCTGTTCCAATAAGTAAAAACAAATAGTGAACCTGCTTCCTGCTGACGTGGAGCTGACACATTTCCTACCTCCTACCCTTAAACCTATCTTCTTGGCTTCCCCATTACCCAAATCAAATATTTTTCTTTAATTGGTCCTTCAACATATAACAACATTATTTTTCTAATATATGAAACCAATAACATGAAAATATCATCTATTATTTATTTTAATCTAAGATTCAAAAAAGTTTTATGACTTATGTGATCATTTAATATATATTTTTAGAAACTAAAATGAAAATTTGAATGAAGTTCTTCATAAGCATTTATAGAGCAAATACAAAGAATTTATGTATAAGTTAATTTAGCTTATATAATTTTAGCTTCCAAAATTATCTAAAAATATATAAATAATTAAATTTTGAAAGAATAAAGTAATAATAATTATATATTTTCTTATTTCCAAAAACAAAAATGAGAAATTTTCACATTTTTTGGAAGGATTTGTGTATTCACACTTATCTTTTTTATATAAGAGGAGTAATGTTGTTCACATAATTGTTTATACAAAATTAATAGATATGTTTATCTGATTTGACATGGAAAATAATAATTGAGGCATGGCTCGCTCTGAATGAATAGTTCTTTCTGTACTATTTGTTTCTTACCATTATGCATAAATTATCAACATGATTCATGATTCTATAGTTCCACTGGAAATTACTTTAAAAACAGGATCAAATTATTTAAATTCGCATCAGTGTGTGCGTTCTATTTGCAAGAAAAAACATAAACAGTAAAAGATTTCATTTATTTAATTGCAGTTAGACATGACCAAGACAACAAAGTATGATTAAGACTGAGTTAATGTATAAATTTAGCTTTCAAGATTCTGAAAAGACCTTTACCAAAAGAAAGATGATAAAAGTAATGTTTCTGTATCCAAAACAAAATTTTCAAACTAGTCAATGCCATAAAAGCAGAGATCCCCTTCTAAAAAATTCTCTGTGAACAACACCTTCAGTAATTTTTTATTACCTTTGAAGTTTGAAAATTTGGGTGTTGGAAAAGAAATGACAGAACATAATTCTGTTAATCATAGAATGTCCTGTGATTATTGTGCTAATTGTCTATCATATGTTCTGAGGCCTCATGATATGGACTGTGATTCAGACAGCACTACAAGCAGAAACAACAATTAGGTTTTGAAGAAATGAGATTTTGTAACAGAGAAGGAACATTTAATCATTATGCAGCAATGTATTAGGTTTGAAAACAGACCAAGGTTGCAGATCAATAATTGATACCATTATGTGCAATTCTACAATTTTCTCAGTTGATGAGAATTGTTTATATTTGAATTTTACAAACCTAGTGTTTTTATTTGTACCAATAAAACCGGTTCATTTATTTCATTGAAAGTACGAAATAAATTCAACTATCAGTTTGTTTGAAGATAGTAACAAAAATAACAAATCACCCATGAAATTAATTTCTATTGTTTTGATTTTTTTAATTTTTTAATTTTTTAATTTATGCAATGCATTTATTTATTATATATACATGATGTACAAAATGATGAAGAAAAGTACCTGGTACAAACTGACTTACTTGGCAGGTTGCAATTGTCGGTAACCAATGAAAAGCACTTACTGTTCATTTTGGATGAAAATGATTTTGCCGTACTGTGTATAAACACAGAATAGCTTCATTTCAAAGCTAGAAATATGAAAAACAGAGTATAATTCAAGTATTTTTTTCATTTTATTTTAAGTTTCTTCTTTTTTTCATTTTATTATTTCTTCTGATTTTTACTAAATTAGAAAATGTTTGGATATTTAATGTTGATGAGTTTCTGATAAAAATGGTTATGAATGACAGAGATAAAGGTGTGGGATTTAGTCAATAATGAATTAATGAGTGTGTAAAGTAGAAAATAAAGTAGAGACAAGATGGTGTAGATTGGGAAATTTTTACTTATCAAAAATAAAAATAAATTTCCTATTGTAGCTACTTCTCCCATAATTCCCAATCTTGCTACATTTACTATAGCACTGTACTCGAATTCACAGTGTGTTTTTGTTTTCAAATTTTCAAATTTATTTAATAATTATAATTTAAATAATTAAATATTAATACTCTCTCTTATCTTTATTACAATGTAAAATTTTGAGAAAAAAATTGTATCTTTAATGTAAGATATTTATGATTTTAATAAATTTTTCTTATTGTATTTTTATTAAAGATATGATTATGTGTTATTATTAATTGATTTAATAATAATTAATAAGGATAAAAAAATTAAAAATTTAATAGATGGGGGTAGTTTGTGCTCTTGTGTTTTCTAGTTTGAAAGTTTTGAATGGTGGTTTAATAAAGCGTGAATAGGAAGAAGAAATCCTAATTCAAACGTTGTCATTTCAGAAACTTTCATTAAATTGGGACCCTTAGAAGGAAATAATGCCATAAAAGAAGAACTCGGAGTTGAATTCAAATATTAAAAAAGTTGTGTAAATATACGTAGCATAACAAAATGAAAAAACTAAAATAAACATTTGATCTAAGCAACTTATGTTGCTCTTAGGAACCTAATAAAAGGTTGTAATAAAAATCATACAAGACATTATTAATAGGAGTGAATCAAATGAGCATATGGGAAAGAATCTTGAAACCACTTTAAATGTAGATAAAAATTTCTCCTTTGAAAGTGCTAGGTGGAATAATTCGAGTCAGAACAAGTGTTTTCCATTTGTTAATTAATTAACTTGTTCGTTTCTGGCATTTGCTGCATTTAGCAGTAGAGGGATATTTTCTCTTAATTCCTAACGGGCATCACGTGCCATTGCAGTTCCTGAACTCTCTCTATTTGGCGATGAGAAGAGAAGAGAAGAGAAGAGAAGGGAATGGTGACAATGAACTAAACAGAGAGAGACAGAAGTGGGCTATCCCAATTCCATATAACATGGATCAATCATGATAATAGCTCTGTCCTTACACACTTTCCTCATTTATCTCCCCCTTTCCACTCCTCTCATTTATTCTATATACTTAATTTAACCACATATTAAAGTAGCATATAGAATCTCTATGAACACAATAACACAACTTAGATCCAAAGCATGTAAAAATAATAATCTAGTTGAGGATAAAAACAATGACTGAACACACAACAGGACAGGACAACAGAGACCTTCCCTGAAGAAAAATAATTATCCACATTATTTGCCACTCCAAGAATCCTATGTAGAATGGCCCTGATTTCAGCAGAAAGTAAAGTTCATCCACCTCTTCCCAATTATAATTTCCATGTGCCCTATACCCATCTTCACACAACCAGTGCCCCCCGAGAACATGTACAACTCCTCAACATCTTCTAGCATAAAGACTATATCTACTCCTTTCATTTTCATAGCTTTATGCCTAGATGGATTTTGTGTTTTATAAGGTCTTAACATGTATAAAGCAAATCACAATTTTCTAGTGCATCCACTGATTAGGAAATGCTCTAGACTTTCACATGAATGCAGTGTTAGTTGTACAATATATTGTTTAGGACCATGATTGATATTTTGATTTGATTATTCATCTAAGGACAAGGGACCTAAAGAAAAGCGTGCCATTTAGTTGGCTCTTTTTTTCTTTGACAAAGAACAAGACATGAAAGCCTAAAGATAGGTATGTCTAGTCTATACCTATTAAAGAACTATACCAACGGATCACTGTAATGTTCCTGAAACCCATGATTACATTGTCCCAAAAATTTCCTTCAATTATATAAACCGTACTGATATTATTCGAGGATACTTCAGACAACATTCCAAGTTCCAGCACCATTTCTTGCAAGCTACTCACATGGCATTTTATCCTCTTGGAAATTACCAACTTCAAATATGCCTTAAAAAGTTTTAATGTCATCGGTGGTTTGGTTTCTAATCTTCTGTGGACCAGCAGGTTCAGTGGCTTTGTTTATTTATGAACTTATCCTCCCAAGACTAAGCTACTTTCTCTCTATTTTTTCTTCCTTTTCTACTAGCTTCGTGGTTGATGGTGAGTTACTATAATGGGAAGGAGTTGAGTTAATGTGTTGAAGATTGCGAGGGTGTTGGTTTGTCTGGTTTCAAGGAAGTTGAAGATGAAGATAGGAGAATCAAACATGTGTGTTCAGGGATAAGGATAGAGGAGGATAAGAAATGGTGTTCCTTTAGACAGATACAAAAGCTAAAGAAAAGGATTTTACACTGGCAAAGTCCACCTAAAGGTTTATGATTTCCCTTCCACTACACCACATGGCCTATCACGTGTCATTGTTGCACCATGACAAAATCTCCTTATCCACTCCAATTGTTAATTGAGACTTGATTATTAAGGAGAGTTGCTATAAACTGATCTTATACTCTTCATGGAGCAGCACCTCTAGCTTTGTGCAACATTTAGTAATGTTGATGATTCTGGAGTGACCCTTAATTTGTGACCACAAAGCTAAGTTACAAACCCTGAGTTCTGGGGTTAAGAGGAAGAAAAAAACACTGAAGCAGTACTATCTCATTTTGCATCTGCATTGTGGCAAGTGAGAACAAAAGCTAAAAACTATAATAATATCAGCATTTAGCACCTCTGACTGAAGCACAACGAGGGACAAAAATTGAACAGCAAAGGCAGGACGAAATTGCATCACCACCTCTCCCTTTTCCCAAAGCCCAAAATTTCCTCTCTCTCATGTGATGTGCTTGCTGGATCTGACACCCATGATTGTTGGGTGTGCAGTGTAATCCTCAAATACTCTTGAATCACCATATCTTTCAAACTGAGGTTTCAAAGTCCTAGACATTCTAAATTTGCAAACTCTCCAATTCATTTCTATCACGTGCTGCTCCATAGGTGGAGGGATAATCAAACTCTCATATATTTCATATAATCTTTGGACAGAGGTACAAAGAGGCTTAGCAAAACCTAATCTGCTTTTCACTCACTTCTACTGTGATTAATGCATCTCACTATAATTTTAATTACACTTTTTTTGGGTGCCTCTCATCTCTCTGTTTTCTTTTTACATACCATTCTTATCTTTCTATTAATTCACACTACATTTCACTTCTATTCTCAGTTTAGGATATCACTCATTTATATATATTTATATATATATTATCATTGTAACATTATCTTCAATTTTCCTTCATTTCTATTAATATACTTTAATTTTTCAATATTTAAACAATTCTTTTTTTCATTTTATAGATTTAATTAATCTTTTTGTTTGTTTTTCAAATTACTCCAGTTTTTTACTTTAGAAAATCCAAATGAATGTCGCAATTTGCCAAGGTTTTGGTTTGAACAAATAAGTTTTCAGTTTATTTTCTATCCTGTGTTTGGATGATAGTTTTGAGTGAAACGGATAAAATAATTTCATCTATTGATTTTTTTTGGTAACCTTTCATCCATTGATTTGAGTTTATAGAATGTGTATTTTACTTTTTTTTTTTTTTTTTCAGATCTGCATGTTTAAATAACCATGTGTTTTTTCCTAAAAAAAATAACCATGTTTTTATAAGGAGAATTTTAAATAACATTGAGAATTGTACTTTCACCACCACCAATGTGTATAAAAGCCTTTTACTAGTAATAAACTGACTAACACAGTATAAATATATATTTTTTTCTTTTGATTTAAATCAGGACTTCAATATAAAATTTATACTGGCTAAATTTTTATCTACTTTAATGAATTTTTATCAAATCTTTAAAAGCATAATTAGTATTTGAGATTGGCTAAATTTTAATATGTAAAAAAATCTAAAATTAATAATTTGATTTTAAAATTAAGGTTAATTTTTATAAATATACATTAAATAAATAAATTAATAAGCATAAAAAATAACAAATTATTGATATTGATAATTAATTAGTTAATAATTAAAAATAATATAATATTGAAAAGTTAAAAGTTAACATTTATCATTATCAAACAATAAAAATACAAAATTTTAAATTGAACACGTTTTCAAAGATAAATTTATCTTATTTTTAGAATTCACTTGTAATATTTTATTTTTTATCAAATTAATTTAATAGATAAAAATTTAATTTAATTCGACTCATCAATTAAAAAAATTGAAACGTCAAGGTCAAAAATTAACCATTAACATTTATGATCACAAGTCAATAAAATTATACAATATAAAAATTTGTCTTTTTAGTTACATCTTATTTTATTAGCTTATATTTATCTTATCTTATAAAAGAGAGAAATTTTGTAGTAAAAATTTCCCCTCTAAAATGAAATTCATTTTTATAAATATAAATTTATTTAAATAAATAAATAAAGTTAGTAAATATAAAAATTAAAAAAATAAAAATTTATAATTAATTAATAATTTATTTACTTATTACACACGAGTCCATTATATAAATAGAGATTAAAAGAAAAACATAGTATATGTACAAAGATTAAATTAAAAATACATAAAAAAATCAAATTATATATATATATATATATATATATATATATATATATATATAGAAATCGGTTTAATAAAATTTTCATGCAGAGGAATCAAATTAAAATTCCAGTCACGTGCTAGTTTATGAGTTTAGCTGATTGAACTTAATTAATCACTAATAAACATAAGAGTGAATCTTAAGGTAAACCACAAAAATAAACAAAAAGTGTTTGTTTCTTTTTCATTATTAAAACAAACAAGTGTTTCTGATTGTTAGAAAAAGCCTCAGAATAATGATAATAAACCTTCAACGTTACTCACTCTTCTGTGAGTGAGTTGACTAAACATACACACCAAGCACGCGTTGAAAACAACAAACTTTTCTCAACCTTCCTTAAAACCCTTGTTTTTTTCATCAACATGTGAACATATAAAACTCGAGTTTGAAAAAAAAAATTAAATATATGAAAACAAATAAAATTAATCTTCCATACATTAGAAAGATTACTGTAAGTTAATTTTGAATTATAAAAAACATAATTTTATTTATTTTTCTATACTCAAAGTCTTTGGAAAGAAATTCATTTAAACAAACTTTATTAACTCAAATCAATTCAGAAACGTCACAAAAATATATAAAAAAAATAAGACATATAGAAAGATTTACTAAAAAATATATTAATTAATATTTAAACATAATTTTAAATAATCGAATAGTCTTTAAATACGTACTATTGTACTTGTTTGATCCAAGTAATAGGAAGCAAGAAGCAGCAATTATAAAGGGTAAAGAATAAGAATTTATTTGAGCACAGCACCATGATCAATTCAATAGAATTAATGGAATGATACATTAGTTTTTTGTTTTTGTTTTTAGGTTAAAATAGTTTGTAGTATATTCTAACATAATGTCACAAAAAGATAGTGGTATTTAGGCCCTCTACGCAACATACATACAAACACCATGTGATTTTCTTAACTGGAAAGCACAAACTGTGTCGGCTTCACACCTTCAACTCTCAAATTCATTAATCAAAACAATCACCACTTATTTATTGCTACTACTCATGTCCTCTCTCTGTTAAAAAAATATTAACTTTCACTAAATGCCATCAGTTTCAACACTAACTTTGCGGTTGCAAAAGGCCACGCAGAGATTAATTTCAAATACTTTTGATTTCATATTTTATTAACAAATATCTTTATAATAATCCTGAGTTCATACATATTTTTCTTGGTGACTCTAGGACTAATAGATTGACATATTCATGCAAGGCTTTGACTCTTCTTCAGTCAATCTCAAGAACCAGAAAACGATGACTATTGAACCATAGCCATTACTTTCACCAGAAAACGCAACTTGAATTAATTCATAGCAGTGTCAGTTTGCACAATAGAATATGCCTTTCATTGTTCTCTGCCACCTTTCAGGTGATGAATATATCACTTATTAATCTCTCTGTATATCTAACCATAATAAAAGCAAGTGGTTATAGGGAGATCTACCACACTGGAATGGAAGAGATTTTGTTTGTTTTCAGACATATATAATTGTCAAAACACTCTACTACCTAACCTAACCCATCTGCCACAGAAAGAGTGAAAAAACTTGCAATATCACCAATCAAAGGAGGCTTATAATTTGGAGGAAGCTAGCTAGGGTAGTTGGACTTGGAAGGAAGGAACCATTTGGCAAGCAATCTTGAGATTTATAGATTTTATAGCATACTTTATTGCTAGCTAGCTTTTGCTTCTTCTATAAATTTCAGATTGTGCCAACTTTAATATAATAAAGTTGCCCAATTCTTATAGTGTTGCTAATTGTCATAAAGTGTCATAAATTGTGTCAAAGAGTGGCCAATCAATCTCCCCCCTATCTATGCACATACACAATTTTGACTCCACTCAATTAGGATACCACTAAAACTATCCTTGTCAATCCAATACTTCTATTGTGTTGGTAATTAACCTTGTGAGTAATATAAATTGTTTAGACTAATTCAATAACTTTTATTGAAAATTATAAAGCAATTTAGGAGATAATTTGATAAAAATTATATCCATGGTGAGATACCAAACTAAGCTCTCATATCTTTGACCAAAGTCTTTGATGTAATTAATATGATAATTGAAGTAATGTGATAAAAAAATGTTTTGCACTCTATGTTTGTTTAACGAACCAAGAAATGATAATAGTTATTTATTTTGGGTAATGTTATATTATAATAAGATACAATGCCCCAAGTAGATGCTTTCTTAGTGTGTAGTACTTTGAACTTTCCCTAGAAGACCATATACCACTTTGTTTGTGTATTGCTTAGGAAACATTGGTTCTTTTCTTAATTTGCACCTTTCAATCTTTCTTTGGTTCTTGCTTAAGGACAATTCTCGATAAATACTCTCAATTAACTAAAACTAAGATATATTATGAGTGAACTATCATAAAGGGAAACTAAGAATATTTATTTTATTTTATTTTGAAAATATCAGAAATTAACATTTAGTAAAGGAAGTTGAAGTTTCAACCATTTTTGGTAGAAAATAATTGAAGTGGAGCACCCACTTCGCAAACACATCGTTCAATTAATTGCTTGAACTACTCATCTGTCCTTCCCTTGTAGAGAGGAGAATTTGAGATGCATAGGACATGAAAAACATTCAATATATTATCATATATAAATAAAAAATTACAAAGTTACTTAAACTACCCCAAACATATACATTTATTTATTTATTATTAATAATAATAATAATATTATTATTAATAATAATAAGAAAAGGAAAGTGAAGAGGTTGTTGAATGAGGGATGATGATTAGTGTGTACTAATGAAAATTTATAAAATGCAAATGAAAAGGTTTGTATGGAAGAATTAAATCTTACAAGCCAAGTCAACTTCCACTAGTCATGATCGGTGGATTTTATTTTTACTCTCTTATTGTAAATTGAAACAAACATTAAATAAATATCATTTAAATTAACTTTACTCTTTCAATGAAATAATTGTTGGTTTTGGTGTGTGCAAATTTTATTATTTTTTAAAATTGATTCTTATTATTATTATTATTTAACGTGACTCCACATCTATTTATTCGTGTCATGTAAATTTAAATTTATGATATATATAATGCATACCGCATCCTTAATAAATAGTATTTAAAAATTTAAATTTACGAAAACAAAAATCGTGATCATTTTGGAGGATTAAAATCAAACTTAAATATTGAAAACTAAAATTATATTTTACCTAATGAAAATATAGTGATTCTATATAGCTTCAGTTATTTCATTATGATAAAAGAGGACATGAATTAAATTTTTAAAAAAATAATTCAAATTCAAATAATTAAATTGAATTTTAAATTAAAAATTATAATTTTAAAAAAATATATAGATTTTTATAAATCTAAACCCATATGTTTTAAAAGAATAGTTTAAATTTTTATAAATAAAATTTAATTTCATATTTTTAAAGAAGAAGTAACTAAATTCTTTCTAATGATATAATATTTGAAAGCTAACTTTTAAGAAAATGTCGCAAAACAGCTTGTATATGTAATTTCTAAAATATAGTCATTAAAAATTTATAACACAACTAAAAGGATAAGAAACATAAATCCTTATAAAAATAAAATAAAATATCATAATCTTCGCTTTAAGTGAAATAATAGTTAATATGGTCAAAATTTACTCATAAATCAATTGTATAAAAACAATTATCATTACTCAGTAAATATTTTAATTAGAATTACATATTTAAAATATTAATATATCTTATCATACATTAAAATTTTTAAAAATTATAGTCTAAAAATAATAATAAATATATATTTTAATCAATATTGTATATAAATAAGTATTTTTTTTAATGTAATAAAAAATTACAAGATGAATTATATAATATTTCTCGATGTTAAATGAAAATTCAAATGCCATTATAAAAATAAAAATAACTGATTTTCTTGTTGAAAAAATTAAAAATCTACCTGAATTTTCAAATTTATACTTATATCAATTTTTTTAAAATGTTTTTAAAACTCAAATTTCTTTGAAAAAATTACATAAAAAATTATTCTAATAATATAGATATTTTTATAATTAGGTATATTTTAAATGTACTTATTCAATATTATTTTGAGGTTTTTTTTATTACTTTTATATTCATTTTACAACGACTTTAAAAAAGTATCCATTTTTTAATTTAAAAAAAATTATCTTTTTTAATAAAAATGTTTATTAATTATCAATTCAAATATATTTTGTTTTATATATAGGATTTAAGACAAAAAATAATTAATAATCTATTTAAATTGTTGAAATTTAATTCTCTTTACTTAATAATAATTATTGGATTAAAAAAAGTTAAAATCAAATATAATATTAAAATTTATTATTATATATTTTGGTAGGTATCCCTAATTTAATAAATATATATAAAAGAAGATATTAGGAAAATATTCAATTTTTAAAATACGGTATATATATATATATATATTTTAAACATATTTAATATTAATTTTTTTAAAATTAAAATATGAAAATTATTTAACTTAACTTTAATTAATTTTAAAGTGAATAATATTCTTACCTTATAATTTTAGTCAAATAAAATGATTTCAAATTTCTAATAAATTTCTTTTAACCCTCATAACAATGATCTCTCATATTTGAAAAAACAATGGAGTAGATAGAAATTACATGCTTAATTGAGTTTGAAATTGAAATACTATCTTCTTTTCACTCATTCATTGATGAAAACTTTTTGTAAAATTAGAAATAAGATAACACATATCCAATACATTTTCACAACAAATAAATAGATACATATACATCTTTCACTATTCCAAACATCACAATTGAAACAAAACTCAAACACCAATTTATAATACGAAGCAAATAATTTTTTCATTAACAATGTTTGCAAATCCTATTATATAGGCACATGAATTTAAAAGGTAAAAAGTAATTTATATAAATATGATTAAGAAAAAGAAAAGAAAAATAAGAAGAAAAATTAGGTTTTTAATGACATCTTCTTTTATGTTAATAATTCTTCTAACTTAGTATAATTAACTCATGAAATTGTGGATAAATATGTCTAACGCAACACATATATACAACTATATATGAAAAGGGGAGAAAAGTAATTCAATAAAGGAAAACTATAATTATTACCACATTAAAGAAAAAACATTTGTAAATAAGATGTGAGAAAGGGAATTGAATTTCCCTCATCTTGAATTAGGTTCGTGCCATTCAACTTTTAACAAAGAAGATGGAAGAATATAATTGAGGTTTTGTTGAATTTTATTTCTCATATAGTATCTTTGTGGATAACTTAGATGAAAAAACATTTCAAATTTTTTACTTTCTTAAATCCATAATCCATGCAAGAAAAAAATAAGATCCAAATTTAAATATGTTATATAATATGGATTGAAATAAAAATCTTATGTAGTTAATTTGATTTTTGTATTAAATAAATCCAACAATTAAGCAATTTGAGGCTAATAAGTTTTTTATCCACCCTTAAAATATGATCTATTTTTATATATAACTTTATTTTTACTTCATCTTCTTAATTTATTCATAAAATTTCATATTATAAAGAATAAAAATATCTATCAAAAGGCTAAATAGAGATTTAGTCATTAAATATAGAATTTAACTTTTTAAATGAATAAGAAAAAATATAGGTAGTTAAGAAAACTCCATCAATAATAAGAATAATGACTAATTAGTCACTAATTTCGTAATTTAACAGCTAAGAAAACTAAATGATTAAAAAGTAAAAATTATTCTTACAAAATTATTCGAAGGTTATGTTCAATAAGCAGTATCTAATTTGAAGGAGACCTCTTTCAACAATGCAAATATAGAACTCCATAAACTTTTCAAAAGAAAACATCACCTACATGCTTCACATTATTACTAGCAAACTAACACTCAAATTATTTTTATTTTTTTGCAAAATCCATTTCAAGTAAAAGGTTAACATTGATTTAAAATTGTATTAGATGTTGTCAACATTGTAGAATTAGTAGTTTTACCTTTTTTTTTGTGCTTTATTTAGTAAGAAACAAAAATAGTATACTTTATATTTTATAATTTTGTTTTGTTTTTCATTTTTAAGGGCATAGTTTATATAACTAATACAAGTTTCCAAAATGTTTAAGACGGTATATATTAAATTATTAACATAAATATTATGTACTTATATTAATGATTTCATTTCAAAACTCAATATAGTCTCACTTATTTGAAGAAAATATGTGAAACATATACCATAATTAAAATTTACCATGTGAATTGGAGCTAATAGATAAACTTGAATTCCATAATACACACAAAAATGAGGCATATGTAGTTGATATAATGAATTATGGAGACTCATTTTTATGAAAGTAGGTTATAAGACTAAAATAATCTATTATCAAAGTTTTTATAATGAAAATAAGATTAAAATTTATGT
Organism: Macrotyloma uniflorum; assembly: GCA_016859785.1. NCBI lineage: Eukaryota > Viridiplantae > Streptophyta > Magnoliopsida > Fabales > Fabaceae > Macrotyloma > Macrotyloma uniflorum. The sequence goes on from BDMB01000014.1 coordinate 4,015,945, forward strand.
GCAGGACATTTGCCAATTAAATCAATGTTATGATAAAGAGTAGATATTTTAGCAATGTAGGTGTTTGTATGGTAAATCATGCGGGTTTCTAAAAGTGGTTTATTTGAATTTTGGGGCCTTAATTAGACTTTAATTGGCGTTGAACGCATCGATTAGTGAATTGATTAGTTTTAATAGGTATTGTTTGACAAAGAATTTCAGAGTGACCATGTGACTTTCTTTCTGAACCTGCATGTAACTTATTTTCAAGCATGCTATTTAATTGGAAGCGTTTTTTGGAGAGAGCATGGTGAAAGTTGAAGCAATTACCCCATAACATTCTGGGGTAGGTTAAAAACTTATGAGAGCCTTAAAATGTAGTAATAGAAAAGATTCAAGGTTTTACTATTTACGAGGAATTAGAAGCAGTGAATGATGAATATAAATTTGAAGAGTTAGGAAATTAATGAAGGTGTTCCTAAGGTGAAATAGGAGCATTAATGAGTTTTGATTGCGGGGTACAAGCAATGAAATTCAGAGTTCGAATTTGGCAAATTATTAAATAAAAAAGAAGAAAAAAAGAGAGTAGGGGAACTTATCTACTTTGGTAGAGTAATTAAGAAGGAGGACAAGTGGCAAGCGAAATAGAGAAGTGACAGAGAATGAGAAGCTTGGCTTTGGCACCAAGGATCAGATCTCACACTGAGAGTGATTCTCACTTCCTCCCAAAAGAGAGTGGCTGACATTTGCCACATTTCCCTCTACAAAAACAAAACCCAGAACAAATTTAATTAATTTTCCAACACATTTACTAAAATCAAAATGTGAAATGCTACTTCAATTAAATTTAATGATATTCATAATTATCATAAAACTATGCCAATTAAATTGGTATTATTACTCATATGAAGATATGAAGAGAGAGAGAGAGTGAGAAAGAGGTAAAATAAAAGGAAAAGAAAACCTGTCTCGTGAAGCAGCTAGTGAAGGAGGAGGAAAAGAAAAATAAAAGCTCACTCTTTTTCTTCTCCATTCTTCATCTTCTTCCTTCCCTCTCTAGAAAAAAAAAAAGAAAAAGCTTTTATTTTATTTACCCTCACTCTCACTCTAAGAATTCTACCACCACCAACACTCAACACTCAGAAAAAACTCACTCACATTCATTCTTTGCTTGCTCCTTTTATATCACGAGATCCCCATCCCTTTCTTTCTTTCTTCTCCTCTCTCTCTCTCTCTCTCTCTCTTTCTCTCATGTCTTCTTCTTCTTCTTCTTCTTCTTCACAACTTCCAAATTCTCGCTCCTCCACTCCCACCACCACCACCACTACCGCCCATTGCTAACACTAAACCCCAGAGAGAGGAGAGGCTTCTACTTTCTTCTTCTTCTTCTACTTCTTGTTGTTGTTGTTGTTCATCCCAAGCTTCAATTTTGAGCCAACCCTTTTGCTCCAAAACGATGTCGCATTCCTCCGGCGTGGACGCCGCCTTCGCCGATCGCTTCGGCCACGCGCTCAGCTGTAACAACGACACCAGCAACATTAACAAGCCCGACTTCCGAGAACTCGATCTGGGTTCCCCAGTCTCGCCATTGCGTACTACGCGCGCCCCCGCCGCAAGTACCAGCTCAAGCTCATCTGGGTCCTTCTCGGGCCGAACCGGGCCCAACCCGGTTCCTCGAAAGCCCGAATCTTCACAGACCAATAGTACCACTAACCACAGCAGCAGCAACAACAACAACAACAACTCCGGCGAGCTTTCTGGTTCGAGTGAGAACAGCCCCACCGCGCGTGGGTTCAAACCGGGTCACACGAGATCCGACTCCGGATCCGCACCGGCGCCGCTGATATACTCCGGCCAGACTGCCACTTCGCCGGCGATGAATGTTCTCCCCACCGGGAACATCTGTCCCTCCGGGAAGATCTTGAAGACGGGGATGGGGATGGTGACGAATCGGAGTAGTAGAAGCGATGTTTTGGGGTCCGGCATGGGGAACTACGGCCACGGGAGCATAATGCGCGGCGGCGGGAAGGCAGAGCCTGTGAGTTCTCGCGGCGGTGGCGGCAATGAGGCAGTGAAGAGAGGTGGGCACGTGCAGAGTGTGGATCCGGAGGAGTTGAAGAGATTGGGGAATGAGTGTTATAAAAGAGGGAACTTTGCTGATGCGTTGAGTCTTTATGATCGCGCGATTGCGATGTCGCCGGCGAGTGTCGCTTACCGGAGCAATCGCGCGGCGGCGCTGACCGGGCTGGGACGGTTGGCTGAGGCTGTGAGGGAATGTGAGGAGGCAGTGAGATTGGATCCTAATTATGGAAGGCCTCATCAGCGTTTGGCTTCTCTTTTCCTCAGGTGCAGATCATTGATCGTGTTCTTTTGTTTGCTGTTTAATTTTTGTGCAAGGTGGTACTTGTTAGGATTTTATAGCATTGGTTGATTTGAGTTCTTCTTCTATAAGCTAAAATTAAGTTATGAATCTCAGCTTTTGGAGAAGTTGGTGCATTTGTTGATTTTAACTTGTAGAAGAAGTTCAATTCATTTTACATTCTTATTTTCTATTCATGTTATGAGGAATTAGTTCAACGAGATTTTGGTTGCCTTATTAAGGTAGAGTGTGGAATTGTGTTGACGTGAAGTTTTAATGTGACAGGTTAGGACAAGTTGAGAATGCTAGGAAGCACCTTTGTTACCATGGGATGCAGCCAGATCCATCTGAGATGCAGAGGTTGCAATTGGTGGAAAAGCATGTGAGCAAATGTGGGGATGTACGGAGGATAGGGGATTGGAAAAGTGTTCTCAGGGAGGTTGATGCTGCCGTTGCTGCTGGAGCGGATTCTTCTCCTCAGGTATGGATAATGTTGTTATTGTTTTCAGGGTTTTAGATTGTGATTGTGGTTTCAGTTTTGTCGCGATCCTTGCTGTCAAATGTGGCTGATGCAGCCGCGATTGCAGTGGTGAGAATGCGGCTGAAATTACCGTTATTTAAAACCTTGGTTGTTTGTTATCATTGTTTTGTTATATCTGAGTTGGATATGTTTTGGAAGAGTGGATGAAATAGCTGAACTGGTTGGAAATTGAATTTACAGCTCTTTATGTGTAGAGCAGAAGCGTTTTTGAAGCTCCACCAGATTGATGATGCAGAATCAGTTTTGTTGCATATTCCCAAATCAGAATTGCACACTATTTCCTCTTCTCAGGCAAGATTTTTTGGGATGCTTTCTGAGGCCTATTCCTATTTTGTCAGAGCACAGATTGAGATGGCATTGGGAAGGTGAGTTCGGACACTAATAGTCTTCATGGGAAATCCTAAGATGGCCAAAAAGGTTTCTGTTAGAAAGTGAAAATGGATGATGGGTGTATTGCAGGTTTGAGAATGCGGTTACAGCTGCCGAGAAAGCCAGTCAGATTGATCCCCGGAATGTTGAAGTTGCTGTTTTGCTCAACAATGTGAGGATGGTGGCAAGGGCTCGAGTGCGCGGCAATGATCTTTTTAAATCTGAAAGATACACCGAAGCTTGCTCGGCGTATGGGGAAGGTTTGAGACTGGACCCTTCAAATTCTGTTCTATATTGCAACAGAGCAGCATGCTGGTTTAAGCTCGGGCAATGGGAAAGATCTATTGAAGACTCCAACCAAGCTTTACATATCCAACCAAATTACACCAAGGCCCTTCTTCGAAGGGCTGCATCAAACAGCAAGGTGAATTGATTTCTTATTCTTCATGATACTTTTTTTTTTTTTTTTTCATGAGTGTTTGTGATACCATGTTTTGTTATTAAATGCAGCTAGAGAGGTGGGAGGAAGCCGTCAAAGATTATGAGGTCTTGCGGAGAGAACTTCCAAATGATAATGAAGTTGCTGAATCTCTTTTCCATGCACAAGTTGCCCTAAAGAAATCACGTGGGGAAGAAGTATATAATTTAAAATTTGGTGGCGAAGTGGAAGAAGTATCAGGTCTTGAGCAGTTTAGAGCTGCAATATCTTTACCAGGTAACTAAAATGGTTAGAGAGAAGTCTTCTGAAACTCAGTTTAGTCATTTTTAAAATCTCTTAATACTATCTATAAATTTGGCAGGTGTATCTGTTGTCCATTTTGAAGTTGCATCTAACTCACAATGCAAACAAATATCACCATTTGTGGATACACTATGTGGTCGATATCCATCTATTAACTTCCTCAAGGTAGTTCACTTTACACATTAAATGAACTCTTTTTTTACTCTGCTACCTGCTGTTTTATTTAATTTAGATTTAAAAGAGCAACATATGAGAATTTTCTAATGCATGCAATTGTCTTTTGTGTCTTTGAATAAAGGTGGACATTCAAGAAAGTCCAACAGTTGCAACTTCAGAGAACGTTAGGATTGTACCAACCTTCAAGATATATAAAAATGGCAGCCGAGTGAAGGAAATTGTTTGTCCTAGTCGTGACATGTTGGAACACTCTGTGAGGCATTACAGCTTTTAGAACTCATGACTTGTAATGCTTCTCTGTTGTTTCTGCAATTCTTGTTGTTTCCCCAAACCTCCGGTTAAACTCTCTAGTCTCTGCAGCTCCTCCAGTCTTTTGATCCCACCCACCATAAAGTGATCACCCCATACCTGTGACATAGTCAAAACCAGATAATAATCTCTTTAGCAGTCAATGCCATTGGATCCCAGAGATAGTCTAGTTCCTTTTGGAGTTTTTATTTATTCATTCATTCCTCATTGCTCTTTGGTTCCATGTTCGTTCCTCCCAATACCCTTTGTCGATTTTCTTTTTCTTCTCTACTCCTTTTCAGTTCACTAGGTCAGTTGTTCTTGTACCACCAGTTTCTTTAAGGTTAAAAGAAAAAAAAATGTTTTTAATGTATGTACAATTGATTTAATTATCAGTTTAAATTACCTCTTAAGATAGAAAAATATAGACAGATATAGAATGAAGGGAGGGGAGGGTGTTGTGCTAGTTAGACGGGGATCTGTACATGTATATATGTGATGATATATACAAGACACTGGAAGCCTTTGAGGGGAGAGATAGGATGAGTGGTGGGTATCTACTGAGTTAGCAAAAGGAGGATGAAAATGTTATTATTATCATTATTGTTTTTTTTTTTCCTTATCCTATCTTTTAGCCATTTAATCAATAAAAAGTTCCCATTTTTTTTTTTTTCTCGTTTTGCTCATTGCTTTATTACATTGTGTTTTAAGACTTAAAGAAACGATATAAGTGAAGAGTGTTGATGAGAGGAAATTGTCATTTATGCATTGGGCAGAGGGTGGAAAAGCTGACTGGGTCTTGGGATTGGAAAATGGTCGGTTATGGCATTTAAGTTGATGGTCTTTTCTTGGTTATGTTTGACATCTAAAGGCAAGGGACATGTGTTTTAAATGAAGGTTGGTTATGTAATAGAGGGTGTGATCTTGGGTGGTTGATACGATTCATAACTCCATCCATCTTTGTAATTTGATTGGGCGGTGGACCCCTAAATCATAATTAAAAATACCAAGCAAATCAAATCTCAGTTTATTTTAATCTGGCCCGAGGTAACAGTTGAAAAGCACAACAATACATAAATAAAACTACTGTATGTATTCTAGTGCGGGCTTCGTGTTTAGGGTCACATGTGGGCGTTTAAGAAGTTGCTTTCTTTCAAATGGGGGCACTTCTCTCTCTCTCTCTCTCTCTCACACACACACACACACACACATATACCCTAGAAAGATTCCAAAAGGGTGGTGATGGTGGGTATTTGGTGCTCTATAAGTTAACTGTGTTATGGGTAGTGATCCTAATAAGTGGGGCTTGGTTAGTTGTGTTGGCATTGTTTGTGGGACCTGAAGAAGGGAATGGCTTGGGGAGAAGTTAAGTTGTAGATGTTGTTGTGGCCAATGATGAGATTTAAGTTTGTTTTTAAAGGGAGATGCTTTTCACCTACTTGGGCTGCAATTCCAATGGAAGGAGAAGATGTGGGAAATGTAAAAGAATGGGATGGGGGAAGTGGTATAAATATAAAAAGAAGATAAAAATATGAAGAGGGTGAAGAATGAGAGAAGGGGAATTATCCAAAAGAGGGAAAATGGAAAATGGAAAACTGGGGAAGTGGATGAGAAATTGTGGAATCTTGTGTCGGTGTGTCCAGCTGTTAAAACCAGAGGCATTCACATAGGGTGGGGGTTCACGTGGGCCACACGTGCGCTGTAAAGAGGAAAATAATAAAAGGCACAATACAAAGCAAACAGAAAAGGACTACCCTATGTCTGCCTAATGTCTTGTCTTGCGTTCCCCTTAACATCAATTATTCTTATTTTTTTATTCTTCTTTTTTTTAATTTTTAATAACAGTCGTGGAGGATACTGTACCAAACGTACGGTGTACGACAACATAATCAAAGTTAGAGAGTGTTGTGTTCTGTTCTGTTCTGTTGGGGATCCTTTTCTTCTTTCTTCTATTCTATTCTATTGCATGGATGCTAAATACTCTTATGCATAACATCTATCTTCCTCTTCCAAAAACTAATTTAATTTTAACAATGTTTTCCATCGACAATGCTAAATTGCATATACTAGTAGCTTTGAATTAACGTTAGGTATGGAAAAACTTAATGGCTGAACAAGTGTGAGAGGGAACAAACTTGCTTAACTCCAAAACCTTTGCCTATAAACTTGTATTTCACGGTTTTGTATGTAAAAGTATGTTTGAAGGTATTGCTGATTCATCATACAGTCTACGCAACTTAGACCACATTACTACGACTACCAAATGTAAAACTAATCCAATCAGGACGAGCACATGATAAAAAAAAAAAAAAAGTAACTGTTTCAAAGGGTTTATAAAGAGGACTTGAATTTGTACATTAATTCGATACGGGAATAGATCCTATAAATGACTTTTTTTTTTTTTTTTAACGTTAATTGAGCAAGAACAATAAACGGGTTTTTTACACGACCGTTACGCATAGAGATACATAGTACATGATATTCTACTGAAGTTCTATAAGACCCTTTTTGTAACTAAGTTGCAAAGTTTAAAAATACGTAATTGAATCAGTTAATTAAATCAAATCTATGCTTTTGCCATGCTAATCCTCAAGATAAAAGCAATTTTATCCGGTTAAATGTCACATGACTGAAAATATTATAAGATAATTCAAATTATTTTTATAAAATAATTAGTGCACGGACCAACTCAATTTTTTGAAAATTCTCTTACAAAGGGATGTAAGTAGAATTATACAATAGGTTCCTTTGTTTTGAGAATTAAGTCCCCTAAAGTAAAAAATAATTAATTGTAATTGAATCCTACATCTACAAGTTTTTACTAACTGTGATAGGTTTATAACTCCTCGAAACACCAGAATGATAACAATTTGACAATTGAAGAATTCCAGAAACCCCAATTTCAAAAATTGTAAAAAATACGGTACACAGTTACAATTTAGTTTAAGACATATTTAAAATTTGTCAAAAAATAAAATAAAAGGCTTATAGACAAATATGCCTATGCGATACACAACATATTAACACAAACTTATTCAAAAATTTTGTACTATTAAGTTTGAGGATCCCAAATTACTTGGGAGTTGGGAGATGGCGCATGTTTAAATTTGTCAGATAAAAAAGATCACATATTTTCATACAAGTTCCAAGACAAGGCTTCCAGGAGAAAGAAAGTAATAAAAAAGTAAACCTGAAGCTATGGGGAATATTAACTCCAAAATATTTTCAATAGATAGCTCCTCCAAATATGCATTTAGATTTGACAGTTATATAGCATCATACACTTCCATTATAGTTATTTGAAGCCAAAAGTTCCCACCCCACCGAGCATTAGGCGCCACTCGCATATAACCGAGTCCATTCCTTGGCTGCACATTTCAATCCCACCATATTTAATAAGATAATATGCATATAACATGTTCCATGCAATCATTAATAAGTATCTTATACGTAAAATGGTACAAGTAGAAAACGGGTGTACCTGTTTCCACAGCCTCAACCTCGTTAGTTTTCCAATGCTTGGCAATGTTCTCAGAAAGAGGGTCATCTGGGTTTGGTGCACTTAGAAGAGCTTGAATACTACAAGAGTCACAAAATTCACAATATCAGTACCCAATACTCTTTGCAATCACACGGGCAGGTTAAATATTTTTCCCTCATCTGTCACAAACATTGTCGCCCCCAGGGGGCAGATACTCCAGAAATAAAAACCTAGGGTCCAGATAGACGGACATATACAACCGTAGTCGGCATCTCCAAACAAATTTCATGTTTCCTCTCCCCTTAATCTTTTGTGCTAACGCAGAATATTTTAATGGTTTTAAGAACCATCTTTTTCGCAATAAAGTTTTACCGAACCAAATGGAAAAAAATTATCTTCAAGCAAAGTGATTAAGATACCTAAAAGTTATATTTATAAATTTCTATTTCCAGACTAGATTTCTTTGTATATATATCATCACATATCACACAGCCGCGAACAAGTGCTGAGACTGAAAACTTAATTGATAATTACTACATTTCTTCAGGAAATGAATAGGTCTCTGTCAATATACATCACTAGCAAAAAATGAAACTTAAATATACCTCAAAAGTACAGTGCGAATCTGAAGGGCAGGACTCCACTTGTCTTTCAGAATGTCAAGACATATCCTGCCAAGCTGCAATAAAATTTGTGTAAGATAAATCATTACCAAAGAAAAAAAATGGAAAAGTAAGGGAAGCTAAGTGCACCTTATCAATGTTTGGATGGTATATTTTTGTCAGAAACCTAACCTGAAAGAAGCAATACATGTTTGAATTAGAAACAATTGGAGAAATGTTTTTATAAAAGCACTCAATAATTCATCCCTAAGGTATTTATCATTATTAAAATTAAACCTAAATTAGTCAGCCAAGTAAGAGAAAACTGCACAATCACAATTATGAGATGAATAGATATAATTAATTATCCTTTTAAGATGGGTGGGGGATGGGAAAGAAAACCCCACTGGACCCCCTTGGTCAACATAAAACCCAATCAGATGGAAGTAAGGGCTGTAACCTGTCCTGGAATAGGTAATGGCTTCAAAGGTTATGGTAATTACTAACTAGTATCCTAGTTCTATCTACCTAATGAAATACTAAGACTAAATCTCGAGACCACACAAAACAGCTGAATATTATGCCAACCCAAGTCATGGAGAAAATATTTAAACTATATTAATAAATAAAATGACATTAAATTTAAGTCTGTTTACAACTTTTTCATTGTTTCTGCTTTAACAAGGGAAGAGACGAAGGACATGACTGAATTTAGATTTCAGACCAAGTGGCTGTTCAATTAATTACACATTTTCAGCACATACCCCATGAAATTAAGAGGCAGGCAGTCATCATAATTAGATACCAAAAGATCAGGTTTAAAAGATAAAGATAATTTATATTGTCATTTCTTTTAAGTGGACTAGAAACCAACTGATACTTAACACCAAAAGAATATCACAATGTATATAGGGAAAAAAATTAAACTGTTCACCTTGGGAGCAGCCATCGGATATTCTTCTGGCAAAAATAATTCTAGTTTAAAAACTCCACCTGTGTTGCAAACAATAATGTTGTATATTAGCAAAGATGTGACGCACTTTATTCTGGGTTTGGGGGAATAAAAATATCAGTATCATCAAGCTAGATAGGATATCATCATGCCTAAAAGTAAAGAATTACATTGGAAGTTCAAAATTTCATCCACCTGACACAGTAAACCCTCCTGCATTATACTGCAGGGCACACTATTATATGCAGTTGATTTTCTTCATCGATGATTTTCTATTCCGCAATTTAAGCTGTAAAAGTGTACCATTCAGAAGTCCCAAATTTTATTTGGATAAAGTTCTCCATAAGCACTTACAAGAGAAAAAAGTAAAATAAAATGTACTGAGTTTCTCCATAAGCTAAAATCAACCCATGCGGATTTGCTTTTTAAGAATTTTTTTTTCTTGTGTTAGAGGATAGCTTCAGAATATGTTAAATGAAAAGAACTTCTATAAAAGTTAAGTTGATTATAGCTTATAAAAGAATTCATTTTACCATTTAATTTTCTTCTCCTGTGGAGTAATTTATCCAAGCAATGCCTAATTAAATTCTTAAATGTACAAACAATCAAGAGACATAATCTTGTATAATAACACTAGCTATGTATTTTTAGTTTCAATTTCCAGGCATGACCAAAGCCATCCTACCCTTTATCGTGGGGAGAGAACACTACAACTTTCTACAGGGAGCCAAAAAAGAGCTAAACTAAAATAGAAGAACTCATCGCACATGCAATGACCCTACAACATTCATTCAACCCAATCTTCTAACCTATTTTCTCTCTTTTCAACACAAGTAACCCTTAGGTGCAGAATAGCACTTCAGGTGAAGACGTTACAAAGAAATGAGCTCATCATTCATCAAATAATCCACATAAAAATGATTAGCAGAATTGATAGCATGAAAATCTAGGAGGCATGGATACACATTAGGAACAACTCTGAAACTGATAAAGTAAAAATTCTTAAAATATAAAGTGCTAAGATACAACAAATAGAATTAATATAATCTTGACATAAAAGCACAAACCTTAAACAAAGGAATGAATATTTCATAGGTCAGCATTAATCATTGTACTCGCCATAATGTACTGTAATCTATTCAAATTCTAATCATTGTAGGATCCTACTTGTACTGGTGCAACAACTCAAAAATAATTGGAAGATGTAGGCCAGAGGCATCCAAAAGTATCTAGAAACCACTGGTTATAAACGGAATGACTATGAATGTAATTTGGTCACAGGGAAATGCTTTATTAGTTATTCTACTAGAATAGTGAACCGTCAAAGGAAGCTAGTAATGAACCATAAAGCAGTTTCTTGATGCAACAAGGGTGACAACCTATAGAATTTGATTATATATATGGTGTCTGGAAAATTTAATGTCTAATTAAAAAAAATTCTCAGGTCAATGACAATCATGAAGGAAAATAGCGTGACCAAGATAATGCATTTCATAGAACATTTTCCAAGATTCAGGTTTAGAATGAGGCAAGTTCATTATAATAATTCAAGATGCAGAAAACAGATATTAGTGATTATAACAAGATGACTTAATATTTCTCTTCCGCCTCATCTTTTATATTGACAACAAGAATAATAATAGGTAAACTTTTTACATATCCAGGCCATTTAGCCATCATATAACTATTAGCATATTATGACAGATACAAAATGTAATCCAATGGAATTATTGTGGTTAAAAACGACAGTTGTCCTTTAAAAAATGTTTGCAAAACACATTCAATGGTCTGAAGTTCATAGAAAACATCAATACAATATTTTCAAAGCACCCAAATGACCCAAAAATTAATTTTCCATTTCTTTCCGAGACAACAAATCATTAAGAATTTCAAAGTGTAATTCAAACAGTTAAGTTCGTTACTACCTTCATAAGGCGACTGAGTTGGGCCAAGAATCATGACATTGAAATATCGCATATTATCTTCCGAAGGGGAGGCACTAATTCCAGGCGCTGTATCATCAGAAAATAGCACAAGACACAGAAACAGTTAACTCAGTAGAAGAAAACATAACGAAAACGAAAAACAAGCATAAACCCCCCACGGTAACACTCAAGACATCGTACAAATTTAACAAAAAAATAAGAGACACAATCAACAAGCACTACTCATTTAGCTTAGGGCTAGCTTCTAAAGCACTAAACAATTGCTGGAAATTTCATTTTACCTGGCTCACTGAGCAAACGCTGCGTTTCCTGTTGAGATCAAACAAAGAGGAATCACCAAAACATTCACAATTATCAAATTCAAAACACAGAACGAAAAAAAAAATTCCAGAACTGCAATTCGATGCCAACCAAAACCAAAACACAAAAAAGGGGGGTCGAACCCCGCATCACCACCAAAAACTCTCCATTTATGTTTTCGGCTTATCATCACTGAAATTAAGGAATTTAAAGTGAAAAAGAAACAGTTTTGGAATGGACCCTAATTGAAAACAATAGTTATTTGATCAATCAAGCTCTTGGGTCACACGATATTAAAAAAAAATGAAGAAAGCTAGGTAGCATAAACAGATTTTGGGTTCTTTTGGTTCCTTGCATCGATCAATGAAATTGAAATGGGGATCGAGAAAATGAAAACAAACCTTGATGATTCTTCGAGGGAGGTTACTGTTGGCCATAATCAGGGTCGATTGCAAAGCACGCAATAGGGTTTTGAGTCAGAGAGAGAAACAAAGACAACTTTCTCTCACTAACACGAAGCAGAACAATACTCAATGAAAAGCCATTATCTCTCGTCCCTATTTATATAATTTTTGCTTTGCTGAAAAAAATAATTAATAGCAATAATTAAAAAAATAATTAATAGCCTTAATTAGGTTTATAATATTTTTTTATTATTATAAAATGAATAAATTTATATAATATGTGATATTAATATTTTTCTATACTTGACTTTAACATTTAACAATATTTTTATATTATTAAAAGTTAATAAAATGACTCAATTCATATAGTTTTAAAAACTTGAAAATTAATTAATCAAATTTTAAGATAGATATAGCAAAATCAATTTTCACAAATTTTAAAAATAAGTTAATTTCTTTTTTTAGTAACAACATTTAATTATATATTTGGCTCCATTAATTTTTTAAGTGAATTCTAGAACTTTTATAACAAAGTTTCTATAATATTACTAAATATATAAACATTAATATTTATTAAATTAAATAATATATAGATTAACAATATTTTTTATATAAATAATTAATAAGTATATAATAAATTTATTAATTTATAATAATAATTTCAAAACTCGTACTAAAATTAAATTTTAATTAATTAATAATATATAAAGCTTTTTACATTTATAATATACACATATTAAATTTTATGATTAAGTATTAAACTCTTAAAAAAAATTAACATTATTTCATTTAAACGTATTATTAAAGATTAATTTATTTTGATTAATTTTATTTTTTATTTATTTTGATTCACCGTTTAAATAGATTGATTTGATCCAATTTACCTAAAAAAAAGTGAATTTAGTTTAAATTATTAAATTATACAGATCTATCCATTTAAATTTAAAAGATTTAACATTATTTATCTAAATTATACAATCATATTTCAAAAAAATAATTATAAATGCACACAACCATATTAAACAATCAATTTTTAAAGAACAATCTTAAATGTATATAACTAGATTTCATATATTTACTTTTGGTTTGAGAGTGATGTATGATACACATAAATGAGAGACACAAGTTGAGTGAAGTTTTGAATTTCTTTTGTAATTGAGATGTAAATAAAAAAATTATAAAAGTATGAATATTTTAACACCTTGTAATTGGAACAAAAAACTTGTAAAATTCGTTTAAAAGTGGTAATGCATAACAAAAATCCATTTAAAATAAAATAAGATCTCACAAGAGTTTTTTATAATATCTATCTTTGTATTTAATATGGTTTAAGTGAGTTATGCAATTAATTGAGTCTACTTGCAATAAGTATGTACTAAAATCCAAATTTCATATTTGATTAATAATATGTATTTGCAGACAACACATTATGGATAATGGTTAATTAAAATTGATACAAGATAATTATTCAACAATACTAATGTACATTATATAATATTTTTTTCTCTTGTTGATCAAGTTTAATTAATTTCTCTCTTCCACTTAGTCATCAAGTTTGTCAAGTTCTAATTCTTGGACAACAAGATTGCATTGTGGATCAATTGTCTCTGTCATGAACCCAAGGGGATTGACATAGCGTGCCAAAGAAGTGACACCCATGTTATAGGTGAGGATGATCCTATCAGACTTGTTTGGCATTGCCTCTTTGCATTGTCCTTCATTTGGTGAGTCTGCAACCACCACACAGATCTCTTCCTCATGATCACCATTGACAGGAATGCAGTATTTGCCATTTGCATCAGTTGTGCTATTCTTTAGATATGTCACTATATCATTTTTTTCCTTAACACATTGCAAAGTCACATTCACACCTGTAAACTCATGTACAAACATTTGTTATTCTTTTTCATCACCTACACATTCCATTTTGTTAATCTAAAGTAGTAAAGTGGAAAAATATTTTAGAATATTAATGTCAATGATATGGTAAAATCAATAAAAGATACTTATCATAAGTCCTAGTTTTTTAATGTTAGAAAATCTCTTTAAAGATGATTGCCCATCAAATAAATATTCAATGACGATGTATGAACTAAAATTTTCTCATGATCAATTATAACATATAAAAATACAAATGTATGATAATGTTGGCTAAAAAATATGGATGGTAATTAAAGAAATTTACCCGATAAAGGAAAACTGAGTCTAGACTCAAATGCGAATTGACAAGGATCACAATAAATCTTGCCTTCAACAAAGAATTGTTTAGGTGTTTTGCGAGCTAAGACACAAGAGAAGCACAAAACTGAGACAAAAAGGGCAACATCAACAAATGATCTTGCCATGGTGATTAATGTATTATTGATTTTATTAGTTATTGATGTTGCTCCCCTTGTGATGAAAGAAAAAGGATACTATGAAATCCTTTTATAGGTTTATACAAAAGATTTTGTTCCTCTTGTTTTGAGATAATCGTGGTTCATCCTATGTAGAAACTAAAAAATTTGTTTAAAATTAGTATTTTTTAATATTTAATAACTAATTTAGAAATAATCTGAGACTCAAATTTCTTGATTTAAGTCTATTTATAGAATTTGAAAAGATAAATATCATAAATATCAAAGTACTAGTCAAGGAGAGAGAAACATATACAATTTTCTCTCACTAACACGAAACATAACAATAGTAAATGAAATGTCATTATCTCTCGTCCTTATTTATGTAATTTTTACTTTGTTGAAAAAATAATTAATAACAATTATAACAAATAATGCATAATAAAATATAAAATGTCACATATTTCCATGTCTCGATAAAAAGTTTTTTTAGAAATATTTATTATTATTAATAAAGTATAATTTTAATATATATTTGATAAAAAAATTAAAATTAAATTTAAAGAAATTTGTTATATATTTTCTTAAGAAATTTATATATTTTAAATCTATATTAAAATAAATTATTTATTAATCATAACCTTTAAATTTTTTTATTGAAAATACTCTAACATATTATTAATAATTTCTGATTTATTATTAATATAATAAACATTTATAACCTATAAAAAGTTGAATTCCATATATCTTAAAATATATATATATAAATGCTAGTTACATAGAAACTATATTTCATTAATTTAACTATTGATTATATAATATTATAGTTAATGATTAATTATATTACATATTAAAAAATTAATATAAAAAATTTAATATATATTTAGTTATATTTTAAAATTATATTACATGTTAAAATAAACTAATAAATAAGTATTGAATTATTTTAAATTATATGAAATTTTATTAAAAATTACTTAATGAAATTTCTTTGACTAACTATTATGATGATAAAATTCAATATATGAAGGTAATAAGTTAAAGGATCAATAATAGATTTTTGTTTTGAAAATATTATTTTATTTATAACAATAAAACTATTTATTGCATAAAAATAGTTTTTTCTTGACTTTTTAAACCCTCACACTCTGCATAAAAAGCTTTAGAAAAGATTTTTATGAATTATTTATTTAATATTTTAAAAACTACATGCAATATTTTCAACAAATAATATTATTGAAGTTGATTAAGATTAATATGAGTAGCAAAACTTGTTTTATATATTTAAAACTGAAAACTATAAATTATAATAAAACAACTTCATATAATTGTATAATCACACTTTATTTATTATATTATTATGTCAATTTTTTGGAGAGAATAAATTAAACATCTGATCTTAACTTTATTATTGGAAAAAGTAGCAAAAGAATTATTTTAAATTAAAAGTAATTAAATGTATGATTATTTAGTAACAAAATATTAAAATCGTGCATTAAATATTAAAATGGTCCACAAAACTGGTAATGTAGTATATAAATATTATATAAACGTTATATATTATATTCATACCATTATTAACATAAAATACCCTATCACATGTCAAATAATATTATTTGAATTGATAATAAATATACCAAAACTAAAAAAAAAAATTAATTCATAAAATATTTCCCACGGATTTTTTTTTTTTTAAATTAATTATCCATTGAATATTTTTCACATATTTATTTTTATGAAAATTTTTCATAAATTTTTTTGAGAAATTTTTTATAAATTTGTTTATGAAAAAATTTTTATAAATTTGTTTGTCAGAAATTTTCTATAATTTTGTTTGTGGAAAATTTTCCACGGATCTTTTTGGAAAATTTCCTACTAGCTTTTTACCCACAAATTTGTGAGTAAAAAGCTGATAGGAAATTTTTCACAAAAAATCTATGAAAAATTTCCTACAAACAAATACTGAGAAATTTTTTCATAAAAATGAATCTGTGAGAAATATTCAATAGATAATTAATTTTTTTTTTCACAAAAAAATTCATAAAAAATATTTTATAAATAATTAAATTTATTTTTGTAGTAATTTTCCTAAGATACTAACTTTTGTAAAATTAACAATTTATTTTATTTTATTTGAATAAATACAGTATTTTAACTTAATATTAAATGAATTATTATATTATATTATTTTATTTTATTTTATTTAAAATATAAGCATGTTTATTAATTTTTATTTAATTTTAAATATATAATTTTAAATTTAAATATAATAAATAATTTAATTTAATTTTTTATTTAAAATTCAAACTAAATCCATTTAGCATCTGTTTGGTTTGGATCAGACGATAGAAATACATAGAGTAAAGATTTGTGAGAAAAATTCACAAATCAGAGTTGAAAACACAAATTTCAAGAAAAATTACATTAATTTTTTTTCTTCCCACACATACGAAGAAAGGCGAGGAAAGTGTAATTTGTTTCTATAATAGATTATGTAATATTAAAATATTAATATATTTTATATATTATTATAATAATAAATAATTAATATAATATTAAAATAATAAATATTAATAATAATACATATTAAATAAAATTACTAATAATTTTTATTTTTTATTTTTATATAAATAATTAAATTTTTTATTAATAATATTAAAATAATATATATTTTTATATTTTTATTTTATTTTATAATAATAATAAATTCAAAATAATTAATAAATTTATTAATAATAATATTAAACTATATATTTTTATATATTATAATACTAATAATTATAAATTTTTAAAAAATATTAAAAAATTTATTAATAATAAATAATATTATTTTACTTTCTACTTATTTCTACTCTCTTTTCTTTAATCTAAACAACTTCACTTTCCTTTCTCTTTCTCTTCATTTTTTTCCTTTTCCACTCCCTCAAATCTACTCTTTAATTCAAACACACCCTTAAAAAAATATATTTAAAAAAATTAAAAAAAAATTTCATTTTTCGGTTTTTATTATTTTTTTAATTAATTCAATTTTAAATATCCTAATTTTAATATAATATAATTTATGTGTTCAAATAAATTATTAGTATTGTTTTATGAAGAAATTAATATAATTTTGATAAAAATATAATCAAATATTATAAATATGAAAAATCAAATTTAAAATTTTAATAATTCTTTTATATTTAAAATTTTTAATTTAAAAGAATAATTTCATATATAAAAAGAATAATTGATTGAGGATTTATATTAATAAATTCATAAAAATACAATATAATCTAATTTCTATGTAAAAATAGATAATTTATAAGCTTAAACATAAATACAAAAGATATCTTACTTTTAAGACATGATAATATAATAATTAGTTATAACAAATAAAATATTAATAAAATATTATTTTTTTTAGAATTATCTTGTCAATTATAAGATAACTATGATAGAATATCCTATCTAATATATTATTATTATTGATAATAAATATTTTCATTATATTCTAAGTGATTTTGAAATTCTATAGTTATAGGAATCTTAGTTATGTTAGGGCAATATAAAAAGGACAACCCAATTGGGTAGTATATAAGGTTATGAAAGCCTTAATTAAGTTTATAATTATTTTTTATCATTATATGTGATATTATAATCTTTTTCTATACTTAATTTTAACATTTAACAATAATCTTTTATTATAAAAAGTTAATAAAATGACTCAGTTCATATATTTTTAAAAACTTTAAAATTAATTAATCAATTTTTAAGATAAATATACCAAAATCAATTTTCACCAATTAAAAAAAAAGATTTAACTTCTTTCAATTAGTAACAACATTTAATTATATATTTAACTCTATTAATTTTTAAGAACATTAACAAAGTTTCTCTATGTGGTTCATTAATATATTACTAAATATACAAACATTAATATGTATTAAATTAAATAATATATAGATTAACGATATTTTTTATATAACTAACTAATAAGTGCATACAACCCTATTATATAATTAGTTTTCAGAAAACAATCTTAATATATACAAATAAATTTCATAAAATCAACACTATCATACATATACATGAAAGGTGCAATTAAGTGAAAAAGGAGTCTTCATAATAAAACATAAGAGAGGATTTTTTTTTGTTAGAAAGATAGGTTGGTGATAGTTGTGTTCATCATTGGTTCAACTTAGGTAAGTGAAGTTATAAACTTTAACTAATTGTTAAATTTAAGTTTTTTTTACCTAACTCAACATGAAAACAAGATAGGTTGAGTAGACTAATAAATTATAACCCATTTTAATGATTATATGTATATTTCAGATATTGGTTCATTTTTCTCTTTCACTAGTTATGATTAATTTTACTCTAAAATTTTTATAAGTTTTAAAGTATCAAATAAATTAAACATAAGAATATCTTCTATGTAAAGGTCTTATAAAAAATCTTAAATTTAAGATTCAATTTTTATAAAAAAAAAAATTCATTAGAATGTATTAATATGTCATATGAAAATATCAAAATTTAGAATTGAGTTTTGTATAACATCATCCATTTTAATAATAATAAAAATAATATTAATAACTATATTTTTATAATTGAGATGTAAATAAAAAATTATAAAAGTATGAATATTATAAGACCTTGTAATTAAAACAAAACTTGTAAAATTTATTTAAAAGTAGTAATGTATAAAAAAATTCACTTGAAATAAGATAAGATCTTCTAATAGTTTCTTATAATATTTTTGTATTAGATATGATTTAAGTGATCTATGCGATCAAATAATTGGTAATTGAGTCTACTTTCAATAAACATGTACCAAAATCCAAATTGTATATTTGATTAATAATGTGTTTGGCAGAGATTACATCATGAATAATGGTTAATTAAAATTGATACAAGACAATTGATCCAACAATACTAATATATATTCCATGATATTTTTTCTCTCTTGTTGATCAAGTTTAATTAATTTCTCTCTTTCACTTAGTTATTAAGTTTGTCTAGTTCTAATTAATTCTTGGACAACAACATTGCATTGTGGATCAATTGTCTGTGTCATGAACACAAGGGGATTGACATAGTGTGTCAAAGAGGTGACACCCGTGTTATTGTTGAGGATGATCTTATCAGACTTACTTGGCATTGCCCCTTTGCATTGTCCCTCATTTGGTGAGTCTGCAACCACCAAACAGATCTCTTCCTCATGATCACCATTGACAGGAATGCAGTACTTGCCATTTGCATCAGTTGTGCTATTCTTTAGATATGTCACTGTGTAATTTTTTTCCTTGACACATAACAAAGTCACATTCACACCTGTAAATTCATGTACAAACATTTATTATTCTTTTTCATTAGCTACACATTCTATTTTGTTAATCTAAAGTAGTAGAGTGAATTTTTTTTTTTAGAATATTAATATCAATGATATGCTAAAATTAATAAAAGATACTTATCGTAAGTCCAATTTTTTTAGTGTCAGAAAATTTCTTTAAGATTATTGCTCACTAAATAAAATTTTAATGAATATATATGAACTAAAATTTTCTTATAATCAATTGTAACATAAAAATATAAATACATGATAATGTTGGCTAAAAAATATGGATGATGATTGAGAAAAATTTACCGTGTAAAGGAGAACTGAGTCTAGACTCAAATGCGAATTGACAAGGATCACAAAAAAATCTTGCCTTCAACAAAAAATTGTTTAGGTGTTTTGCGAGCTAAAACTGAAGAAAAACACAAAACTGAGATAAAAAGGGCAACAACAACAAATGACCTTGCCATGGTGATTAATATATTATTGATTTTATTAGTTATTGATGTTGTTCCCCTTGTGATGATGAAAGAAAAAGAGTGCTATGAAATCCTTTTATAAGATGATAGAAAAAATTCTATTCCTCTTTTTTTTGGGATAATTGTGATTCATCACATGTAGAAACTAAAAAATTGGTTTAAAATTAGTATTTTTTAATATTTACTAACTAATTTAGAAATAATTTAAAACTCACATTTAAGTTTATTTATAGAATTTAGAAAGATAAATATCATAAATAAAATTTATAATTATTTTAAAATTACATTCATAAAAAAAATCATTACAATTTTTATTCCTATATTTCATCAATATTTTTTTACATTATTCTTTATTTTTTATACACTAACTTAATTAATATTATTATAATGATTAATTAATTTAATTTTAATATTACATTATTCAATTAGACATTAAAAAGTTTTTATTATAAAAAATATAACTTTTAAAGATTTGTTTTCGGTTTCGTTTTAATAAATTTATTTTGAACAGGTCAAATAGTATGAACTGACTCCACTAAAATATTGAAACCATTATTTACCAAGTTATTGTAAACATAAACTTGGGTTCTCATTCATCTTATTCCTTTTAATCTCTTTACTTATTTTATTTATTACAATTTTTTTTTTTTTGAAATCTTTTCTCCAATGCTCTTTATATAGCAATTCACTTTAATTTTAAACGATCTAATTAAATTTTTAGTTTAATATAAATTGTTATTAATAATCTCCTTAAGTCACAAATTTTATCTTACTCTTTTCAATATTTCATATTTTTCTCTCCTATATTCAATAACTTAAATGCTGCACAATTTATAACAAATAATGTCTTATATAAATAAATTTCTTAATACAACTCAATATTCTATTTGACATGCAAAAGTAATATTTCATTAATAAACATGTAAGCAAATAAAACAACCCTAAATGAGAATATAAATAAAAATATTCATTTAGATAAGGTTATCACTAATTATGTTCTCTATAATGTGTTAGGCATCTTTTTTAAAATAAAAAAATTGCTGAAAATGATGATAATTATTTATTATGCCATTCGTCCAAATTAATTTTTATTAACAACAACGTTAAATTATGTAGTACTGAATGAAAAAGGTTGTTTAGAAGTCTGCGTTGGATTAACGCTGAATAAACTCAACTAATAACAAAAGCATCTTCACACCTTTTTCTTTTTTAAATATTTCAAACTTTTATATAAAATAATAATAATAATAATAATGATTTATTTTTTAGTTAAATAAGAAACAACGTGGCCCATTGTGGCTTCAATATAGTAAATTAGGTTATAAAATCTATTTATTTGTGACATTTAAGTATTTTTTTTACCAATCCAACTTGAAAACAAGATATAAATTGACTCACAAATTATAATTCATTTTGACGACTTTACATATCACTTTAAATATTTATTCAATTTGCTCATCATTATTTATAATTAAGTTCACTCTTAAACATAAATTTTAAATATTATTATTGATAGTTTAAACATAAAAATATTTATAGATGCTAAAGTTATGACAACATCTTGAATTTAAGAATTAAATATTATAAAACAATTCATTACAACATGTTGATGTAAGATATAGAAAATTTAAGAACTATGTATTTTATAATAACATGAATCTTAAAATAAATAAAAAAGTTATTAATGAACAACTATATTTTCGTAATTGTGATGAAAAATAAAAAAATAAAAAAAATATGGTTTTTTTAAAATCTTGTTATTAAAACAAAATTTGTAAAAATTATTTAAAAGCGATGGATTTTACTTTTCGTCAATATTTTTTTTATTATGTTATACTTTTTAAAATGACATCACTTAATCTTATTTTTCAAATTAAATTTGGATGATTTATTATTATTTTATATTAATAATTGATTTTCTTCTTTTTCAAATTATATTATCTTAAAATTCTTTTTCATCTATTTTTTTTAATTGTCTTATAATATAATAATTGATAATTTAATTTACTTGTAAAAATTATATATCAAATTTTAAGTATCAATTTCATTAATAACATATGCTTGCAGATAACACATCATAAATAATAGTTAATTAAAATTGATACAAGACAATTGATCCAACAATACTAATGCATATTATATGATATTTTTTTTTTGTTGATCAAGTTTAATTAATTTCTCGCTTTCACTTAATCATCAAGTTTGTCGAGTCCTAATTCTTGGACAACAAGATTGCATTGTGGATCAATTGTCTGTGTCATGAACCCAAGGGGATTGACATAGCGTGTCAAAGAGGTGACACCCATGTTATTGGTGAGGATGATCCTATTGGACTTGTTTGGCATTGCCTCTTTGCATTGTCCCTCATTTGGTGAGTCTGCAACTACCAAACAGATCTCTTCCTCATGATCACCATCGACAGGAATGCAGTACTTGCCATTTGCATCAGTTGTGCTATTTTTTAGATATGTCACCGTATCATTTTCTCCCTTAACACATTGTAAAATCACATTCACACCTGTAAACTCATGTACAAACATTTGTTATTCTTCTTCATTAGCTACACATTCCATTTTGTTAATTTAAAGTGGTAGAGTGGAAAGACATTCTTAAAATATTGATGTCAATCATATACTTAAAACTACAAGATATACTTATTCTAATCATCCATTAAGTATAATTTTAATAAAGAGATATGGACTTAAATTTGCTCATGATAAATTGTAACATAAATGAATATAAATGCATGATAATTTTGGTTAGGAAATATGGATAATGATTAAGAAAATTTACCTGATAAGGGAAAACTGATCCTAGACTCAAATGCAAATTGGCAAGGATCACAGAAAATTTTGCCTTCAACAAAAAATTTTTGAGGTGCTTTCCGAGCTAAGACAGAGGAGAAACATAAAACTGAGACAAAGAGGGCAACAACAACAAATGATCTGACCATGATGATTAATGTATTATTGGTTTTATTGGTTATTGATGTTGTTCCCCTTGGGATGAAAGAAAAATGGTACTATGAAATTCTTTTATAAGCATATAGATGAAATTTTTTTCCTTTTCTTTTAAGGTAATTATGTGTTTATACTATATTTAGAAGTTGAAAAACTTGTTCAAAATAGTTTTTCTCAATATTATTAACTAATATAGAGATAATTTAGGAATCTTTATTTCCTAATTTGAGTGAAACAACTACATTTTTTTTATTGTTAAAAAAAGTAAATACCATAAAAAAAATTATAATTATTTTAAAATTAAATGTATAAAAAAAATAATCATCACATAAATTAGAAAAACAAATTTATAAATCAATTTCATTATTTATTTTTCATCAAACATTTTCTATATAATTTTTTTTTATCATTATTTTTTTATCTATTTACAAACACTTCCTCAATGTAATTAAGTTAACCAACTTCCCCGGTGTAATTAAGTTAACCAACACATAATAATAATTCATTAATTGTCTTTTAATGTTATATTATTTAAATAAATACATTAAAATGGTTTAATTATGAAATTTTAAATATTTAATTTTTATTTGGATTGGAGAGATAATTTGAAAAAGTAAAAAAGAAAAGAAAGGAAGAAAAATAAAATAAAAATAAAATTGTTTGGATGAAGAAAAAAAAGAATGAAAATAAGAAAAAAATAAAATAATTTTATTTATTATTAATAAAGAAATTTATTTTATTTTAAATAAATTTTTAATTATTTGTTTTGGATTAGTTGGATTCTAAATACCTAATATTTACTATCAGTCTCAAATAGATTTGAGATAGAATAGAGATAATAGATGTGATTTCAAAAAGTTGGATCAGAATTTATTTCTTGATCTTGAGTTAACCTTACTTTTACATTGCAAATCACATATTGATTCTGTTCAATTATGTATTCTTTCCCTGCAGCATTTTCTTATTGTGGAGGAATTTGACAATGTCCTGTAGACCTTCCATAACATCAGAGATCTTTATTAGCTCTCCTGCAATTTCAGCTGGAGTCACTTGTACTTCTCTCAGAAGCCCTTCAATCTGGTCAAAGAGTTTGTGGTGAGAAATCCCAAGGTAATTCAAGGCTAATTGCTCAAAAGCAGAAAAGTTACAATATGACAGATGAATATGCATGTCCATCCGCCCAGGTCTTAGCAGAGCAGGATCCAGCCTCTCTTTGTGATTGGTCGTGAAAATAACAATCCGTTCCTCTCCACAGCATGACCATAGACCATCTATAACATTCAACAGTCCTGAAAGTGTTACCTGTTGAAAATTGATAAACACTGTTGTTAGTCCTGTTCATTTTTAATGTAAACTTTACATAAACAAAATAATAGTGAATATTGTTAACATGGATAGGGATAGATGCACACATTGATGTTCCTATTGGGGCGTATGTAATGAAAATTGAGACTAAGCTTTTGAAATGAATGATATAAATAGAAATATAAACCTTATTATCTCCATTTTTAACTGCTTCTCCATCTTCTTCTCGGTTCTGCAGCTTTATAGTGCAATCAATGTCCTCCATCACAAGCATGGAACGGTTGGACATGGCTAGGATCAAATTTTTTAATTCATTATTGTCTTCCACAGTTGTGAGATCCAAGTCATAGATATCATAGTTCAGATAATAGGACATGGAAGCAATGAGGCTAGACTTGCCAGTGCCAGGAGGGCCATAAAAGAGGTAACCACGTTTCCAAGCTTTCCCAGTTCTTTTATAGAACTCTTTTCCTTTCACAAACTTGTCTAAATCATTCACTATTTCCTTCTTAAGTTCGGCATCAATTGCAAGAGTCTTGAAAGTCATGGGGTGACCAAGTTTGATACCAGGAACTTTCCAATAACCTCTATAATCAACCGTGTGAAGCTTCACTGCCTCATTTTCTTGTTTGATAGCCTTGGCTCTCTCCAACACGTGTGGCATATATGAACTGAACATCTTCTCCTTGTGTTTCTTTGGAAAACTTAGCTCATAGTACCTTATTTCTGACCTTAAAGAGGCATTCATATCATGATGCCTCTTTCCGGTTGACTCAGAATGTTTACATATGTATTTCCACCTTACAAGAACCCCTTCAAACTCATCATTCACTTCTTCATCTCTATCTACACCGAATGACAGATTTTTATCATTCTCTGATTTGCTTGCTTTAACTCTTTGAGCTGAGAGAGTGGCTTTGGTGGTAAGATAGGCCTCTGCAGCCTCAAACACTTGGTTTTTGGACATGCCTTGAAATTCTTCAATGACAACAGTGAGTTGGGTGGAGAACTTGCGAGATAGATTGTGAAGTCTCGAGTGAAAAAAGTCCAAGACTTCATGAGGAATGAACTCATTTGTAATACTTCTGATCAGCATAGCTGAAGCTGCAAGAGAAGCCACAACAGGTAAAAGGGACTTGCTATTGGACATGTTGCTGGTTAATGGAAAATGAGGTGACACAAAGCACAGACAAATTGTTCAATACTTGAATTGAACCCAAAGATCAACTCTTGACCAAAATCAATTCCTCAACGAGAAACTAAACTGTGAATATCTACCTAAAATCACGTTAACTGATATATCAAGTAACTAGGCACCAAAACTCTTTTGTTTGGGCCTTGTATGAGATGATCTGAATATGCATATCAAAGGATTGGAATGTCCCCTTTATATAATAGTACAAGACAAGACTAATCTACTCTTGATTGACTCTTCTTTTGGGTGGGTGAAAGTGGACCTTGACGTGTTTACCACGCATATTGACTTTCTCATTTTGAAAATTTCCGAGTACTTTCACTCCATGATCTAGAGGTTGCAGTTTAGAAACTTTCCAAGTGAAGGGTAAAATAAAGTATATGTTTATAAATGCTTAATACTTAATAAATAATAGTTTAGTTTAGCCAGAGGCAAAAGAACTGATAAATGTAGGAACCAATACGTAATTGGATATTTCGAATTAATTCTTAATAATAAACTAAAATAATAATTTTTTTTGTAAGATGTTAAGAAGTTGAAAGAAAAATTCACTATAATTAGAAAGTTCCCATGGTCCCGTTTGACACATATTTACCACAAAAGTTTGTGAGATGTAGATATTTTATGTAGACGAGGAGTGGAAGATGTTGTACTTTTCTGATTAAATGGTTGATGTTGATGCACCATTTTGGAATATTCAGAGAGAAGGAAGCTATGGAGAAAGAAGAGAGAACTTAATGCTTTCAGAACCACCCCATTGATTAGAATATGAAACTTAACGTGGTAGTTAAATCAAGATACTCTCCATTTAATAGATTTGTCTTTTATGGTCGTCGATTCTTTTTTTTTCTTTTGTACACAACAATATGTTATTGACATTGTGGTTTTTCATACAATATTAGGTATATTTTGTCACTTGAGTTTTTGAATTATTTAGTAGGTCTCATGTTATCTCTACATGAATCCCCTTTTTGCAATGGAAAATTATTTTTTAATGATTCAAACGATTTGATTATTCACTCTAAATTTGAGCTTAGACAAAGAATTTAAAATTTTAAGAATTTTGAAATGTTTAAAATTTAAATTATTTTTATTTTTAAATATTTTGTTTAAATAAATACATTATTTTTTTTAATTTTAAATTACTGATTTGGATAGAGATTTAATTTCTATAAAATATAAATTTACTTTTAAATATATCTTTAAAAAAATTAAATTTAATATTAAACTTTATGAAAATAAGCATTAGTTTTTTTTCTAAATATTTGATTATTAAAAAATTTAATGAGATAATATTTAAGAATATTTCTAATACGTCTTAAAATTAAGAACTGAGTTATATATATAAATTCTCGAGTCTTAATCATAAAATATAATATTTTAAATTTCTTTTGGGTATATATTAACAAAAAAATATAAATTTATTTTTATGTTTTAAAAAATTGAAATATAAATAAAAAATAAAAAATTATAGATTGTAATAAACATCCTTATAGAAAATATTTCATTATACATGCTCTAATAATTCAAAATTACAAATACTAAACACTTATTACATCCATGTTGGCTAAGAGAAGAGAAATAAAAAATAAAGATAGTGAAGAGAGGGAGGTGGGGGAGAAGAAAGAAGAGAAGAAAAGGAAAGAAACCAGATATAAAAGAAAGAAATATGAAAACGTTTTTTTTTTTTAATTTAAAATTCTACAAATATAAGTAATCAAATTCTTTAAAAAATTTATATGATTCTAATCTCTTTCTAAATTTTTTATTTCATCCTATATTGTATCTTTCAACATTTTGTTAAATTTAAAGCTCAATTTTTTTTTTCTTCTAAAAGTAAGGATTATAAAGCCTGCATGGCACTTATTATGTAGAACCAAGTTGCAGATTAGTGGCATGGTGATTGACCATGGGTCCAAAGGAAAGGGGAAGCAAAATTTAAAAAAGTTTTTGTAAGTGATCATCACACAGTGGGCACTGTCTAGCCGACATGTGATAGCTTTTCCCTTCTAAATTGATGTAGATAGATTCCAGAAAAAATGTAAGTAAAAAAAGTAAGATTTTTTTGTTTAAAATTATTTTATAATTCTTTAAATTTCTATATAATTATTTTTAGTAGTAGTAATAGAGGGGTAACCTAATTTGACAGTCTTAAAAAAATGAGACTTAACAAGTCTAAATATTGCAATATTAGGGTTGGCTCATACTAGCCATAACAGATACAAATAGTGGAGTTATCCATCGGAAAATAATGCTGTTTTTGTCACAGACAGATGAACAAAACTACCCAACAATAGCATAAAAATGAAGCAGATGATTCAAATAGTCACTCTAAAACAACAATGACTCAATGTAAAGAGGTGCAGTGGAGAAAATATGCTTGTAAGAAAAATTAATGCATCATATCTTATAGTTATGAGAGACTGATGGGTTAGCGGCCTAACTCATCCTCTCCTTGACCATTTCTTGCTATGCCCTCCATTTTTTGGTCCTCTGAAGTGGAAAAATAGATCACTAATCAGTTAAGCCAAACAACATATACATGCATATTAAGTTAAACCAAACTCATGAAAGTTTGAGCTACCATCCCCAGCAAGAAAGAATTGACATTGAATCTGAATTTAGCTCCTCTAATGTGAGCAAAGATAAAGTAAGTAACCTTAGTCATTAACATGAAAATCAACTTATCCATGATTTGGAGATATATGGTTAGCAAGGATACATCATGAGTTTGAATCTCCCCAAACTAACATTTTAACAATTAAAAAAAACATATCCATGACCTGTTATTCCAGTGCACATTATATCAACAGTTAATTTTTCTATCAAATTGGAACTTTAACTAAAAACTAAGATATTTGGGTTGGTCAACTTAACTCTCTTTTGCTCCAACAAATACACATAAGGAAGGATCTCTTGGGAAAAGAGATGATGAAAACTGAAGGAAAGATTTTCATATGTCAAGAGGAATGGGCATACAATTCAATAGATTAGCTATCATTGGACTTAAGATCCTATGAATCTTCAGAAATAGAAATTGCATTATGTGATCTCTATTCTTACCACCCTCTTCAGGGATATCAGAAGTCCATAAAGTAAGGTTATCCCTCAAAAGCTGCATGATCAAGGTACCGTCCTTGTAAGATTCCTCATTCAGGGTATCTAGCTCTGAGACAGCATCATCAAAGGCTTGCTTTGCAAGATGGCAGGCCCTGAAAATAAGTTAACATAAAGTAAGGATATGTCCCTGCCCTTGGTGTGATTAGCACAACTATTTATGCATACCTTTCAGGTGAATTCATTATCTCATAATAAAACACAGAGAAATTTAGAGCCAGACCCAAACGAATAGGATGTGTAGGTTGTAATTCACTCTCAGCAGTGGTAGCAGCTGTCTGTAAATAATCATGAATCCACAGTTTTAGTCTAAGCTAGAAATTTGAATTTTTCTCGATGGCACAAATAACAGATGAAACAGTAGGATAGCAGCATAACATTAAAAACCGGTCAAACTCCGATGACATATTATTCGTCATAAGCAACAGATATCTCATCTCCATACTTAAAAAGCAAGAAAAACAATCCTTAATTCAGAAAAAAACAAAAGGTGACAATACAGAACTGAGCCATCTATGATATCCCTTTAATAATCATCCTGCCATTTCCATGAAACTGAGATCATAATAAGCACCATACCACGAGACAAGGCGCTAAGTTGAGCTTGTAAAGTGTACAAGTAAGGGTCTATCTGTATTCACCCTTAATATAATTCAAATTACATCATGATTTTAACCAACTAAATTTCAAGGATGACTAATATTCCCTGGAGCGCTTTACAGACAAAGAAAGCTTAGAACAGCTTTTTCCTACCACAGGAAGCGTGATGAATGAAGCTTACACAAATTTCCAATCAATACAGATTTCACCAAATGGACTCTAAAAGGCTGAAACAGTTTAAAACTTTTAACTTCCAGTCCTCAAAAAATGAACATATATTTATAGTGTGCACTGAATATAAGCAAGTGAACTTTTATGCAACTGTGTATACTAAGACTTTAGAATTCCACCAGCAACAGTGTTTACGAACTCAACTCTACCCACATATCATCCATATTGAATACAGCAACAGTGTATACTAATTCAACGCTAGTAAAGTGGTTACTAGCATAAAATATGAAATTTCGGCAGGGATATTGTCACCCAATGGAAAAAAATGCGATATTGACCTATAAATTACTGCTCTACCACCGTCAAATTCTCTCAAATATATGTATTGGAGCTCAATTTTTGAGATTGCCAATACCTATTTGTTGGAAATTACAAATTGAAAAGCCTTCTACGGTATGCCGGATCCCCATTCAGAGGATACAGAAAATCATAATAGATTGACTGAGTAAGTTACTACAAAGGCATCTTGTAACTGCATCGAAGCACAAGATTGTTTAGCTTCGAAGGAAGGATGTTGCACTTCATAGAGCACAGAAGTATTTGTGTACCTAACCTTGCCCTCATAAAGCATTATAAATATATATAAATCACTGGCCAAAATAATTAGTATAAAAACCCAAGGAAATTCCCCTACAGAGGCAAGAACGGAGCATTAATAAATGGTTCAACAAATCTGGTAGTGTAGTAATCTAGTGATGTACAGAAACGGACTAACTCATGAAACAATTTATTAACATAAGACCTAAATTTACGGC
This sequence comes from Macrotyloma uniflorum, assembly GCA_016859785.1. Taxonomy (NCBI): domain Eukaryota; kingdom Viridiplantae; phylum Streptophyta; class Magnoliopsida; order Fabales; family Fabaceae; genus Macrotyloma; species Macrotyloma uniflorum. Next base: position 4,046,380 of record BDMB01000014.1, read on the forward strand.
AGAGTGATGTTCAGATAAACTTCGTAAGCCCTAATGAAAGACAAGACAAAAAAGTTATTCCTAAGTAGCAGCATCCATGTGCCAGAGTTTGGACGGAAAGTGAAAACATCTTTACCTAACCTACCGACACCAAGTTATGAAAGGATGACAAGTATCCTGTTATATTCGTAGCAGATGCTGTCCTTCAAAAAATAAATCTTATCTACATTTTCTGCTAATATTGAAAGCAGTAAGTAGCAACATTCACCCCAACCTTGTCAGTAGTAGCAGTCTGGCATATACATATATAAGGAAAACTCGTTTTACAGAAGTAATCCTTGTTAAATCCAGCAAATACCTGATATGCTTTAAGTGACTGATCTGCTACCTCTTTCTTTTCATTACCAGCTTTGAATTCTGCCAAATACCGGTAATAGTCTCCTTTCCTACATCCAATAAAAAACGGCTTAATAGGCCAAAAAAACCTTGCACATCTTACATCATAAACAAAAAAACTTAAGAACCCACAAAGAAGAAGACCGCAAAGCATACATCTTATAATAAAACACTGTAGACTCCGCAATATTAGTGGATGGAATAAGATGCTCATCTAAAATTATCATAATGTCACTGCAAATGTTAGACAGCTCCAACTCCACCTTGTGCCTGTAATCCCTGATGCGCTTAACATTCAACTCATTCCCTTTTGACTCCTCTTTCTGCTCTATCGATGACAAGATCCTCCATGAAGCTCTCCGTGACCCCACCACATTCTTGTATCCAACAGAGAACAAGTTCCTCTCTTCCACACTCAACTCAACGTCCAGCTTCGCCACCTTCTTCATGGCATCCACCATTTCTGCACACCACTCAACACTCTTGAATGAAATTCCAAAACACATAATAAATAAACTTTGAGTTTAATTTTCACACTCTCATCCACTCAGAAATCATGGAAGGTATAACTTTTAAAATAGTTATTATACTCCACCACTGAAAACTCTTGAATCAAATTCCAAAACACACATCAAATAAATATAGAGGTTAATTTTCACACTCTTCTCACTCAGAATCATGTTACTTTAAAAATAAACACACGTCAAATTATATTCAGAAATCAAGTTATGTATGACTTTTAGAGCAACTATTATAAAATTCAACAATCAACGCATCCCAATATACTACTAAAAATTCAAATTTCACTCTTTTCTTTCCTAATAATTGAGATGGTGAGAAATGGGCAAGTGAAATAAAGTAGCAGTTATATGCAGAAGTGAAAAAGCAGTGGATATTTATAGAAAAATTGAAACTTTATCAGACCAAATGCTGTTATAGGGAAAAAGTGAAAACGGGTAGCTGCAGAAGATGCTGAAAACGTGACTGGAAGTGGAATGCAGCTAAAATGAAGCAACCAGAACAAGTGTTAACTTCACAGTGAAAATCAAGAGAGAGAAATCACCATCATAGCGTTCAGCTTGTTCAGCTAACTTGGCAACATAGACAAAGTTGTCGCGTTCTTTGGAGAAGGTAGCCATGGCTGATTCAATGGTTTGAGTGTTCCACTATCTCCCTGCTCAGCGTGGTGTAGAGAGAGAGAGAGAGAGGAACCACAAGTCAAGTGGAAGGTAGATGCTATTTTTTTTTTTTTTGAGGTTTTGTGAATTTATAGGTAACCTGATTTTGCCGGTGGCAGTGTTGTCTTTTTTAGACAGTGATTGGGAGGTGGGACCCACAAGCATGAATGGTTAAGGAAAGAGAGCCATGCCTACACCCTGGATTCCCATGAAAATACAATTGAGTTTGTTTTTGTGTTAATGTAAAATAATATCACATAATATTTTTCTTATTTAATACTTTTATTTTATGAACAAAATTTTCACACTTAAGTAAATAAATTCATTATAATAGACCAATTTATTTAAAATTAAAATATAAAATAACTCATTAAAAAAAAAATCACTTATTAAGAAACATATATGGCAAACAAATGAGTATTAATAAATCCACTAAATATCTGAACCAGAAACTAGTGCTATATAGGTTGAGATTTCAAACCTGCCTCAAAGAAAAATAAAATTGGACTACAATAAATTGATCATTAGATACTTAGTTCATTTAAATCAAATAAATTAATTAATTTTAGAAGAAATAAAAATATCTAAACAAGTCCAAATTTAGGAAAAGTCAATATTCATAAAAACAAATTTAGATAAATTGTTGTAAATTTTCCAATTTTTATTTAATAAAAGATAATTTTTAATTAAATAAAGACTTAATGTTAAATTACAAAATCACTTGTATTAATTTTTTTTTTTGTTTTATAAAAAATAATTGTTTCACATATATTTTTTTATGTTAATTTATAATTATTATTTTATATTTAAATATATTATTATTACCTTTCAAACCAACCTCAAACTAATGTATTAATACTAGGGTTTTCATAGGTTTAAAAGTTATAAAGTTCTTATCTGCTAGTATTAAGTAAGTTGCTCTCACTCTATTTGATTTTTTTTTCTTTAAACATACTTAATATTTTTTTTGTACTTTATTTTAATCTTTAATTATCTATAAAATTATATATTCAGAATAGTTTTGTATTACGAAAGTTTTATTATTATAATTATTATTTAAAAATATTACTTGTAATGTAAGAAGGAAATGATGTGATGGTTAAGAATTTGAAGGGTAGTTGGATGGAGTGAATCAATTAGAGCCGCGAATGATATCAATATGTCTATTCAATCACTCTCATATTTCTTCACATATTTGGACCTTCTAATTGGACTTATGTATTGGGTATCACAAAATTATCTTTAAAACTTTTTTTTTTTTAAAGATTCAATAGTGTTTTTATTTTGATATTTTTCAAATTAAATATTTGTAAAAAGATAACTTGATTTCTTCTATATTTTCATACACCATATTTCCTTTTCTTTATTTTTACCAATCCCATTTCTTTTGTAGGAAAAAGTTTTAAAAGTTGCATTATTTGAATAATATTTTGAGGAAAAGCAGAAGTTAATCTGAAAGGATGATTGATGATGGTGATTGTTAAAGAAATAAAAGGGAAAAAGAGTAAAAGAAGTTCGTAATATTTATACTTTGAAGACACCCTGTCACCATCATTGTTGTCCCAGGACTCTCTAGTATAGGGCACTTGTTAGACAATTTTTTTTTTCTTTTTCTTTTTACTTACAATAATTGTAATTTTGATTTTATAAAATTTATAGTTTTTTTTTGTAATTTTAATCTCTCATTTTAATTAACTGTTATTTTTTCTTTATTTTTTTTATAAAAATTTAATTTCTTACTCATTAATTATTTTTAATTTAAATATTCATAATCTTTTACTATTTTGACTATGAGAGTGAGAGAAATACATTATATTTAAAATTAAAAATTAAATAAGATTAAGGATAATTGAAATTTAAGGATTAAAATTGTCTAAACAAATTTAAAATGAAAACTACATATAATTAAAAATTGACGAATTCAAATTATGGAAAAAGCTCAAACAAATCTTACAAATTTCATAAAATATAAAAATGTGTATGTGAAAATTTAATAATAATATAAATCATATTAAAAAAGAAAAAGAAAATCCCAATCTGTGTGATACTTACCTTTTTTTGAAAATCAATTAAATATTCATTATCTAATAATTTATTGTGCCACAGTGTTTGGGAGGATAGTTTATGCTTCTATGCTTCTAATTCTAAAGAAGGTTCTAATATGAGAAATCAGGAATTCTATATGAAGAACAATTTGCTTTCATGATACAGAAAGAATGAAGAAAATAGTAGATAGTTAGGAGGAAAAAGCATCTAAATGATGCAATTTACTTTTGTTTTTATCAAAATGGTATTTTTAAACGTATTTATAGAACTAGGTAAGTAAAAAGTCATATTATTTAACAAAATTAAAATTTTAATTTATTTAAAATCACAATTTTATTTTAAAAAATAAAATATTAAAGTAGTATAATGTAATACAATGTCAGTTAAAGAAATAAAAAATATTAAAGTTATTTCATCTATTTCAGTTATTTTTTTAAAAAATATATAATATAATACAACTTCAATTTAACAATAAATAAATAAAAAAATGTTAGACAATACAAATTTTTTTCATACAATCTTATTACCTAATATGAATTATTTGTAAATATTTTAAAAATGTCTATTTTAATAAAAATGAGACATTATTTTAGTGTTTTTGCCAAGATTATACAACTTAATTTTATGAGACATATGTAGCCAAGATAATGCAAATTATGGCAACAGAGGTTAATTTCCTTTTTGGGAAACCAAAGTTCTATTTGCACATTCTTTTTTCTTTTTATGTGAATTGATCAAATGATAGATAGATTGATACATTTGTGAGTGCTCTGTAAAATTCATTTGACCAAAAAGAAAGAAAGAAAGAAGATATAGTAAATGAAATGCAGTGTCAACTCCTCTCAAGATTAGAATTTTATTGAATTTTTTACTGTTTCTGTTACATGTTTCAAACATATAACATTGGCTATCAATTGAAGATCCCAGCACCTGTTTCAGACAACAACAGCACATCTGAGTTGTTTGTCTTAATTAGTTGCATTATGCAAAATAGAATGTCTTAGTATGGTGGTTTTTAATCATTGTTCTAAAGAGGTGATGTTTCTACCTACCATATATTCCAAACATTTCATCATCAATGTATCTTTGATCTTCTTTTATTATTAGTTTTTTCAATAAAGGAAGCTACAACAATAGACAAGAACAGTGAGTTGGAGACAAAACTATTAAGTGAGATGTTAACTTGAGATCAAACAATCCCCAAAAGAGATCTGATAGCACAAGAACATAAGCTCTTGGGTATACAATGAACCCTACTTTCTCATGTGAATGAAAAATTGATATATATCACCCTTTTCTTTACACTTTTTATGACAAGTGGTGTAAAAGAGAGAAAATGAGTAAAAAACAACAAAGAAGAAGCATTATCTTTAGAGGAAAAGGAAGGTGTTAAAATAATGTAGAAGAATCAATCAAAGATTTACTTGGTAAAAGTATAATTAATGTTGGCCAAACCAAAAGATGAGAGTTTCTTGAAAGTTCAATTTATTAATATTTGATGATGTTGTTTATGAAAAACAAGTAGTTGGAGTGAGCATATTGAAATTGATTCTCTAATCATGTTTTGAATTTAAGTATAGTGGATGAAAACAAATATGGTAGAATAAATTATACTAAAAATGGTTAATCTAGTTTTTCCATAATTATCAATGAAGTTAGTATATATTACATCTATAATCTATAAAAATTATTTTTAAGGTAGACTTGTTTCTTTCTTCTCACTTAAAGGTTTTCTGGTTTACAAAACTATTTTCAATCAAATTATTGCTAAATTTCAATAATCTATAAAACTGGTTTAATTTTTATTTAAAACAAAATTTTCAATATATTAAATGCTATTCACAAACAAAAAACTTCCCCATCAACATATATTATTCATTTCAACTGTTATTCCCAAACAAATTATTCACTCATGCATGTATATTAATAATATAAAATTAAAATTAATATATATTAAATTTTAACTCAATAAAATAAGAAAATATAATGAAAAATGTGGACATAAAAACATAATTATTATTATTATTATTTTATCATATAAGTATTCTTTCCTAGTTTATTATTGAATGTACTGACAAATGGCAAGACATAATTTTGGTCATTACCTAATAATTTTTTCATCAATACGGGTGAGGAGAATCAATAGTCATTTTCCACTTTAGTTTTTTCAATATACATGAATTTCTTCACAGTGGTACGTAATTACGAGTATTTTTTTTTTTTTCAAAATTTACATTTCTTTATAATTCTTAGTAACAATATACTAATTTTAATACTTGAGAAGATAGAATGAAATTTCAAATACTTCTATTATCAAATTTAAAATTTCATCTAAACTAGTTTTTTCACCTTTTAAGATCCCAAAATTAAGGCTGATAATGGGTAGAATGCTATTGAACATGCTTCGGTACCCCCATTTAAAAGAAATAACCTTCTGCATTTGCAGTACCTAAACACACTTCTAGAAGTTCCAAGTGGGAATTAAGGTATTTGCACACATGTTTGGAAAAATGTAAGGCCAATGTCTCAAACTGGAGAAGTTAGTATAAGGTGATTATTATATAAGAAGCAACTTTAATGTAGCTTTTGTATTAGATTGAGAACTATATATGTATACTTGGGTTTCATCACTATATGCTTTCTTTTGAAATAGAAGTTTTTAAACATAACCACTTCAAACTCAATTTTAACAATCCAATTTGGCAAAATCAAGATCATAGAAAATCAAGCTCGCAAATACTCATCCCATTACACACTTAGTCCATACATGACTAATAAATTGAATGCTACTGTGGGAAAAAAGTATAACAGTAGAAAACAGTGGAGAAATTTAGGCAGATTAGAACTTAAATCAAATATTCATCAACACATGAGGAAATCCTACAAGCTTACTGTATCTAACAAAAATGGTTTTGTTGTTAATCCACCGAATTCTAAGACACTTTAAGCCCGGCCCAAAAATAAAATTATGTGGTTACTCTTTTGAACAGTTTATATGTGCCAAAAACATTCTTATCTTGCCAAAGATAAGGAATGAAGAAAGACCTATACAAAGCCGGTGAAAGCTCTCTATCCAGATAAGGCAATGCAGCAATAGGCTGAAATACAAACAATATTCAAACCATTAAAAGCAAATATTAGCATTCAACATGAAAATGTGAGAAACTTCAACGATGACTCACCTCCCATGTTGACAAATCACTTCCACGAGTCAGGTAAGGCCGTTTGAGCTGCAGCTCAACAAGGAAAGTACAAGCATCTACATCATGGAGCTGTCAAATAAATGAGTCACTAGTCAGTAGCCTTCTAACAAAGTACTAGCAGCCTAGCACCAATATATGCAGTTAAAGAGGACAGACATACATATTGCTCGTCCGATGCCATGTTTTTGTTGTTAAAATATGCCGGTGCTGCTGCAGTGCCCCCTAGGGTAGAATTAAATGGGAAGGGAAGAAGACCACGGAATCCATCGTCAATCCATCGAACTTGTCCTACATAATCCGGGACGAAAAATGATGATGGAAAGCGATGCCATTCACTTCCCACGCAAAGTACAGAATCTGCAACGCAAAGGAATAAAATGATACATAATTCTAATGCTTTCGGAATAGTGCTTCTATGTACATATCTTCTGATGCTTTTGTCTCAAAATACCTAATAGCGCTACAATAGGGCTAAGGCTTAGTTTTCAAACAGAATACTCACTCTTCTACCCCTTATCCTATTTAAGCTAATTACCTATTCCTACTACTTTAACCACCTAAATATTCCAAACAATAACTATCTAAACTAACTTCTCTCCGGCTACATGACCCACCCATTTACTCCATTCAATCACATTTAAAAGAAAAATAGCCATTCATAAAATATATATAAACAAAGCCACGAATGTTTGACTCACTGTTTTCTGCATCATAGTGCTCCAAAATCTTGTAAACCTCCAAGGGGGCTGAGTAACCATGAATCAAAGAAAATGTACGGGCATGAGAGGCATATAGTATAAGGCTAAGGGCCACTGGTCTCATAACTTTGGCAACCTGCATTTAGCGAGAGAAATCCAGAAAATATTTATTGCTTGCATATCAGATATATAAAGAAAGATCTATCCAAATCTCAAGTAATTTGTTATCTTACTGTCACTATTATAGAACGATCGTATGGATTATATTTGCTACGGAAAAGATCCGGGAAGCTCTCAATAACAGCTGAAGCAGCAACACAAATAAGTGGATATATTGGATAAAGGAACCTGCATGCACAGATGGGGAAAAAATCAGTTATCCACGTCAATGTAGTATATTTTGTCATATCAATCAAATACAAAAATCATAATTAATTCACTCAGCTGCACAAGCTAAGGAACAATACTAAATAAATACCCTGTACACTATTATTTATCTTCTGAAGTGCACAATTACCTTATAAATTACTACATCAATGAAGAGGATAACTAAATCATGATCATAAACCCAATTTACAGTGTCTAGATTAGGCTTATCCAGAGGGAGAGCAAAACTCACCTCTCTTCAGAAGTGAAGAACTAGATGAGAATTCCTTTAATGAACAACTATCCAAAAATACACACAGAAAGGGGCTTAACTTCGAGAAACTGATTTTTAATTAATGATAGGCTTGATAATATAACAAAGATCTAGAAGACATGCTTTCAAAAAATTGGAGATGTCTGTGATACTAAACTGAAGTTTTTCTTATCCCGAACTTCTTCCCTTAGTTGGTGAACATGCAAAAGAAAAATTGCAAATAATATGGAAGTTAACTTCACTGCAACTTAAAATTGAGTGCCCCGTTCACTATAATCTAGTCCATCAATTAACAAGGTTCCATGTTCTTAACTTAAATATAACCAATTCATAGGTAAAACCTGTCTGTCTTTGTAAATCTAAACAAAACCATCTAAGCTACAACTTATAAACCTGGAAGAAATAAGAGATTAATATCTATTTCAATCTCGTAACATAAAACATAATGACATACTTGTCGTATTCATTGTGCAAGTGAATAGAAAGTGTTTGTCTCAAATAACATCATATGACTAAATTTGTAACAGAAGATTCAGCCAAACCTTTCTTCTTTGTGTGGCTGCAAAGACATAAACCCCAGCCAAATATATATTGGAGATATCACAATCAGTAGGTCTGGTGCATATTTCTTCTTTGCAATAGGCAAAATCCCCAAGAACAGCAGAGCAAGAACAAAACAAAAGTTGAAATTGTTAAATCCATTCCTCAGATAATAAAGAGGCCCTTCAATGCCATACAAATGGCTTTCACCGCCTCCAGCTACGTTGTATATTAAAAGATTCAAGACAGATGAAGTCCATTTTCCATAGTAGTAAAAGTCTGTAACTATTGACAATGCCTGTTAAGAAATTAAAATATGCTGTTATTGTAAAGGGTGTGGAATATGAAATTTAATAGCATCATATGATGCAGGCAAAGCTATATATTCTATACAACATTAGATGGTATAGACATAATTCATAGGTCAGAGAAGGTCAATGCAAGGTGGTGGGAGGGAGGATCTGACTTACAAGAAGAATAACTGATGTGACCGCCGCAGCAATAAATGCCTGTTTGAGTTTTCTAGACAGAGAATATAGTGTCACTGGAAGAAAAGCCAAGATTGAGAATGGCCAGCCAAGTATCACGCCAATAACAGCAACAGAAATGGCTGAAGCAGGTTTATCCAGAAGAAATAAACCTGATGCGAGAGATATTGCATACATTGAAAACGAACTGGGCAAGAAACCTAGAGATCATAAAAGTTTGATAAAGAAGAACATTAGCAAAACTGAGTCCCACATCTTAGACTGGAATACAGAATCATGAAATACATAATACTTGGTCACTCTTTATTAATCCTCAAAGGTAGGTAGCATAATGACAAGAGAAGATGATGAGAAGAAAGCATTTCCAAAAGATCACTTACTAGTGCTAGCAAAGAAACAGCCACTAGTTAGGCACAGCATAGCAAGTGCATACGTAGCAAGTCGTTTTCCATACTTTCTCGAAAGAGCTACCACGAGAACAGTGTCAGTTAAAACAGAGAGAAGACCGAGAAAGAATCTCACAGCATAGAACACTCTCACCTACAAGAAGATAAGACAATGGTAACATGAAAAGCATAAACATTTCCATCTACAATCTTTAACAATTCAACAAGTAAGCACAGCAGGAACCTTACTTTGTCCTCACTAAACAACCATGAAGCTGGTCGACCCACTATTTCATGAAATAAAAGGTACAAATATGACCGAAGGGCAAACTGTGAACTGCAACCATGCACACACCACTTGTCATTTATCAGTACCATGATTTGAACTGAAACTAATGAACTATTCTTCTCAATCTTTAATTCATTTCTTGCAAGTTATAAATAAAACCCAATAAAGGCATCATAAAAATAATCCTTTTTCCTCTCATCTACAAGCTAAAAGGGTGCATTTGGAAGAATTTATTTACTACCAATCCGGGCTTATCTTATAACATAAGCACTTATAATATGTCTATAAACTGTTTTCAACTTATTTCAATAAATTTCTCATGATAGCTTACGAAAACTTCTTACATCTTCATGAAAACAAATTAAATTTATTTCCTCTTCAATTATATAAACAATTTATACATTTGCTTGGTCTAAATAAACATCTCCATAATCACTTGTAGGAGTCATTAGTTAAAATCAACTTACGCATGCAAAATTTATAAAAGCTTTCATCTAACTCATCTAATAAGTTCAAGTGCATAAGTTGATTTTAGTTTATGGAAGAAGTCCAATTCATTTTACATTCTTATTTTATTCTTTAATGAGCGAGCAAGGAGAAGTTCTTGCAAAGAAAGTGAATAACTTATTCAATAAGCATTTAATTAAACTGTTTACCTAAACAACCCCCCTCCCCCAACTTTTTCTCTACTCCCTATACCCATGTTCCCAAAATGAACCCCAGCTAGAAAAAAGTAAAACAGAACAAAACCCAGAATTTAGTTGAATCTAAAAGGAAGGTGGGTAGCTAAGACACCTGTATTCCCATGTCTGGAAGCCAGTTTTGTAGAGAAGGTAATGAAGGGGCTCCCAGTAATTGAAGACCTCGTCGCAATCGTGGATGATGTTGGAGGTGGCACTCATGTACCTCAACAATCCAAGAGCTACGAACGGAAAAAGCCACCCCAACCCTTTTTCGTCTTTTTCCTCCGATTGCCCAGGCTTGTCCAGCTTCGTGTACGGTTGTGACGGCGACGGATCAGACGGTTCGGAGCGTCGCTGCCTCACGGCGGAGAGGGACATTTCGACTTTGAAATGAAAATGGATTGGATCTTCCTTCTTCTTCTGCCACACTAAACACACTCTTTCAAAGGATTCAAAACTTTGTTCCAAACACTTCCTTCCTCCCAAAGCAAATTCTTCACTTTTGTCTCTGCTGCGTCGTTATTTTCTCCTTTTTCTTCTTACTTTTCTTTCACATGTTACGAGGTTTATTAAATTACATAAATTCAAACGTTTAATATTTATATCGTTAAAAAAACCTAGTACAATATTTTTAAATAATTAAAAATCATAAAAATATATATACTTTCACAAAAATTTAAAAATAATTGGTATAATTATTCTAATAATTAATACTCAATTCTCTACCCTATAAATAAAGGACATTCAGATTAATAAAAAAGGGAAATTCATAAGTCAGAAAGTAACTAAGGAATATTTAATATGTGTTATATTTTAAAATATATTTTAAATTGTTTATATCTTTAATTAATGTAATAAATATTTTATTTTATTTTCAATTTTTTTAGTGAATCTATCATCAAATAATTAAAAATAATTCTAAATAAAAAAAATTATTGAAATTTTTTTTTATTCTATTATTTTTCTTAAATATGATTTTTGGACTAATTTATTAATATTTTTCAAACAATGTACGTTAATGTTTTATGTCTAATCTAATTAGATAGACATCAGTTTAGAATTTATTATTGTAATCGAATTAAAATATAAACTGAAAATTTTAATTTTGTATACTATTTTTATTTATTAAATAGTTAATTAATATAAAACATATAAAATTGAGAAAAAAATTAAGTTAGTAATATTCTATCTTTTGTAAATAAAAATGATACAGAGATGGTGAATAACAATTCATAAGTAAAATTTTAACTGTCCCAATTCTTTTGTTGATCAAATAATTAGAAAACAGACAAAAATAAATAAAATGATTTAAACCAATTTTTTACCATCAACTTAAACCATTTTATTTTACAAAGTTATTCAATTAAATTTTTCTTTTCTCTGTGTAGGTATCGACTATGATGATTATAATTACATTTTCTTTCCTTTACAGTAGTTAATATGTAATTTTAGTTTTTTTAACAAATAATCGGTTATCAAAGAATGATCGATTTCTGAAAAATTATGTAAATATATATTACAAAAACATAAGAAAATGAAAAAGAAAGTATGGAATTAATTTTTTATGAGTTTGACTATCTTTTCAAGTTATTTTTAATTGTTTAGTTATAATTTTTTGCTTCTGCACACAAAAATGTCAAAATGAGTTTTGATGAATAATTTTAAAAAGAAAATAAGTAATATTAAACTAAGATTTCTTAATTGAGATATATTGACACTCTTTTAATAAATATTAAAAAGCATGTTTATAATATTTTTTAAGGGAGAAAAATAAGAATTAAAGACTTTCTTAATAAAATAAGTATCTAACAAATTTCATTTCGTAAATATAAACAGATAAAAAAATTGTTTTAATAGAAACATTGAATTCAGCCATTCCTTCCTCATCCTATAAAACCAATAATTCAATAACATTTACACAAAAAAGTTTTGTTAAAATTAATTTTAAATTGATGTAATTCAAGATTAAATTTTTCATTGAAAACGTGAGTTAACAATAAAACGTGATATAAATTTTTTTACTGCAAGATACTTGAAATTACTAGAATTCAAACTCAGTTACTATACTTTTATAAACAAAAACCAGACATATTCTCCTGACTTCTATGACAAACAAAACAAGACATCCTAGGACTTGGAACCAAGATAAAAGAAGTAGCAGAAGCAAACCAAGCACAATTTCCGCGTTGAAACATGACAGTATCAGTGCATTGACTCATTTGTGAGGTAGCTGGCTCTTGTAGAATTCTAGAGCAGCATACCAAATTGTACAGAAAGGTGGGGTAACATAATAGCAAAACAAAAACAAAAAATGTGTCTCTGAGAAACAAGAGAGCACTCACTTTCAGTGGTTTATGCTATATCTTGATACATAACAAATAGTAAAATACAAGTAATAAATGACTGAAACTTAACCAGTGTTCTGCATGCCAGCAGCAATACCCTTCATAGTGAGAATGAGGGTGTCTTCCAAACCAGGGGCATACTCACTTGTGGGGTTCAGTGTTATAAGTTCATCAGCTGATTTGCTTGTCTCGGCGGCCTCCTTTGATATGCGGGGTCGTACCTTCACGTTGTAGTTAGGATCACGGATACTTTTCAATGTGTAAGCTTGGAAAACATTAAGGGTAGTAATGGGAGAGTGACGAAGCCTGAGTCTTTGCTTCAAGTAGGGGTCCCCTTCAAGAATCTCCTTGTGTCCAGCCACCTACAGGTTCAGCAGAAAACAAATATTATCATCTTTTGAAAGAACTGTGTCTTGTTCTTAAGTGTTGAAAGTTCAGGACGGTCTGAGGAATTAACTGCTGAAAATTTGGTGTATGAAAGGAATGGAAGAAGAGACTGGTTGTAAGGATATGAACCCATGTTAAATTAGTGATCTTGAAAACATAATGCTTTCAACTTGGTATTTATTAAAATATTATTAAACTGACAATTCTATTAAGAGATGAGGCTGAAAATCCCAGATATTGATGAAATTATAATATATAAACTAAAAATCTCACATTACAAATTAATTTTATAAAATTAAATCAGGTTAATATTTATTTTTTAATATAATATATAAATCTCATTTTATAACTCAGAAAACTATAAAATGAATATAAATAAAAGGAGTTTTTGAAATGAATACAAAAACTATAATGAGTACAAAACTATAAAATGTTAAAAGGTTTTGGGTCATTACCTGAAGTAGGAGTTTCTTCGTTTCTTCATATTTGTTCCTCAATTGATCCCCAAACGGCCAGAGATCCTTTGAAACAAGGAGCCTATCATTCAGAGCAGCGATTTCTGGATCTCCTTTGGCAAACACCATTTCCACCAAATCAATTGTGACCCTAAAGAAGGGCCATTGGTTGTACATCTCTTGCAGCATACTGAGATTTTTTGCATTTTTCTTAATAACTGTTCCAAATGCTGCTCCAAAGCCTAGCCACACTGGAAGATGAAACCTTGTTTGTGTCCATGCAAAGATCCAAGGTATTGCACGCAGTGTTTCAATGCCTCCACTAGGCCTTCTCTTTGCTGGTCGACTTCCAATATTCATCCTGCCATACTCCAACTCTGGTGTAGCCTACATGATACATCAAACAAAGTTGATAATGATTGTCTTCATTTAAACAATTAAATGCCATTGTACTTAACAGGGAGGTTGATGTTTCGATTATATTTTGGGTTTCTTTAAAAGGACCCATTTGAGCTTATGCATGTGGCTATGACAAGTTTTCTTTAGACTTTGTTAATGTAAAAAAATTTACACTGTCAATCAATCAGAAATCATGATAAATATGACTTTTAAGTCGACAAACTTAACAGACATATCAATTTGTGATTTAATGACAGCATGTAACCTCTTTATACTGTCAGGTGCATGAACTATTTCTTTAACTTATTTTAGCGAGTTTTACACTCAAGCTATGAATAAGTTCTCATGTCATCTGATAAGAACTTAATGACCAAGTACTTAATTAAGTTGTTTACTAAATGTGGTCCTTACCAGGCGGAAATACTCAACAAAGCGCGGTTCCTTAAACACAATAGATCGGTATTCTTCAGTTGCAATGACAGCCATCTCATCCATCATAGCGCGCCATTCTGGTTTTGGAGAAATTGGGGGGTGCATGCCATGTTCTAGAGTGGCAGCAGTGAAACGTTGTAGTGTTCTAAAGCACAAGTGTTGTTCTCCAAATGACTGCTCAATAACTTCACCCTGGACTGTCACACGAAGTGATCCATGGATTGTGTCTGGAGGTTGAGATAGAATAGCAAGATGAGTAGGTCCACCTCCTCTTCCAACAGTTCCACCACGACCATGGAACATGGTTAGCTTAACACCAAATTTCTTAGCAACCTTTATAAGTTCCTCCTGAGCCTTATATAGCTGCCATGCTGCGGAGAACCTCCCAGCATCTTTTCCTGAATCTGAGTATCCAATCATCACTTCTTGCTTCCCATTGATCCTATTTTTGTACCAGTCTATAGAGAACAATCGTGCCAAAGCAGCAGGAGCAGCCTCTAGATCAGCAAGCTTTTCAAACAAAGGCACAACTCTTAATGGATGCTTGACATGGCATTCACGTTGCAGAAGCTCAACTGCGAGAACATCAGATGGTGCTGTTGCCATTGATATGATATAGGCTCCAAAGTTATCTGGTGGTAGTTCAGCTATGACATGAAATGTGTCCAAAACATCTCTAATTTCTTCAGTTTGAGGAAGGTCAGGTCCGAATAGAGGCCTTTTGCCACTTAACTCAGACAACAACCATTCCTGTCTTTTCTCTTCAGACCATTCCTGGTAGGAGCCAATTTCCAAGTGTTTGGTGATGGCATCCAACACATCAGTGTGACGATCTGACTCTTGCCTGATATCAAGCCTCACTATTGACAGTCCAAAAGTGGAGACTTGTCTCAAAAAATCAAGAAGGCTTCCATCAGCAATTGGTCGATCACCACAAGCACACAGTGATCTGTAACATAGTTCAAGAGGTTGCAGGAACTACACAAATTTAACTTTAGTTAGTCTCTGTAAAATTATCCAAGGAAAACATATTCTTTCAACCAAAAACTAACATGTTAAATAACTAAATGTTAACAAAAAGAAGTAGCTAGTAATAGTACAGGAAAGCAAAAACAGTGGATGTACCTCCTCAACACTGTTGAAAGTGTTTTCCTCTGGAATATCAGAGTACCCATTAGCTAGCAAATGGCGAGAACGCTCACGAGTCTGATAGAGCCTATCTCTTACTTCACCAAGTACCACACGATATGGTTCATTTAAGGGAACCCTTTTCCAAAATTCTGCATAATGAAGAAAGAAAAGATTATCACATAAGTAAACTAACTAATATATTTTCACCATTTAGATAATAGACACAAGTAGACAACAGTTTGTTCCACTCTGATGTGACCATGTGTAGATATCATTGTTAATAGGTTCATACAAGTATATAACACATATCCACCGAGTTTAAAGAAAGAGTGTGGTAAATACCTATATAGTGTTTTGCAACTTCATCTTTCTTGGAAGACCTGTGAACTTCATCTGCATAAACGCGGAGTTCATCATTGCAGCGCCACATAGACAGCTACAGAAACAAGAAGGAAAATAAGTAAAATGATTCAAGAGTAACAAATCATATACAGTGATCATTTTAAAAGTATCAAAGAGCCATGGATTACTTCAAACATGAGATCTTCTATCTGGGAATAGTACAAATTAGCAGCCATCATTCTAGCCAATAAGCAAACATCCCTCGTCACTTCAGGAGTTACTCTTGGATTACCTGTATCGTATTGAAACATAAAATTTGCATTTCTTTCCATTTGTCAAGTATTCTAAAATAATATGTAGTACTACTTTTTCAGCTCAAATAAGACTCCTACCATCACGATCACCCCCCATCCAAGAAGAAAATTGAATAAGGGGAGCATTATAAGGAACTCGTTCCTTAATTCCTATATTGTTCAGAGCTGTATCAACACGGCGCAGAAATTTGGGAACACCGTTCCAAATTGTTTCATGGAAGTAGCTCATCCCTGCTCTCATCTCATCTTGTGGTGTTGGAGGGGTCCTCCTGATTTCATCTGTACGGAAGGCAGCTTGAATCTACACAACATAGACAAAAGCAACAAAAGAAAATTGTTAACAATGTCATTGACTCAATAGAGCCTTTCTTTCCTTTCACCTTGAACATTTCTTCTTCTGTAGAATAAACTCCAAACAAAGGTATTGATGTGACAAAAAAAAGGTCATGTTTATTGCTGTTTGTTGAACCAACGAACACTTACCTCCCTTTGTAGGGCCTCATCAAGCTCCTGCTTATCATCAGGAGTTATGTCTTTGGCGTACAATTGAGATAAACAATTCCTTATCCTGCAATGCAGATGAAAACAAGAAAGCTCAATTTTGTTAACTTGAATCAACTTAAACAAAGAAAATTGAATACTGAAGCTGAAAAATACTATATTTTGTAATAAACCTTGCATGCTTTTGAAGCAAAGATCTACGAACTGATTGAGTAGGATGAGCAGTAAGAACCAGATCAACAGTCTGGTTTTTCAGTGCATCAAAAACTTCCTGAGGAGACTTCTTCAAGTCAAATACAAGTCTTTTGAGAGTTTCTTCAATGTCTGATTCTGTAGTTGCATTGTTCTCATCAGCAAAATCCCCTTTCTTCAACTTGTTCCTTCGGCGGCGAGAAATCTGGACCTCCTCAGCCAAGTTGGCCAAGTTAAGCATGTGGGTAAAGGACTTGGCAACAACAATAGAGTCCCCTGCATGCAAACTGGTTATCACATTTCCAAGTTCTTCCAGTTTCTTAGGGTCATGCTTTCCTTCATATTCAGCTGAAAGTTCATACACTTCTTGAACCTGCACAAGAACATTTACTAAATCATCACTTCGAAATTATTTTCCAGTTCATAAATCTCAAAGAGAAATGAAAGAACACATAAAATCCAGTCTATTATGAACTCAAGGTAAACTATAAACCATCCAAACTAAAGATTTGACAATATATCCCCTGGTTGCTCCCTTTATTTTACTGATTACATATCTACCTTCTACATAGAACTTGACATTCAATCACTAAGACAAAAAGGGCCCCCAGTCAAAACCTAGTAGGTCATGTTTTGTACTTTTGTATTCTTAGAGGTAAGTCAAATACATTCAAACTTGTTAGAGCTCCCCATAATGAACTCATGAGGTAGCTAAAACAATGTATATAAGAATCTATTTTACTTTAATCACCACCTTATATTAGGTCACTATGGAACCATCAATAGATATTTAATCTTTTAAGTTTTACCCTCAAGATATGTAATCTTTGGTGAGGGTATGCTGAAAATCCAACATTAAATAGTAATATAAATGAAAAGGTTTATATAAGTGGGACAACAATCTCACTCTATGAATTAGCTTTTTGAGATCAAGGAGTATGTTGAAAATTCTACCATGAACAGTGATATAACTGAAAAGGTTTATATAAGTGGGACAGCAATCCTCACTATGAATTAAATTTTGATAGAGTTAGGTTAGATTTCGAATTTTAAAAAAATGATTTAAAATATAAAATAAAAAAATATTCTTCACATGATTTCAATCAATGAATATCTCCTCTCTAGAATCATTATACAAAGGTCTTTTTTCTCCTGGCTATAAGAACATATAAAGAGTTAATTTCTCTTTCGAAACCCACACCCCTGACCCAATAATCAAAATCTGTCCATACAAGTCCCATGTTTTCTCTCTCCAAATCAGTATTAGACTTTCACAACAAATTGAGACATGAGAGACCAAACAATGAGTAACCAAATCAAATCAAAATCTAACTACAAAGACGTAAAAGTATGAGAGCCAAAAAGGGTGGAAAAAGAATGAAAACTCACTGTTTCCTTCAGATCCTCCCCGTGTAAATCCTGAAGAATGTCAAGGAACCGATCCAACAGAAGAGCATCATACTCAATCAATTTGTCATCCTCACTCACTTTGGAAGGAGCCAACTGCCGAAGCTGTGCATCAATGGATGCCATCTTTTCCATGTTCCGGTTCGCCATTACTCCCTTTCAGTCCCTTCACCTATGATCATAGAAAACCAACCAATAACCCCACAAGAACAGATATAAAAACAAACACAACCAATGAAACCTACGAACTAAAACCAAGGGACATAATCAAAACAACATCCATAAATTCTTTTCACAGCCCGCAATCAATGATGACATTGACGTCTACGATACAACGAGTGGATGACACGTGCAGGGTGATACAAATACTATTACTACAACCTTGGAAAAAGATGCCTATTGAAACACAACACGTGGGGAACCAGAAAGCATGAAACATATAACTTTTCCTTGACCCATGAAATGAACAAGTGATTGGAATTCAATATGGTACCTGTGTACGAGGAAGAAGAAGATCACAACGAATGAAAAATGGATCAAAAAGAGAGATACAGGGTTGGGTTGATAATAAAGTGTGCATATAGTGGTGGCCTTATATAGAAAAAAAGAGTCATTTTTACGTGCCTAAAAAACTCTTTTTTTTCTTCCTTTTATTGTTTTGGTCGAACTAATTATTACTGCTGAAGATGGAATATGCTTTTAATTTTCGAAGATTCTATCTCTTTCAGTGCAGTTAGCAGTATATTGTGTATACATTTTTTTACTGTTCTCAAATGAAAACTAGCTTGAATTAAGGACCACATGAAATCTTCACCTTTTCCTTTTTAAATAAATAAATAAATAAATTAAGATATTCTCAAAATGAAGATCTTTAGGTATCTACCTATTATTGAAATAAACTTTGTCATTTTCAATAATTTTTTTTCAAGAATTAAACCTGTTTAACAACTATAGATGGAAGAAAACAAAATTTCTACCTCTCATTACAATATAGACAATTATATTAATATACCCTTTTAATGTTAAAACCCTTTAAATTATTCATCTAATCATGTTTTTACAAACCATTTAATCTATCTTCTTTGGCATTTATTATTGAATTGTCCGGTTCTTATTTTTTAAAAATAAATATTTGGATTTATACAACTATTACAGCCTCCAACAAAAAGTAAATTACCATAAATGGAAAGTTCTATTTTATTTACTTTTGGCATAAATTATAAATATATATAAATCTAATTGGAATGGTGTAATCTATAATAAATTTGTTATTTATTATATTAATTACTTTACAAATTATATTGAAAAGGTTTTTTAATTGATTGGCGTGTATATATTTGTTAAAGTATTCATTTTAGAAAAAATATATATACTTTGCCTCTATTATATCATGCTAAATGGCATTCACTTCTTTAATTTTAAAATAAACATTTACTTATTTTACATTTTTAATAAAATAAAATTTAATTTTTTTTAATTTTTAAAAATAGATATTTAATCTCTTATAAAATAAAATTTATTGACTTATGATTATATTTACATATCCTTTTAGTAAATATATTATTTAAATAAAATAAAAAAGGTAAATATTTATTATTTTATTAAAAGTATAAAGGAAATGAATATCATGTATTAATAAATATAAGAAAATAAATGTCTATTTTATATAGTTCTGATAAAATTTGAGGAAAAAATCTTTGATACCTTTCACAATGATTACAAAATTGACTTTCAATAAGAAAAGAACTTAATGGAATAAAACATCTCATCCATGGCACCCTATTACCACCACAAAAATCCATTCAACAATCAAAATTTGAGATGCTTTTCTGTCACTAATTGCATTGTTTTTTGGAAAAATGTTTATTTTTATTTCTATGGTTCATAAATGAGTATTTATTTACACTTCAATTTTACCTTTATTCCCTTTTCACTTCATTCCATGAGGAAAATGAATGAAAATATTAATAATTTTGTATTGTTTGTGAACAAAAAGAAAGTAAATAAGTCACTCTCGTGTACTTGTATAGTTGTATTATATATTTATAATTTTTGTTTTGATCTGTTTTTAAATTTTTACATTTAACATAAAACAGAGGAAGAAAGCACACAGTTTCAGAAATCACGTATAAGCTAATAGCCACCATTGGTGCGCATGCTGATGCAATATGAGTCAACATGCATTAACCTCCCTTTTATATTTTATTTTTAATTACTCTGATTACGTTGGAACTGCCAAGAACTAACTCACTATGAGTCACAAAGCATGTGAGGACACATTCAAAAAATTTTATTAATCAATAATTTGGTACTAATCACGCATGTTTAATCACTATTAGTATCTTGTTTAATGATTATCAAAGGCAAGGAGGGAGCATATTCTCATGCTATTTTGGTTCAAGAAAATGTTTTTCATTTTATATGAAATAATATAAAAAATAATTATATTAAATATCTTACATCATTTTATAATCAATCTAATATATAAAATAATATAAATATTATTTTATTTTATAATAATTAGTTAAATTTAAAATTATTTATTACTATTGTAACATAATTTATTTTAATAAAATTTTTAAATTATTATTAAATTATTTATAAAATAAAGTGAGGGAGATATATGAAAATTTTCATATTACTTAAAAAATATAATAACTAAATTTATATATATATAAAGTGGTACGAATATTATTATAATATTTTTAATAAATATTTATAAAATAAATAAATAATTTTGTATTCATATAAATTATTAAAAAAAAATACTGTAAAACTCAAATTTTTTTTTTAAA
Source organism: Macrotyloma uniflorum (assembly GCA_016859785.1). Lineage (NCBI taxonomy): Eukaryota > Viridiplantae > Streptophyta > Magnoliopsida > Fabales > Fabaceae > Macrotyloma > Macrotyloma uniflorum. The sequence continues at coordinate 4,067,606 of BDMB01000014.1, forward strand.
TATTATATAATCTCAAGATTTTAAAATTAAATCTTCAAAGATTCACTTTGAATTGTTATTTAACAAAAAAATAATCCTTCGTATTAATATTTTTAATTAGATCATCTTTATTCTTCTATTAATTTAAAATTAGTGTCGTTAATAATTCTAACACAATGAGGTTGTAAATAACCACAAAATATTTACTTAACATTTTTCAACATGTGCAATTAACATAATGATGTTTTTTAACTGAAACTATAATATTTAAAAAGTTATACAAATTAAAAAATCCTTTGTGAAAAATAAAAGATCAAATTAAAAATGTTAAAAATAAAATAAATGACGAATGTGTGTAATTTAGCTTTTGAAATAAAAGAAGCTTATTCTTGATGAACATGTTTATGATTGTTTAGAAAATAAAGATGATTGTGAATGGTAAATGAAAAAGGGTGACCAGTTTGATTCCCACATGAAACTTGATGTGTTCATCTTGCTTGAAAGAAGCTTGAAGTTGACTTTCCGACATGCATGTTTTTTTAAGGTTTTAAACTCTTACCTACTCTCTTGTTATTATTCTTCATTCTCAATTCAATAATGATGTTTCTTTTTCTTCTTTTTTCTGCATGTTGATAAGCCAAAATAGTTATAAGATAATGGACATCTTAGTTATATATGTGAATGTGAATATATATCTATTAATTCAATAGCTTATCATATCATATATATATATATATATATATATATATATATATATATATATAATATAAGTCTGTGTCCTAACAAGTGGGACACTTTATTATTTATAATCTTTTAATCACGATCCCACACATGTGAGCATAAAGGAAAACAAGTAAAACTCATTATATTATATTTTTTTTTATCTAAATTAATATACTTTGTTTATAAAATTAATAAACTATAGATTTTTTTTTAATAAATTAGTAGTATAATACGGAACTTAATGCAAATGCAATCACAATGAAGAAGTTTCTTCCAATTATATAAAAAAAAGTTAAATTGTTGCCTCTAGTAATTATGTTTTAGAAGACACATTTAAATAACTTTTAATTAGTTGATAATATAAAAAATAAAGTTTTTAAAGACATAATATAAAAACATAATATTATTACAAAATATATAATCAATGGGTGTCCTATTCATTATATTATTATAATGTTCAAAGCGTAATGAGAGGAGCCCCACTTCCATTATTGAACCAATCTTTTGTTTATTTATTGTTCTTCATTGTCCCTACAATTCACCAAATCCAATTACATTACTCTTTCTTTTTCTATTTTGGTTTTAAGACCTAAAAATTAAATTTTTAAAATATTATTTTGATATTCTTTATGAAACCCTAAATTTTAAGTATATAATTGAGACGTAATATTTAAGACTGAGTTAAATTTTTTATTTTTGTATTATTTCTTAATATTTCATATGTTAAAAAAAATTCTTATAATTCTTTTTATAAAATTCAAAAATTAATTTAATTTTAAAGAATGTTTAGAAAAAAAAAAAAAAAAAAGACTAAGACAAGAAAAAAAAATTAAAATATGTGAAATTGGTCGTCAGGTTCGACATTCTGCATAAAGACACTCGATCCTCTGAGATGTGCATAAATAGGCCCAATTTGGTACCTTGTGCTCGATATTCATTTCGGGCCCATACTGTTCACACCTTTTTTTTCTCTTCACAATTCCTTGTGTTTATTTTTTTAACAAAAATTGACCTATATTGAAATTGGTTTTCATAATAGAAAATTATATTATAAAAAAAATTTCATAATTTAATTAATTTTTTATATTTTTATTTTAAATTAAATAATTTAATAACTTTTGTGACTTAAATAACTTGTTAAATAAACATCCACATCAATGTATTTAATTTAGTTAACTTTGGTGTTTAATGTTTAATTGGTATTGAATTTTTTAATAAAAAAATATTAGAATAACTTGGTGTTTTAAGATAATATCTAGTTATAACTTGTTAATGGACACACACTTGTACTATAACTACCTAGCAAGCTACACTGTGAATTTATTTTAAGATAATCTCAAATTATAACTTAATAAAATGCTCTAATTAAAAAATAATTCAGGAATATGTATACTCTGACTAATCTTCTCATAATTCCTAATCTTTTATTTTAGTTCTTATTTTTTTTCACGCTTTTACTTTTGAGATTTAAAAAAATAATTGTTCTTATTTATAATTTTATACATGATTTTATTTATAATTTTATACATGATTGATTTCTTTTATTTTGATTCAAGTGAATTCTAAATCTAACTTATTTATCTAGTTTATTATTTTTAAATGATTTACAACACTGTCTCAATTCATTTAATTAAACTAGAATGATCGAAAATGAATAATTATCATATTTAAAAACTGAAAAGAAAAATCTACAAATGAATTTTTAAGCTCATAAAATATCTTATTAATCTAGCTATTATATATATAAAAACAAAAATCATATTGAAAGCACCTTTAAACCCAACCTTAACCTAACCTGTTTAAATACGGAGCTAATTGTTTTAACTTTAGAAACTAAACTTCAAACATTATTGAGTAAAGATTTAAGCTTGCTTTAAGTTTAACTTGAATTGATATGAAAAAGAGAGATTTCTTTAATATAGCCCATCTTCTGAACTTCATTTGCTTCCATGATGAACCAAAGACCATGTTCATAATTGCTAGGGTTTCGACTTTATCAGCAGCAAGAAATCATTCTAGCGACCTAGATACCGTCAACTGGGGCGATCACAATTCACATTCAATATTTGCAGCTAACTTTCTGGTGAATCACAGTTTCTTTTTTCTTACTTAGAATGAAGCAGTGGATCCTGATGAACTTATTTATATACTGTTGTTTTGTAAACTGTGCATTGGACATTATATCATTAAAGTCCTCGTATGTTTTTAATTATATTTCTTAGAAATCCATGCAAATCGCGAAGACACTCTAACTCATGACTCTTTTTGGCTCAAGTCCCATTACTCTGGTAAATAATACTAGTTCATGCGCTTGTAACCCTAATAACTAAGCCTTTAAATTGTAGTTATTTGATTTTTTTGATAAGGTTAAACCTTCTAAAATCTTTTCAATTGTTATTATAATTTAAATTTTAAAATCATGATAATCCAATACTATCACAGTTACATATGATTAATTTAGCTAATCTTTTTGAAAAGTATAATGATGGCATAGATGTTCAAATTTATGAGCTCATTTGATTAACCCTATTAACCTATAAATGTTATTTGAAAATGAAACTTTATTGGGGTGAAGGTGATTTGTCTAAAACTCTTCTCTTCCATAAACAGAATTGTAATACTACTAGCTAGAACCAGGACAAATATTGATTAACAATTACTGCATAAGTAGACAGCTAGATGACCATTTTGATCAAAGCCTATCGATGAGAAGTAGCATTATTTGTTTCCATTTTCAATATAAACATCCTCAAAGTCTCTTGCATTTGCTATAAAAGAAGTATATATTAAAAGTAAAACATCACAATAAACCAGGGGCGTTTTTTCTATATTTTTTATTTGTTTTGAGCAACCATAGGCAAGGTTTTTTAATTAAGAAAATACTGTGGTTTTAGGACCCACTCTAACTGCATTTTTCGAAATTGCCGCACCACAACGGCACAACACCTAATGGACCTACTTTAATATTAATAGAATTGCAATTAATGCATTAAATCATGGATCGGATCTTTCAACAGAAACCAAAGCTTAAGGTCCCATCAACATCTAATTCACTGGTGCCATTTCCAAAATTCTTATCCTCCTCAAATTTTCTATCATTATATCAACAATTTGCTCCTAACTATTAGTATTTCTCTTCATCCAACAAACACAAAAAACATAATCACGTATCATCAAGTAACGCTTACCAAACGAGTTTGATTTTTATATCTCCATTTTTTTCTGATAAAAAAGGTTTAGTTTCACCGCCAAGGTAAGTTTAATACTCATCTTATGAATGCAATTCGTACAACTTGGTTTAATCGCTTAAGCTTTGAAATTCACAAAATCTATCAGATGAGTACTTATGTGTAGCAGTAACATGTCTACTATAAATAGAAACCTCACTCAAAGCCTACAATAAATAACAAGAGATTAGAAACCATAGAAATGGCATAGCTAGACAATCAATAACAGTCATATTAACTCTCCCATCATTGCAACTCAAAGACAGTATATAATTTGGTCACATTACTAAACTAAATATAAGTTGCTTAAGAGTTGAGCCAGCCTAACGTCTCATATTCCCACCATTAAAGCTACATGTTATCATAGCAGTATTTCAATTTCGAAATATAAATAAGTAAATGTCAGTGGACAACGCTAACTATATATATTATTGATAAATGGTTATACACATTTAGAATGGATATATTTAATTCTTCATGGCTAGATCCCATTTGTATATAGGATACTGATGTATAGGTTTCTAGGCAATACTTTAGACCTAATCTAGTTTTTGCGCATCTATAGGTAGGAACCTGAGTGGACATATTTCCTCGTAACATTCAAGGGATATTGATAACAGTCATTGTAAAGTATAATTGACTGGTTTTTTTTCCATCGGGTTAAAAAAATTACTCAGAAATATGCCTGATATAGATATCAGGAGCACGACAGTATTTAGCATCAAATCGATCTATATAATTGAAAGAAATAGTGTTTGAATGAAAAAACAGGGAGGGATAAAGTCAAAGATATTGATTAAACTGATCAAGAGGACCAATAAGGTATCCAATGTGTTTTTTTTAAGGTTAATTTGCATTATATATATGTGGGACATGCATCATGGATTGAGAAAAAGGTTTAGTCTCTATATCCCCTTGATTTCCTTTTAGTATCAATGTTTGTGTCACTGCTAACTAACTTATTGCAGGTCTGTCTCTTAATTTATCGAAATATATGTCTTCTATAAATGCCAATTGTATTATATTTGTTGCATAAATGTAAGGAAAAAATATATTATGTATGCATGCTGTAGATCGAAACATAATCGTGTGAAATATTCTATCTGTACTTATACATAAACAGCAGCAAAATCTGCCAAATTTCCAAGAGAATCAAAGGATATACCAGTGCCATGCAATATCATAACACTACTTTGGAGAAAATTCAAGATTATTTTCATGACTATATATATGCTTGATAGTGTATATATATATTTATATATAAGTGAATACAATACAGGGACTTACCCCAATGTTAAACTCTTCGTCAACTTCATTCTAAATTCTCATTTGAAATAACAAAATACACTCTTTGACATATAAAGACCACGGAAGGGTTAAAGTTGACCCAGGGATATGTATAGATAGTCGATTATGATCCAACACTGCAGCTGAAGTTATATCCAAGACCTAGCAACAGATTCAGGACTTCGAAACAACTTAGGGATCTGTAATCAATTAAAAAGTGAAACCCAAAATTAAATCCATGCAATATGGACATATATGTATATAGATCGATTACACAATGTGGTTGTGGCCATCCTCTTTTGGGATACAATACAGCAATATATATCAATATATATTTCCCTCAATGAAGATAAAAAAATGTGAAAATGAAAGAAGATATAGTATGGCCATGGTGATTGTCAAATGAGTTTTTTGCAGTAGGTAGTGGAAAGACGATGCAATTTATGTACGAATGTCAGATATACATATAACAGCACGAAAGAAAAGGACATTCATATGATGGGATATGAGAAAAGAAGAAACAAAATTCGTTAGAATAAGACAAAACTTTATGAAGGCAAGAGATTTTGGGTTCTAGCTAGTACGCCAATGAAATTTATAACCACGACACCAGCAGACAAGACTCTAGAAACAGCATCTAATTTTCCCACAACCATGGATCTTGAACCTTTTTCCCCCGAGATATTTTTATAATATAGTTAACAAAGATAATCTATTCATAAATCTAATTTTAAATTCTCAAATTTCATATCATTGCTGTGGTTACATCATTTGTGGAAGCCACAAAACGAAGGAAGTAAGATTGTGTGGAAAAGCAAACTTGTATACAAAGTAAATATATATTATATCATATTATATAAGCACGAAAGACATAATTACGAAATGCAGAAACCAAGATATATAGCATTGTCTTGTTGCATGTGAGAGCGACAAACTGGATAATGAGAGTTCATTTACTGATCCTTCTACACTATGCTCATTCAGTGCAAATGTTCAAAAGAAACAAGAAAGTGAGGTAAAGTACGTATTTACTATTAGTACACAATTTATAACATGTATCTATATGTAACATATACATACAATTTAGGGTTTTGAGCTCCATGAATTAGGGTTTAATATAGAAAGAAAGCAGATGAACTTATTATGCTTTTAATAGAACTGTGTGCTGATGGGATATGATTGATGAATTTCCATCTCAGTGCTGAAAATTCAACCAGCAAACATTAAACTACAGAGTATACTGTCCAAGAACTATAGCGCCCAATTGTTCAATTATGTCTTTTTAATGCATATAACAATGTCAATGCTTCATGTACCATCCTCAATTTCCCATATGTCAAACACAGCAGCAAGCAAATCTACAAATTAAACAGTAGTGAGCAAGAAAATTTACCACACGCTCCTCATGAAGGGTCATTATATAAAACTATGATATTACTGCATAGGCAAGTTTGAGGAGGTGTCTCCGTTGGGCTTGATAATATTCCTCTTCTTCTTTTTCTTCTTGTAAGGTATTCCTCTAGCCTTAGCTTGAGAATCCCTCACCTCTCTAAGATAGACTCTTATGGCACCACTTGCAAAGGGATTGGTCTCAGGAAGGCCTCCATTTTCTTCATATGCAGCTCTCAACCTTCCAATGAGTGCATCAAGGCTTCCCCAAGCTTGTCTAAGAGGGCAAGTGCAGGGTCCAGGTGGCTCACTTTGCCCAAAAAACAAGCACCCTTGTAAGTGCACTTTGGTTTTTCCGAACTGATCCAAATAACGAAGGAACTCAAGCACATGGCTTGAACTACACTGAGAAAGTGCCACAGGAGGCCTCTGATTCCTCAAGTACTGTCCAAAAGTGTTCCAATCCCTTCTCTTCTGAGACTCATAGCGACTGAGTGGTAACTGTTGTTGCGGCTGCGGCTGCTGCTGCTGCTGCTGAGTGTGATCATCACCACCTCCAGAGGGTCTTGATGACCCTTCTGCTACCTCCTTTCCCTTGCTGGACATGCCTGCTAGTGACAAATCATTTAGTATTTCTTTTTCTTCCTTGCCTACATTATTTCTTGCTTTAATGGTACTATTAGTATTAATCATGCTTTATTTTTTTTCCCTTATTTTATTATTATTGTGCTTCCATCATCAAAGCAATTATTATTGGGTAATTAGCACTACGGTTAATAACTTGGTGACCATTTAGTAACACTCTAGGTCGTCTACATTCAAGGCCTTGTTTGCCACGTATTAGCAATTTTTGGAGATTAAAAGTTAAACTCCATGGCTTCCGTAACCTATTCTATAACACATTTTCATGGTAGGGAGTATGGTATCACATCTCTTTCACATGCCACAACTTTTTAATCACATCGCCTCCTCCATTTTACTCATATAAGCAAATTAATGCACCTCATTCAAGAGTTTGAACTCAAACATATCAACTATTATTTAGGGTATACATTATTTACAGAATCGAATTTTACTTAGACTTCGTAGCTAGGGCTACTTCACCCTATCATTTTCCTCTCCTTCTAATAATCTAATAACTTTTCATAAATTCAAATCATAAATTTTTCATCATAAATCATAATAAAATTATTCTACTTTCGTATCTGGGTTTCTTTCTAAGAATAAAACTTGCATGTTTCTCTAAATGTTTGTTTAGGGGAAGAAAAAAAAGAGTAAAAAAATGATTTTTTTAACTTTTAAGTGGAAGAATGGTGGTAACTTGCCCAATTGTTCATAGTATTCGTCAACCACGCGCTGGAAATTACGCGTACGCGCTGGCAGATACACATACGCGCATACAAAGAAGAAGTTTCTTGTTATTTTAAATAAGAAAGATCAAGGTGTAATTTTGGACTTATTAAAATAGTTCCAAAACTTTATGTTACTAAGATATATATATATATTCTTAAATAAAAAAATAATATTTTTTCAATATTTAAGATTATTTTAGTAAATTATAATTTGAAATAATAAAATTTTTCAAAAAGTTGTATGTAGTACTAACATAGTTATTAATATAGAAAGCATATTAGTTAATGAGAAGATAAGAAGAAAGTAATTTTAACTAAAGAATTATTATATATAAATAGTAAAATTAAATAATTTTACTTAAATATAACATTTTCAGAATTTTAATGAGATATATATGGTAAAGAATAAGTTCCTAAATCACCTATCGTAGCACAGATAAAATAAAAAGATAGGTAGATCCTCTTTAGTGGTACGAAGGGTAAAAAATATAAACAATCCATCTTTGGAATTATATTTTTTTTAACAAAAACAAATTCAATATTTTAACCACAATATATGATGTAATCATGTCATCATTCACTGGTGAGATCTCTCAACAAACACTTACATACAGATTTTTTTTCTCCATCAAAATGAAAAACTAATTATTGGGTTTAAACATAAATTAATTGTTAAGATTAAATTAAACATATAATGTACTTTTTAAATTAATTATATGACTTTAAGTTAGTTCTCATTAAATTTCCTTATATTGATTGTTCTCATTAAATAGAATAGATTTTCAAAATTTTCGTATGTATTTTATATTTTAGCAATAAACTTCAATTTAACATCTATAATTTTAAAAATTTAAGTAGATATCAGCCAAAGATTCTATATTTGTAAGTATTTATTTAGTTTAAGCATTAGATATGATTGAGATTATCTCACATGGTTTAATGGTCACATTTATTAAATGTGCATTCCAAAATAATTTATTTATGTGAAGGGAATATAGATAAATAGTGACTAGAGGATTTTTTTAATTTTTAATATTTATGATATATAATGTTATTTTCTAATTATTTAGTTACCTAAAAAAAATCCTTTTTAATTATAGATTGATTATTGATTATTTTTTAATTTGTAAGATGAGAATATTATTTTCTAATAATATTTAAAGTTTCATATAAGTAATATGAATTGTATTAAATACATTACATATTATTAAAGTGCAATTTAAACATAAGTGGAGAATGTTCTATTTCAATATGCATTTCAAAAACACAAAAAAAAAGTCAAAGCTTAATGCACTTTTCAAAATTTTATTGAATGGTGTAGTTATGACTGGAGATACACATATATGAAGTTGCTAAAATCATAATCAATTATAATCATACATTATTAACAAGTAATTAAAGAATATCAATAGCTAAAATTAGTTTTCCATATAGTGTACATTAAAGTTATAAAATTAATTAATGTAAATTTAGAAAAGTGTTGATGTTATTTTGAAGTAATTTAAAAATTTTATGTACCACGCGCCAAGATTTCAAATAATGGACCGAGTAATTAAGAATATTATTTAGTTACTTAGGCTCACGAACTCAAAATTATTTGATTTTGACTCTTGCAGAAGAGAGGATGTGGACACATAATATTTTTAAATTGGTCAATTGACCTAAAAGCAATTTTTTTTTAATTTTTTTTACAATATAGATTATAATAAGGTAGCGAGAGTAATGATTAATTAATTAAAAAGTTAGTGAAAGTTAAAATTGGCATGCCCACTAAGAAATGTTGAAGAGTAATGTATATCTAATATGATAATAAGAGAGATTATATATATCTTTTTCCACGAGCATCACCAAATTGAGTGAGGAATTTTATTGGTATATGATTTGTGGCACTTGACTAGCTAGCACTAACTAATTCACCACTCTGATAAATCTGCAGAATACTAAATAATATCTGGAAGATTGCATCCATGGAGCTTTTGTTGTTTCCTCAAGTTTTTTCCAGCATCTTTCCTACACTTGGACTTTACATGGAAACGTGTAAACCAACCATAGCATTTCGGAAATACACTTTTGCAACCTGTTTCCATTATTCTAGCAACAAGTCAAATTGTCCATAGTCTACTATCTATGGTACACACTAGTCCTTCCCTATCACCTTCACCAACCTTCATCTCTCTCTTTATTCCTTTCCCTCTTCTTTTTTTCCCTTTTAATCTCTATATTCATCAACTTAATTATTACATCAATTTCGTTTCATTAGGGTTTCAGAATTGTCCTGCTGATTCAGTATGTATGTGTATAGTGAAGGAGTTAAGACTAAGATAGTTTATATACTTATTTATTTTAGTTATGTATGAATATATATCACTAGAATAGAGGGAAGATTTTACCTTAATTAAAAATAAAATAAAATTAAAATATATAAAATAAATATAAATTTAAATTAAATAAGTTATGTTTAGGTTAAGAAATCTTACCTTGACTAAAAATGATGTTAAATTATAATATATAAGTTAGGTATAATAAATATGACTTTTTAAAGTGAATCGATTTTAAAAATAAATTAGGTACATAATTATTTTTTACATAATATCAGAGTCTGATTAACAAGATTGTTAAGTTTAGATTGGGTCACTTATTAATGAGTCACGTTCAAATTGAGAATAATTTATTTATTGGATTTAAATTGAGTTAAATTGATTTTGAACATAAATGAAAAGAGTTACACCAATTTTTATAATATTTAATTTCATATAAAACTTAGACTAGAAGTTTTTAAAATATAACATTAACTCTCTTTTTTTTTAACGTTGAAACTAGATTTAACTATATCTAGATTAAAAATATTTTTAACCATAATAAAATATGAATTAAAGTTTTGTATATGCAAAGATACATATTAAAAAAAAGGTCTTAATTTACTTTCTTTAGTGGATCTATTTTATTTGATTAATTTCACATTAGTCGAATATTAAATTGAACTTCAAATACTATGTTTAAGAAACAATGATTACAAAAGGCATATTCCTATTATTTAAAAAGTATAAGTTGTGAATTTAGGTTAGCAAGCCGATTTAAAACGTGTTAGATTGTTAATTAAGTTATGGGCTAAAAAAATTGTTGATCCAACTCATTATAAGATACAGATGAGCCCATTACGCTACTTTTTCTTTCTTTCTTTTTGGTAAATTACTACTTCAAAATTAATCTCCATCATTTGTATCACCTTTATATATAAAATTCTTCATTTGCCATCTTATTATAATATTTATATATTAAGGTAGCATGTCTTTTACGCTCAAGCTTTTTACATTATTATATATATTCTTTTAAATTGTACTTCATGTGAATTTTTCTACAATTTTTTTTTTATAAAAATTCACTAATTTATCGTCATTTTTTCTATAAATTTTGTAAAATTTACAACAACAAAAAATCCTATAAAAAATAAAAATGTTTTATCGTTAAAGTAATTTCCATGTTTTGGATTTGGAGAAAATGGTAGCAGAATTTGTTTTTACTCATTGATTTGGGTATAACTCATTTCATTATTCAAAATTTGAAAATTCACCCAATTATCACTTTTGAAATTCGAAAGTCCAATTAATATTATTTTAAACTTAAAAGCCAAAATTTAATCAAACATAAGTTGTATAAATTTTATCCATTAAAATGAACTTTATGCATAGTAGACCAATTTTGTTGTTGTTGTTGTAGTGTGGATATTGCGATAAAATGATAAATGAAATTTTAAAAAATAACTAGCAAAAACAAAATAGCTTTCATCAATATTGTTTATGTATATGAAATGTATTGAGACTACAATTTTCACTCTTATTTAAACATCTCATTCTAAATGTATCAACCACAATAATATAGTTTAGAAATTTCAGAGGAAATTCTTTTTAAATTAAAATACTTACATGTAAAGAGAGGAGTGGTGAAATTAAAGATAAATTAAAAAAAATATTTTATATTTTTATACATTTTTTTACTTTAATAATTAAAAATAAATTACTTAATATTATTATTAAATTAAACTAAAATAAAAGATGAAGATTGAGAATAAATATATTAAAGTTACTTCTTTTCGAGTAACTTAATTTTTTTTATAAACTTTTATAGAATATTTTTTTTAATTATTTTTAAAAGTTGGATAAATTACTTCTTAAATTTAAGATTAATTTAACTAATAATAATATTGACAATGATTATAGTAGTGATTACAATTATAATCATAATAGATATAATAACAATAGTTTTAATGATAATAATAATTTTAAAATAAAAATAGCATGATGATTACAATATTTTAGAATATAATAATCAATATTTTTTAAAATGAATTCTTATGTAATAAATATTTTTAAAGTAAAAATTCATCTTATTTATATATTACAATTTAACTGCCTTTAATAGATTAATACTATTTATTATATCATCAATAACTTTCTACAAAATTCAATTTTATCAAAATAACACAACACTAAAAGAGATATATATTAAACTATTTATATCACTTTTATTTATATAAATAACATATCAAATAGTTTTACAGTAATAAAAAAACTTTATACATATAATATAAGTGAAAGGAACTTCGAATTTAACAATAAGTTGGAAACAATAATCAAATTAAAAATGATTAAATAGTATAACTAAATGTATATATAAGTATAGAAGAATAAAGGTAAAAATGGTGGAAATGATGATGAGAGTTATCTGGAATTAGTTTGGAGAGGTTGGAAAAGTTAGAAGATAGGCATGGGAAGATTGGCCAAAGCAACACCTGAAGATGATGATAGGTGTTGTATTGAATGTAACATATGAGGAATGGCTACTCTGTCACTATTCTTAATATACACTATTTTTTCTCTGCTTCTCACAAATCTCTTTGTGCTCTTTTTTAGGACATCCTAGCTACCTTCCTATCCCAATAATTGAGAGAAAATGATGACACCCTTCAACTTATTGCCCTTTTTTCCAATTTGATTATTGTAGGGGCAAGTGTCACAAAATGTTTTAGAATATGCATGAACAAAGAGATATCAACATCATCATCATCATGATCCAATATATTCCCTTTAACATGGTGAAGAAAGCTTTGTTTTCACATCTGCTCCTAGCCAGGGGGGTAATCAAGGTTTACCCTTATCACCCAAATCTTGGAGAGATTGTGTAATGGGCCAAAATAATAATAAATGTACCAAAAGTTTCAAACAAAGAAAATAATTGGTGTTTGCAAACTAGGACAATTATCATCTTTAGCAAGTAATGGGAGAGACAATCTTAAATGGCTTCCAACACCATGTTTTATTCCTTTATTTTATTTACATTATCAACTTTTTTATTCTCGTACTTTTTGCTTTGTTATAATTATGCAAGATCATGCATCAACATCACTATCTTTTTTATTTTGGGCCATTAAGAATCAATTAATTCAACTTTGATAAGGAAAGGCCACTCTTTTCCCTGGCGTTTTACGTTAATCTTTTTTCCCTTTAGCCCTACAAGAATCAACCTTATTTATCTTCTTTAATTTACCTTTCAACAATAACTTGTTTCAAATCATTCTTCTCTTATGCCATTTGTCTTAGTCCAATGCTTTTCTCCAAACATCATCAATTTCTCCCAAGGACAAAACTCTTCATCATCTCTCTCTTTTTTAACAATACAAGAATATTTCCCACAGAAGATTTAATACTCTCTTTTCCCAAAGCAATTCCACAAAGTCTCAATGATATTATTTATCATAAAATAATACTTAGCATACCAAAATAAAGATGGCATATTTCGACACATACTTTGTAATCAGCTTTAACTAAGTTAGGACATCGACTATATATACAATTTTTGCTTTTGTTTGAAGTCATTAATTGATTCACTCCTTATTAATTACGTTTCCTTCTTCTTTCACTACAAATTTAGTAAGGTGTCCCATATAATGAAAAGAACAGCTATGTCTATGAAACAACTCTTTTTGCATATAAATTGAAGAAAATAAACTGATCAGGATGAGTACAGAATGAGAAAGTAAGATAATATAATTCAAAGTAAATTAAATTTTAAATTTTGAAATGAAATCTATTTGATCTACATTGTTTTGATTCCTAAATCGTAGAATACCCACAAACATAAATTGTTCGAATTTGGAAGGTTTGATTTGTTTGTTTGTGTTTAGGGATATGATTTGGTGGTTTATTTGATGCTTTTGTCTTGTGTGTTGGTTTAGATTAAGTGGTTTTGTGTAAAGAAGTGATGATTGTTGTTGCTTAGGTTGTGCATGGACAGCAATGTGTTACCTAGGAAATGTTTCTTTTTCGCTTCTTATAATAATAATTGAATCGTAGGTTCTTTTTCATCTCACACTACTCTAATTTGGTATAAAGTTTCATCAACAATTATTTTCGTTCAAAATTAAATAATGATTTATTCAATATATAAATTATTTCTTTAATCATAATAATGGACACTTTGATATAATTAATAAAAAATTTATGGTTAAATTTATAAATTTTACCAATTAATAAAAATTCCTCAAAATTAAAATAATTATCAGATTTAAATATGACAAAAGTATTTGTCGCACATATTCTTTTAAACGCTGGTATTTATTCTAGAAAAAAAAACAGTTAAAAAATATCATAAAATTTACTCTTATTTTATCATCATTTATCATATTTTAACAATTAAATATCATAACAAAATATATCATATTTTACCATCATTTAATACTTATTTTGGAGGTTTAAAAAATTTCCAAAATTAATTAGATATATATTTTTTATTATTTTATTAAATAATTCAAAAATATAAAAATTATTTATTAATTACTTTTATATAATTTTATAATTAATAATTAAATTACTTATTTTATTTAAAATCATTTTAGAAAATAATAATTTTATCATTATAAAAATTTGAAAATTTTAATATTTAAAATAAAATTAAATTGAAATTAATCTATTTATTTTTAAAATTATTTAATAAATATATATAATATAATTTTCATTCATTTTAAGCGAAATATATAAATTATTAGTTTAATTTTTTCTCAAAAGTGATTAAACCCACAATTTCTAATAACAAGTTAATTTGACAGAGTACTTAATTAAATGTATTTTAATATCAACTAAGTTGCAATAGAATCTCTTCTTAAATGTCAATTATATTTTTCTATAATAAATTTCACACATTCTTCCCCGATAGAATTTATCCAACAAAACATAATATTAAATCATAGTAAGTTCACCAATTTTACAACATATATGTCTAATTCAATATATTATATCTAACAAATATAATGTCAAATTCCATAAAATTTATTATCCAATAAAAATCCTCTTCATTACTTATAAAAATAAATGACACCCAATTTAGAAAGAATACATTATTTCATTATTTTATGCAAGTATGAAACTTTTTAATATCTTCGTGAAATTAAGAAATAATACTCTGCGATAATCGTGCATCCTAGGTAAACATAAAATGTTCATTATACTATAAAATTGTTTGACAAAATGTCAGATTCTTTTGTCAGTTATTGCTGGAAAAATTATAGTATTGATCTTTCTATCAAATGCTAAGGTTTTATTACTGTATTAAAGGCACTGTAAAAACCACATCAAAACTAAGAACAGACTATAATAAAAATAGTAATAACACAAGGAATCCTTATTCTAAGTTTTCAAGGATAACAATTGAGTGTTAAACCTGATCCATGCATGAGAAAGCATATGTGATTTTGAAGGAGAATGAACATAACACATTTATTTCCATGATTCAATGGTTTTGTAATGCTTTTTTTTTTTTTTTTAAATATATTTCACCAAGAAGATGTGTCAATTAAAGGTTCCTGTGATACTAGAATGCGTGAGATATTCATCCAAAATTCTAACATTGTGCTTTCAAATCTCTTCATGTTTAGACATCCTAATAGAAGAACTTTCTGGTCTCGAACCCACCATCATTTGTGTGAGTATAGTCACCACCATGGTGGTTGTCCATATAACATTGAAATTTGCCAGGATATAAGAAATAAAACAATTTCATCACACAATCAAATGAAACCACATATCATTCAAATATCAATCTCACTTACTGACCTATTTTTGACCAATTAGAACTAATCTAAGGAAAACACATCACAAATTTGGTGGAGAATGGAGATATCAGTGAGTGTATTTTACAGAGGTAACATGAGACTGTTGCTTCATATAGTGATAAATGAAATGTATG
Source organism: Macrotyloma uniflorum (assembly GCA_016859785.1). Classification (NCBI taxonomy): domain Eukaryota; kingdom Viridiplantae; phylum Streptophyta; class Magnoliopsida; order Fabales; family Fabaceae; genus Macrotyloma; species Macrotyloma uniflorum. The sequence goes on from BDMB01000014.1 coordinate 4,083,801, forward strand.
GCACCAACACTCTTGCAACATTCACTTTGATATATACAGTAAATAAATTAAAGCCTAAACATCTATGTAATATATGATGAAGTCAATTGATACCAAACATATAGTGGTCAACAGTTCCTTTGTAATGTTGAGAGAACTTGTTATCTTCCAGGTGTAGTAGCATACTATAATGCTTTCAACATGAACAAGTAGAGAACAATAAATCTCCAGTCTTGAGAGCACTAGAATCTGTCTTCAATGCTGCAGACAAAGAGAAAAGTTATGGCCCATAAAAGACTGTTTCGTGAGATTAATAATCCCTACTCATCTATTAGAGGTACTCAACATTCTCTCCTCTTTTCCTAGGAGCATTAAAGCAACATCAAAGAACTCCAATGAAGAAAAAATTGACACCAGAAATAGGAGTCATGCATAAAAAAAATCATGTTGAACATAAAACCTGCAGATAAAAAGTTTAACTGCAAATGGATGAGCTCACGTTAAGTTCACCGATTAGCTTCCCAAATAGTTGGTAGTAATTATTTATTAGTCAAATATCAATTATTTAGTATTGTTTAGACGTAAAATATATATATCTAAATTTTAAGACAATTATAGAATGCGTTTAGTATAACATTTGGAATTTTGAATCTGTTTTAAATATAAAAAATATAAGATACACAAAATATTTTAGTTTAAATATAAATCGCAAATTTATATTTGATTTGTTAATAATTGTTGAGTCAATTAATTGGTAGCAACCAGCAACAACAATAGTATAGACATGGCCATTCTCGTGATTTGGGCCTTCATACTTTTCACCACCTTCACTCATGGGCCATATGTGTCCAAGATATACTTTTGGGCACTGTTATTGGTACCTTCAATTGCTATTTAAACCTCCAATTTTTTTTACAAAAATATCCTTGATAAATGTTTCATCAACACAACTGAAACAGTTTCCAGCCTGCTAATTATTTTGTCAAAAATTAAATTTCCTTGCTTCCATATTAAAATATATATATATATATATATATATATATAACATAAACAATTTTTTTATTCTGTTATTTTTTAAAGAAAATAATAACTCAGAAAAAGCAAGTGTTGTGTTAATTTTTGTGTTAAAGTTTAACACAGAAAATTACTTAATGCTGGAATATTTCCTTACAATTATGAACATAACATGGTTGACTCACAATGTATAAAAAGAAGCCAACTTATGAATTCTCACATTTTAAGTCAGATTTTAAGTTGTACTTAATTTATAATATATTCTAATGAATGTGAATTTTTCAATATTTATGAACAATTTCTTACATTTTTAGAAATATTAATAAGAATCCCTATGACCATGTTTAAACCACTGAAAAACAACAAAAAGCACCGAACAGCCATGACCACATTGAACCCCCAATATTAAATTCAGAAAACATAGAACCAATCAAGAGTTTGAATGGTAAAACATTAGATATGAAATATCTCACATCTCAATCCTTCTGTCCCAACACGACCATGTTTCATTAATTTTATTAAATATTCTTTTAAACCACCTGAGAAACTCGATATACTTAATTCACATTATATATCTCTATTTTTTTTCTTATTTTATAATCTTAATAAAATTACATTTTTTTATTTTCTTTATATCATAATTATTTATGCTACTATTAAATGATTTAATGATGAATATTAAGAATAAAAATAAAGTATTGATAAAAAATAAAAATCAATAAAATAAGAAATAAAAGAATAGCTATTTGTTTTTTATTTTGAAATTGTTTTATTAAAGTAGAAGAGAAAATATCTTGGAGGAGTTTATATAATAATAATAATTGTAGGTGAGAAAGTGGAGGTAGAGTTTAGTTAATAGGAGATGGAGTAATGAATGTGGATAAGGATAATGCATGTGAGCATTAAAGAAGACAGCCATTGTTACTGCATGTGTTATTGCTATTTCCTGACTATTGTACTGAGCTGGATATCGCCATAAATGTCATACCTATTATTGTTCATCACTATGCTTCTCATTTTCAATTCCATGGATTTTCAGTGCTCATCTACAACTATGTTTCTTACACTTTTTATCCCTCACCAATCATTCATTATCAGAGTTGGATATGGTAATTTATCAGAAACTTCTCTCTTCAATTTTCATTGTTTAAAAAATAAAATTGGAATAGAAATTGTTACGTATTGTTTGATGTGTTGGTGAAAATCTTATCTTTTATCTTTAGTTTTTTATAATTTTATCAACATTTTTATATCGTATCAAATTCTGAATTAAAAATATTATTGAAAAAAAATTATATTAACTAAAATAGATTAAAATATAATATAAAAAAGAAATATAAATTTTATCTTTAAATTTATTTGAAGATTAAATTTATAATTATTCTTTTATACGTAACATAATCATATTAATAAAATTATAACCCTAGTCATATTATATAAAATTTACTGTTAATAAAATTATTGAAGTTAAATTAAATTATTTATTAAGAAAGAATTAAAAAAAATTCTAAATCAATTTTAAGCTGAAATAGGTTTATAATAACTTTTTAGAAAAATATTACCTGATTCTAATAAAAAAAATTATATTTAAATTTTGAAGTGTAGATTGAATTAACAAAATCTTTCAATTTTAACCATTTTTTAACTATTGAATTGGATTATAAAAAAAAAATTGATTGAGTCTAGATCGATTATTTTTATTTTTAATATTTATGATGATTTATTTAAAAGGAATACATATCGTAATTTTCTTAAAACATCGAAGAAGATTAATGTAATGTAAAATTCGGTATAATATTTCTAAAAAAAAGTAAATCTAAAGATAAAAACTCATGAGATATTTGTATACGAATATTCGTTTTTATTATTTATTCCCTTTACACTTTGCGTGTGATGTCATGCATACGTGTGACTCTAAATGGTTGTGGGACCTCCAAATTTATTATTCATTCATTGCAACTTGTAAGTGTACGAAAAGTATCCTATAAAAATATTTTAAATATAAAACTAATGAGTTTTAATGTTATAAAAATATAAAATTAAAAGCACCAATTTCAAAATTTGAAGAACGGAAAAAAAAACTTAATTTAAATTTAAATGCATTTTATTTAACTTCATTTATATTTTTTCTTTTTATTTAAATTTTAATTATAACCACCTTACATTAGATATTTTAATAAAATGTTAAAAGTAATATAGTAAAAATAAATTTTAAATCTCACTCTTATGAAATAAGATATCCAACATCCAAATAAAAATATTTTTAAAAATTACATTAATAGATTATTGGATCACTTATCCAGATCTGAATCATTCTTCGTGTCTTTGATGAGAAATATCAACACGTGTAATCTATAATCCTCCAATGAATACCTTACTTTCTTACTTTATTTTATGAGATAATTTATTATACATAAAATATATTTACAATTATACTCTTCATTCTCTTAAAAATTATAATAATAATATAATTATAAATCTTTTTTCATATATAATAATTTCATAATATTCTATAATAATATTTTTAAAAAAAATTGTTAAACTATATTTCTCCAAAGATGATTACTATACCTTCAATAACTTCAAAATTCTCACTATATATAGCATAGGCTATAACACAACAGAACATAACCATCAATTACAATAAACAACTATGGTTTCTCTGCCTCAGTCTAAAATCTCCCTTCTTACCTTCTTCTTCTCATCCTTCACCGTCATTGCTCATGCTATTGTTCCAGAAAATGAGACCTTCTCATTCGAAAACTCAGGTGAATTTGGACCCTACATTACCGAGTATGATGCTAGTTACCGAATGCAAAACATCTTCAGCTCTCCTTTCCAAGTTGGTTTCTACAACACCACCCCAAATGCCTTCACTCTAGCTTTGCGCATGGGACTTAGACGCTCAGAGCAACTTTTTCGTTGGGTGTGGGAGGCCAATCGAGGCAACCCAGTTGGAGAGAATGCCACTTTTTCACTTGGAACTGATGGCAACCTTGTGTTGGCTGAAGCTGATGGTAGAATCGCTTGGCAAACCAACACTGCCAACAAGGGTGTTGTGGCTTTCAAATTGCTTCCAAATGGTAACATGGTTCTCCTTGATGCACAAGGAAAGTTTGTTTGGCAAAGTTTTGACTACCCAACAGATACCCTTTTGATTGATCAGTATCTTAGAGCAAAAGGGCCATCCAAGTTGGTTAGTAGGCTTTCAGAGAGGGATAATGTAGATGGTCCTTATAGTTTGATTTTGGAGCCTAAAAGGTTGGCCTTGTACTACAAGAGCAAGAATTCTCCTAAACCAGTTCTTTACTGGTATAGGCTCTTTGTTCAAGAAGGTTCAGTGGAAAATATCACCCTCGTATCTTATCCAGACACATTTGAAATTGAATTTACCTATAGTTCTTCTTCCACCAGTAACTATAGAACCATGGCAGAACCATTGAACAACATTCCCGTTGGAGTCATGGGAATGCCAGTGAACAACAGTACATTGACATACCTTAGGCTTGGAATTGATGGCAACATTAGGCTGCACACTTACTTCCTTGGTGTGCGTTCTGGTGTTTGGGAAGTGACCTACACTCTCTTTGACAGAGATTCTCATGATGAGAGTGAGTGCCAATGGCCTGAGAAATGTGGAAATCTTGGACTATGTGAGAATGAGCAATGTGTGGCTTGCCCATTGGAAAATGGACTATTTGGATGGAGCAGCAATTGCACTGCCAAGCCTGTGACATCATGCAAGGCAAGTGATTTTCACTACTACAAACTTGAAGGAGTTAGACATTACATGAGCAAATACAGTGAGGGAGATAAAGTGAGTGAGAGTACTTGTGGAAACAAATGCTCCAAGGATTGCAAGTGTGTAGGCTATTTCTACCACAGGGAGAACCGTAGGTGTTGGATAGCTTATGATTTGCAAACCATTAGAAAAGTGTCCAATTCCAAACAAGTGGGATATATTAAGGTGCCTAATTAGTAAATAGAAAAAACCCTTCATATATTATAGTTTCTATAATATTCCCCTTATGATGAAGTTATGGTTTGGTAACTTTGTTTATGTCCTCATGTAGAGGAGAATAACAGTATATAATAAATTACCACGTTTGTAATAGATTTATAACTTCTTAGCTTCATGTACAATTCAGGTTATTATTCTCTTTCAATTTCCTTAACTACTTGTTTGACTTAGTATTCCCACATTTCACAGTTAATTAAATTTTTATAGTAAAAATAACAATTAATAAATATTTTTGTTTGAGATCATAAATTCATAATTATACAACAAAATAAGTTTTTATTACATTTTTTTTATTGAATGCTCATTGAAGTTCTCCTTGTACAAATAATACAATGAAAACAAAATTCTGTCTTGTATTATGATTTTACACTTCTATTAACACAATAAAAGTAAATTTATATTAAAGATGTTTTTGTAAAAAAAAATTAAAAAAAAAAAAAGAGCAAGAAGTTGGGGCCAATATTTCGCTACTCGGGCCATTGGGCTACCATGGATCTTAGTAATTGGGCCTACTACGTGCAATCATGCTTGTTTCCTCTTTTGTATCTTCTGTGTGTGGTTTGGTCCTGCCAAAGTGCCAATTTTTTATTTTTTTTCATTATTTAGTATTTTATAACAGAATTAAATGTTTCCTTCTTCATTTTTAAAAATAAAATCTTATTTTCATTTTAAGTTACACAAATATAAATTTTTTAACTTCTCAAGTTTCAATTACACAAATAGAATCGTCTAGATATCATAATATGAACTTAGTTTCTAAGATATATTTTTTTTATTATTCTTTTTTAATAAATTTTACTAATTCAACACTTAATGATATAAAAGTTAATTTGTTTTTTGATACATATTAAAAAAGTATATATTAAAAAAATTAAAAATTATTATATATCACAACCTATTATTGGATTATAATATAAAAAACGTTTGATTTAACTATATCGTTGGCTATATCTACTAGAAAATAGAAAAATTCTAAACATATAACTAGTTTTGCTAGAAAAAAAAATAAAGATAAAAATGAAAGAAAAAAAATTAAAGAAAGAAAGCAATTGATAGAAAAAAAAAACATTTATTAGACAATGCTTCAACAAAATGTTTTACATATTTATCATAAATAAAAACTAATGGTTAAAATTACAATAAAATAAAATTTATAAAAATGTAAATATAAATAAAAATATATATTTTTCTTAATTTTATATAATCTTTTAAAATGAGAATATAAATAGGAATTGGGAAATTTGTTGAAACAATTGCAAGTCAAAAGAGGCAACATAGGTTTCGTTTTGAGTTAATCCACCGACACAACCAAAAGCTTCACATAGCAGCCTGTCCTCCACTAATGTGTCCAATCTTTCAATGAGACATGTTCTTTTTTTTTTTTCTTATTTATTAGTGAACCAAAAATAATGCTGGCTACAATTTTATAATTTATATACAAATTTACTATTACATGATCAATTATTTAATATCTTCGCAAATTATATCAATTAAATTAATAATTTAATTTAAAATGAAACTTTAAGATAAGAAGAAATCTGTTAGGCCAAATATGATTGTGTCAAGAAAAAGGCAATTCTTGAGCACAAAACAGCTGGCAGTTCACAGCTTTGACCGTATCAAATACAGTTGACTTTATCACAATCTTATATTAAATTTAAATCAAACTTTATTAGACAGATCATCATAAACCTTGAATTTAATTTCAAGAACACAAGTGAGATTACGTAATTAGTTTTATTTTTATTTACTATTAAGTACATGGTAATTTTAATTTACTCAAATTTAAAACTAAATATATATCTTCTATATTTAAAACCAATCTATCTCAAAATGTAATGGGTGATCAAAGGCAGAAAACCATTATTTAGTAAATAATGCAATGTTAATATACATTTGATTGGTGCTGTAAAAGTAATCCTATGTTAATGGACATTTTTCTAAAGATCTTATCTAAAGATGCAAATATATGCACTCCACGACACGAAAATTCATGACCGGTGACATCTTTCTTATCAGATAGTATTTTCTTAATACACAAATCTTAAAAGATAGTACAAAGATGACCCACCTAGTCATTCATAACATTGAAAATACAATTTCCCATGCAGGAGTAGTACGAATTTGATCTTGATCCAAATCTAGATCATTCTTTGTACCATTTTAGTTGCCAACCTTGACCACAGATGGCTAAAGTTCGTTCTAAGTTCTAAATTCTTACTATATATAGAAGAGGTTACACACGAACATATTACAATATACCAAAAACACAAGTACAGTGACAATGGCTTGTCTTTGTCTACCCAAAACTTCTATTCTTCTTGCCTTATTGTTATTTTCATCCTTCACCATCATTGCTCATGCAATTGTTCCGCAGAATGAGACCTTCAAATTTGAGAACTCGGGTGAACTTGGACCCTTCATTGTTGAGTATGGTGCTGATTACCGAATGATAAGCATCTTCAACTCTCCTTTCCAAGTTGGTTTCTACAACACCACCCCAAATGCCTTCACTCTAGCTTTGCGTGTTGGACTCCAACGTTCGGAGCAACTATTTAGATGGGTGTGGGAGGCCAACAGAGGCAACCCAGTTGGAGAGAATGCCACTTTTTCACTTGGAACTGATGGCAACCTTGTGTTGGCTGATGCTGATGGTAGAATAGCTTGGCAAACCAACACTGCCAACAAGGGTGTTGTGGCATTCAGGTTGCTTCCAAATGGTAACATGGTCCTCCTTGATGCACAGGGGAAGTTTGTTTGGCAGAGTTTTGACCACCCCACAGATACCCTTTTGGTTGATCAGTATCTTAGAGCAAAAGGGCCATCCAAGTTGGTTAGTAGGCTTTCAGAGAAGGAGAATGTAGATGGGCCTTATAGTTTGGTTTTGGAGTCTAAAGGATTGGCCTTGTACTACAAGAGCAAGAATTCCCCTAGGCCAATTCTGTATTGGTTTTCATCTGATTGGTTCTCTATTCAACAAGGCTCCTTGGAAAATGTCACCCTCACTTCTGATTCAGAGAGTTTTGAAATTGGATTTGATTACTACGTGGCCAATTCTTCCACCAATGGCAATAGAATCATTGGCAGGCCGGTGAACAATAGCACCATAACATACCTTAGGCTTGGAATTGATGGTAACATTAAATTCCACACGTACTTCCTTGATGTGCGTGATGGTGTTTGGCAAGTTACCTACACTCTATTTGACAGAGATTCTGATGAGAGCGAGTGCCAATTGCCAGAGAGATGTGGGAAATTTGGGCTATGTGATGACAACCAATGTGTAGCTTGTCCATTGGAAAATGGACTATTTGGGTGGAGCAACAATTGCACTGCCAAGACTGTGACATCATGCAAGGCGAATGAGTTTCACTACTACAAACTTGAAGGAGTTGAGCATTACATGAGCAAATTCACTACAGGAGATAGAGTAAATGAGAATAACTGTGGAAACAAATGCACTAAAGATTGCAAGTGTGTGGGTTATTTCTACCACAGGGAGAACTCCAGGTGTTGGATAGCTTATGATTTGCAAACCCTCACCAGAGTAACTAATGCCTCACATGTGGGGTATATTAAGGTGCCTAATTAGTAAATTGCAAAAGCCTTGGTTTTGGAGTTTGTATAAGTTACTTTAAATAATTCCTAATAGTGGTTTAAGTTGCAATAAAGCTATGGTTTGTTTCCTCTGTGTAGAGATGGACATGACTGTACAATAGATTAAAGTTTGTAATAAGCTTATGATTGGTTTCGTTTGGCTTAAAGTACAATTCATATTTTTCTTCTATGTCTTTAGCAAATTGATTACCTTTGTAAGACATAACTTAAAACTATTTCTTTTGTAATTTGTTTTAAGCAGAACAAATGAATTCTATTCGAATAATAATTGATGATTTGAACTTAATTATCTGTGATTATAATGCAGGGAAAACTCTGCACATGATTGAAGGCTTAATATTTTGTATCAAGGTTAAGATGGTTTATCAGATAAAGGAGTAATTTCATTAACTTAATTTGGTTGGTAAGTTTAAAAATATTTATTTTTTTAAACCTAAACATTAAATTTAAATGAAATTTTTAAAATTATATAGTCCTTTAAATTTAATGTTTAAGGATTAAAATTATATTTCATTAAATTTAAAAAATTAAAATAAATATTTTTTAATTTGAAAAACTAAAAAAAAATATTAACTTAAAATCAATTTTGAGGTTTCAACAAGCTCTAAAATTATGTTTGTTTTTCATGTTTAAATTGTTAGAATATTAAGATAAAAACAAGCATATTATAATAAGACATGGTTCTCTAGAAAAGCTTGTTTTTATTCTTCAGTCTTCCTTTCTTAAATAGGTGACAGAGCATATCTTTTACATTAATATAATAGATTCTTCAAAATATATAATTAAGAGATTCTTAACCGCTAGTCTATAAAAGATAATAAAATATATTCTTCATTAACATCCCCCCTCAAATTGATGCTGGTAAGTCAACCAGCAACAATTTGCCAACAAGAAACTAATGGCGTTGGCGCCATTAGAACCACCAAGAGAACCACCAAGAGAATCACCAAGAGAACTATCAAAGGGAACCACCAAAGGGAACCACCAAGAGAATCACCAAAGGGAACCACCAAAGGGAACTACCAAAAGGAACCACCAAGAGAACCACCAAGAGAAGAACCACCAAGAGAACCACCAAGAGAAGAATCACCAAGAGAAGAACCACCAAGAGAAGAACCACCAAGAGAAGAACCACCAAGAGAAGAACCACCAAAAGAGAACTACCAAAAGGAACCCCCAAAGAGAACCACCAAAAGAGAACTACCAAAGGGAACCCTCAAAGGGAACCACCAAAAGAATCATCACGAGAATCACCAAGAGAACCACCAAAGGGAACCACCAAAGGGAACCACCAAGAGAACCACCAAGAGAAGAACCACCAAGAGAAGAACCACCAAGAGAAGAACCACCAAAAGAGAACTACTAAAAGGAACCCCCAAAGGGAACCACCAAAGGGAACCACCAAAAGGAACCCTCAAAGGGAACCACCAAAAGAAACCACCAAAAGGAATTCCCAAAGGGAACCACCAAAAGAGAACTACCAAAAGGAACCCCCAAAGAGAACCATCAAAAGAGAACTACCAAAAGGAACCCCCAAAGGGAACCACCAAAAGAGAACTACCAAAAGGAACCCCCAAAGGGAACCACCAAAAGAAACCACCAAAAGGAATCCCCAAAGGGAACCACCAAAAGAGAACTACCAAAAGGAACCCCCAAAAGGAACCACCAAAAGGAACCCTCCAAAGGGAACCATCAAAAGAGAACCACCAAAAGGAACCTACCAAAGAGAACCACCAAAAAGGAACCCACCAAAGGGAACCATCAAAAGAGAACTACCAAAAGGAACCATCAAAGGGAACCCACCAAAGAGAACCACCAAAAGAAACCCACCAAAGAGAACCACCAAAAGAAACCCACCAAAAGGAACCCACCAAAGGGAACCACTAAAAGGAACCCACCAAAGGAAACCACTAAAAAGAACCATTAAAAGGAACCACCAAAAGAAACCTCAAAGGAAACCACCAAATGAAACCATCAAAAGGAACCACCAAAAGAAAACGCACCAAATTGCACAGCGGAACAAAACTTCTGGGTTGAATAAGACAAATTTTATTGTCTTACACAACTTTAATCACAAACCTGGCTCTGATACCACTGTCTCTTATAC